>OX346225.1:7500000-8750000 GCA_947049295.1 Ligdia adustata | reverse complement strand
TTCCTTACTGAAAACGCGTGACGTATTTAACGTTATGTTGAAGCAATAAGTTATTCTGATGATACAAAGTAAGCGAGTTGCAAGTATGCACGGTATAAAATTTGACATTGGTTAATTACGTGTATTCAACAATAAGGATTCTGTACGTGAGTACGAAATTTCCAGGTAAACATCCGTACCAACATAGAAACTGACAGAACAAATGAAAAGCCAAACTTAAAGCAGAAACGCTTCGCTCGTTTGGTCAGTAAATTAATTTGAATTAAAAGCACTTTTCTAATTCATAAGCTTATTGATTTTTAAATGCTTTTTAAAATTGGATTAAAGGATTAAAGGAGTTACAAAGACTCAGACAAATAAACAGCAACAGCCAACGTTTTAGACAACAAAAAATACTACGTGTCGCGATGGGCGGACATTATACGTGTACGACAAACTTAAGCCCCCCGAGTTCCGTCGTCCCCGTCGGCATCGGGAAGTTAATAACAAAAAATACATTTTTTTTACTGTAAACCGTAGCTGGTAAGCACCAGAAAAACATTTTCGCGTTATTGGACCCTTATACAGATTAGACATTTACAGCGCAGCAAGAATATTCAAAATCGTTTTTTTGAACAATGCAATAAGTTATTAAAAAACAAAAAAATACAGAGTTGAGAGCTCCTTATTGATTGGGAAGTCAATTAAGAAACCAAGACGAACAACTATATATGTCCTCCACTTAGCAAAGTACAGGTGAGTTAGAAGCCTAATAGTAAAGTTATTAAAAGCTAAAGTACTAAAAGGCAATGTTTAAATGTAGAAGTCAGATCAGCAAGTATCCGCGTATGCGAGTCCCAGTTCACCAACAGCTGCCAGCGAGCCTGAATCACTAGACACTTGTCTTATCGGTGGGATTAGCAGACAGCGATCTATAGAGGATTAGCGATTGTTTGTAACACAGCGTTTGTGAAGTTGAGGGTCGCGGCGCCGCCCGCGCCGGCGGTGCAGCGCGGAATAGTAAGGTGTTATCGTACCGTCGCAGTGCCTGCAGCGTTTCGGCTCCGGTGGTGCGATCTCGTCGCCGAGGTCGCGGTGTCGTACCGGCATGGCGGCGCATTCCGCGCCGGAGCCACCTCCCGAGCGAGGGACAGTGCGGCCCGCGCGTGCTTCACAACCAGTACCGCTCCTCTAGAGGCGGCGGCGTCGCGGCTGCCACTGAGCCGTGAGCCATCTAGCCGCCCGCCCCGGCCGGTAGGCGGCGCCCATTCCCGAGCTATTTTGGGCGGCTGTGAGTCACGGCTCGCACTGCCAGCGCGCGCGCGGCGCCCGCGCATCCAGGCTCTCCTACGAAGCCTTGCGACCTCTGCCGATCCTCCGCTAGCTCTCAGCGTGCAGCGACACAACTTGGCAACGAGTGCTTCGACTTGGTGACGGATGTCCAACACAAGAACAATAAATCGAGTATTTCGACTCGGATGACGAGAAAATACGGGCAAATATATTGCTCAATTTTATTGTGCGCATTCATGAACGCACGTTCAACTGACATCTATAGTGAGCATGGAAATCACAAGATTGGCTAGTGGTTTACTAGGCGCTGGCGTTCATTTTTTGAAACTACGTAACAAACTTAGTTTATTACATCAGATAATAATCACCTTTAAAAGTATAAAGTGTCACTGACAAAATGAGTTACATGAAAGTGATGTTATTGAAAACTAGAATTAACTTAAGCTGATGATGGATAGCCATCATTAACAACTCAGTCTATGAAAAATACTGTAATCCAAATGATAAATTATGAAAGATGTACCTATAGTGTAAATTTTTTGAATAATTATGAGAAATCCAGCATGTTTTTTTTTTATATTGTAGGAGTATTACTAATGAGATGAATATAAGACCTAATATTGGGTGCAGAATTTTTTATTATAGAGTGAGTTAAAAAGATGGTTGTTCAACTGGCAGAAAAGTATATCAACATACCTTTCTGCTAGTTGAACATATTCGAGAATGAAACATATAAGACAGGAATAATAGTACATATGAATGTATATTGAATTAACAGTCTCATGTGTTATGTAATCAATATGTAGCAGTAAAAACCAGCAAAAACCATTTTATTTTTGTAACCACATTTTTTTGGGTTTCATACTCAAAAAGTAAAAATGGGACACTATTACTAAGACTTTGCTGTCCATCTGTCTTACACCATGCTGTATCTCATGAACCATGATAGCTAATAAGCTGAAATTGACATGTAATGTATTCCCGTTGCCACTATAATAACAAATACTAAAAACAGAGTAAAATAAATATTTAAATGTTAGCTTGTGAGTCCAACTCGCACTTGAACGATCTTATCCGACCGGTCATGCCATGATTTTTCAAAGTTTTTTTGTAGTTGTATAGTTTAGTTGATCAATAGTGTTAAAGCATTCTTGGCTAAAATTTATGAGAATCAGTTTATAACTTTTATCATTATCAGCCTTTTCTAGTAAATGCTTTATGTTTGCTTTCTGGTTTAAAATTAATTAATTTAATTACATTTTCTATCCACTGACCAATGTGAATATGTATTTGTTGGAATTGGTATCAATGTTAAGAGTACATACAGGTGCCGATACTGCCAATAGTATAGTTACAGAAACTATTGGAGACCGACTAAGGCATTTTCTTTAGGTGTTTATTTTAGTTTAATTATGTTGTTCATGCTAGGTTCACTGCTGTAGGGATAGTACAAATTGCATTATTTCTTAAGCTATTGTTATTTTTACCTTATCTGTGAACTAAATAAAAAACAAAAATTTTGTA
Organism: Ligdia adustata; assembly: GCA_947049295.1. Classification (NCBI taxonomy): domain Eukaryota; kingdom Metazoa; phylum Arthropoda; class Insecta; order Lepidoptera; family Geometridae; genus Ligdia; species Ligdia adustata. The sequence continues at coordinate 8,747,204 of OX346225.1, read as the reverse complement.
CATCTTATAGAGTGAAGTCTGTTTTGCTTTAACTGTATAGCAAAATGCAGAATTTTCTGTAGGTTTATTATAAATAAATATTACTCAATTCACCTAGGAAGGTGACATAATTGTAAACATTGTAATATACCTATTAAATAGCTTTGCTTTGTAATGGATAGCTTGTTATCCTTATAATTAAACCATATATTGTGAAGTAGGCATAATGACTAAATTAATGGCTTCCCAGGTTCTTAATTATAAAAGAAAGAAAAGTGAGTATCCTGAAACTCCTTCTTCAAAAATAAGTTCCCAATCCAAAATTTATTCAGTGTGGTGGTACACTATCACCAGTTCATACAAAAACGAGATCCAGCTATACAAAAGGTATAGGTTGATAAATAGGTCTGTAATTTCGAAAGTTATCGCTTGCTTCTTCGAACAAGAATAGTTAGAGGCAGAGACGAGTAAAGTATGCAAGATATTACATATTTTATAATTAACATAGTAAAACCAAAACATTTAGCATAGTAAAATAAACTACCATCATCCCGTCATGGATTTTTTCAATCAAAGTAATGTATGTACAACATCTTCTTCTTATTAGCCAGCAATAGTAAAATATCACATACCTACATCCATTGCTCTGTTGCTGCATGAAAGAACATAAACACATATATATAGTATGTTATGTTTTGTAGACGCATACATACCTATTATTGTCTATCTATTGTAAAGTAACATTATTTATTTCATAGTGCTAACCAATTTATAAAAGAGATATAGTTCTTAAAGTCATTAAAGTGTGAGCTTGTAACACAACTAGCTAATGTGTTCCTGACTATTACTGAAGTAAAGCAGATTGTGGTTGAGTGACTGTGAAGTGGAAATTATTATTATGAAATTATTTTTACTTATTATTGTGTTGAGCGACCCTTTGCATTGTAAGTAATAGTTGTTTCACTTAACTATGCAACTGAAAATCTATAGTGCATTATTTATACAAATTTAATTATTTGCAAGGTTTTATTCTATTCACTAATAACCCTCCTTCACAGATTTGTCTTAAATCAAAGGGACTCACAGATACTAAATTGCATTTAGATAAAATGATAGTATTTGGTTTGTGTAGTAAATGATAGATACCTACTAAGCTTATTTATTTACCTTACCATGAGCAAATACGACTTTGTCATTTTTTGCTAAAACATTCTAATAAATTTTGTATTCTAATAAAATAATGATTTCATGAACCCTAGCTTTGATTGAATTACAGTGTTTTTATTCAGAAATTTGCAATAACATATGTTAAATTGAGAGAAGATGAAGCTAGGTGCTCAGCCTTTGTGTAAGAAGAAAAAATTGCACGAAATTAGCTAACACCAGATGACCAGATCATAAAACTGTTTTCTTGTCGGCATACTGCAGTAGCTGCCGGCGTTATCAGAACAGGAAAAACCAGACACTCAACAGGTTAATTTACACGATTTTACACCTGTTTATGTACATCATTTACTCATGAGGAACGGTAATATACGATAGATCGAAGAGTTATTATTAACTTACTAATGCGTAGTGTCTGATTACCGAACAAAACAGTGACAGTTGGACACTGCAAAATGATATCATTGCTATCTCTGACCGTTAAACAGCTGTAGCACATACTTTAATATGATATTTATGACTCCTTTCATGGGCGACTACCAAATTGTTGATATTTTATCTAATTAAATTGTATAATCACAAGCGAAACAAACCAGGCTGAAAATGAAAGAAACAAACTGGGCGGCTACGTCGAACTTACCTTACAACAAATAGTCCTATAATTGTTGATATTCTTCTGTCCAATTCGTAAAAACTCAGCAAGAAAATAGAAAATCCGTTAAACCACGTCACTACGTTTTATTATCTCACAATCATAGAAATAAATAATCTTCTCATTCCGACACTCGGTTTTTGCTGCCATTTTGAATTTTCATCGTCAGTGTTGCCATAACAAAAAATAAAGTTATTCAGTTTTAGCAGCCTTAAAACGGAAGTGTGTAAAAGGTTCTTTACGATTAACAAATTTCTTAAAACGCCATCTGTTATGTAGAAGAAAAATTAATTTAAAGCGCTATCTAGTATGAAATAGCAAAACTATCTTTGTATAATGTTTATTGTTCCTGCTAATAGTTTTAAAATTCCGTACTAGGTGGCAGTGCATTAAATATTTGAGGCGAAATAAAAGAATTTCTTTATTATTTACACCATACAGGAATAGAAAAAATAAATTAGAATACAATGTAATATTTATGATACAGCAATACTGTGATTCACCACTCGTTTATCGCTAACATTTTAACTCGGTCGCGTTGTACATAGGGTACGAGCAAAAATAATAACAATATGTAAAGAGTAAATATTATTAGACACTATTCATTCAGCGAGTATAATTTTAAATAGGTAGAGACGTGGTGATTATAGTTAAATGCATCAGTAATCTAATCAGCAACTACCTATTAATATTTGTGTTGGTTATAAGTAATCCTACATAATACAAAAGTTTATACCAAGGTAAAAGTTTAAGTTTCTTTATATCAGGAATTTTATGAAGCAAGGGGCGTAAGAGAAACACACCTCTACTTAGAAGGGAGACTATCAGTAGGTAACCTAGGGAAGTTTATTTTGTTATCTTTTTATTGATATATAGTAATTACGTCAATGATCTTTTCAACTAAAGCTAGGCACTTAAGTTATTAAATTGTTGGTTCTGTCAATTAATTTTATCCTTTTTACCCGACTGCCCACACGGAGGAGTGTGTTTGTATATAAGTATGTAGGTTATTGTGACCCTTTACAGCCTAAACCCGTAAACCGATTTTGTGTTGTGCGAAGTTTCGTTTCGATTTGTCATTATCTGTAAATTATCATAGGTTAGTTTAAACTATGTTTGTGGTATGACCACTATAGCTTCGCTCTAGGTACTCGGACGGCCTAATAGACCCAGGATCTAACTTTAAGAAGAAAAGTTTTGTATTGTGCACGTGAAGCGAAAAGATGACCTGCCCTGCGGCTGGCAGCAGCCAGCGAGCTGCAGAGCTCGCCGTGGTCTCTCCCCACCCAAGGTCAAAGACAGCCCGCTGCAGTCTAATCAAAATGAGAAGAACAAAGAACGTAAGTTGATGGCCACTTTCCCATCATTACCGTTAAAAATTTGATTTCAAAGGTGCTGAACACCTACTGGGGGGCTCTAAGGAATAACGAGATTCTTTGCTGAAAACGCGTAAATTATGTCGATGCAATTACACGTGAATACTACGCTCTTAAAATAACGTAGTCGCATTACTTGTTGAAATGTTTATAGTGAATAAGGGCCGGACAAATTGAGGTGGGCAGGTCGATCGGTAGTCACATTTTTTTAAAAGACCTTATTGTTTGTTTGCAGTTTTAAAACTTAGGCTCATCAGCCTAAGTTAGACGCATCATCATGCGTCGTCCCATGAACCTAGTCACAAAAGGAAGTAGGCCTCGTAAGTAATATGACAAATAATCATAATACTGCAATTATAATGGGTATAACCTACCTGTCTAGTGTATTAGTTCTTGCAAAAGATATCTTAATTTGCGTTCTATTCTTATAAAGTCAAGTTTATCTCTTTAAGCACTGAAAGCGCCATCAAGTTTTGAACTCGGCAAGACAAAAGCAGAATCCCGAAATCGGCTAGAGGCAGAAATTCAAAGGCGGCCATATAAATGTCGCTCTCAGGAGAGTCATGTGACTCCGGAAGACATTGGATACATATGAAAACCCTACTGATTGGCAAACTTAACAAACAGCTATCACATAGACCCGGCCCGCTCGAGCTTATCAAGAAGAACATACTACACGCTGAAGAGACAATCGAAACCGCGGTCAAAAGCGGCTCGCTGGCGTTTAAAGCGACGACCGAAAGCGCGTCTGACCGGCCCCTGCACCCCGCTTCGTACTGCGGCCAGCCGGAGGAGGTGTCGCTGTCGCCCCCTTTTACCCTCTCGCCTGTGAGCGTACCCTCCCCGCAGCACCAAGCAGCAGCCCAAGGCGCGGTACAAGTTCCAACTGTACAAGGGCCCGCCGCACGCACACAAGGCGACCACCCCGCCCGGCTCTGTCGAGACGCCCTACGAGCTGATAATGCGGCAACAACAGATGTTATTGCAGATGATGCAAGCTTCTTCTTCTAGTTCGGATTCGAACCCCAGATTGCAGTCCTGAGCGTGTAAACCTTAGGAATCCGTAGAATTCTCCTATGATTCATTGCTCCAGCTGTAGCAGCAAATATTGCAGGCGACTCTACAAAGGTCACCCACCAGTGTCTTTCTGTGCCGTGCGATAGATTATCATAATGCCTACCTACTTCATGTATGCTTATTGGTAGCACCTAGGTTTACCTGCGCGCTGCGTTTGCACTGAATATTGTCGCACTTATAATATCTACATAAAATAATATCTTATGTCAGAGCCATTTGAAACAATAGAGGGCGACTCCTCCTGCTCGACAAAATTAATAAACACAATAAATAGTATATTTTTTACATTTATTTGTAGATACTGATTATACTATACAATAAGCAATGAATATTTTTCTTCCCGCCACGCAAAAAGTGCGGAGTCCACAATTCTTACCATCTTTTTTTATGAAATAGTGTTTTGGCAGGTCCAGGAGTTAGTTTAATGGTAGTTGGGTCATGAGCAGAAATTATATTTAATAATACAGTCTAGTGGTATTAAATTGATAGGACTTCTATTATGAATCTTCACTGTGGGTGGAGCTCGAATACTTTGTTGTCATTGTTCAGTATTAGCAAGAACTGAGACAGGAAACTTATCTACGTTAGCGAGTAAGAGTAAAAATAAAGTAGGCCAAATAGCTTAAAATATTTTATTCAAAATTGAAATACATCGATATTAATCAAAATAGTATTACATTTTATTAAAATTGATAGACATAAATATATTAATAATTTAAATACATTTTTATACAATATATTTTCAATGGTATCATGATAAAAAATTAAATCAAACCGAGTGTGGATCCAGAGAGCTCTATAATATGAAACTATCACAACAGAGAATAATTAAATAAAGAAATGATATCTGTGATGTATGATGCGATGATGTATGTCTCAAATTAATTATACAAAGTAAATAACTAATATCTAAAAAATTACATCAAATAATAATATAATTGATAATGATAAATTAATGTATGAAAAAAAAATCAACAAGTAAATAAAGCTTTCATGTGTCTGTACGTAATAATAACACGTTATTTCGTAAAAAAACTTAACAAATCAAAACTAGATACAATTTACAATTATTAATCAACATTAACGTCACAGAAGAACAATTACATAAAGGACAAGAAAAAATGGCTTTTTAATAGTTGGGATAAATAGTGTGTAAAAGTTATAGATGGAGAAGAATTTCGTATAAAAGTATTCATATATTCTAACAACTTTCAGATCCGTAAGAGGCTATTTTTATTTAACTAAAATTAGGACTTGTCTAATTTCCTTAATACTGCATCTTTTTGTTTTTGTAGTTAGGTCACTCACAATCTCAAAAATTTTATATATCCTACCCTACAAATTCTAGTTCACCCTAAAGTAGGTTTATGTTAAAATACACAATCCTGTCATACTTAGCCTTTCAGAATTTGTCTTTATATGGATCTGTTCTTTTCTATGAATTAATTACCCTTCGAAAATCCAATTTCGTTTAAATGTAATCGGTATTTGAATCCAAAAATAATAAGAAAGAATATTACTTAATCATACGAAATTCTTCTCGGAGCAACCGAAGCTGTAAATGATAATTCACCTTTGATATAAACGCGCCCTTTATTGTAAAGTGGTAAAGCGATACAAACACCTCTACAAACCATATTTAGCCAACTTAAGTCCTATACTTTAGAAGTGTTTAAATACGCAACCATCCTTCAGCAGCCCGATTCAGGAAGCGATTTCACCCGGATTGGAACACAACTCGAATAACGCAAAGCCTGTTAAAAGATTCTAAATTATGACATTGCCAATCGAAAGTAGATCTATACAAGAAAAAGAACGCATTTAAAAGTTTGAGATTTTGTGCCCATCTTTGCGTAATTCGAGGTGCAAATTTTTCGGATCCGGGCGGAAACGCTTCCTAAATCGGGCTGTAGGTCATTGACATAATGCTAAAGAAATGCAACAAATAATTAACTGGTTTAACAATAATTGGTTTCTGATTTCTCAACCACGCACAAGTTCACTTTGTTCCATGGTTATACAAAATAATGAAAGGAAAACACTACAGGGTTACTTGTAAATTAGCATCCACTTTGGCTGGCTTCCGATGACCATAACAAGCAACTTATGTTCTAGAACTTTTGAAAACGCGCTGGATAAAAAAATACTTTCCATACTTCATTGCGCGAGGCCGAATATACGAATCATCTGTTTATCTTCGTGCGAATTTTCTAAAGTCAAAGTCAAGCATGCTAACGATTACCAGTAAACCAAAGTAAGTAATGTGATAAAGACACTTGAAAATGGCACGAGCGATAGAAAAACTACAGCTGATTGGAAATAACATAAAAAAATTTTTAAATACCTTTTTTAAAACATCACCATAGAACATTAAACGAATAGAGTACATACATTCAAAACTTAACAAATAGTATATAAGACAAATCATTCATAATTTTGATCCGAACAGTGGCTATATTGTAATCGGAACACGTAAAGTAAGCACATTATATAGTCACTGATCATAACATAGTAATGATTATATACATCCGGTCATGTATATAATACATATCTTGAAGGTAAATAGGCGGTAACGTATGGAAATATTTCGTAAACGTAATATGTCAGGTAGCCCTCAACTGAATGTTTGTACAATTGTTAATGTAATGATATTCGGTTCTGAAATGAATATTTGTTATACATAGGTTATCGGCTTATTATTGACTACGTTTCTCAAGTTTCTTAATACTAATTAAGAAGCACCCACATACCGTTGACAATAAGATCATAACGCAGTTATAATTTAACTTTAGAGATTACTAATATACGAGGATAAAGATTACTGTCCTGAATTCTAATGAAACATTATATAACGTGTTTCGGAAAAATGAAAGGAACTGCCGAGCACGGATGTCTCTTAAGAAGGGGGTGGTATTAGTTGGTTGATAGAATGGTATTACTTTACTATGGTAGATACTTTTGTAGAATTCGTATAAGTTGTTTCTTTATTAACGATTAGTATCATACCCTTAATTCGGTCTCGTACGCGTAAAGCCGACAACCCTATATGAAAAAAGTCAAAAAATCACATACGACAAAATTTTACCGAACTTTGAAACTAGCGCAAAATTTGTTAGACGAGGAAAGAGTACGCAGATACTAAATATAGTCTGTCCCGTTTCCGCACAATAAGAGAGATTTTTAAGAACATTTAGTCAAATATTATTTAATATTATTCAACACGCTATTCCCGAAGATAATTTTTGAGTATGCATCAAGAACAGTTTATAACACAATTTCCCCTACTAATATTTTTTTAACCGCTTCTTTACAAATCCCTTCATTTTAATTTTTTTTTCTGTGATTCACAGAACTCGCTCCTGCATTTGAACCGTGGAAAGTCGTAGCTTTTCACCAATTCAAAGGCAGTATATCATGAAATATTTTTATACATATAATTTTTTTTTATAGTACAGTCGCGATGTGTGGAGAGTTACGATCGAACATATCTAGACAGGCATTAAATTTCAAGTATATTTTTCATACGCACACAAGGCATCGTATTTTTGTGTCGTGCGAGTAATATACAATATAAATAACATCGAAACACAAACGCTAGAAATAAACATAATAATAATACTCATTTCTTTTATATTATGTAAAAATTACGCTTATCGCCATACGCACGATTGACATACACATGCACGTTTGGACTTCAAGCGTGTTATGTCTCGTTTTTTTCAAAATTTCACATGCTAAAACAAATCAAGATTCACACAGTCGAAGTTTATAAGTAAGACTCTCGGGCGTATCCCCTGAAACTGTTCAATAATTCTCAATGGCTATACAAAAATACGCGATATTTTACAAAATAGTTCTGTGTTATTGAACGAAAAAATCAATATCGACACTGCAAAAGTTCAGATTCGTTATTTTTGACTAATTTAATTACAATGTCTGTCCATTAACTTGTTTGTGTATCTTTTAAGCAACTTTATACATTTTGTAGTGTCACCAAATGTAAGTGAGCTCTTCAAATTTTAAGTCGTCAATGCTTATGTAGATTTGACGCAATCGCGCCCTTTAATGTTTCATGAGATTGATACTGTATGTGAACAATCTGTCGGTTCTCTGTACATCGCGACTGCACACCATAACATTATGGAATTTACTATTTTTAACTAATTTCTAGATAGCACAAACATACTAACAAAATTATTTGGTTTTTATATTACAATCGAAACGCTATAAGTAAGATTAAGTTGCTTCTACACATTCGCCGTTTTGCTTGTGTATGCCGTTTTGTTTCGCGTCGCCATTTTGTTTAGCTTCGCCGTTCGGTGTGTGGCCACCGTTTATTTTTATTTTTTGTATTGATTTTATTATGGCTATTTCCTTTTGTTCTTTCTTTGAGTTGCGCGCTTCGAATTCTAGCCGATGGTGTATGATTCTCTGTACGATGTCTTCTGTAGTCATGTTATTTCCCGAGTTTAATGTCTGCAACAGATTATAAAGTATTTCGCTTGGGTCACTCCGAAATCCTTATAATTTACATCCAAAGTAAATAATATATACGAGAGATAGAGGCAAAAACAAATATTAAGCCAGATGTGAAACATATTTTTTGATTTCTTGCTCTGAATTCAACTTAATGTTAACGATAAAAACTATTTATCTACTTTGGACATTGTTTTTTATTTTATTTCTGAATATTGGTCCTTTACCTGCAAACTAATCAGTGTGACTTTAGAACATAATGACTAAAAACGAATACACTACAATTTCGAATATTTTTTTTAACGAAATTTTTATACTAACATCTGCAAAACATATTAGTTTTGATAATAGCAAGCTGATATCATCAAAAGCTTGCTTTATTTCTTTATTACTACCACTTAAAGATTGCAATATGCATTATATATGGGCCATAATATATTGATACTTTGGGCCTCAAGCTAAACTTAAAGGCTCACGTCATAGAACCGCTTGACGTAAATTTTATTGCGGTTAATATTTCTTACAAGATTCCACACTCGTACTAATTGAGTGACAGTGACTATTGCAGTGGCGGATACCTCATATAGACCCATTATTACATACTTTCGATTAAACTTTTTAATTCAATTGAGGTGCTCTGTAACACAGCACATTGGGTAAGTATGTCAATCAGTCAAAGTTTCAAGAGACAATTTTGCAAGAACGACTAGTTTACTTGTGATTTTAGCTCTGGCTCCAAATGTTTAAACGTAAACACTTTTAGTCTATAAAGTTAGCGATGGACAAATAAACATTGATTAGTTCCAGCATATAGAAACCTCTATTTATAAATACTTGAATACAGACTGAATGTACTCGCCGTACAAAACCCATGTCTAGATAAAAAATACCATAAAACACTCCGTTATTTCCATAAAAAACTCCGTTATTTTAGAACTAGATAGCTAAATATCGTACGAAGCTACATCTAAAGAAGGCAAAAATAATATTTACCATAAAACAGCCGCGTTGTTTGGGTACTTGGTAAGGGTCTGCGCCGTCGCGGTCGAGCGCTATAGCAGTGTGACCGTGGCATACGACGCTCACTTTAAAATGATCCATGAGATCTGCAGTTACGCTGTATGGAGCGCCGATCACTACTTCGTGCACGTACTGAAAATTAAACAGCAAAGATGATTATGTTGTAAGAAGTAACTGTTGTTTCAAACAGCTTGAGCTGGTAATGGGAAGACAAGAAGCCAGCTGTCGGCACATGTTGCTTCGATCTGAAATTCTGATAATTTGGTGCTCAAGATATGTAGTAGATATAAAAGTGATGGAACTCTTTTTGGTGTCGTTAGCAAGTTATCCTAGTCTTTTTCTGGATGTAAAGTCTCTCCCAAGACTGCCACTTGGTCCGATTCTAAGCTTTGCATTTTCAACCCTCATCTGCAACCTTCGGTATATCTTTGCTCAACCTTGTCACAGTTATCATTTCTGCGGCAAGTATGAATATGAATTTGTTACTGAAACTTAAGCTTGCATAGAACTATGTTGGTACCTCTAGTTCTTTGAGGAAACCAACAGATGGACATGTATACCATATAGGTAAAATATACCAAAAGCCAAATCGATTTCTACAAAATAGATAATCTTTTTTGCAGATAATTGACCCAATTTATTAAATATTATTTTTACAGATAACAAACGTTAAATAAAATAGTATGTATATGAGTAATTAAAGCAAAATAACACATTGGTAAAGGTAGGAAGTTATCTAAAATCGCGGTAAACGTGAGGGTCAAGGCCTGAATCGTGTTTAAATTTGAATAATAAATATCTAATTTACCATCTGTAGATAGTTATTGCTGAATTAATTTTAGTGTATTATTATTGTCTGATTAAAAACAGTTTGAAATTTTTGGGCATGATTTCATCATTATCACATAATGCAATAAATATAATTACGCCTTTTCCTCGTTGATTCTAAGTAGACATCACTACATACGATCCTAAAATAACGTCTTTCGCTAATTCTGCTATCATGTGTGTTTTATACCATCATCAATTGATAATTGTTCATCAAAATTATGCTACTTTAAAGACATAGAAGTACGAGTAAAACATTAATCATTATCTTTCAATACCTTATCTCACTATTAAGTAGTGGGAGTGGGCAGAGCACGTCATTTTTTTCCACAGTACTCTACCAGTTGATATCTTATTGTTCTTAACTATCTACTTTCAGACACGTCTTTTAAGATCGCCGTCTCCCAGTAGAACGCTTACTATAATTTATGGAAAATAAAACATTGTTGCTAATCACATAGTTCAAACGCATGGATTTTCACAAAATAACGAATGTTTGAGTGACGTCAATGGTAAAACCAATTCTATTGATTGTATTTACAGGTTGCTAAGTTCAAAGGTAGCAATGATAGGTCAACGAATGAAAATAAGTCCCGGGTTCAACCTGAGGACCCTGGTGGTAACAATACACCTTCGGCTACAGACGGCCTTTCTAACCCTAGTCATATGCCTATCATAGTGATGAAAAAAACATTGGGAAAACAGAGAACAAAGTTCGCAAGAGAAATAAGCCCCAGATTTATTGGCCCACGGGCGCCGTGCTGAGTAGGTGTAACGTTAAATTTAGCGCCGCAAGAGCTGAAATTAATAGCACGCTAGAGCCTTTCTTTATAATGTTATTAGGATGTAGTACTCCTCATAACTATTTAATATATCAGAGGACCGATTCAGATTTAGAGACCTTTATCTAATAATGAGGTAATCAAGGCTGCGGTCGATGATAATGGTCAAGTATTATTATCCAAAACATCTTAACGGATTCAAGTGCTGCCGCAATTTTATCTACATAAAGGTCCGACTATTCAAGGCAAAAATATAGTTTAATAGCTACTAGGGCAAAATAATTTATTTTCCTGTTTATTTGGCTCATAACCGAATATCTATTTTTCAATTGAATTTATGTCATCGATAAACTATCTTAACATTATTTGGTCTAAAGCAACGCTAACTTCAGACGGGCGAAACAAATATATAGTTTTACTGCCTGTGAAAGATCGTATTTTTTTACTATTGGCTAGGTACACACCGAATCTAACCTCGAACTGTCAGAGTAGTTATTGTTAGACTAATCGACATCGAGTCGATTAATGGCACGTCCCTACGACGCGCAACGGGTGGCGGCTCATCACTACACGAGATGCCGCAATGGAAGTTGAAGCCGAGAGAAGCTCGAAGATCAACGGAACGAGGAAAGGCGTAGTCCAGTGTTTGGTTTGGGCGTATAGAATAAATCAAGGAATCTTGTGATTCTGTAATAATGTCTTTACATGTAATAATAATGGCAGGGATCCTCTCTTGCTTTCAGTATATACGTATACTAGTGTCTGTCATCCGCGGCGTAGTCCGCGACAAATTTGAATATTAAAAAGTTAAAATTATACAAATCCTTTCTTGGTACACCCCAACACCCTATAATGAGTAAACCAAATTTCATGTTTCAAGGTTCAGCGGTTTAGGCTCTACGTTGATTCCTAGAAAATATCAGTCAGTCGGGACTTACTCTTTTATATATATGTATAGGTAGAGTTTACAATACATATATGATAATCTTGAATAAAAATAAGTTTGTTACTAAAATATATACGTCTTTTGTCAGAAGTCACTAGACAGAATAGCAGTTATTTGCCCGTTTGTTCGTATAGAGTTATAGTTCTGATAAGCGAATTCTTGGTTCAATAAACGTTATTAGATGATTTGTAAATGGAATATCTTGCTATCTCATAAATCGGATCGAATACAAATGGTACTGTTATGAAAAGAACAAACAATGATAAACTCATTGTTTCATGACATGAATATATATAATAGCCATATTCCAAATAAAGCAAACACTATGATAAAAAAATTAAAATAAAAAAGTTACCTGGTCTGAATATGAATGTTATAGTAACGAAAGTCATTACTATTTAGCAAGTATCAAGCCTGTGATCAAAGACAGGGAGGGGAGCAAGACAGCCGAGTTCTTACGGGTTGGACACTGGGACACTTTTTGTGTGAATGGGTACTGAGGACCCTCATAGGAGTGATTTGTAGAAAGAGGCAGATCTTTCTTTTACGAGAGACAAGCGTCCCATTTATGAATTCATCGTCGTATTAATTTAGTTAGCTTACTTATAAGTTTAAAAATAACATTAATGACATTAATATTGCAAAAATAAGTCATTAAAGTAATATTACCTTACAGGCAAGCACTGAGAGCACCCTTTCGTGTAGGTTCATGATGGGATAGTTGGAGCCCTTGTACCGGTTCACTTCGAGGTCCGTGTGGAGACCTACTATGAGGAAGTCGCCTTGCGCATGCGCCTGTGCCAGGAAGTCCAAGTGACCCACGTGGAACAAATCGAAGGCACCCGCTACGTATACCACCTATGGACAATAAATGCTTGGTTAAAATAAAGAGCTACAGGCAAACAAATTGAACCAATTACCTTTGCAAAAACATCACTGCGCAAGGGAAGATTTTAAGGTCTCTATGGAGAGGGTAGAGTGCCTGACAGGCATAGAGGTCAATATATTATGGGCTAAATAGTAACTAGGAAAATGATATTTGTTTTCCTGATGATTCGAAGTGCTCTTTTCCGTTTACGCACACTTTGGTATTAAAATTTACATTATTGACATCTTGCGAATGACTGTGTCATGTGTCCCACCACTAATATTAGTTCCATGGACGTTACGCGCAAACTCCAAAATGGCGAATATCAAATGGATTTATTGTCAAATCGTCAATCTGAAGTCTAGCGTCCTTGTGAAATACAGGTCAGTGGGGACAAGGATTTCGTCGAAAGACGAACGGTGATCCGTTTAAAATGTGAACGAAAATACACTCACTCGGTCGCTTTTAGTAAAATAAAATAATAAATAAACGTTTTACACTCATAGCTCCCCACTAGGATTTCTCATGTATCGGGGATGCCACATAACATTCACAAACTCACGCAAAAAGACAAATGTTTAAACTCATCATTCGAACGCCTGCCCTAACAGGGAATTAAACCCGGACCATCGGATCTCGAAGCAAGCACGCCAGCCACTAGACCGCGGCGGCCGTCCAAGTTAGTCCAAGAAGATTGCCAGGTCCTGTACCTTTTTTTATTTCTAATATTAATATAAAATATTTTTCATATTTGAAAATATCGCCATAAATCCGTCACGTTCCATGCTTTTCCGAAATGCCTGTTCTTCTGGGATGATGTAAGAATTCTTATGATACATACATTACATTTGGCTATAGGTACTTATCATTTCTTGCATAGTCAACGGCATCCGAGGTCACATACTTTGATTTCAATAAAATAATATTAATGTATTGATAAATTGCATTACAACAAGTCATTTAGTACTAAATAAACATTTTACCAGACTTCAATAAATGTGGAGGTTCTCTATTCCTTGTTTTTTTTAAATAGATATTGAACATGAAAAAATGTCGTAAAATACTAATCATAATTAAAGTACATATTTATAATCTAGACGTTTAGTTAAGTATATGTATAATTATTGAATTTGAAGTATTTACTGTTAGAGATAATTATTTTTAGCACGCAATAGCATGAAACAATGTTAAAACATAGTTTTAGATTAGATACGTTCATCAAACCAAGCGGCGCGGGCGCAGGCGGCGCTACGATATTATAAAACGTGTCTTCATTGATCATGACCTTTAGCGCAATTACTAGACCTAGTGTTGTGTAGGTACAAAGTACATTCTATACGCTTACTTATAACTATAATTTTGCAATTTTAGTTAGATCTTTTGTTTATTTTACTAATAATAAGTCGAGTTGGCGTACTCGTATACTGCTTCAGATTATTTACGTTCGAGACATATAGGTACGTATTAACTGTAATATCACACATTTTAGAATGAGCTAGTAATAATCGTATAGTTATGGTAAATGCAAGGGTGCGCCGTCAGTGACGGCACCGCGATACTCTGGTTCTTTGAGGGCTAAATGAGACTTCCAGCCCCCTGGCTAGACTTAATAGGCCGTTCAGGGTAGTAATGAGGAAACCGCAACCTAACCTAGAAGCGCCGCAAGTAGCGTTCAATAAAAGAACAGCACACAACTTCACCAAAATGTAAAAAAATGGTGCCTATCAAATGCCAGGAAGCTCGTCCGTGAGTTATTGACACATACTTCATCATTATGTTTACTCCATTTAGTAGCCACCCTAAGATGTACGAGGCAATATTATGTTATGCAAGTTCAAGGTTGATCGACAAGCTCGCGTTTACATACATAAATACAAGCCCCATGAACAAAAAACAATTGCATGTCCTTGTTGTTAATTTATTTTAATTTTATAATATTTGTGCAGAATTACGTGGTGACATAGTCAATGATGACATAATCAAAAAAAATAAACAATTATTCACATATTAGGCTTAGTAAGTATTAATTAACAAACATTCACAGTATTGATGGTCTTTACCTATATACTCGTATATCTATATATGAGTATATAAAAGAAACTCGTGTTAGTTACACTATTTATAACTCAAGAACGGCTGAACCGATTTGGCTGAAAACTGTTGCGGAGGTAGCTTAGAACCAGGAGAAGGACATGGGATACTTTTTAACCGACTTAAAAAAAATCGTTCGAAGTTTGTTTTAGTTTTAGTAGAACTACGCGGGTGAAACCGCGGGGCACAGCTAGTAATTTTATATAAAAGAGTAAGTACTGACTGACTGACTGATATTTCCTAGGAATCCAAGTAAAGCCTAAACCGCTGATTCTAGAGACATGAAATTTGAAAGGTATATTCATTATAACCCTATAATTTAGATATTATTTGCTTATAGCAAATAGATATTATATATCAGCTGTAACTATGGAGTTATTAATCAATTTATTTGTTTAATGTCGCGGACCACGCCGCGGCTGACAGTCTCAGGATATTACTCGTAATATCACACTTGATGGACTACACATTAAAACAAATATCGAGCGAGGTGTATTACCTACTATGACTAATTAAAATGTTCAGCAAAATTTCCTACATCCGTACGTGAGTAATCTTCACGGTTGTTTTCCTTCAATTATGTGAGTGTATACAATGTAAACGGTGAGGGATGTACCAAGCCGAAACAAGTGAACTACGGATAAGTCAAGTACGACAAATAATAGTTGTATGAAATAACATTAATTGTAAATTAGATTGGTTTTTAAGTTTACGAAAAAATAACGATTTGAGCAATAAGTTTCAAATTATCCGACTTCACCTTTAAACTGTGAACTCTGGACAAAAATAGCTCTTGGTTAGTTTAAATTGTGAATACGGGAGCTACTTTATATAGGAAAGACTTCGTATCGGTTATATTTATCATTAAGAAAAACTTTTGCTATTTTTCCTAGAATTCAGTGTTTACACAAGGAAAAATAAGAAAAAGTGTATGTATCGGTCGTCGATAAAATGATTGAAATAGCTGATAACTTTTTTAATATTCATAGTTGGCAAATGGGTAAGATAAGTATGGCAACCCCTTCAAGTCCATAACTGATAACCCGGCAAGAAATAGTATCGTTTATTTTTATTACATAATTTGTCCCGAAAGATGTTAAGGTCTTCGAGGTCAAATAGGTTTTATCTACATGTATAATTAAGTGAGTAATATTCGTAGCATAAAAACATCGCTTATTTTTAAATATCTAGTCAGCTATAGACTGCCCATTTATTTGTCCATACCTTCTCCTTTTTCTGAATTCGGCTAAGTATATAGAGGTTACGTACATATTCAGCATGTACGTAACTTTTGTGAGTTGTATCAATTAAATAATCCAAATGATGACGGGTCTACCTTAAGGAGGAGGCTAATCATAGTCCACCACGCTAGAGAACTCGTAGGGGTTGTCACCTATCGGAAGAGGTTTTCATTAAACCCTTATAAGTAAGGAAAAAAGCAAATAAGGACGACGACGTCAAAAAAATACTCTTATTCTAACGACCTCCAAGAATGAGGAAGTACTTACTCAATTCGACTTATATGTTTTTTTGATGTCTATAACCTGATTTCTCGGAGACGACTGGACTGATTTGATAAAATATTTTTTGTTCGATGACAAGTATACCCACCCTGGGTATACTTGTCAAGTGGTAACATTTAAAATTTATTGAATTCGGTCCAGAGGTTTGATATTTAAATTGAAATACCTAGAACAGTTCTATCGGATGGAGACTGCCGAGTGCCGCAATGGAGGTTTGTTATCAATCTTGTTTTACTTTAATTTGTGTGGGACGGTAACGTCAAGTAACATGTATGAGGAAATACTCGAGACATAATTGTTTAAATAATATAAAATGTTGCAGTTGTTTTGTATTTGAGCCGCACTACAAGCTAAATTTCTACCGGAGCATCATCCGAGCATAAATTTATTATGAAACAAATTACTAAATTAAATAAATAATTACTACTTCACTTCTGTACAAATATTAAACGCATATGCATTCTTTTAATATGTAGTAGTAAACATACAAAGTCATATTATGTATGATATATCAGCAATGAATTAACATAGACCGCCAGGTATACAAAGCGTTCCATAAATGTCTTTGTTCCAATTATGTGAAGCCAAACGAAATACCATACAAGTATTTAACTTTATTAGTATAGTAGACTAAGTTAAGAAATTCAAGGTCATTCAAGTTATGCCTATTATATTTTAAAGATATTTAAATGAGCTAAATATCGTGTGCCTAACCGGTTCGCTATTCTAGTATTTCACAAAAAAATTGCAGTTTGAGATAGCTATTATGAGCATTTAAGGCACGTGTAATTAATATTTATTGTTTAGACTATAAACTCCTGGAGGTTAAGTATTTAATGATGGCTAATACAGGGATACCGACTCGAGATTTAGTAAACCAAATTGTTTATGAACAAACTTTGTTCTAAACAATCTCGGCATAGAAAACAAACCCAACATAACATTTGACAAAAGTGGATTAAGATTTTCTAGTGACAGCAGACTTTTTTTCCTTATTTCAATATGAGGTCTCTCCATATTTCAATAGTTTAGAATGATGAGTACATGACCCCTGCGACGACAGAGCTTTATTCGCCAGGCGGCCATTCAAAGCTGCCGAAACTGTAGATCGAAAGATTTATTACTTTGTTATTGACAGACATACGGAGTGATTTTAAATTAACTGCGTATACTTTTACCACGCATCAGCATCGTTAATACAACATATTTCACAAAAAAAACATTTTTTTTTGCATTTTTGTTTACAAAAATACTGGGAAATATGTTCACCTAAGCGCGATTACACAAATCTGGGTCATGCGAACGCCCTTGCCGTCGCCGTGATCTGTTTCGCACCGGGGCGACGCGGCGGCTTAGGGTGTCCATGAGTTTCGCGTTCACTTTGCATGACCTCAATCGAAGTTTTCTCGATATTTTTATACTAAAGTGAGTTAAACAAAATCTTTCAGAATACTAAATATACGCACTCAATTAAGAATAACACTGTATAACAATAAACATGTATTAAAATTACCATGAGACATTTCAACTATTGAATTTACCGGCTACTCATGTTTAACTGCGAAGAATTAAATCTTGACGCGTTTCAAGGCTGTCATAGCCTCTTCATTATAGGAGTGAGTGCCTGTGTTACTCGTACCATCGCAGAGTAATCGCGCGTCACTCACATGATGAAGAGGCGATGGCAGTCTCGAAACGCATCGAGATTAAATTCTTTACAGTTAATTGACGTGAACAGAACGTAACATCAATAACAATTATCATGCCTAAACTAAGAAAGGTAAAATAGCAAAATACTTGTTGGATTTTTTTAGTTGAATTATTTTGTTATCTATCCTTAGCTATATTTTCATCATACCTTGTCAGTAGGTTTGGGTGACAGTCCACTGCTGAACTGGATGATCTTCTGTGTGGTTGGTAAAAACTGCGAACAACCAGTGAATGGCGACCTCGCAGTAGAATCGGTTCCCAAATTTGACGAATGCTCCAACGCTACCGAATATTCTTTGTCACCTCTCCTGAAAATTAATGACTCTTAAGTGGAGTTGTTGAGATATTTACGTTGAGATTTTACTTTCTTTATACCAGGATCTAACTTACCTGAGCACTATCCAGAAATAACTCCTAAAATATGGATTAATGATAGCCCGATATAGAGTCGAGGTTCTACTGATACAGTTATTATATAACTAAACAGGAATAAGAATAAGTTGGGAACTACAAGATTTGAGAGTGCTGCGCTGTACAATAAATTTAATGAAAAAAATAATTACACTACGTCATAACTAGGTAACTTCTATGCCACGCATGGATGTTTCGGTCGTTATAAACAAGGATACATACATTCTGGTATAATCACAAGTCATGACAGGCTATCGATGTATTATGATGAGTCCCGTCTTAAATAGGCATCTGTTGCCTCAATTTATGCGATTTATTTAGGTAGCTGATATCCCTGAATTTCTACAAAAACTAACAATCAGATAAATTTCTAAATACAGAATACTCTTATAAAAATGTTCGTGAGTTTGTGGCATTATTAACACACACTGGCAACTCACGTCAATCGTATCCGTCGAGCCTGGCTACGAGTGCATTCAGGGTTCATCTTCACATTTTGACTGCGACGATAAATCAGTGTATCAGTGTGACATGACTGTGAGAACTTTTAATGCATTTGATTCTATAATTATGGGGTTGTAGGTTCATGGACATACAATATGTATAATAGTAGATTATTTTCTAGTTTATCAGACTTTTTATCAACCAGATTGTAGAATTGAATAGGAACGTCATCCTGTTCCTTTTTATGTTCACTCACTTATCTCTGGCTATTGCGTGATATCACGCCACACTCCCATTATTTTCTGTCGTAACATATTTTTTTGGGATTTTATCGAAACTTCATATATATACTTTTGACAAATCTTGTTGTGTATAGCGGGACATAGATTAAAGAAATACTAAGTACACGTATAATAAAGGCGTTTTGTTTCAGTTGTGGATGGCGTTTTCCGCGTCGCCTATTTATTTTTATCCATCATAATTTCTCGCAACATTCTATAGCAACAAACAAGACTTTTACGTTGGCAGGTATCTATTAACTTTAACGCAACTCAAAATTTTTTACACGTTTAGTCGCAACCATGTTTAGAAATTGAAACATCTGTATTGCTAAAATTTTGTTATAACTTATTGATACTTTTGTATCCGCTACTAAGTAAAGATGTAGTGAGAATACAAGAAATATTCACTTGGACCAGCAAACGCAGTTATAACTCAAAGTCTAGTCCATGGGCAAGGGTTCAAAAGTTAAGGGTATAAAACACTTTTAATTAATTGGATGGAATGATAATCCTACAAGGCAGAGGCTAGTAGTTAGGTGTTATTTTATAATAATGTATGTGGTTAAAAAATAGTGAGGCAATTTGATTATTACTTGAAATGTTCTCTTGTGAGCAGCAGCATTCTTCCAACTAGGTCTGTGGTTGATACTCCAGCTGTCCTTTTTACTTCCCTGCAAAAGAAAGTCACTTTATAGAAAGAAAAAAAATCGAATATCTACAGAACCCAACTAGTGTATTAAAGATTCAAGTACATTTATTATTTACAGATTATTTTTGCGTGAAAGTTGCTTTTTCTCTGGGCAAATATTGTTTCTATTTTGCAATGTCACTCGTTTATGTATGTATGTCTTTTATAAACATGTACCAAAACTAAATTTCAAATATAAATCCTAATATAAAAAAAACACTTATATAATTATTATACAAATATTCAGTAACTATTATTTTATTTATTATCAGATATATTTTAGAAATATTTATAGGAAAATGAGAGAATTTTCCTATAAGTATGTTCAGAATCAATGTATGTGATGTTTGCATTTTATCTCTAATTTACATTGTTGTTTGCATTATTTACTACTATGGTAGATGCACAACATTTAAAATTTACCTATATCTATCTGCTTCCTTCACCAAATGATATGTGTCAATTCCATCTGCAGTTACTGTGATATCATCTGAAAGTTCGAAACAAATCAATGTTTGAAACAAAACAATGAGGCATTTTAAACTTTGAAATTTGAATGATAAATATAAATAAAATTATTTTCTTGATGATAAAGTAATGCTTTCAATGAAATGCTGTATAACATATTAACAAGTTGGTCTACAGGGATACTCATCAATCTAACTTCATGTTAACTCATAAAAACCACATGCAAACTAAGCTCCTCTAGTACTATTACTCGTAAGAATTAGAATTTTGATCAGTACCTAATCTTAGAATATTACTGCTAATTTTTAACAGCTTCCTTCAAAATCCTATAATCATTTGATAACAATGTTATAATATTTGATGATTTATACATGATGAATTTTCTGAATAAATCGAGTAGGTTTGTTTATAATATTTGAAAAAAATAATCAATGTGGACTATGTAGAGTGGGATTAGGTATAAAGATTCAAGCAGTTGATTCATTGTTTATAGAATTTGGTTGATGTAATAACATATTGTATTTCCCGATTGTTAGAAGATTAAAATAAAAATAATTAAAATGTGGGTATCCATTGTTACCAAAGCTATTATTTAATTACCATTGACACAGCAAATTGACATTTATGGAAGCCATTTGGAACTCAAAACAACAACCTTATTTCATAAGGCAAAGAATTTCTTTAACAATTTTTATTTTAGTCAGATTTGGATAAAAGAAAATTTTTTCAATAGCAAATTTATTATTGTTTTAAGGTTGCAGAACTACCAGTTATAATTATGGATAAGGCACATCATTAATTAATTATTATCAGTCGAGTTCTTGAGAAATATAATTTTGAGATTTTAACACATCATAATCAAGGAAAACTTCACTTTTGTCAAATATGTCATTATATTTTTTTCAGTTTTCTCTTTATTTTTTAATTTATTAAATTAAGTTTACTATCTGTTGTTTAGAGGATTGATTAATTTTATTCTTATTTACATTTTACAATAAAATAATGTTGTCAGGTTAGGAGGCAAGTTATTAATTTTATTATAAATATATATTTTTACAATTGACCTAAGTATCATGTATATTTTTTATTCTACAAATACAATATTTTACCCTTAACTCAATGCATAAAGTGTAAGCAAATTCAGGCCAGATTTAGATGTACCCTTGTAATATTAAATAAAGCTCAATAAGAACTTCATAAATTTCAAAAGAGCTATTAATTTAATTTAAACAGTAAATGTTGTATGGATAGAATCACATAAGGTGATATTTTTTTATTATTATACTAATAAAGTACCTAACTCATAGTCAAGTCATAAGTGCAAAAAACACATAACATTATTGTTGTTGTCACAAGCGGTTATAAATAAAATTGTAAGGTTTCATTATAATATTAACATAAAAAGCTTTCTGTTTTTATGTATCTACTGTACCATACAACATTCATAATATTAGAATAATAATACAAACAAATAATTTTTCTTCAAGCAAATGTCATAAGTATAAAAAATATCATTATTGCTGTTGTCACAAGTGGTTATAAATAAAATTGTGATGTTTCATTACAATATGAATATATTACCTACTACACCATACAACATTATAATAATGATACAAACAAATACAATTGCTTTCAAGCACTCTACAATATGTTTCTGTACATAACATGTTATTTTGATAACACAAAGCCACATACAAAAGTATAAAAATATTATTCTAAAGAGGTAAACTCATAAAATACTAAACTATTATTCCTAATATGATCTGAATTACTCAGTCATATCTAATGCTAATTTGAACATACTCTAGGAAAAAAACGCAGATAAAAAAGATATGACTTCACTCACCTCCATGTACACAGAAGTCACACTGGTATTTGTCTAGAGTTTCCAGAGTAGTCACATAAGGAGCACCTTCTACTACCTGGTCTACCCATTTAATAGCTTTCACCATCTTATATCGCTCTTCTTGAGTAAACACAGGAGGCCCCTTGTGTTTAGATATTTCTTCATCAGTATGAACTCCAACAATCAGCACATCACCCAGGGCTTTCGCCTGTCGCAAGGAATTTGCGTGCCCGAAGTGTACCATATCATAACTGCAATTTTAATATCGATTAGTAAGTACATTATCTCTACCGGAATCAGTCAACAAAACCAATAGAACACGACAATCATGTAAAACCGAGGCCGCTCCGTGCCGGATGCTTTAGATTTTTAAACCTATCCATTTTTGTGAAGTAAATTGATCTCACAGATCGATAGTTTTATAAACGTGTTACTAGTGTCTAGTGAATTGCAAAAATCTTAATAGAGGACGATGGAATAATAAAAAAAATATAAATAGTGTTCTTACTCACCAGCCATCACACCAAACGCGAACCTGTTTTTTAACACCATTGCTATCACTCATGATTACGATCACGTTGTTATTTATATAATAGCACACCAGCAATACACTATAAGATTTATTCAATTTTTTTAAAAAAGGTTTTTTTTCACACACAGCCGCACGCCCCGAAATCAAATTCGAATTGATTGACGTTCTTTCTTTGCTTACTTTGACGTTTACTCTGTCTGCGGGGTGACGTTAGTCGTAACTTTATGTCAAAATGTAGCCAGTGTTACCAAGTACAGACCAACAAAAGAAACCAGCCCCATACATTTAGACATTTTTATAATGTTGCGTCGCGTCGATCGGTAAGATTTTATTTAGGTATCTATAGACAATAGTTACCCCATAAAGCAAGCGTAGGTGTAAAATCATGAGTACAAGTAGTATAATCGCATTTAAGTAAATCGTAAGCCATAAAAGCCAACACCATCGCCACAACATGCTACAACTCGAGACCCTGACCATACATTAGGGTGCATCCTCTTAAAAGGAGACCCCTTCCTTATTCCGCTACATATTAGATACTTTTTATTACTTTGTGCAAGTCTGTGTTACAGTTATGTCATTGTTATTCTACTGAAATTCAATATATAAGTGCGCTTATTTTCAATTCATTGTTTTATTTGTTAAAATATCCACTTTAACACCCACACAGTACCTACCTATCTTAAGCAAAATACAATTCCCAGTGCATCATACCCAATACTAATTACTAGTTCTATTTTTTAGTTTCATATAAATAACATTTTTTTTTCTAAATTCGGCTAAACTTTGGCACCTAAATGTACTCACACTTCATTCTGCGGTAGGTACATTTAAAAAAAATATTAAAATAAATAACTTAACCAATTTATATGCACTAAAAGGTCCGAAAACATGTAATATATAATGCTGTATATAGTTTATCTAATCGCGACAAGATACTTTAATTGGTGCGCTGGAATCACGCCACTCGGAACGACGAATACGAACAATTTCGTCGTCGTTTGGACTTTGCATCCAACGTCTGCAACCACCGGCTATTGGATAATGAACAGTCGGGAGATGAAACGAGGGTGAATAAGTTATCTAACACACGCGACGTAGAATCTTACAATTTTATGGGTCAATGACTTGTGCAAACGATGTACATAAGTAAGAACTGTATCCATATCTATGTTAATTAAATGGTTGCTAATAAAATTGTCTGGTAGAAAGTAATGCACATAATCGCTAGTTCATTTTGCTTCTTTCCCTATCAAAAGTATTTCAGAATAGACACCCTGTAATAAAATAACACAATAATAGCCATAAAAGTTTTATTTTAAACTCAGTCACATTACATTAAATTAGTCTTTAGCATCAGCAACACCCCCATTGGTGATAGAGAACGTGGCTTCACTTTCTGGAAGATCGGGCGAATCGTATATTTTAGCGATACGGTTTTCACCTCTGCCTTTCCGAAGAGATATCCTTGTAGTAGATGCATGTGCAAGTATATTTCCACCAATGGGTTTCTTGGGGTCCGCTTGGAAAGATAGTGTGGCACCAGGATCAGCAGTCATTTGATTCGTTATGAACACCGCTACGTTGTACTCTTCGGAAATCTATGGACAGTCGATAATATACCCTTTATAAGTATTCATAAATTTCTTACCTCACACTAGGGATACCAATAAGAAGCTAACAAACGTTGCAAGCATAACTTTTTTGAGTTTGACTAATTAAATTTTATGGTCTGACATGGCAGAAAAAAAAACAAAAACAAAATTCAAAATTTCTAAAATTCTTCTGACAAACAAAGAATATCATAGGTAGGTAGTACAACTAAAACATATGCTACATAATTGTTAGCCATAATAGATTAAATGAATTGGAGAACAATAACGAAATAGTGAAGGATAATACCTATATAGATACACTAGCGGACCCGACAGACGTTGTCCTGCAAAAACTTAGATACCGACTACAACACCATCTGCCGGGCTGATTTGTGAATCTAAAACATCCAGGGTGCCACCCAAAAAATCATTGAATTCGGTCCAGCTGTTTAAGAGGAGTTAGGTGAAACACGTGCTAGTAGGTAGGTAAAGTAGGTACTTAAATAAAATTTTATACGTACCATAAGTAAGTATAGCAGACTGTGGTATAGAAAGTAATAAATTTGTCAAATAAGTAGGTACATCAGGCACTCAAGTTCTGTAGGTATCTAATATAGTAATTTGTTGTTGTTATGAGTACAAGCTTAGCCGATTGATTGCTTTAGCATGAATTAATAATGGTTTAACTACTAAGAGAGCTTTCAAATTTTCTTTTACCATATTAATATACGTTGTATTCGCGTATGTCCGTAGTCTTTGTCTATGTTTTCAATAACAACCTAGTTAACGTTCATCAAAAATACCTTAACTATATTGAGACTTTTCAAACAGGTAATTATTAAGTATTTTTTCGCTTTTTACCAATATGACCTCCTTTTGTGACTTTTCTGTTGTATTTATTATCTGATTTTCTATTTTTGTGGTGACAATGAAGAAACCTTCACACAGCAATACAAAGATTAATATTATTAGTGTTTCTTACTATTTGGCTATTGTTATACAATGTTTATTTTTAACGATATCTGGATTACCATTTAACCGAGAGTACACAATTACGAATAGGTTAAGCATTTAATCTAAAATTTGAGATTGTAATTTGTGCGTTCTAGTGTCTGCGTTCTAATGACACGGATGCAGTCGTGGTGGTTTTTCAAATAAATAGTTACTATAGTAATGCAGTTTAGTGTTATCCGAAATAGTAAATAGACAATTGCGACACATTCAATTGGCCCTATCCTTCACAAAAAACCGGATACACGTTTATCTGTTGACCGATTGTCGCGTGTCAGCAAGCGCTGATCTTGACCTCGATTTTCTATTATACGAATATGACTGAAAGTTGGCGAAATTAAAAGAGATAAATATCTATGTGTAATATGGATTTGAATGATTTCATATTTAAATGATTACTAAATCATTTAAATATGAAATCATTCAAATCCATACTAGAACCTTTGGAAAAAATCTTAAATGTTAACAAAAACACATAATATATATAGGTGCCAATTAGATTCATGCACGTTTAATATTGGAAAAATTATAAATTGAAAACTTACTCATACAATGCACGACTACCTGTGATTGTTAAGTTCATTATACACAACATGTAGAAAAACAAACCTTTTGCAATCTTGATAAAACTTGTGCTAGCTTCTGCTGTCTATCTGCAAGCTCCCCCCTGCCAGAGAAGTCTACTCTAAACAATGCCATGATAGAATCTATGATGAGAAGCTTGAACAATCCAGCGTCTTCGTGAAATTTTGCTGCTACGAAGTCTAACAGTTCAGCCTACAAAAAACAAGGATAACATCATGATCATGATTTTCCTTAGCTAATAATTCTTAAAAATTTACAAGAGTGGGATGTAGATAATACTTGCCCTTACTTGGGCTTGGTTAAACTTAGTGCAATCCACCTTACTAATATTAGGTACCTACCTACATAATCACGTGAATGTTATGGAGTACCTACTAAAGCTACTGTTGAAGGCCGGACAAGCTTTGAGTCGCCTACATTACAAATTAGAAACAATTGTACCTAACTATAAGACCAAATCGTATATTTCTTCAAGTTTTCTGTGTTTATGGAAGCATGCACTGATGTGTTTGCAGCCATTAAAAAAGGTGGCTTTGCTGCTAAACAGACCTACGTGGGAGCGACAAAGAAATTCTGAGAGCTATTTCTAATTTTCTTATAAATTTGATTGCCTTTTTTGAAGCACCTTAGTCACAGCACATCTAGTTAAATGATTAAGAAATAAATAAATTGACATATTATAAGTAGAAGTAAAAATTTAAATGACTTGATTTTAATAATTATATTGATTTATAATTTACAAATTTTAACTTAATCTTAATGGTTATTAATTTAGATTTTGTTTGACAAGTCTAGTTTCAATTATTTACTTTATTTTATAATTATTAGGATATTTGTGTTTAATTATTAGAAGGTGTTGTGTTCTTATGTGTGAAATGGAGCTTTGTGTCTGATAATAAACTAATTTCATTTCATTTAATTTCCGAAATCCCAATTAACTATCCCACTAACAACCACAGTAGGGATTTTGGAAATAACCGCCCCATTTACTAAGGACATACATTTCAAATACGCACATTGGTGCACATTTCAAATACATACATATTCCTGTAATATTAATCATAACTTAATAACTGTTCTTAAACGTAGTTACTGCTTCTGACATGGCAGGTAACTTATTTTGTTGGAAATAATGTAAGTTATCTTTAAACAAGAAGGTAATATCTATACTTTCAAAAAGTGAAAACCAACTTCAACTCGTTTGCGAAACTTGCGTTACAAAACCTGCTAGGCTGACTTTGATAAAATTAATTTGTTACCAATTTAAAAGTACTTAAATATTCCCTTTCAAGCACAAAAATAATTTGGGCCAGGCTTCTCTGAGAAATCAGGGAACATATAGAAAAAAGATCCCAACGAATAGATTCTTTTTGAAGTCGATTAAAAATAGCTTATGAACTAATACGCGCATTATTGGAAATGTATCAAATAATGAAATGATGGGGATAATCTGTCCTCGAAATATCCATTGCGGCTGGTATTTAGGTGGGGATTTGGAGTTGGGCGGTGGGGATTTAGGAAATATTTTCCCAAAATACTCGGAATCCTTCGGAAAAAATATAGAATCCCCATTGGTCATCCGATCAATGGGGATTCTATATTTTTTCCGATTTCAAGAATATATTTACCAAATCTAGGGATGTTGAAAAACACTACCTAACTTCAATGTATGGAACAGTTCACGAGTCTATAGTGCAAAGAAGACTCCATGTTCAGTTAAATATCTACTTTTATTGGTAGATTTTTTTAAAAACAATGTTTTGATCACGAGTTAATGAGCCAAAATCGAAACTAATTATGTGAGTTTCGTAATCCTACGCTTAGTTTTACTGGTAGTGCCTCAAAAGAAAGCATAATTTGCATAGTTTTTTTGTTAGATTATATTCTTTATCCTCTGTCTCATATTTTTTAGTGATTTGTGTATCCAAAAGTTGCTTGAAAGAGATTACCTACCTACTTTTAGTTACAAGACCGTTTGCTTTTTTCAACATGCACAATTATTTTAGTCGTGACCGTGCCTACGAAAAACTAAATCACTTTCATAGCAGTACCTAATATATAACATTATTAGGGGTGTGCTTTAAGCCGAAAAATAATCACTTTATGTATAAACAACTTTTACTGTAGGGCTAACCCGAATGCGATCTAATCAATACATTTTGTCTGAAGGATATTAAAATAAAAAATAATGAACCTGATGTTCGGATGTGTAGGCACGTGCGTAGAGGATGTTGTCCAAGACTGCATTCTGCTCCAAGTTAAATCTATCTGCAATGGGCCTCAATCGGTCCGGCCGACTAATAAATCGCTAAGAAATCTGCATGCAAACAAAAAATACTAACGAATTACATATCTTATTACACGTCTTGTGTAAAAATTCTAGATTGCAAGCATGATCATTTTTATGTGTCATTGATTTTTGGTATTAAGAGCGTTGGCGTGTTACTGTCTGTGCCTTTATCACATGTAAATGAATGGTTTATTTAACAATGTGTCCGTGTGGTTTGTGTCGACTTTTGGCGCGCGAATCGCACTCACCAGTTAGCAGGTTCGTATTCGTATACTCGTACTCGTAGTATGGCGATGGATGAATAAAAGTATAGCTTGCGCTAGCAACATAACAAATATTTCAACTTTTAACCCTATAAAAATAGGAGGTTCACAAAAGCTCCTACATTAATGCTCAATTCGTCGGTTTTTTTATGTACTATGCTCTCCGATTTCGTAGATAATGCTGGACCAATATGATCAAATCTGTTTTTGTTGGAAAGTGTATGTATAAGCCTATCCTCGAAGTTGACTTTTCTACGTCAATGCTTGTGCCTATCCTATCAACCAGGCATTTTAATGTAACAAAAGGATACAAAGTATGTTCAGTGTCCAGGAACATTACTTTCCCACCGTGATATCCCGAGGTATTGGGAATCTGCGTGGTAACGCATAGGGTGTGAGAGAGCTGTGTCTTTCCTGTTCGAAACTCTCCAAACACTTCGGTTATAGCCATCGACTCAACTCCCCCACCTAGTAACTTACTGAAAAATCAAATAACAGTTAGAACATGGTTGTTATTGCTTTATCGCTTTATCAACCTATCGTCTAGTAGAAAGTGTCGTGGTCTTCAGTCTGAGGCATAAACTTTAAGTAGGTACTTATAACTTGCAGGCAGGTTGTGCGCCACAAGATCCATGTACATGCTACTTATACCTACAGATCTCGTAGCAATCTACGTCTCCGATAGTAAAACAGGTGAGAAAAAAATTTAATCTTATTTTAAAATATAAACTTACTCTAATTCAACACTGCCAGTACTTATTTTGAACACCTGCTTGCGACGATCACTAACTTCTAGTGCCGTCATAAAACCGAGGGTAACAATTTTTTGACATGCTTCCTTTATTTTATCAACTTTTGCGTCTGAGAAACCTTTTATATTGCATAATTTTTTCTTTGTGGACATCTGAATCCCCTTGATAGTACAAATTCCAGCCGTTTTTAATTTTTTGATATCTGCTACATTAATGCCATGTTTTTGCAATAAATCAACGTCTTGAAAAAAACTCTCCTCTTCTTCATTCTCAGAAACAATGCTTTCCAGAGTTTGTTCAATCATTTATGATTTTTATGATTTATGATTCTTTGTAGTATGTCGAATAGTAAAAGAACAACTTTTGTGCAATTAATTCACAAAATACTAATGAAACTAAAAATTTGGTTATGTTTGATAGGAAATAATTAAATTTTGCCGCGCATTTAAATAGCAAACAGAATACAACTGTTATTTTGTCTATGATTTAGATATGAACATAAACCAAAAAACGGTAACTCGATTTACGATTTTTTATTTAACTTTCTATATATTCTAAGTGGTCTAATTATTCTGTTTTTTTTTTCTGATTTCTGAACTCATACCTTACTAGGTATTTAATTTATGTGATCTTAGTGATGATGAGAATTATAAGTCGTAACACAAAACATTCGAGTCGATTATATGTAGCTAATTTTTATGTTGACGTTAGAAATTGACACTACTATATCCGTTTGCTTGCTTTGTTTGCGTTTGCTAGTTCTTGAAATTATTATCTATGGTTTTTAAGACTTCGCTTCGATGAGACTCGTTTGCGGCGCAAAATAAAGGATTTTTAACTAAATTTACCTATTACTTCAAGAAATTTACCAACTAAAACATCTCTCTTAAGGTAAGGGCGTAAGTTAACCCTACGGAAGTAAAGTGATTATTATTAGTACAGTGATTATTTATTATGTTCTTGATTCCTCCGTATCACAGCCATGTTGAAGTATGTAGTGTTGATTTAACTAAGTTCTGGAGAGTAAATCGTTTCTAAAAGTTAAAGTTATTCACTAGTACACGTGACAGACCCAAGTTTAGTTTGTGTTGTGCGTATAAAAGTTAAAAGTCTTGCAATATGAAAAGTGTTACAAAGTGCCACCGAATCTGGCGTCGAGGCGTCATCTGCAAGGTAAGGCTGGATGTGTCTTCAATATACATCACAAAGTGTAGCCTATAAAACGTTCAGTGTAGATGAAATGATTCAGGCTTGAGACTATCTAGTTTTAAAAATCTAATGAAACCCTAAAAACGAGTTTCAATGTGTTTGGTTTAAATGACAAATTTCTAGAAAACCTTATACAAAAAATATACTTTATTCTAAACTAAACTAAATTATTTAGGTAGGTTATTTATGTACTGACACACATTCACAGAACAATGTTACTGAAATATCATATTCCATAGGTAGTCTTTTATGTTTGCAGTACAATATAAATTAGAATGAGAATACATCTGACATTTTCATTGTTATTGTGACAAAATTTCACCCAAAACTTACTATATATTAATTACCTAATACAGCAAATGTAAATAATTATTTACAAAGTTTTTGATGCCTGTTTCAATCTGATTTGAGCAACATGCTAGACTATGGCTTACAAGACTTCTACAAAAATAAATATCTGGATCCATGGAACTTAAAATAATACTATGACTAATATTTTTCTGTGATTCTGTGTTGTGCTCTCAAATATCAAAGGGATATGAAATATTAGTTTACTGCATAACTATTAGCTTGTTTTTACTTTGAGTGAAAATACTAACAGTTATAAAAAATCATGTTTGGTTCCACCAAATGTAATTTTTGTTGTAGGCCAAATAACAAACCAAGTGCTTGTTCGGGATGGGCTTGCACTGTCTATCAAATTTTTAATAGACACCTGACATTTATTTACAGGTATGGAATCAGAGGACTCCAGAGATGGTAGTGGGGATGCTCAGTCATCATCGAGCAGTAGCAGCTCAAGCTCAAGGAGTAGAAGAAGCTCAACTTCTAGTGATACTTCTAAAAAAGATGCTAAGTCACCACCAAGATCTCCCCCACAATCACCGCCTCGGTCACCTACATCACCACATTCAGAAGGACC
Organism: Ligdia adustata; assembly: GCA_947049295.1. Taxonomy (NCBI): domain Eukaryota; kingdom Metazoa; phylum Arthropoda; class Insecta; order Lepidoptera; family Geometridae; genus Ligdia; species Ligdia adustata. The sequence goes on along the minus strand of OX346225.1, from coordinate 8,715,415 downwards.
AAGATCACCATCACCAGAAAGTCAATCCCAGTCTCCAAGTGCACCTGAGACTAAACCACCTCTATCCCCTGATAACTTGAGTGAAGCTCACTCAGATATTAACTCTCCAGAAAACTCAGCTCCAGCTTCTCCAGCTGGACCTAAATCTCCTGAAGCTCCAAAATCACCAAGCGATGCCGGCTCTCACATTGGTTCACCTGAACCTGTTGATCGATATCAAGCCTCTCCTGCTATGGGTGAAGGGCCTAAAACTCCTCAGAGTCCAATGAGTTCAGCTAAGTCGCCCCCTGGTTCTCCCGAGAGCAGGTCTCGTCCTGCATCCCCTGATTCAGCTTCTCAGCCTGCATCTGCTGCATCACCACAATCAAGAAACAATAAATCGCGTTCCCGTTCCACGAGCCCATCCCCAGATAGGCATTCTTCCCCATCATCACCAGTTAGATCTCCACCGAGATCTCCTGAGAAGCAACCTCAATGGAGGCCAGAAGAAAAATGGCGAAGACACACAAAAGCTGAGCAGAAAATGGTTTCTATGCCTCGAGAGCGTAGTAGGTCTGAATCCAGTCAGTCAAGTAGAGGGTCTTCTTACAATAGACGGGGCAAAGACCCTGCCACAGAAGAAATATCAGAAGGTAGGTAATATTTACTAATTTGTATTAGCCATAAAAACAGTATTGGGTTACTATTATATTGCCAAATTGTTTAATCTTGCCTATATTTCCCCAGACTTAACTGTATCATTGTTCATCACTCATTATTCTCAGGGGAAATGGAGTCAGACCAAGAAGACAATAAATCAATTGGTAAATCTAGTGATAAAATAGAGGGAAAGGATCTTAATATAAGCCATGAAGATCTTTCTGATGTCTCAGATTTGGATTCAATGAGCCAAGATGGCACAGAGAAAGAAGTTCCAAAGGTAAAATTAATTAAAACATCACTTGTCTTGGACTTTGTTTGATGCAAAGTTGAATAAGTATAGATATAATAATTTCTTTCCCATTGGCAGCCAAAAACACCAGCTACCTCACCAGAGTCAAAATCAGAATCAAAAGTAAATGGTACAAGTATACAGACATCACCAAAGTCATCACCCAATGAAAGTGGAAAGGCAGACACACCTAGATTTGAAAAGGTATGTATAATTTTGATTTTTATTGTTAATAATTAATGCCAAATTACAAAAAATCATAATTTAAATACTTCACTAAATAAACACAAACAATGTAAGATTTTAATAAAGTGTCAACCAGTTTCTATTTAACAGGGACCTAATACAAACATGAGGAATGAAACCTAAAAAGGAAAAAAAGGACCTAAAACTTTTTTTACAGTTATTTTATAATAGTAAAGAACTAGCAGCATCCCACTGGTGAATATTTGAATCATCCCATGGGAACACTTCACTATTCTGGGAAGAAAAGAAAAAAAAAACTATGTGATTATCCATAAGATATGCTTAGGTTATCTTCATGTCAATCATTTGAGTTTGAAGAAGTAACAAACATACACTCACTTAGGTTTTTTTAATTCATTAAACTCTTTGATACTGGCCCTGATACCCAGAACATCAATTTAAATAAGTATATCAGAGAACTGTGTGTATGATGCTGTTAGTATATTTTTTATATACCTTATTACCTTTCAAAGGTACCTCAAGAAAAGACAAGTAACACTGAGGATGGCGAAGAACAACTTGACTTCGAGGCAGAGGAAGGTGAATGTATCGAACCAAAACCTGTTGAGCAAGCTAATGGTGACAATGACAAAGCACCTGAAACAGGCAAGTCAATTTAATAAGAAAAAGAGACTCAAGTCAAATTTGTTCACTGAACAAAGTAACACGTTTCCAAAATAGTTATAAAATATAATCACATAAGTTCAAAGAATCAAATATCTGCATATTTCTTTTAAATGAAAAATAAAATGTTAACACATTAACATAAATTTATGATAGTGATCAATAACAGTTTTATTGTATTGTATACAAAATTTAAAGCATAAGCATTAAATATAAGCCTTTTGTTTAATATACTGGACATTTGAAGATTTCACAACATGGTATGGGCATCATCACACCTTAAAGCTTCTCGCCTATTAAGAAATAGATAAAGCATGCTACCTGGAGAGCAGGGGCCATCTATCCAATGCGTTCTAGGGAGGCTAGTAGTTTCCTTACACCGAGAACTTTCTTTTAACCTCAATTGTAATTACAATTGTATTGCGACATAATGTTCGTTTTGGATTATCTTAACTAATATTATAAATGCGAAAGTAACTGACTGAACCGATCTGGATGAAATTTGGTGCACTGGTAGATTGGACCCCGGAAAAGGACATAGGATACTTTTTAACCGACTTCAAAAAAGTAGTTCCCCCATTATCTCGACAATCCAATGGGGAACTGCGCGGGTGAAACCGCGAGGCAAAGCTAGTTCTTTATAAGTCAGAGTTAGTGATAAACTTAATGTTAACGGACTACCAAATCTGTCAAAAACAACCAATGTGACGCAATACTTGTAATTCTGATATAATTCAAATAACATACTAGGGTCCCTGTTTCTTTTCCTCACTGCATTGAAATTCAAATTCAATTCAAACTTTCATTAATTATTATTGTGATTGTATAGAAGACATTAAACCGGGCAAGAGGTCGCGAGGCTCGTCGCTAGAAGAGGGCGAGGTATCAGATGAAGCGGAGCGTCGTCCAGAAGAAAGTGAGCCTAGACCGGTTTGCAGATTCTTCTCTCGGGGCGCTTGCACTTGGGGAATCAGCTGCAGGTAATATTGTAGATACGAGTATCACTTTTACTTAACATTGCTACCATAACGAGATATAACATTGTCAACAATTTAAGAGCGAAATGTATTTTTATTCTACAAATCAATATTCAACTCAATTTTTTTACCGATTTCCCAAAAAAGGAAGAGGTACTCAGTTCCACTGGGTCTTTTATGTTTGGTAAGTACCTGATTTCTCGGAAAAAATATTTTTTTTTTTGTTTCAGGTATAAAAAAAAATGTGTACATTCACAACTCTTAAAGTGAACATTAAAATACACATTTAAGTTTAATCAAAACTCTTCATAAATTATTTTTAAATTAATTTCAACAAACAAAAATAAATGTATTGGCACCTACCAAAATGAAGTTGGTATTGCGTTTTTTATTAACTTGTTTGTTTTGATAATCTGCACGTTCTCATTTGCAAATTATTTCCACGTAACCTTAAGTGCTTATTTCGTTTCGATAAACACTGAGTTGGAGCCTAATTCTCAAATAATTTTATGTTACGTTTAATATAGATTTGCAAGCGGGCCAAATACATATCAATATATTCTAGAAGTACATAGTACGTAGTCTGTGTATTACAATGTCAATAAAACTGTTTGTTCTCAATGTGTGGCTAGGCGATATGACTCGTTATATAGTTTCTAGGCCCTTCAAAGTTTCTTGTATGATTTATGATTGTTATCCAAAGACAATCTCAACTTAATGTCATCCACCTAAGACCTGATTGAGCCTTAAGCTTCATAAGACACACGCCCTTTATTACGGTCTCGCTTTTGCAATACGTAATTTTTTACGTGAAAACTGGCACTATTATTTAAAAATAAATAATAGCGCCAGGTTTCTTTCTATCGTAAAGAACCACGTATAAGTTCACATGTTATCATTAAACTTATCGAAAGTAACGTCGCCCAGATTCCTCCACCCTGGCGTAACGGACAAGGGTAACTACAACATGTTCGACGTGGTGCGCGGCGTGCCAGTGACTGGCTCTTACCCCGCTCCGCCGGCCCGTGACGTAGCCCCGCCAGAATCCGCGTGGGAGCGAGGCCTCAGGACCGCTAAGGAGGTACAATACAACAGATCAACCTTACCGAATTTTTGTATTCAACGTGGGCAATCCGTCACTTACAGCGCGGTATGCTCTTCCGTATCTGGTCTGCCAATTTGACACCCAAGATTTCTCGCTGACATACCCAGAGTAGATTTTCGATTGGTAGAATACTTGTGCCGAAAAGAGTTACAAAGGTTGCTACGGTGCTATTGAGTGGTGGATTTCAATAATATTTGGCTGAATCATGCTGTGTACAAAGTTAAATAACAACTCTAAAAAGGATATAAATTGCTGAAATGAAATTTCGCAGATTTAATTTTCTCACATATTTTGAATGTATTTATTTATTTAACTTACAAGATATCCAACAGCGTTTCAAACACAATAAAAAAGAAAGAGACACCAACCAATACAACCAATTACATGACAATAACAATGGTCGACAGATGCTCCGAATAGCGACCAAGCGCAAGGAGCAGGACATGGACTTCGAGGAGAAGAAGCTGCACCTCGGCGTGGGCGGACAGGTGCACGACCCGGATGCGGAGCTGGCTTACGCGGCTGCGGCCGTGGGCGCCTCTCCACCGCGCGCGCTCGACCCGCTCTCCCACCCTAGAGACCCCGACCATCACTACGGACGGTTAGTGAACTCGTGATAACTTCCTGCGCAACCTTTGCACGTTAGTCTTAGTCGTTCACTTGCCTCGATCATGAAGGTTGGCAGACAGAGATAGACAGACACACGACTGTGACGCACGGACGCACGGGACACAATTGGTCAATCGACGTCAGGAAACGTTAACAGCTGGGTCCACAGCGCTAGTTTTCAGCGTTGTCTTTTAGAATGTCGTGCTTATTGCTTGTGGTTGTCCGCAGTCCGGCGTTCGGTCCGGCGGGCGTATATCGCGGTCGCGGCGGGTACGGCGGCCCGCGGCCCGGCGGCGGGGAAGAGCGCGAGCGCTTCTACGAGCGGGAGCGCGCCTTCGAGCGGGAACGCGTCTACGAACGACCGCCGCCTTACTATGACGAGCGAGCGCCGCCTGTTGACGACGTGGGTTACCATAAGGTACAATTAGAAATAATTCACAACGTGTCAAGGGCCTGATTCTCTATTGACCACGAGATACCATGCTTTAAACTCGTGATGTCATAACATGCTTGTGACGCAAACACGCCTATTCGATCGCGCCATGACGTGTATGTGCAAAACTTTATTCTGCATGCCACAAGATAGCTTGTCTATGCTCTTTGTTTTCTTTTTATCGATAATAAGGTTACGTTCAAAAATTTTACTTTCGGTGTAAACGTACCGGTTTTTTGAGAATAGTGATTATATTGATAAAAATCAATCTAAAGTGAATTTATTATATCTAGATGACTGAAAAAACATTTGGTATATACGAGTACCTTATTGTACGCTAATTTGCATCATTAAAACGAAAACAAATGTTTCACTTTCGTTTGATGAAACGAAACTTTTTCCGAAATAGTTTTGAACGAAATTGTGAACTTCGTTATGACAGTAAAATAGTCAAGTGATTTGACATCATGCTGGCACAATCTCGTTTTAGTATCAACAACAACAAAATATGTTAAATAATAAATGAAAACAAATGTTTTTTTACATAAAAAGCAGCAACATAAAGGCGAGGACAACTTTACAAGTATTGACAGTCGGTTTCTCGGGAATCCGTAGATCCATTTTCTATATTCCGATTTATACAATACAATACAATACAATATTTCTTTATTGCACACCAAAAACAAAATAAACAATAAGATAAAGGCATGAACAAAACATCGGTAGTACATTGGGCGGCCTTATCGCCTAAAGCAATTTCTTCCAGGCAACCTTGGGATGGATCGGACTAAGTGAGAATAGTCACGTCGGTGATGCATCAATAGAAAAAACAGAAAAAAAATACAAGTACAAATATTGTACCGCAAAAAAACAATAAGAAAAAAAATATTTTAAAATTAATCAATATACATAGTTAATACATACCTATACATACATGTCATACTCGCAATAATCATTCGTAAATAAATGTTCGGTTTAATTTACGGAGAGATAATGATTTTTCAACAAGTTTTTAAATATATATAGAGATTTAGCCTGCCTGATTGACAGGGGTAACATGTTCCATAGCAGGATAGCTTGCACAGTAAATGATGCTTGAAAAAAAGAGTTGGTTGAGGTGGAAGCTGGCAGCATAAGGCGAAGATCTCGTGAAGGTCTTAAAGAAATAGAATGAGAAGCAGTCACAAAGACAAAATTATCTTTTAAATACGAAGGAGTGGTGGAATTGAATACTTATTATTTTATAAAGAAAAGACAGAATATGAGAATTACGGCGAAGACGAATAGGTAACCATTTGAGCCTATTACGGTATTCGGAGATGTGGTCATATTTGCGTAACCCAAATACAAACCTAATGCAAAAATTCTGTAAACGCTCAAGCTTGTTGAGCTGCTCTTCGGTTAAATCTAAATAGTAAGCATCTGCGTAATCCAATATGGGAAGAAGGAGCGATTTCACAAGTGCAGTTTTGGTAGTAATCGAAAGATTATATACCTATTAGTGATACCTAATATTAAAATGTCTCATCTTATGAAGATATAAACGGAGATATAAGTATAAAATGCATGTGAAAACGAAATAGCTGGCGCAAAATAGCTAGCTAACAGCAAGTTAGTGCATGCAAGAAGTTGTGGATGCTGATAAACTGAACAATGACAAATAAATTAACGTGCGTACATTAAATATCGTTTTAAACTTTAGTCTTGTAAACATTATATGAAATAATTGTTGTATGTATCGAATCATAGTTGAAATGTAACAAGTTGAATCGTAGTTCGAAGTAGCGTAGTGAAACCATTTAAAAATCATTTATAACAAAATCATTTCAATGAAATATGGAGTTAGTGCTGCATTTTCTTTTGTCCACATAACCATTTAACCATCTTACAGAGGAGAGAACCCTCATATGTATGTCCCTCTGGGGGGGTTTATAAAGTTTTTTCCACGTGCTTAACGTAACAAGCCCGCGTTACGTGTTTAAGTGGTCATGGCGAATCAGGCCCCAGGTTTTATTCATGCATTTCTACTTTGTTCAGTGCAACTTTATAGTCAGAATTTTCCCTTATAGACCAGAGTAAAGCCTTAAAAAATAATAAAAGTAAAAAAAATAATAGTAGGATGAAACTCATTCGAAAAGGAGGAGAATATTATAAAAATGAAAGGAAAAATAATTTACGGGCGATCCCAATTATTAGTTAGATATTAATTCAAAATAAGGTTAAAAAAATAAATATTTCGGATCCAATAAATTACAGCGTAATTGGGACATAGTAAGTTTTCACCAAATTTCGTAAAAAAAATGCTATGGAAAAAGATATTTTTTTTTATTTTTATTTAGAATAAGAAGAATAAGAATAAGAAATATTTATTGGCCTTTAAATAACATTCGTTACAGGCAAGTCTTGTTAATTTTTTTGAATTATTAATTACTTTAAAAAGAATCTTAACTTATAAATACTTTTATAGATCTAAGAACAAATACTTAATAAATTGTACATTTACATTGTCATTTATTCCTTTACCTATTACTAACATTTTGTAATTGTTGTTCATCACACAAGAACGATGATTCCACAAGCTGCATTGACATATATTCACTGAGTTTATAAAAAGAATTTCTTTCAAAAAAATATTTTAATTTTTGTTTAAATATTTTAAAATTGAGTTCCATCACGCTATTTGGTCATTTATTGTACATTAATATTTTGGTGTAAAGTCCCTGTTTCTTACACTTAGATAATCTGTTGACAGGCAGGACTCGCCCTTTTTTATTATTACGTGAAATTCTTTTTTCCAGTATTTCCGTATCCTCGTGTACCTCTCTTTATCACATAAGTTTTGAGGTTATGTGAAAAAACTGTGTATATACAAAAGTTTTAAATATTTTTATTACCTACACCTTTGCGATTTAACTTTTTTCCATAGGACTTTCAGTTTTGCCAGAAACCGAGATAAACCGTTTTTTACCTTTAAAAGCTCAACCCCTTCCCCTTTCCGACCTCAGATCAAATTCTCAGGAAAAATTCTCTCCTTTTCCAATGCGTTTCACTTCTATTATTTTTTTGGTTAAATAAATTATCGACCCTGGTCTATTAGAAGTCTCTATTTTTTTGGTCAAATGCGATTCTGGTAAGATCTTCCAGTTAATTTATTTTTTTGGGTGTTATAAAAAATGATATAAGAATATAATATGTCTTAATTTTTCTAACATTAAACAAAAATATCATGGATAATAACAGCTTAACTGTATAAAATTAAACGATGAGAGCCTAGATAGTCTACCACCAGAGCAAAACACTCCGCCTATATGTCGATATTAATAACAATTTAAGATATCCATTCTAAGTTCGTTGGTCTATCCACAGAGGCGTATCCGTCCATCCCGCGAAGTGATAGTACAACGCGCCGAGATCGAGCGTCCGTTGCCGCGCGAACTCCGCGGCGAGGCGCGCGACCGCGGCCGCGAGCCGCGCGGCGACGAGTGGGCCGACCCGTGGATGCGCACCGAGCCCGCGCGACGCAGGAAACCCCCCTCCTCCGACGACTCGTACTCTTCCTCAAGGTACGAAAACTGGCCTCACACTCGCACCATTGCTGTAACGCTCATATGTAAACGATATACGAGGCGATTGCTGATGATCTCTTCAGTCTATTATTATTATTACTAGTATATGTATTATTTTCCACTGTTCTTAACGTACGATATCTGCTATAGTACAAAAAATATTCGCTGAATGTGTTGCTAAGCGCAAATCACGAGAACCGATTTTGCTAATCCTTATTTTAGAATATTCCTTGAAGTATTAGTAAATGCCTGAAAAGGTCTAAGAACTAAATTTTTTTATACTCCCATACAATCGATTCGCAATAATACTTGAAAGTCAATTTGAACTTTAATACCATACCATAAAGATTAAGCGTGAATGGCGAGGTTTCGGGAAGGCAAAACAATTGAGTGACGTTAGTATCGTATAAATACTAATGTTAATATTTGTCAACATTAGCTAACCCGGCGTCCCTAATAGCAAAATAAGTAAAAACATAAGAATCGACTGTTCGGCGGTACGAAGTTCGCCGGATCAGCTAGTAAGCAATAAATATTTTTTACTAAACAAAACTCAATCTTACTTATCTTACAAATTCTGAAAAAAATAAAGCTAAATGTGATCATATTTTTGCATAAAACCTTATATACATACATATTTTCCCCATAATAGTCATCAACGATGCCACCTTATGAGTACAGAGTAGGATGGAAAAAATATATAAGTCCCAACGGATTGGAATAGCCAGTTAGGATGGATGGAACAGATTGCTGATGATGTGGAGCACCCAGCACTCGCTTCGAAGTGTGAATATAAGTCACTATAAATAAATTGGCACTATAGTGTGGCAACCACGTCGTGCGTCTGATCTATCTTCAAGATTTGGGCAAGTGAGCGAGAAAGACTAACATGCAAAGATCGCGCTCGAAGTTGCCATGCTATAGCTGTCAACGCGTTCACAACTCGTTACTGTCTCAGAGTCATTGACAGCGCAGGGAACCTTGACTAGGTGGGAAGAGTTTATTATTAGTTACACATATTTATTAGTTACACTTTTTGCTTACGTTTGACAGTGATCGTCTGCAATATTCTTTAATGGCACAAGTGATGTTCAGTGACAGCTAAATCACAAGTGATATGCTCCATGCATAGTTAACATTTGATTTATGTCATTTCTGATATCTGATTACAATAGCTGTTACATCTTTCTTTATATTGTATATAAATCAATATGTGTGTAACAGCTATTGTAAAGTTATGTCATATTGATAAAGTTAAGATCTGATTTCACATTTTTTTACACCTTACATAGCTACAAATGAAGAAAGATTTTCTGTAATTTAATGTAAAATAGCACTTGCACACACTTATACACTCTGATTTTATTTATTTTTATCTGAAACCTATGATATTATAATGTGTAATTTATAACAGAATTATTAAAAGTTAATCGATGATTTTATGTTAAATGTAAAAACCGGCCAGGAGCGAGTCGGAATCGCTTACCAAGAGTTCCGTACAAACCTGTAGGTATATAAATAAAAGTTAAAGTATTATTACCCCTGCAAGTAGTTAAAAGTTTCAAAACATGTGGCTTACATTGCTGTTTCTTTTGATTGCGTTGATATAGTTTGATTTTGTTACAGCTTAAAGGTATTAGAGACCTGAGTATTTGATATGAATTTCAATTTAATATTTTTACGCGTTCATGAGGAAAGGTGTAAGTTTTAAATTATTCAAAACAATAAATAATGCGTTTTTTATAAGACTTTGCCTTGCACCAAATTTCAAGACTCTGAGATCACGGGAAGTAACCCTAAGGTTTTGATTCCCTTGCGAGTGTCGACAGTTTACAGCATAAAATAAAAAAATATGTAATGCATCATGCTACAAAAAAAAAAAAATTGGTTCTACGAACATTTTTTATGAAATAATGAACTAACATTTTGATTGATGGTAACAAAATATTCCAGAATATTATTTTGCGCATTTAGTTTCTATTTGCTTAGCTATTGTTATTCAAATATATATATTTTTAATCGCGTTAATTTCAGCTCTGATATCAATATTTTTGTCGTGTTGTTCTCAGGCCTCTTATATTTTAATTACTTTGAGATGTGCCAAAATCACAGAAAACTATACTAGTTTTTGAACATTAAAACTAATTCAAAATTTCTCTCCGCTTTGTCCCTCCCCGGAATTGGGTTTGCTTTCATAACACTCGAACGTCGTGGTTTTTCTGGTGTCTGATTTAAAATCTCTTCATTTTTCCATTAATATCACTCTGCATGCGTGTATCGACTTGTCATGGGTTTCACTGCGTATGTATGTGTGCGTGCGTGTTCGCATGTTTGCGTGTGTGCGTACGTGGAAAAAACGTGTGTCCCTCTCTTCCCCGCGCGTCCCTCTCACCCCGCAGCTCTTCAAATTCCAGTTCACGCAGTTCCCGGTCGCCGAGCTCACGCCGCAAGCGACGTGCCTCATCGTCTTCCAGACAAAGGTAAGATCTTCTATGTGTTTTGTGAGTTGTGGTGAGATCGTTGCTGTACACGTGTGATGTGCACAAACATAATTCGAAGTTTCTTGTAGTCTAATGTTGATAAGTAGCCATCACTTAGGTATGGTTGATTGCCCTTTGCATAAAAACCAGGCCTTTCTAAATCCTCATATAACTTTGCTCTTATAGCTTTAACTGAAGACCAGTTGACAATAATGTAAAGCAAACTGTTAATTACTTGCTACACTAATTCACTAGAGAAGTCTTGAGTCCTGAAATTCAATATGCCTTATTCATGTAAAGTCATTAGGTGAGTTGGATGTGAGATACTGCTGACATATTAACTCGACATAGTAGTGATATGTTAGCAGTATATCATTCTTCGATAAGCTTCTTATTAGGTGTATTGCTAAATTGTCATGGTATTGCCTATCTGTTGAAACATTGCCCTCTTGCGAGTTAGGGATCCGAAAAGGAGAAAGATAACATAAAAAGGAGATACCGTTAGTGCTAAAATCGCATTCCCAATCTGCTAGATCTTAGCCGTAGTTGGGCGGTTCGTGACCAGTAAGTACACTATTATTTGGCCGGACATTTTCTTTATCCTTATTTGAGAGCATATACGTCCGATATGATTCACTCAAGCACGTAAGTGTTGGTGTGAACCAATAACTGTTTCGACATCTAAAATATGCGTACTGTGCTGGCGCTTCCTAGCTTTTAAAATAATCGTATTTAAATAGTGGTGACGTTGTGTCAGGTTGTCGCCATCAGTGATAGTCCGCGAGCGACGGCTGGCCAGCGCGCGCGCCACCGCCATGAACCCACCAGCGCCGCGGCGGCGCGCGCCCTCGCCGGCCGCCGCGCGACAACTAGCCGTCAACCCGCCGCCGCCCGCCTCGCACCGGCACAAGGTAACACTCATATACATAATTACATACACTACACGTATATCAGCTAGGGGTGTACTAAGCCGAAAACTAGCCACTAAATTTATCAAACGGACATCTTTAATTAATCAAAAAGTTTATCAGTTATACAAAATGTATGAAACAGCTTACTTTTTTTTCTCAAATTCAGAGTTGGTTCTATAGTAATAAACGTTTCTTAGGATGAGGATGGTGACTCCGTTTAGGTTTAGTACACCCCTAACTTATAACCCTTCATACTATAAGCACTAAGCAAATCTGATGATTGATGATGACACCTCTCATTGATCATATTGAATTAATTAATTAACTCTTTATTGTAATTCATAAACACAAACACCCAAAATATTTTTTCATACATCCATTGATCTTTTTTCAAATTATTTATAACTTTTTTTCACAACTTGTCCTTACAATTTGTTTCGAATCTCGAATGTCTCTTTATGCAGGGTCATCGATTAGAGATGTACTGTACCTATAAATCTGAATAGGTATTCAACTGAAGCGGGAAAAAAACATAGATAGCCTTCGAAACTTCAAAACTTGCCATGATATGTCATTTTAGAACTGAAGGCGATCCGAAAATGATAAATAACCAGATTGGTCGTTCCAACCGATTGACTGCGTTTTAAATTGCAACTTCGAACTGTAGATCGGTTATTGGAGCGCTTCTTCTCAAATTTATGTTGAAATGCCTATCTGAGATAGATAAAAAGTGATTGAGATCGCTTATTGGAACCGTATGTTAATTTATCGCTATTTTGAAAATATATATAATCTCTTTTTCCTTTTTGTCAATACTAATTTGCATATTTGATTTACGTAGTATCAGGTCCTTACATATGAAATTGGCGTTTTGTCGTACTGGTCACTTTTATCTCAAATATCTCTTCTTTGGTTAGGGATTCCAATTTCAAATTTATACAGCTATTTATTCATACATTTGTATTTCGAAAACCGTAATTCATTTGTTTTGTCCTCGTTTGGTTTTTTCTTTGCGTCACGCAGTTTACAAGACGGAAAAATTGAAATATCGCGTTATTTACGAGTACGAGATCCACCGTGGTACCAGTGCTGCAGAAACGGCTCGAAGGATTAACGATGTGTATGGCGGCGGTGTCGCAAAAGAAAACACAGTGCGTTTTTGGTTCCAACGTTTTCGTTCTGGAAATTTCGACCTACAGAACAAGCTCCGTGGACGACCGGAGACTAAAGTTGCTAATGAAGAATTGAAAGCTATTGTGGAAGCAGATCCATCGCAAACCACGTCCGAGTTAGCTGCAGGCTGCGGTGTTAGTGATAAAACTGTTTTAATCCACTTGAAGCAAATTGGAAAGGTGAAAAAGCTTGAAAGGTGGGTACCTCATGAATTGAGTGCAGCAAACCGACTGCTGCGTTACATTACTCAACCGGCACAATAATGAAGGGATTTTAAATCGGATCATTACCTGTGATGAAAAGTGGATCCTGTACGATAATCGGAAACGCTCATCACAATAGCTGAATCCTGGCGAACCAGCCAAACCCTGCCCCAAGCGAAAATTGACTCAAAAAAAGTTACTTGTGAGCGTTTGGTGGACTAGTGCCGGTGTCGTTCACTACAGCTTTCTTAAATCTGGCCAGACGATTACAGCAGATATCTATTGTCAGCAACTGCAAACCATGATGGAAAAGCTAGCTGCTAAACAACCGAGGTTGGTCAATCGCTCTAGGCCACTGCTGCTTTAGGACAACGCTAGACCACACACTGCACAACAGACGGCTGCCAAATTAGAGGAGCTTCAATTGGAATGTCTAAGACATCCACCGTACTCCCCGGACCTGGCTCCAACAGATTACCATTTTTTTCGAAATTTGGATAACTTTTTGCAAGGGGAAAAATTCAACTCGGATGGGGCAGTCCAAAGCGCCTTCAAAGATTTTATTGATTCTCGTCCTAATGGTTTTTTTAGTAACGGGATCAATGAACTACCTATGAGATGGCAAAAGTGCATAGATAGCAATGGTACATACTTTGATTAAATAAATATATTATTATAAAAAAAAGACTTTATGTTCCTCCCTTACAAAACGCCAATTTCATATGTAATGACCTAATACAATTATTGTATGTTCGAAAGGATACTGTTTAAACGAAAAGAATCCTAAAAATATTGTATATTAACATTAATTTCTGTAAATAATCTTTTTGCTGTTGTAGTTAGTCATTTTGTTTTTTGGTAATTAAGGGTATATCTGTACAGTTAGCAATAAATTATTATGATGATGAAACTTTAATCATCTTAAATGACTTTTACCTTGATATTACTTATATAGATTTTGTTTTTAAGTTTCTAAAAGAAATGTTCATTTCAAAGAATTTTTAACATGTTATCTTTTATCTTTCATCATATGATTGTTTTTTCTTGAATTCCTAGTTTTTCATGACGAGTGCAGTGGCCACCTTTCGGCGTGGTATACTCATAACACGGATGTACTAGACTTTTTGGCAGAGCAGCAGACTGATTGTAGACTTCCGTCTTCGTATACTTTACGAAGACAGAAGTCTTTTCGAAGCTAATCGAAGATTCAAAGCTTGCTGTGTTTTTTACCCCCAACGCAAAAACGGCGGGGCGTTATAAATTTGACGTTTTTGTTTTGTGGCATCGTAGCTGCCAAACGGATGGACCGATTATGAGTTTTTTGTTTGCATGGTGTATTAGCCAGGAGTTTTCTTAGCTATGTTTGATGGCAATCGGTTCAAGATGGCCGCTGACACAAAATGGCGGAGTATACATTTTTCACAAATCCTCCAATATAGATATCAAATGAAAGTGCTTGACTAGTAGAATGCTATACACATGATAATTTCAAATCCAAGATGGATGTTACACAAATGTCGGGGGTTTTTCGTATTTCTCAATTTTACTTGTATACTAAAAAAACATGTTCACTATCTCTACTGTGGTCTCGTAACGCTTAAGGTGACGGGTATAGACAAACGCAATTGAGAATTGAGCCACGGAATAAATAATAGTATGTACTGATACTTACCTATGCCATGCCATCTGTTTGATTCTGGGCGAAACATATGAGCGGGCATTGGCCTGCCGTCTATAATTTTGTCAACTGTATAGATAGATGGTGTCTTCTTATGCACAGTTTGGATATTGACATAGAGTAATGTAAGTTCAGAGAAATAACATCGTACTTTTCTGAAAGTTAGGTCAAAGATTACTATTGTACAGAAGGTGAAGTATGTAGTAATTACTCAATTCAAATATAACTTTACTCATTATCGAATAATAATAACACGATTACATTAAACTTTTATAAAAATGATTTCTCGTACCTCGTAAAAACATTTAAAAAAACTGAGAAAATTGTGTAGAAACTATCGTTCGAGTTCGTTCGTTGAATATCGTGCGAGTTGCACCCTTCAAAATTCCGCCATCGTGAGCAGTTGGCAGCTCATATCATTGATGACATTATTTATCAACAACGAGGTTCGCTGGGTTAGGTAAAACGTACTTCAAAAAATTGTAATAAATAAAAAGTTTTTTTGCATATTTTATTTATAAGTCTAACTATTTTGACCGATTTTTATCAAACTTATATGAATAAATCTTTAATTAAAGAAACTTTAAAAAAACAATAACTGAAATAAAAGGTAAACATTTTATTTCAGTTATTGTTTTTTTAAAGTATTTTTCTGTTTTCTTAGAGACGCTAAAATTAACGAAAAATTCATAGTTACATATTTTTATTATGGCAGCTGCTCCTGACAGTGAAGAATATTTTTTTATAAAATCTCTTTCCGTAGCAACCATCAGCTATAACATCTATGATGGCAATGCCGTTCGAATTCACCCTTCCGATTCAGATAAAACAATTTTCTTTTTTAGTACCTACAATGTAAACGCTTTTTACGTAAAAAAATATAAATTTTGATTGTTTCTATAACAAAAACAGTAGGTATTGATTACTGAGAAAAAAATCCTCGTATTACCATTTGTTACAATAAGTTTCTGTAACAAGACTACTCTGTGCGTTGAAATTCGAAATTGAAATTCTGTGCGTTGAAAAAATGAATAGATGCAGTCGAGCGTTTGTGTAGACTCAATACGTAGGTATGTGTGAAACGAGCGAAGCATCTCTGCTCAGAGGTACATTTTTATTTTGTCTGTCGGTTTGTATGTATGGATGTTTGTCCTCTAGAAATTTCGTAATAGCGTACAGGTTTCCTCATAAAAAGCGTTTACAGTGTGGGTACTAAAGAATTAGTTGTTTTTATCTGAATCGGAAGGGTGAATTCGAACGGCATTGCCATCATAGATGTTATAGCTGATGGTTGCTACGGAAAGAGATCTCATAAAATAAATATTCTTCACTGTAAGGAGCAGCTGCCATAATAAAAATACCTAACTGTTTATCTTTTATTTCAGTTATGGTTTTTTTAAAGTGTTTTCTGTTTTGACGTTAAATTAACGAACAATTAATTCATATAAGTTTGATAAAAATCGGTCAAAATAGTTAGATTTATAAATAAAAATATTTAATTCAAACAATTATCTAAAAAAAGTAAATTGGCGAAATCATCGATGAACGTTTACTTATAAAGATTATAAGAAGTGATATTTTATGTTTTCGATTCTTCTTATCTCCCATTTGTATATTCACACTTCTACAAGTAGTGTCAAAATCACGGCAGATAATGTTTCTAGTAAAACACAATCGCTTATAAGTATGTTATTACGCGCACGCGGTAACTATCCTAGGAAATAATATTATATATAATTATTGTCACGCTGCACTAGATGAAGTCTGACAACGTCGCGCACTACGTGAAGTGGTAGGGATGAGGCGGGCAGCAGTGCGATTCTCTGTAACATGCCTCCCTGCGGGAGCTAGTTTGAGTGATTGGCATTCCCTTCGATCCTGGCGTCAGCTTCACTTAAATTGGCATTCTGTGACCAAGCGATTTGATAGGTGTAGTGAAGTGATAATTGAGTGATCAAAAAACTTGAGGGAGTTTTACTAGGGATTGACACGCATAGTTTGATCCGAATCGACATTACCGGTTTTCCATTATTTCGTGTTTACGGCCATTAAATGCATTTTTTTTGTAAATTAAAGTATAATATAGTATATTTTACAACTAAACAACAAAACGTGACTTAATTTAGCGGCAAATCAAGCTTAAAACTTTTTTTAAATACTGGTTGAATGATAATAACCGTATGTTGCCACAACCGACGCATGTGGTAGAAAAAACTTTTGTAAACAAAACAAAATATCAAGTCAATGTAGAATTCGAAAGAAATATACTAAAAACCGATTGTAATTCTGTTAAATATAAATGATGGGATCTCAAAATGCCAACAAAATGTGAACTTATAAAGATAACCTTAACTTCGTCGAGTTTCTAAGGAATTCTGTTGAGATTGCATCTTGTGTCGTGTTGCTGCATACAGTTGAATACTTTTATATAAACAAAACTAAATATAGATAATATTTCAACATCAGGTAAACATTCTAAGTTACTTTAAAACTCGACCTATTACTTTACGAACATTACTATTCATTAAAAATTTACAATAGTCCTCATATATTTATGTACATATTTCAATTACAGCCATACTCCTCACCATTCTGGAAAGCATTAGCGGCTCAGTTACAGGTGATACTAGGATAATTATAAAGCGTGGGACATCCTAAAGACTGGTAAAATGTGGCAAAGTGCCCATATAATTTGTTCAAGAAATACAGCTACTATTAAATTGTGTCGCTGAACGTTGGAAACAATGATTGATGGTAATACATTTTTCACAAAATTACAAGGAGAAATAGAATCCGTGGTCAGACTTTACCATCTCAAACGCAGAATCAGTGTGCTCCGATAACAGAAAAATGTCTGAGACTAAAAGAGAGACAGATAGACCTCGAAGATAAGAATGCGTCACTCCTGAGAACTGTTCTAGAACATGTAGAGTAATAAGCTCAATAAAATGCTAAGAATGATTAGGACATGGCAGTGAACACAGAAAATATACGGTTTTAAACTATTGATTGATGCAATACATTATCAATTGCATGTAATGTATTGTAATATAAAAGTAATCGTTACTAAAAGATTTTTCATGCTGTTTTGAAGTGCTTGTGTTGTGTATATTGGTTTTAGTATTATAGTAGTGTTATATTGTTATATATTATTGATATTAAATTTGATTTTATAACCTACTTTACGAGTAAACAGGGTTGACATAGATTTATATTTACTATGTAAGTGTTTTGTAATCATTTCTTTTTAATGTTAATTAATCCTGCTTATTAAATACTATACTTGACCATAATTATTTATAAATGCTTTTTAAATTAACAGTAGCGAATAACCCAGTAATTAAAACCCTGATTTGATATCAAAATTACTGTATCTAGTAATAAAATCCAAATAAAGGTCTCAATATTGTATATTTTATCATTTATTCCAAATATTATAAAGTAATTGGGATAAAATCATAACTAACTTAAAACTATATATCAATATATTAATAGAAATATATTAATAGAATTTCTTGAAAAGCATATATTGATGGTTGTGCATGGCACCGCCATTACTTGTAAGATATTAATCAGCACCTGTAACAATATAATATTAACTGTGTCACTGGTATAGAGAATAATAGTTTTTATTATTAAAATATATTTGTATTTATTACATAATAATTCTCTTTCAGAATATCATTTGAACTCAATAGTACTGGAAAACATACTAGTAGGACATTCCTGACATGGTATACTTTTCTAAAATAGAAATAACTTGATATTCAGAATGTAAGCTTTGGTAATCACAATGTCATCAATGCATGCCAGTACACCCAGTTTGTGAAACGTCTCATAAAATCTGTAAATTATTGGGTTACTTTTCAATACAACATAGTACTCTCACTTCTGAGATATAATGAAAGAAAATTTATTTTGTTTCACAGAACCTAAGAAACCTAAGAATATTAAACGTTTAAATTAATTTTAAATATCACAACAAATTTTCCTGGCACAAAACGGCACAAATTGAGCATAATGCTTCTAATAACAACCAGCGCAGATCATAATCTTTTACAATGCAAGGTTGCTAACATTATAAATGCAGGGTGATGTTAATGCATGGAACATGTAGGCACATACATTTCTCTCTACTTATTTTAATAGCTTCTAGTTGTTAGAAATGATAGTGTGCCTATAGATGATTATATTAATAAACAATGTGTTTTTTATTAAGTAGGTACATTATTTCGGAATTTAATATACCAAAAGTGTCCTATTTGGGATATATAACTTTGTCCTCAATCAGATACTTCTTGAATTTCTTAGTAGATAGGATGTCATTCTAAGTCTCAGACTATAAGGAAAATCTCAAATCTGTGATCTACGTTATCAACTAAATAGTCTGAAAGTCTCTAAAGGTACCTAACGCAGCTGTTTCCAATCAATGCACTCGGAATACATACAGACGACGCCAATCATATAATGCCTATGAGTAACCTCGGGCTCTTCATAATTAGTCAGCAGCGAAAAAAGTGAACCATATTCTAAAACGATACTAAACAATAAGTTAGGTAGGATACATAATTTGTGACATTAACTGATAGAATTTTTTTAGATATATAAATATCAACTTTACACTAGCTTACCTTAAGCTAATTGTATGGACAAACTTATTAATTTCGATAAATAAATTATTTAGGGAGTAAAATTACTATCTCCCATATACTTCACGCAAAACTCGCATGAAAAATAGTAACTTTTAATCTGACACTAGGATTCGAGTTTTTGCGTGAGGTGAGTAATGGGGTGAGGGTCATAAGCAGACGCAGAATACCAAGAAACGTCAAATTCTAAAATTTGATCACTCACATGTAGTGTCTCTCGCACGCACGGTCGTTCGGGTGGCGCTAGTGACGCCCGAGGTTTTCTTGGAATACCAATCGCAAATCTCGACGCGGATTTGGGAGTCACGCAAGCGAGATACGTTTGCAGAATCGCACTGCAGGCATGCAACGTCGCATAAAATGAACGCTACCCGCTAGCTAAGCCAAAGTGCTTCATTAAAATATGTGCTAAGTGCCTAGTTAAATATATTAGCAACGTGCTTTTCTAAATGAATACTTTTTAGTAGGCTCTTATAACATTTATCTTTAAAACTTCACTTACCTATCATTCTAAGACAAAAACAATACATTAGCCTGAAGGTGCCAATATTTCGATTAATTTACCTCAACATTACAAAGTAGACATTCCACGTATACCAAAAGAAACATGTTCAAAATAATGAGATAATGAGTTCTTCAAAAATATATTAAAAAAATGGTTTGGTAAACTAAGATAAGCATTTTGAAACATCATGCTTTAATTGAGTATATACATGATGTATTAACTTCCAACATGGCACAGTATTCGGCAATGCTAGAAAATGGAAACAAAAACGCATCTATTTGGGAACCATCACCTTAAGTTTTTCATATACTTTTATTGTTTCGCTTCAGGACGAGTTAGATCAGTATGGGCGCAACAAACCTCCAAGAGATAGAAAGAAGTATTCCAGATCTTCTTCGTCAGGGTCAGGTGTGTTACTTCAAACAATTATTTATTATAGATCACATATAAACATAAAATATTACATGATTATTATACAATTATATTACAAGTTTAGTGTTGCTGACCGTACAGTAATAGTATTATATTTATAAACATAAATCAGTGTTAGTCTCTTAAACGCCGTTTTGATCCTAAGTTCAGGCATTAAAACAGTGGACTTATGACCTACACCCTACACTCCTTTCGTATAACCAGTGCCTAGCATATATTTTTTTTCAATAAGAAATGTAATGTGCAGAGTCGTCATCATCGTCGAGCGAATCTGAGAGCGAATCGCATTCCTCGTCCACATCGGGCAGCTCCGGCGCGAGGCGCGCGAGACACGCCAGACTGCTCAACGCGGCCGCGAGGCCCAGGTAACATATTGTAGTATAGTATGGTAGGTAGTCCCACTAATCCGACATCCCAGTAGTCCCGGTACGTACAATAATACGGCACCTTCTGTTTACGCCACCCTACTTTTGTTCCGCGCTTGCGCACCGACATCAGCATAACTTCACAAATTGTCTTTCTGACGCATAATTTTTAATAAACCAACACGTTTTTTGACTAATTTTAAATACTCATCTTGATATTTACGCAATATGTGCAATACACATAATGCCAAACCAATTTACATTTACGCAAAATGAGCAATACGTATTTTGACATCTAATGTCTTGCCACAGACTTATCCGCGGGTAGTAATAATAAAAAGAATTGTTTTACAAAATTTTATAATTCCAATTAAACAAAAACTAAAACACTTACTCATAACATTGAAATTTAAAAAAATACAATGGGCTAAGAACATATTGTCTATTCCACCCTCAAAGCAGGGAGCAAACAAGTTATGTTAATTTTAGACGCGTAAAAATTATTTGGGGTTTTTAATTACTTAATTTTAGTTAAATTTTTTGCATTTAAAAAAGGTTTGACAAAATTAAAACTGCCACAGATGTTTCGTTGCACGGGTGCGTCATTTTGCAAATCAGAATGTATTGATAATTTTCCAAGTCCGTCTAAATACTGATGTGTCAATTTAGTGAATTGGTCAATATGCTGATGTATTATTTTACAAATGCGTCGGTGTGCGATAAAAAAAAACCAGATTATATTGGTTATTATGCGTCAGCAGGATTTATTTCAGTTATTTTGATTAATAAACTAAACCGCTGAACCGATTTTGGTCAAATTTATAAGAATTAATAATTATTCAATTCGGTCAGTGTCTTTGAGAATTCGGAAAACATACATAAAAAAAATATGCAGACGAATTAAAAACCTCTTATTCATTAAGTTCGGTTTAAAAGATTTTGTCAAGTCTGTTTGAGCAAAGCACTGTACAAGCATTGGTCAGCAATGACAGCACTGCTGGCCACGCTATGATGGCCACCGGCTTTAGCTTAGCGACGCACTCGGCGTTCAAGCTTGGCCGGCTCACTGTAGCAAGTGCTGCTACGCTGACCGCGCTGTGACGGCCTAGACTTGTGCTAAGCAGCGCTCACGCTCGTGTTTTTGTATCGAGTAGTAGAAAATTACAATTAGCGTACATTGCAAACGAACTGCGTGTATGTTTAATGATTACCACCAAGCATCCACAAATACAAATATAACTTACAGGATAAATGCAAAATCAAGTGCCGCGGGCTTAGCGGCTGCTGTGACGATCGCGAGCAAGAAAGAATCCACTAGTGATAAAGGTATGTATTACTACTATCTCTATGGTACTTATTCGTTTTTGTTATATAACATGAAGTTTTTTCAGTAACATGGCTATGGAAGTTTTCATGTTCTAAGTATATAGAACTTACATTTTATTTTTGTATGAATGAACATGAAAAGTTTTGCACAATTTCACATTAAATAAAAAAAAACAATATGTTACAAACTGTTTGTTGACTTTTCACTTATGCAAATATGCATGTAAAATCTTAAGAAATCACCTCAAGTAAAGCAGCTATAATTTGTCAATTTTCCAGAATCTGGCAGTAAGAAGAGACCAGCTGATTCAACAATAGACTCTGGTCCCGCAAAGAAAGCTGTTTCAAGGAGGGAGGAACTATTGAAACAATTGAAGGCTGTTGAGGACGCTATAGCTAGGAAGCGTTCCAAAATATAGAGACTAGAGATTATTGTGTATTGTGTTAACTTGTTAGACAGTCTGCGATCTCAGCAGACTCATGAAATTAATTTGCATTAACGGATGCAAAGTGTATTAGTTAGCTTTAGGCGGAAGTGAAGTTGTACAAGTTCGGCATTTACATCAATGATTATTCATTGATTCTTTCGAATATTTGGCCAGTTTAAAATCATAACAATAATATTTTGTGTTAGTGATTAGGCCTTTTTTCTATATTTATTAGCTTGTGTTGCAATGCATTTGTGCATGGTAGACTTTTTAAGTAACTGACATGTATTGTACAATCAATTTGTCATATTCACTAATCACAAAGTGAATCTAACCTAGGTTTCAAATGATGGTGAAGTGGCTGAGCAAGGGAGAAATATACATTGTAATTTTTTCTACAAAATGTTTTTTATTTAAACATTTTTCATAATTTCCAATTTAGCTAACCTGTATTTTACTGAAGAGGTATTCCTCACTAGTACTTGGTTAAGCCCTGTTTGTAGCAGCGTATTTAATGCATTGTATGCGACGTAACCGATGCCACAGGAGTGAGCCTCGGTGAAACTGAATCCTCCTTGTGATACAAACCCCATTGTTTCTCTAGAGCCAATATTACGGACTGAGCTTATGTTTGAAGGAAGCCATAGTTCGCGCATATGTTTGACATATTCAGATGGCTGGTCTTTGTTTTTGGCTCTTTTAGATTCGGCAGTATTTATCTGAAATATAAAAGGCAGATGTAATAATTGACAACATTAAAAATTTTTTTTTTCATTACGATAGTGGAAAGATAAATGAAAAATAACGTATCCATATTTTATATTTTATTCTATGTAATAATTACGTTTTTAGAGATTTTTGAAAATTAAGTTAAGTTCCGAATAATGTTATTTTCGTCAAAGCTAAAAAATTATGTCATTAATTATCTGTATTTTTGTTGTTTCTTTTGGTATGGTCTACAGTTAGATCGCGGTATCCCTGCGAAATAAGAGTGGCGTTGTCAAAGAAACAGATACTCAGTTTTTACGGTAGTCGAGGAATTCTTAAACAGATACTCAGTTTTACGGTAGTCGAGGAATTCTTAAATATAGTTTTTTTTTTATGAACACATACTTAAATTCTGCAGGCAAAACTTATGTTGCCAAACAGAATGCCATTAATGTAGTCAAAGACAAACACATATTGAAGATACACGATAAAGTGTTTTCTATCTGTCTATCTATATCAATAACTACTCGTCTCATTTTGATGAAATTCATATGGGACCAATTGAAAAGTACCCTTTCGAACAATAAATATTTTTTGAAATCAGTCCAGCCACCTTTGACGATTCAGGGAACATAAAAAAAAGAACAGACATATTAAAAACATCCTCCTTTTTGTAGTTGGTAAAAATATTTCTCAATAGCATCTGTGTGAAACTGAAATTACTTACTTTGTCTCTCTTCCTCCGTTTTATTCTTGCTCTTCTTAATCTTTTAATTGTAATCATATGCTCCTTCCTTTTGATCTTCCTCAGTTTTTCATTAGGGTCTTCATGTTGAGGTTCAATCATATTTTTTAAGTTTGCAAAATCTTTATGCATCGGCAGGCAAATAAGTGCATTTCTTCTTAAACTGCCAGCAGGCAGATGTAGATATACAGCTACCAAACATGAATGAGGTTCACTGATTTTTGGTAACTGTTTCTTTCCCTTCAGACATTCCTAAAAAATAATATATAATAATTTGTATCAGGTTCCAATACTTCATATAATTTTATATTCCTCCATATTCTATTTCTAATTACCTGAATTTCATCTAAAACCGTATAATCTCTTAACACAAATAGTTTTGTTACATCCATGTTATTCCAATCATTTAGCAATAATTTCCACTGACAAATAAATGGACTATTAATTCCTAGTTTCACATAATTTACTCTTTTACTTGGAGGTAGTTTGAAATATCTTTCTTTTAGTTCTGATTCTATTCTCTTTTCGTTTTGTGCACCGGCTTCAGAATCAGGTGGAAGGAAACATTCACCCATTTCAAAAGCTAAGCTCTCAGCCTCACGGAGTCCTCCAGACCTGGCTCCAAACATGATAAAAGTAAGCCAGAATGCTAAGCCATAGCCTGATGGAAGTATGATGTCCCAACCACATCCATAACCTGTAAAAAATAAGTTAAATTCAGTTTAAACTGCATAGTACAAGATTTTGACTAGTTAGGTCAAGCTGCCCAGCTTGATCAAGATCATGTATTCTATAAACAGTTTAATACATCAGAATATCTAACAGAATAAAAAAAGCAATTAATTTGTTACTAAAAAAACTATTTGTTTGTGACTAACCCAATTTTTTATAGTTTGCATCTTGAGAGCCAGGTCTCTGAATCAATACCACGGGAACACTCTGCAGTTTAGAGTCATGTTCAAAAACCTCACCAGGCACAAGGTTCAACTTTGTCACATGTTGAATGAATTGTCCATTTGTCATGACATTACTCTGAATTATTTTATGAAGATCAATGTCCCATAATGGAGAAGCAGATGTTTTAGGTGGAATTTTACACAATATTTCTCGGTTAACAACTGGGTCAATCTCTGGTTTAGCTTTAGTGCGATAAGAAGGTCTCATTAGACGAGGATCCCTCACAACCAATCCAATCAACATTTTTGGTGGTAGTTGTGATGGTGAAGATATTGTGCAGATGCTTTTCCAATAGTCCTGTTTCTCTTTTAGATACAAATCTGTATTAGATTTAGTATACTGTTTCACCCATTCATTGTTTTGAATTTTCTCTAAGTCTGAAATGCATTTCAAACTGTTTACCAAAACAGCATGACTGTTTGGTCCAGTAAGACGAAATCTGTTGAAATTACTTGGTAGAGCTTTAATTTTAACGCTTTTAGATAAATTGTTATCAATTTTTCTTTTCTTCCCAGGAATTTCAGACTCTTCATTTCTTTCAGTAGTTGATAGTAAGTCTGCCAATACAGCTTCTACCTTTTTGGCAAAGGCCGGGTGTAGAAACAACCACATAGTTGATTCATTTGGGTTCCATAAAAAGTTAGCTTTTCCTAAATAATTGTAAGGAAATGAGTTTGCTTCATACAAGTAAATATCTCCTTCTCTATTCCCAGTTGTGTAGGCTTTAGCACCAACACTCAATCCACAAACAGGACTGGTTACAGATTTAAATAACTCTTTGATACTATCCACAGATCCTGTTATTTTTATTTGCGTGTAATAAGAGATGTCTTGCATAAGGCAGTTTGCAGAGCTAGCACGATAACAAGCTCTAAAAGCTTTGTCACATGGAGCAAGAGCAAGTCGATGGCCCCATCTTTCAGCCATATGAAAGCGTTTGGCATGCCAAATGTGAGTCTCAAGCCAGATATTGCGTTGTTTTCTTCTGTTGTACTCTTCCAATAAATTAGCAGCGCGCCGTCTGTATTTTCTGGAAGGCCTCTTTTGTTTCGGAGGCAAGCCGCTCTTTTTTAGCTGTTCTAAATGAGCTTGTCGAAGTTTCCTTGGTAATCTTTTGCAATTGTGGCTCATAACCCGCCGACGCATGTGTACAGGCAGCGATTGAAACACGAGTTTAGTCTTATTTGGACGAATAATGCTTTCAGTCATTGCGGCAATTTCTACGCTTCTTGCTGCAGTAAATTTTAAACTATTAATTGAATGTGGTAGTCTCTCGGTACCACCTAAAGTGGCGTCGAATTCCGTGACTTCCATAATGTTAATGATTTCAAATTACTGATTGTACAACACCACAGGAATTTACTGAAATTGCTTAAAGTATTACTTTCATAGATAAAATATTGTAATCTACTAATAAATTATTAAACTAAATCAACATTACAACATTGTCACAACGGTCACAACCACAACATACATAACCTCAAAGTCAACTTTAACTTTTTTTTTCTTCTGCCCTCTTACGAGGGTTGTGGCATTACACGACTAGTGCATTTGCCATCTTCAAGTAAATCTTCGCTATAATTTTCATTGGTATGACGATTGTTTTTGAACAAGGTGTTTTTGAATTTGAATTGTTTGTTTATCAAAAGTTTGGGAAGCGTATATTTCGCGGAAAAAATAGGATATAACTATTGTGATAGGAAAGGATCAAAGGAACAGGTTTGAAATATATGACAGGTTGGATATTTACATAATTATATTTACAGACATTATTATGTACAATATTTACAGTTATATGACATTACATCATTATAAACTACAGAACTGTATAGATGTCTATACAATAGCATTTTTTTGACAAAGGAAGCACGTTCTTGCAAAACATATTTTATTTACTGAAATTTTGCAATTCCATTGAACAACTTTGTGAAGGGTCGTCATTATTAATAGAATTAGATTTATCAAACATATTAAAGATAGGGGCAACGATTGACGGTATTTTTATATTCGACTGAGTTATGGTATCAATAAGAAGCTGAATTATATCTGTAGATGACATAGTTAATGGATCTCTTTTTAAAGCACAGCCGTCTTGTGATGGCGGGACGTTAAACTCACTAATAACTTTTTATGAGCCACACGATCATAGCCCATTACAGGTTTTGCAGCTGAACGACGGTTAGTAAAAGTTGTCTTTTTGTGTGATGTTTGGTAAGGGCGCTGAATATTTGTAACTTTAGAGGATGTATGTGGATTAGATAAATTGGTACTGGAAACAGAGCTAACAACGTCAGCATAAGACTTTGATGCCGCGGGAACTAGTTTAGCTGCTCCTCCGAAAGATATGCTATTTTCAGTAATTGTTATTTTGATACGTTTATGTCGCGCAAACTCTGGACATGACTTGATGATTGCAAAATGTGGCGCTGAACAGAGGCAACATATAATATTTTCGTCGTTAGCATTGCAGGTATCACCAGTATGTTCAAGGCCACATCTAAAACATCTAGGTCTCGACCTGCATTAAAGTTCAGTATGACCGTAACGGAGCAATTATAACACTGTATAGTAGGTAGGATAAGTGTAAAGTTGAACAGGGAGTGAGTTGTAGCAAATAAAAATTCTACTAGGTACCTAGCACCTGACCGTCAAACGTAACTACAATATTCTGGGTAGGTTTCCAAACTGGAGAACCTTCTACCAAGGTTTTAAAATTAATCCTTCTCACTTTTAATATACTGCCGCAATCAATAGGAACAGCTATATTCTCAATAACCTCTTCAGGTGACCACTCCGAAAGAACACCTCGAATCAGCCCCATACGAGTGACGTTGAACGACGGAAACGCTTTGTAATTATTCATCGATAAAATTCCGCTACTAAGAAATAAATTAGCATCACCAAAGTTTAAAAGCGATAACTCTATTTTATTCCTACCAATTCTTTTAACTGAACCGTCAATAATATTCTGAATACCGTTCTTCTTTAGAAACTTGCCGAAAGAGACTGGATGGATATTATTTCCATCATTATGATGACATATAATATCATATCAGGATGACATTACTTCACGTTGTACATGGATTTTAAATGGATCTTTATCAGTTGGTTGATACAATGTTCGAGCTATCGAGGAAACGAACTGGGGAGCTACGAGTAGATTATTGCTAGGCGGTGGAGGAGATATTTATGATGGGATTGCAAAAGGTTTTTTAATAGTTGTTTCTTTATTCGAGTCACTGCTATCCGTACAAAGACAACCTGTTTTGCCATCTATAGCTTGAGCGTGCTTCCTTGTTTTTTTATTGCAATGCTTACATATCCTAGTATTTCGACTTCGCTTACGTTTATGAGCATGGGTGGAAGATATGTCTGTGTTAATTCCAGACTCATTAGAAATAATGCTATGAGTTGCTACAGTTACGAAATTAGTTGCCGGGGGAACCATTCCGCCCCCCGGATCTTGCAAGTCGGGCGGCTCGTTGATATCAAAATGATAAAAACTTACCAGTTCCGAGGAAAATTTACAGTTACACTAAAATATATACAATAATTACTAAAATTATGTATACTGCACCACTTAAATGATCCTTATTACATATAAAATTAATAAATTGAAAATAAGCGTGAAAAATACACCCGCCTAATTCGACGTTTCCCGCGCTTTTTTAATTCAACTTTTATATTAGGTGTTTTTTTTATTATTATTTCATTTCATTTCATTTCATTTCATTTCATTTCATTTCATTTCATTTCATTTCATTTCATTTCATTTCATTTCATTTCATTTCATTTCATTTCATTTCATTTCATTTCATTTCATTTCATTTCATTTCATTTCATTTCATTTCATTTCATTTCATTTCATTTCATTTCATTTCATTTCATTTCATTTCATTTCATTTCATTTCATTTCATTTCATTTCATTTCATTTCATTTCATTTCATTTCATTTCATTTCATTTCATTTCATTTCATTTCATTTCATTTCATTTCATTTCATTTCATTTCATTTCATTTCATTTCATTTCATTTCATTTCATTTCATTTCATTTCATTTCATTTCATTTCATTTCATTTCATTTCATTTCATTTCATTTCATTTCATTTCATTTCATTTCATTTCATTTCATTTCATTTCATTTCATTTCATTTCATTTCATTTCATTTCATTTCATTTCATTTCATTTCATTTCATTTCATTTCATTTCATTTCATTTCATTTCATTTCATTTCATTTCATTTCATTTCATTTCATTTCATTTCATTTCATTTCATTTCATTTCATTTCATTTCATTTCATTTCATTTCATTTCATTTCATTTCATTTCATTTCATTTCATTTCATTTCATTTCATTTCATTTCATTTCATTTCATTTCATTTCATTTCATTTCATTTCATTTCATTTCATTTCATTTCATTTCATTTCATTTCATTTCATTTCATTTCATTTCATTTCATTTCATTTCATTTCATTTCATTTCATTTCATTTCATTTCATTTCATTTCATTTCATTTCATTTTAGGTGGTTTCTGTGGTGGTGCCACATTTTAGCTAATGTCACGTGTGGAACCTCAGTCTTGCTCAAGGAACATTTTTATTTTTTTTACTCTAGTGCCATAAAAAAAATAAAGTATCGTGCAGAGCTATTAAAATGTGTCAGCGAACTTGTATACAAACTTATAATCTCACATTGTAAAATTATTAGTCTTTTTATAATTACTGATAAAAGTGTTAGGATCTGTCAAAACTGTATAAAAAACTAGCTGCGCTCCTCGGTGTTGCCCGCGGAAATTTGATTATCTCACAGAAACACTGCATGTTTCCAAGAAAAAAGTATTCTATGTATTTATCCAGGACGTAAGCTATGTTGATGCGAATCACAGGTAGCTTTTACTTGAAAGGGTAACAAACATACATAATCCATTCATACAAGCTTTACTCCTTTTTTTTGTAGGATATTGCGATATAGTTTGATGTTTGGTATGTATTAGGTCCTTACATACGAAATTGGCGTTTTGTCGTACTGGCCACTTTGATCTCAAATATCTCTTCTTTGGTTAGGGATTCCAATTTGAAATTTATACAGCTATTTATTCATACATTTGTATTTTGAAAACCGTAATTCATTTGTTTTGTCCTCGTTTGGTTTTTTCTTTGCGTCTCGAAGTTTACAAAAAGTATTTTTTGTTAGTTGTGTAGTTTTTTTTTAACTGTTTCCGAGATATACAATCTGAATAAGTAACTTGGTAATCCTATATAAATCTTATCAGATTGTATGTAATTACAAAGTTACTTTTGCAGTTAAGCGGACCATTTTGAAAAAAATAATAAAATTCATTTATTATCATCGCGTTTTCCATTATACATCGAGATAGCGTAGGATGGGGTGGGAGAGTTGGGAATGGATGGGAGGGGATAAGATGAAATTGGAAGAGATGAGAAGGGATGAGCTGTGATCTGATAAAGATGAAAATAACGATAGTGATAACTATAGAGAAGCGATTGCGATTGCAACTGGGATTTCTTTGAACCAGAGCACCGCTGACGTCATGCAAAGGTAACGTGAAACTTTTTGTAAACAAAAATGCAAAAAATATAATATTCTTTTGCGAAATATATCAACGATAACGACGCAGTTAATTTAAAATTACGTCATATAGAAGACTCACTATTATATATAAGGTTTGACGTTGCCTGTTTTTAGCATTCGGGTAGTTTTGTCGTTCGATAATTTCACGATGTCGCCGCGACGTAGCGCTTAAACCTAAGATACCTAGGTATTATATTATATATTATGGTATCGGCACGCTCGTACTAAGAACCTGGTGGTCAAGTCTGTTATTTGAATTGTCTCAGAATTATAATAGACAACATAAAAAAAAAATTGACCCCCCCATTTTTATATACCATGCACTTACACTCCTTCTCTCGTTAGTATCAAAACCAATAACAAAATTACAGATAATTAATGACATCATTTTTGCGAGCTTTTGACGAGAACTATTACGGCATTATTCAGAACTTTTTTTAGATTTTCAAATATATCTATAAGTAAACGTAATTATTACATTTTGAACAAAATAAAAAAATAGGAGTACGTAATGTTTCATTTGTCATTCCATTATCGCAAGTGAAATAGGGAGTTAAACATTTGAAATGTTGTCAATTGCATTGTGCCAAAATTAAATGGTGGTTTCGTTTGACATAGAATAGACCAGAGTTAGTATGAAAAATTATGTATTGGTTAATACTAACTGTTGCATGTTAGATAGATAGATAGATCAACGCTTTATTGTAGACACACAAAATATAACAATACAAAAATATTAATTTACATATAGTGCCACAAGTGGCGGCCTTATCGCTAAAAGCGATCTCTTCCAGGTAACCTTAGGATAGAAACCTCTGAGAAAAAAGATGTATAGGACGGGGGTGTACTTACAATAAAGAAAGTAATCTATACTTAAAAACACATGCAAATATACACAATTACATTATATTACATTAACTAAATATAAATATATACCAATATAATATATAATATTATAATATACATATATGCTTATACATACATACTAATAAAACTATAGAATTGGATAAAATACATTCATATTACTATTCAATTTAATATAAGAGAGAGAAAAAGAAAATACGAATAAACTAAATAATTAAATACGAGTAAAGCAAGCAATGAAAAAGGAAATTAGAAGTAAAAAATAAAATAAATATCATTATACCGAAGACAAATAAAATTTCCGTAACTTGTCTTTAAAAGTAGCAAGAGATGGAGCTTTCCTAACGTCCAAAGACAAATCGTTCCATAAAACTACAGCTTGGACGGCAAAAGAACTTTTGTAGAAAGTTTTATGATGCGTAGGCATCTTAAGAGCAAGATTTTCCGACGACCGAAGTGACAAGGCATGAGAGCTATGCACATAAGATATGCAATCTTTTAAATAATGCGGCGCAGTGGGATTGAAAAGAATATTAAAGACGAGGTGGAGAATGTGAGCTTTCCGTCGAAGGCGAATAGGCAGCCACTTGAGCTTAGTTCGAAAGTGAGAGATGTGATCATATTTGCGTAGACCGAAAATAAATCTGATACAGAAATTTTGAAGCCGCTCAAGCTTGTCTAGCTGGTCCTCTCGAAGATCTAGGTAACAGGCGTCAGCGTAGTCTAGGATTGGAAGCAGAAGAGATTGTGCAAGCGCAACTTTAGTAGCAGTAGGTAAAAAATTCCGAAGGCGCTCCAATGACGCACCAGAAGCAAACATCTTACAGCTCACGGACTGCAAGTGAACATCCCAGCTGAGAGATCTGTCCATTGTTATACCAAGGTTCTTAACTGAGTCACTGTAGGGTAAGACAATACCGTCAAGAACAACTTGCGGAAGTGTAGCCCAATCAATCCTGGAGATCATGCGAGAACTACCAATGATCATTACCTGCGTTTTTGTTGGATTTATTTTTAAGCCAAAGGATCTGCTCCAGTTAAGTATTCGTGATAAATCACTATTAATGGTGGCTACAGCAGAGGGGAGTTCATTAAAAAGAGCTTGCGAGTAAATTTGGAGATCATCTGCATATAAGTGGTAGGAAGAAGAAAGTTGTTTAGATATAGAGTTAATAAAAATCGCAAAAAGAAGAGGAGATAATACGCCGCCTTGTGGCACGCCAGCCGTTGTGTTACACCATGAAGAGAACGAGTCTTCAAGGTGAACACGCTGCCGACGCCCATACAGATAACTGTGAAACCAATCAATCACCGATGGAGATATGTTAATAGAGCGAAGTATTGCTGGCAGGATATCAAAATTGACGGTGTTAAAAGCATTACTGAAGTCTAACAGTGTTAGAACAGTAAGCTTACCGTCATCCATACCCCTACGTATGTCATCGGTGATCTTAATAAGAGCAGTCACAGTGCTGTGCCCCGGTCGGAATTCGGATTGGAAAGGGTTTAAGAGGTCTTGTCTGATAAGGAAAAAGTTAAGTTGTCTGTGAACAAGACGCTCAAGGACTTTGGACAGGAAAGGAAGAATGGAAATAGGTCGGTATTCAGTGAAAGAATTTGACATGTTCTATGTCAAAACGCCCATTTTGGCACAATGTTATTATTATTCTGAGACGTTTTGGTAACATATAATTAGTTTTTATATGTATTATTTACAATAATACTTTGAATACTTACTTGCATCATATCAGTAGGTAAGGAGGTACATACTATTTAATATATTTGTAAGTGACTTTTAGAAATAAGACTATTTATCAAGTAGGTATTTATTAGATAGGTATCTTTTACTTACGCACAGTAGGCGGTACCAATCTTATCTTGACACAGTATCTATGTAAAAATCGATACCCTTATACACTTACTCGTCGAATACCTAAAGGATATGAGAAGATTATTCTTACTTATCGATTTCAGGTATGTAAACCTAGACTAGGTATATTCTTTTGTAGTAAATAGGTACTCACAATTTGATTTCATTTAAATTTAATTTTATTTCAAGTTCATTTAAAATAATGAGTAAGGTTTCGAGTAAGTAACTTAGCTAAACCAACGATTTTTTAAAATATTTTTTTTTAAATATTTATTAGGTACCTACTTTAATTCTTAAGGGTTAAAAATGTTGTTTTAGAAGACGGTTTTTCCCGCGTACCTGATTGTTGGAAAGGTCCAACTATTGTTTCGTTCACATTCGGTGAACTTCGTCAGGGATGAATTAATAGTCGTTCGTGTCATTGTACATTGTACATGGCTTCATATGTACAATGTCCAATGACACAAACACGAACAGTTGGACAATCAGGTACTCGCGAAAACCCGTGTTCTAAAACAAAATGAATCAAACACGTTGGTATTCTAAATAGTCCATTTAAATGTAATTATTTAAGGTCCTAATATTGCATTTTTTAGAGGACTCAATTTTATTTTTGTGAGATGTAGGGGGATGACATAAAAATCATAAAGACATAATTTGTAGCAAATTGCTTTGCCTACAAATATGTTCATATAACTTTTTGCCCTAAATTTAAAATTAAAGAAGTTATACGCAAAAAAGTAAATAAATTTCTAACGTAGGCAAAGCAGTATTTTACACATTAACTATGTCTTCACGAATTTTTTGTAGGAAACATAGTTTTAGAGAAATTGCCAAAAAGGTCACCTCTTTTACCAAGAGGGCGGCCGGGGGACAAGGGCGGCAACCTCACAAACTTGGGGTTAAGCTGCTATTGACACATAATACAAAAATTTAATTGCGTCCTCTAAAAAATGCTAAGCTCATGTAACATTTCAATGGATTAAAGTACTTACGGAGTCCATAACATAACTAATCGTTGAGGTGCCCTTATCTATTAAAATTATAGTTTTTTAAAGTACGCATTGCATTTTTCTGCTATCAAATAAATTCAATATAAATCAAAAGCTACGCTCAGGCTATGGTGGTTGCTTTGGATTAGATACGCGACAATCCAAAGCAACCCTATAACAATTACGCTACTCCCGTGAATCCGGCACTAGTCATATAAATTTCAATCATATTTTCTTATTCAAATCATCTCAAAGTAATAGTTTTAAGTATCTGCTTTCGTGTCTGGATTTGCATGATGATGGAAATTAAACAGTCACCCTCCACCGCCAGAACGCCTTACGATTACCCTGCGTCTTGAGATGACTTGCAGCCAAATGAGTTTTAGTTATTATGTAATATTTTTTAAATTTCTTTAGGCTTACAGAATGAACAAACCTGAACGAGGTGCGGCTTGCGTCTCTCGTTGGCCTTAGAGCCTCTGCTAGTAGGGGTCTTACAACTCAATATCAAAGTGTGTTTGGCGTTATTTGTCCATCATCTCCTCAGCAACTGATTGACTATTAGCTTGTTTTTTTTTGTACTGAAATAGTTCGAGATCTGGAGAGTGCAAATGGAATGTTTATAATTTAAGTCTTGTCAGGAGTACTTATATAGGTATTTAATTTTTTTACTAAATGACCTAGGTATACTTACGAAGATCATGACAAACAAGGTGGCAAATTTACAATAAAAAAGTACATGTATGATACTTCGGTTTCAGAGAAGGGTTTAGATTGTAATTATTTTCAATTTTATTTCTTACGAAGCGCCTCTGCTTGGAGTCTGGCAAAATGTTCTTTCGTGTGTTAGTTGGTATGTTTGTGTGTATATATAGATGTTCGTCCGTAAGAAATTTCATACAGGTCGTAGTTTCCAACCAATCTTGACGAACTATGTAGTCAATTAAAACTTTGTAAACTATGAATTTTCAGAATTTTTTAGTCGTCGGCAAGTCGTCGTCGTTTTTGATTGGTTGGGTATTTCTCTAAAAAAGGAAGTGTCGTTGAAAATGCAAATAACACAACCCTTCTATAAAACTAGATTTAATTACTCATAAAACAAGGTCTAAAATACTGTTGCTTAATTTTTATAAATAATAGTAACACGTTTGGAACAAAAACGTTTTTTTTCTTTTTTGATTGGCCACCACACTCTGTGTATTATGCCAGTTCTCAAGTTCTTACAAATACGTATGCTGTTTTTTTCTTTTGCTATATACGATTACACGATACACGATTACTATATTTGCCAGCGTCAAATTTATTTTTCAACTGACTAATCAATCAAGTTAAGTCATATATCAAGTAATAAGTCTTCGTGGTCAAGTTACAGTCACACCATGTACCCTCGTAATGCGGTGGAGACTTTACCAGGGTTTTTATGGGATTTCCCGCGAACACGAAAACCACTTTACTCCGTCTTTATATACCTTGCCCAAACATGTGTACATAAACAAGACATTAATGGCTAAGTATCCACCGATATGACACATTAAAACTTGCAGTTTCGCAATAAATATACAGAGAGACGCTATTTTTTCAGCGAACGGGGGAAGAACTCACCATAACTGTTATTGATTTCCCTTCAACATTTAAAATGTTACAAGTTGCATCACAATCACAAGGCACAATAAATTTAAGTATTTCATACTAGCTGTACCTGCGACTTCGTTTGCAATATCCTTCTATAATTTAAACAGTATCAATTTCAGTGATCTCTCTGAAAGTCTCGTGAATAAGATAGTAGTGTTTTGAACTGTGAATTTGATAAATTTAAGCGAGACAGAGAAGTATACGTAAGCATGTTTAGCATGAGTGAACCATTCTGAGGAGCTAAAGATTCTGGAGCTAATTTAAATTCTAATATTAATTAACGCTTATTTAATTTTTGTGAATTCAGCACAAATTTTTATTAGACTTCAAAAAGGAGGAGTTCGCAACAGAATATGTATTTCTCTCTGCTATAGGTACAAAAAAAAGAGAACTCCCTTTTTAAGAGATCTTTATGACTCCCAAACAATAATCGAGACGTTATTGCAGTTTTTTGCTCGATATTAATAACAACAACAGTAAAAAACTTGAACTAATCTAGTATAGATAATGGTACGTAGCCCTTAGTGCGGGAATCCAACTCGCACTTGACCGATTTCTTTATGTATGTTTTTTCCTCAATAACCATGGCTTTGAAAATTTCTTCTTTTGTTCGAAGAGATATTTTTTTCCACAATTGGAAAAAAATATCTCTTCGAACAAAATTTATGTAGAACCAATGTTCTACATAAATTTTACCAAAATCGATCTATTAGCTTCTTTTAGTCAAAGTAACTTTAATTGACTACATAGATAGAATTCTTGTAATGTATGTTTCGCCTGCCCAATGGCTCTGTGTTTATTTTCGGATTTTGTTAGTAGGTACTTTCAATTTTTTCCCCATATTTCGTAAACCGGGAAATATTGGATTTGGATATGATTGAGGCCTGATCCCGCTTCTTGCTCCTTTTCTCCGTTGCCCATAACCACTCCCCGCTTTAATCTTACCCCTTACTTTTTACCTGAGGAAACCTGCTTTTAGGAGAAGGTAATAAGTGAGTGATTTACGCTACTGACCATCAATTAAACTGACGTGGTGGCCTATCTTTTGATAAGGAGACTCCTGCCTTATTTTTATTCAAGACAGCTTTTATAACCAACTCACCAACTGAGTGTTTCAAAATATATCTAATGTACAGAAGTCGAATTGTTACAGTTTTATTATGAGTATATATATCAAAGAGCTTCTTTTACAGAGTTTTTATTGCTCTGACATTTAGAAGCTAGAAATATAATCGCTTTATTAGTGTGTTCGCGAGGTTAACCGTTTGAAGAACTACGATATTGTACGATACCTTACCTTAAAAAGGTAATGACATTAGAAAATTTTACTTAGAGATATACAGTCAGTCAAAAATAATAATAAATAATTACAATAGAAACAACCGGAAGCACCTGGGAAAAGAGCTGTTTACATGCACTACAGAATCTGCAAAGTAGCTCTGGAACTTCTACTAGAATTAGGCAGTCAAGGATCCCATTTAAGATTCGGTAATGGATCAAGCAGGTTCTAGTGAGTTAAATTCGCTACCAAGATGTCGTCGGATGGGTATAAGGACGGATAGTGCATGCTCGTGCATATTTTTATAGGAATCTTAATTAATGTTGCATTAATAATAAATTGACGCCAGCATGAGCATGGCAACCGTCATAATAGGTAAATTAACAGGATAAAAATAAAACACAATGCGCGCAACATTCTTAAAATACATTTTAACTTGCAAGGTTAAACTATACTTAGGAAATATTAGTTAAATTAACGAGTATTAGTGGAACTAACGTAGTTCCACAGGCTTTCTGGATGCCTAGCATAAATTAAATGCAGAAACTATTCAGAAATATTCGCATCTAAAACAAAAGGCACCGCATACCTCACGTTGTCGAGGCCGGGAGAGAGAGAAAGCACAAGTTTAAATATTCTAAATATCAAGTATATACTGGAGTTCTCATTAAAATTTTATTTTTCATATTCAAGTCGTAAATGTAACTTCACTCACTCTTGCAATTACTCGTATAAGTGGGTCAAGTTACATTTACCTCCCTACGGGGGGAATACATTAAAAACAATGATTATTGTTTGATTTTATTCTCAAATTTACAATGATATAACAAAAAATGTAACTGGCGTTTTGCGTATTTCCTCTAGCTGTAAAATAACCTATTTATTAAAACTCCACACGATAATATAATTGCGAGATAAAATAACTACGATTGCTGACAACAGTCCTAGTTTTGTACACACGAAAAATAAACAGATTAGACAAAAATTC
The DNA here is from genome assembly GCA_947049295.1 of Ligdia adustata. Lineage (NCBI taxonomy): Eukaryota > Metazoa > Arthropoda > Insecta > Lepidoptera > Geometridae > Ligdia > Ligdia adustata. Next base: position 8,677,143 of record OX346225.1, on the reverse strand, counting down.
TCGTATAACTTAAGTTAAAAATCTTAAATTGGTCAAGGCGGGCGACGCTTCGTGGTATCGTGGTGTTGCGCTCAAACTGTATCCGACGACTTAGGAACAAAATCAGCTTTCACAATGATCTCAGAATATAGAACAATCTGTCAAATCATTATGAAAACCAGTTTCGTAATTCCTTTGATAATTTCTTTACTTTTCGGTCTTCAGTTCGGTGTCATTCCGATTTCTTCCAGATTTCTTTCTTCACGCTGCACCATGAAGTTTTTTACTGTGTCGTTAATTATACTTAACCTAAGATATATTATTAGGTACGTTAGGCTTCTTTCATATAACAAAATACCTACTGAATTACCAGTGGCTTCCGAAAATGTACCATGCCAACCTTAACATTTTCAAAATTGATAGGAATTTAATAACAGCTTTGGTTAATATTGATACTTATTTCTTCCATTCGTGTATTTGGCCAAAGCATCTTAGACCTTGTAATGTGACAAAATCTACTTTCATAGAATCGTCGTGGATTCGCATTTTCAAAGAAACTTCCCTCTTTTTGAGAGATAACCGATCAATCGAAAATCACCGATGAATAAAAATAATGAAAAAATTGTAGAATTAATACACCAAGTTTCGTAAAGATTGGTTGGAAACTACGACCTGTAGGCGAGTACAAAATTTCTTACAGACAAACATCCATACATACAAACAGACAGACGAAAGAACATTTTGCCAGACTCGAAGTAGAGATGCATCGCTCGCTCGTATATATATATAATACATATGTGTAGGTATAAGTACATTTTGGTCTTATGGCTATATGGTGTCCAGGCTGGATTTGCGACCGTTTTAAATTGTTCCTACGTATTATACTTTTGTATTCTCTTCATCTACTTCTTTACTATATCTGTATTCTGTATCTGCATTATGTAATGCTAATTGATGTTTTTTCTAGTTGTTAGTTAATATAAAAGTATTCATAATAGTACAATAAAGCCAATTTGGAGTTCTAAAATGACAATAAATTCAATAAATAAGTTTTTTATATAAAGCTCTCAATATTAATAATATTAAATACATTAGATATCAGCATATCTATAAGATATAATTTTCTTTTTTTTTATTTCGGTGTACTATCTCAGTTATTGTTTTAGTAAACTACTACAGAAAATCTATACCTAGTGTATAATTACTATCATTAGATAGGTACCAAGTAAGTATACGGTCGAATAATATAACAAGTCTTAATAAACGCTAATTACAGTGGAATTGCAAGAATTTTGCGTCGAACAAAACAGTTAGCGGCGATGGCAAGCATGAATGGATTTGTCATCGCTAGATTGGACCAAGTATGCGGTACTAGGGTTACCACAAAACGAGACTTATGAGGAGTCGGTATCTAACAAGTTTCTCCTCTTTATCTCAACGCAACGGTACCTAAGTCATTTCTGTGTTTATTATAATTCCCTTTGTTATTGATAACTAATATTTGTATTTATGAAAACGGGCGATTTCACAAGCACAACTTATTTGCTTTTGCAGTCTCTACTTTCTATGCCGTTACGAAATTATATCTCAACTAACTCTTGACTGACTTGGTACCCACTCTGCATTCTTAAAAGATTTCATTGTCGAATATTTTTATAATCAGTCGGTGGCGCTGTAGCCAAATTCTCTCTCTGGATAATGCATTAGTATATATTAATAAGTGTGTAATTCTTACCTACTTTGAATACATTTTGGTCTCCCCTATAACAGAATTGTTATACTTTTTTAAATTTCTATACCTCATTTTCGTCTCTACGCGACTAAAAATTACCTAAGTATTTATAATTACATTTAATTATAGATAATATTTTGCCATAATTAAAAAAAACGCTTCGTTCACTCATCCGATAAATATTAAGGTTATGTTATAAAGTATTATGATTATAATTAAGATTATAAGGTAACAAAGATTTTGGTGAACATTTGGGATTATTATTTATATAATTAGGTACAGCATAAACTGAGTTTTCTCTTGAAACTAAAATAAATTGAGCTGATGTCTACTCGAACATTTTCTCTTTCTTGAATACTTAACATTATAAATAAATTATAATAATAATGGAGTACATGAACATTTTATAACAAGAATCACAAAGTTATCTGTGGCTATTCTACCAAATAAACAAGTTCATTATCGAGACTGATCACGGTGTAGAAGTACATTTTTATTTTATATCTTTTTAGGATGCAAAGAAGATGTGTTGTAAATGCAACCTGATATAAGCTCGGATCGTAGAGTAGTAAATGTAAGGTAAAAGATTCTGTGGCACCAAAATTTGAAAACATGCTACCTTTATGCTAGCTTTTGATCTAAATTCTTGTTTTATATATTTATTAAGACCCATAATGTACTTACTAAAGTTTAGTAATACAAACAAACTATTTAAACCGTCTGACTTGAAGATAAATATGTACATACAAATTAGTTACATATTTAAGAAACCATGGTCGCCAAGTCTTTCAGTTAACCTGCAGGATGGTGTCCCTACTCGGGAATGGGATTTGACGTAAGGCAGGGTCGGTCCGATTGGCTGCACATGACATCATGGTGACTCACGCGATGGCTCTTTCCTCTACCACTTGTCATCTGGAATTTACAAATGTTTACTGAGACAAAATTAATCCAAAACAAAAGGGGTGAACATACAGCTAGAGAAAGAACACAGAGATTCAGCTATGAAAATCTACTTTCATCATACAAAATATGATTATGTTATGATTAGCAACGAATTTAGACATTACATGCGTATGATACGACACATTAGTACCTACCTATCCACTATCTAGATACAGGTCTACATTTCTTTAGCCCCCTTAATATATTCGTAAAATACGTTCTTAGCTGACATCTGCTACCTATAAACTACCTAAATATATGTCAATCTTCATATCTGTAGGTTGAGCTTTTTGGGACATTGTAACTTAAGGTAACCTGTTGACCACCCCCTCCCCCCCTCCAAACCAAATACGTTACTGTTATAGAATTTGTTCTAAGCTGATATCCACTAAATTACCTACCCATAGATTGAATTATTTTTAATTTTCATACAAACTTTAGGTAGCCCTTTGACTCCCTTAATATATCCCCGTCGCAAAATCCGATCATTCTTAGCCAATGTCTCCTAAATATGAACCATCTATCTACCTGCCAAACTTCAGCTAGATAAGGACATGTTTCACTCTTTGATTCAGTGAGTAAGTAGTATTTGTTCAACTTAGCCATAAGGTTATAAAAAATTTTCCTTCTACTTATTCAGGCGCCAACGCGGAATAGACATACCTACTCGTATTATGTACCTAAAAGACGTTAGTTAGCTGGTAGGCGGTTAGTACTTTTGTAATAGCAATCCTTCTTCAGCCTATTAACGGTAACCGTACATAATGTTCTTTTACGGCTTTTCCAATCAAATTCTAATTATGCTATTAATCTTAAGGTTTTCCCGTAGGCGTTGACTTATGGCCCACAAGTTATGTAGTCTTATTATTGAAGTTATTTTAACTAAAATAGTAAATAAGTGAAGGCGGAGGTCTGGAGGTAGTCACCCACAGTATAGAGCTAATTAGGTAAGAGGTACAGCGAGGCACCACTCGCTGCCACAAATGGTGCGTCGAGGCCTCTATGTGCCGCCGGCGCCGGCATAAACGATTCAGCGATTTATTGATAATAAGCGCACTACTACTTTTGAACAATATAGACATAGATCTTCTTATATCGTTGTACGAGGTCCCAAGTTTGTCAAACACGAGTTTAGTGATGTTCGGTGAAGTCACAGGTGCGTTGTGACGCTGACGTCACGTCCGCCAGCGTTCAATGGGCGTAGACTATGTGGGACACACGTGTCAGATTCCCCCCTCCCCTTTCCAAAACCGCACCCGCAAATGCTGCTCTAATTGCTGACAACTACAGAAAGGAGCCCAAATGTTTAACTTTTTATCGTTGAATGTATTTACATTCGGTGATAATGACGAATGCGCTTCTTGACGTTTTATCGCGGTGACGACCGCGGACCTACCGTTATAAATTTAATTTTATTTCAATGGAAAGCAATAATGCAAGAAAAGCCGAATGATAGGTTCAGTATGGCGTCGCGAGTGCGGCGCCGGGCGCCCTAATAGCGCAAGAGACGAACGGAAATAGTTCACTGTTACATTTTTGACAGAATTAGATCGTGTGAATTATAAACATTAGGTCAGCGGCATAACAGTGTCGTATCGAGTGGATTTGTGTGAAGATGAGAATCGTTACGTCATGTGGCGGCAGGCGAGGGTCGCCGCCACGAACAATGGACGCGAAAACGGAATTTAGCGCACGAGATGACGAAATGCTCCCGGCGTGAGCTACGGCGCGGCGGCGCTAGTCTGTCGGCTAGTTATTAACAACAATTTTATTTCGGTGGTAGCTTCAGAGCTATATAACAAAAGAATTAAGTAATTTACAGAATTCAACCATAAAATTAATTCTTTAAGAGGATAATATCGACTTTATCGAGTTTGCAAAGTTATAACCAAAACTACTTATAAAAAATCAAGTTAGCACATAAAATCAACCTAAAAAAAATACGAACGACTTTCTAAAAGGTGAATGGCCCGTAGATTTCGTAGACCCTTCGTAGACTCGTCTACGGCTATCGGCTGATAAAAAATTTGACGTCTCATAATAAATTATAAAATTGGAGCGACTGAATTGGTGAAATTTATAAATTGTCAAGTATTATTCACATAAAAGCGGTGCAGCCGCCAGCTCGGTGTAGGTACGGACGGCGCGCGGCTGTAGAGCATGAGCCGTGAGGAGCAGGTATTTGAGATAGAGCGCACATTCCAGCCGTGTAACGGTGAGTTATTTCGCGGGTGGGAGCAAGGGGGGGCCGCGTGAATGGCCGCGAGATGCAGCGGAGGCTGCAGCGCCCCGTCCCCCCTCTCGCCGCGACCGCCGCGAAGCTAGGCGCTTGCGCAACCTCCGCGCCGCATTCCATTCATAGCTTAGCGCGATTTGACGAGCGCCGAGGGTTCCGACCCGTCCTGAGCGAGCGGTCTCCTCGCCGCCGGGAAGTCGAGCGCGGTTTTTGAAATTTTAGAGCGTTACGCCACATTTGTTCGTGGTAGTCTGGTAGTCGCAGCGACGCGGCGACGGTCGGTGGTGTGAATTCCGCCGGACGTTGACCCGCACGCTTGCCGCTTTCTCCGACTCGCCGTTTGCTATTGGAACGAATCTATTAATTGGAGAAACTCGGTGTACACATGAGCGTGGAAAGTAGAACGATGAGCTTTAAACGTTCGTTTCGAGGAGATGACGAGAGACACGCGAGGCCCTCCGCGGCTCGAACCTTCGTCCGCGTCTGCGCGGCGAGCGCTCCACCGTGAACGACTCACGGGTCTGAAGTCCAACGTTACCGTCACACGCTTATCTACGTGCTCACAATGTAAACATTTCCAATATAAATAATCGGAAGTCTTTTTGAAACCATATTTGTCAGCCGCAATCATATCATTTAGGTATGGTTGATCAGCTTCAGCGACCAGCTCCGGCGGGCGGTGTGGCGAGCGTTTGGCCGAATGCCGGAGGCTGCAATCCGTCCCCCGCCGCCTCGTTGGTGAAATGTCACCAAACGGCATTCCGAAATATTTGAAACGACCTTTATGGCGCGAAAGAAAGTGTGAGGGGCTCGGGGCGCGGGACGGCGCGACCGTGGGACAGCGGCGCGCGCGCCAGTCGCACGCCGCCCCCCGCGACCGCGCGTCCCCGCGCCATTCCAGTGCGCCTCCCTCCGAATTTATTCAGCCGCGACTCGAGCCGCCGCCGGCGGACCGACCGTGCGCCTCCGTCTGCCTCTCCTCTCCAAGCTCTGAACCGCGCTGCTGACCTGCTCCGACGCGGCTCAGGAGAGCACGTAGTAACGTGCTAGCTGCGGTATCGCGTCATCGCCCGACCTACGTAACTAATCATCTGCCGAATTCCTACCTTTGGCGCTATTTCGTGAGTCACGAATTCGAGTTCGTCCGCATGATTCATAATGTCTTAGAATAATTTTAGAGATGTAAAGAGGCGCTGTAGCGGTGGACTTTACAGTGCCGAATCAGCCGAAGAATGTCGCATACGAAAGACATCAACGCGCTTCGCTAATTTAGCAACTTGCAAATGTGTCAATGTATGTATGTTGGTAGTTATCGCGACTCAGCGGTCGAGATCGACAAGATTAGTGAGTACAAACGTGGGCGTCTCGGGAAGCGAGCGGTGCGGCGGTGCCGGCGGCATGCGGCGCGGTGTCGCAAATAGCCCGTGACGCGTCGGACGGTGCACTTTCGCGCGGTCATGCGCCCGGCGTCCGCACGTTCGTAGCCAGACGCTCGTAATCGCTCCTCTATTTAAAAACATAGTCAGCTTGGGCACTCGGTGCGGCCACTCCGGCGGGGAATGCGCGGCGACAATGCGGCGTCAACGACCGCCGCCGGCGGAAGCGACACACTTCCAGCCCGGAAGCGAGCGCCCGCGCCTTAAGGGATCGCCGCCTATTTATAACCACCGCAGGGCACGACGCGGCGCCAACCCACCCAGCGCACGTCTAATAAGCTTATTTTGGAAACCGAGCGCGTCGACTTCCGCCTCCACAGCTGATTCTGCATTTCACAATTTTTTTTATAGAAATAGCCGAAACTCGAAAAAATAATAATTGGTGCTTGAAACTATATCATAGTAAAATGTGAGCCCGCAAGCTAGCATACGCGTTATAGAACAATTAATAACTCTATCTGGAGGTGGTGGGACGAGCGACGGAGTTCTCATCAGGTTCCGTTCCGCTGTCGCGCACGCTCATTAACGAATAACCAGCGAAGAAAACGCAAGGGCCCGCCGGAGATAAGGTCAATAAATGCGCGGCTCTGAGCCTCATAATTAATAAGTGCGCCGCGATACCATCGCTGGCAATTACCAAAATACAACGGGTGCCGTAACCGCTAGGGTTACCTCTCCAGCTTAAAACTAGTAGACTAGACCGACAAAAGCACGAGTTTTTCCTTCCATGACGAGATTAAGAAAAAATACAATTAGTAGCTTTTTTGCGAGTCAAATCAAATGTGGTAGTAACCTGAGATCTGTAGCAGGGTACGAAATGCAGTTTGGAAGATATCTCTGGCATCCAACCCTAGCACGTATAGCATCAGAAAGTCATTACACGTCGCGTTATTCAATTACTACAATGTACCTTAATAACCGTGTCCGTCGGCGTTACCGTAATAAAATCACAAATCGGGACTCGCAACTGCCGACATTAACATAACATGAATACCTACTTTCTTTTACGAATGAAAGCACATTGTAAAAATGGTTTACATTTTGAGTAACTTGTGTAAGTAAGAAGAGGGTTAGCGGTGAGTGCAATGTGAGCAATTCACATCTTCGATGTACAATAAAATTTGGAACATTTTACATATTATATTTTATGTGAAAACTTGTAGTGTTCTTATAAGATTCGCATTGATATAGCCTTTTTATGGTTTTACACTAGCTATAAACTCAACAGCCTGTAGATGTTAATAATTCAATTAAAATTAATACATTATCTAAATATAATAATATCAACTATCAAAATTAAATCCTCTAGTGACAATATTATGGAAGGTTCTATCCCAAATTAGTCAGCTGGGTGAACATGACCCACACTTAGGAGTGACCCGTCAGCAGCACATTAATAGGGTGATTAGGGATAGCTTATAGATAGCATAAAATTATTATACTCAAATAAAGGGCACTTTGCCACTATTGCTTTTGTCAGTTGTGAGCTTTTTTTAAATACGAGTGATACTACAAATTGCCGCTGCGTAGGCTTCTGATCTTCATCCACCGCATTACAGTCTATTCATTCGATCTTTTTTACGAGCCATCTTTCAATATTTTAATTTTTTTTGTTTACTATTTGATGGTCGTACTGTTATAAATGAGTGGCATTAACAACTTAGCGCTAACCGTGAGTCGAGTAGTATGTTAAAATATTGGTCTGTTTGTTTATCTTACAACTACAATTGCTGACTCTACTCATACTTAAATAAAAAATTGCTTGCGTTTAACCGTACTTTGCCTGATGCACTTAATTTGATTAACACATAACCTACTAATAGTTCCTGAAAAGTAAGACGAAAGAAATAATCCGAACCAAAAAACCGTAGACTTTGAAAACTTTTCGACGATATACTAGTATATAATAAATTTCATAACTTTGAGTTTCTTATATTGCTTCTTATATGACGGTGTAAAGTGTGTAAATATGTCGCGTTATAAATTCTCCGATGCAACCCAACACTTCACGTGTACCCGGTATTGCGCGCGCAGCTGTTTAACTTCCACTGCATTCCGACGACGCATCGGAAAAAATACACTACAATACATACTACAGTGCATACGTACGATTTGTCATTTGATTAATTTGCAGTTTGATGGAAAACTATAGACCTAAACCGAATCCGAAACACATTGGAAGGTTTAAAAAATATTATGTATTCAATTTTTCTTGGAGATGCCTGGACTGAATTTAAAAATATTTTTTTGTTGGCCCCATTACTGGACAAGTGGAACTGCCCTAAACTTTATAAAAAACGGTTCAGTAGTTTAAAAATCAAAGTCCATAAATCTTTCATGGTTTTTCATTATAAAACATTTTATACCAAGTAACAAAACTAAAAAAAGGTACCACGGCAAAGGAATGAAAATTAGGTCATTTAATAAAGTTAAATTTTAATGTAGGTACACAGCATAAAATAATTATTTCTAGATTTATAAAAAGCGGCATAGACATCTGTTCGGTAAATTAGACTATATTACTGAGTAGGCGTTTGATTGACCGAGCGAGCGATGCGAGCAATGCATCTGCTTCGAGTCTGGCAAAATATTCTTCCGTCTGTTAGTTTGTACATATGGATGTTTGTCCGCAAGGACTTCGTACTCGCGCAAAAGTCGTCTTGACTAAACTTTGTGTATGGATTCGACGATATTTTCAGTTGTCGGTGATTTTTGATTGGTCAGGCATTTCTCTCAAAATAGGGAAGCTTTGTTGGAAATGCAAATATAACGACAATTCTATAAAGTAGATTTGATTACTAATAAAAATAGGTGGTGACCCAAGCTGTCATTTTATTCCCATCAATTTTAAAAAAGACTACCATAGTATCGACATGTTTACGAAATTAAAATTATTAGCCATTTTATATTTATTCTCTGAAATCTTTAAAACTATAAGTTCAGTTAGTGTGGTACGCAATTATATATTATGGTTTTATCGATTTCAATAATTCAACATAAACAAAACTTCAGTTTTTACCAAGAATTGGTATGTGTGTATTTAATAGCGTGCAAGTTTTTAGTAAGTGGTATTTAATATTTATATGACACATGAGGCGTTTCTTCCGTTTGTCTCTCCATAAAAATGTGTTATTAACTTTAGTACATAAGTACGTAATATTAAATAATAAAACTAGCCCAGGGAAAGCGGTCTTCGCGTCAGAATACAACGTTCTGTTAACGTTAGACTACATAAAGACGTTAACGTTATTAATTAAAGCTAGCATTTCCTCACAACTATTAGGCGTAATTTTGACATCGCTAAAGAATTTCTGAAATGTTTATGTTTCCGCTATAGGAAACATTAGTATGCAGAGCGGCGGCAGTATGTAAACTGTAGTAGAAGCCATATAGTGACAAGACGAGTGTTTCGGCTAATCGCCGCGGCGTGCGGGGGCGCGCGAGTAGCATATTGATACACTCTAATGAAGTCCAAAAATACAGACAAGCCATTGTTTTTTAATAGTGAAAGTACAATTATATCGGTTTATTTTTATTTAAAATCAGATTATTTTGGTCCTGTAATAGTAGATTTTTTATATTTCACGTGACATGCACAAAATAAGAGTATATTTAAAAGTTTAATTGACATAGTCACTAGTCTCGGTTCTGATTCTTTTGATAATAAATTAAACTGAACCATGGGCGAAGAGATCACAGGTACTATCAAGAAATCTACAAGGTCTGAAATATCAACTTCGTAGACCAGCTACGCCGGTCGTAGCACCGAGTGCTACGAAAACAATATCATAAGATCATAACTGTTAATTCTTTTTATTGTTCAAAATAAACACAAAAGTTTTCATATTAGACGAGGCATTACCACAAATAGTCTGCAGACATGACGAATGGAGCAAGGCTTTCACATACATACAAAATTTGTTGCAGACGATTCGCATTTCAGAGGTATGCGTATATTTACTGAATTTATTTACATACAACGGACACTCTCGCAACTCGCGAAGTACTCGGCGCCGTTTCTATCATACATATCGTACAAACGTTTCTATCATTCGTGTACCTACTCACACGAATGTTTCAATTTCGCAAGTCGTTTAGAGATAAGTCGTAAAAATGTGATGTAAAATTTAAATTTGAATAAGACAGAGGATGTGTTTTCTAGTTTTCCAGGTTATCTGTGATGTTTCAGGTGCGGCGGCGGGGCCTAGTTCCGCGGCATTGTTTGCGCGGCGCCACCGGCGCGGGCGCATGTATTATTCAACGCAGCCGCGACGCCGCCGCCGCGGCTCCGCGACCCGCGCCGCCCCTCGAATTTTGTCAGACGTCTCTAATTACATACTATCCTGACCGACTTTCGCGTGTCACGATTACTTCGATTGTCGCCGAAGTCAACGACTTGCATTGCGACAGCGCGCGTCGCACACGCAAATAGACGACTATTTTTATACAAACACTAACCCCGCCTCCCTGCTCATGTCCGCGTACGCCAAGGACTGGTTGAGTCTAATCTTTATTGGCATTGTTACATTAGTTCGTATCAACCCATAGCATCTCACAGCTGGGCACGGGCCTCCCCATGAAGAAGGTGTAGGCCGTAGTCCACCACGCCAGCCAAATTGCGAGTCCCCACGCGCAATTTGGCTGGCTGGCTTCACTTAACTTTGAAAGTTATTACCCTCTCAGACAAGCAGGTTTCCTCACAATGTTTTCCTTCATCGTTTAAGTACGTGATAAATAATTCTAATATGCACATAAGTGAAAAACACAGAGGTGCATGTCTGAACCTGGATTTGAACCCGCGCCTTATCGTTTGTGAGGCAACAGGTTTACCGACTTGGCTTGCCAATTTTTTTACATGTCCTTGTTACAATAGTATCTAGAACAAAGTCCAAAAGTATTTTTTTCTTAATACATTTTTTTCCACTTTCTTCAATCCGCAATAATGAGTATGCGTAGATAATGGACATGTGGTTTGTGGGGAGGCAGCGGTGTGCGCGGGTGTGAGCGGTGTGATGGGGATGGGGGAGGGGGGGGGGGGTCACCGTGTCGTATGTCGGGTCTGATGTCACGGAATAGCCCATTGTGCGTCGCGGTGTCGCGCCACCTCTCTGTAAAAGAGGTCAAGGCTTCGCCGGCGCCTACCTGCCGTCTGCGCCCAATTTTAATAACCTAATTACGACAAACAAAGAATTTATCTAGGCCACTGATGGAAAAACGTGTCTCCGGCATGTACGCTTAGAATAATAAAAGAAACTTATTAAAATGAAAAATATTAATAATTTTGTTGGGAGTCAAAATAGCTTTGGCATGAGTTCAGCATACCTAGTACAGTTCCTGAAATTGTATGTAAACCGCGCTCGGGTGGCGGGCGAGATGAGATGTGAGGCTCGGTTAAGGTGTGAAGGTCAATGACCGATAAGGTTTGCGCCACGCCGACCTCCCTTTCCCCCTCGGCTCGCCGCTATCGCCAGCCGACCTATCAACTGTAACGTTGTGCCAAATTGCCTCCGAATCTATTGTGGAAACGACGGCCTTTGCCAACTGGCGTCTACTGACACATTTCTAATTAAAACTTACGTTTTAGGAACATACGAACCGTTCTTACTCAAACTCTAAATAACATGAAACTCCGTTGGTATCTTTAAGAATATTTTCTTAGTGGAATCTCTTTGTACCAAATATTTCTAAGGTTTCCCAATCAAATATTATTATAGGGGTTATAAGGCAACATTTACATTTGGTGGAAAGGGCAATGTGGCTATTGATTGAGTTAACAAGGAACTTTCCCATAGACTGGCGCCGCCACCGCTCGAGCTCAAGGTTGCCTCTTTTAGAGAGGTCCATCTGATATTGTTTATTTTTACTGAGTGGTTCAACTTTGCGTTTCTTTTTACCTTAAATTTAAATACTTGTCTTACGTTTACAAAGGTAAGGGTCGGTACATTGTGACAGAAATTGATCAAATTTTCTACGATGAGTAATCGTCCGCGACTGCCACTAGATGGAAGTATCGCGAATAATAATAACCCACTAGACAGCGCCATCTAGCTTGAAAGTTAGTAAACTTGTAACTACTAACGGCAATTTACATCATTTTCGAAAGGTTTACCTGCAAAAATGATTATAAAATCAATTTAACAAAATTCTTGAGTGGGTATTAAAACTTTAAATAATAGTGTGTGGGCTGCCATGGTGTTGTGCGATAAAGCTCGAGGCACACGGGGGAGCATATCGTGCGATATCGACGCAGGCGCAAGGTGCCCCTTATCGCGCCATTGTTCGCGCCCACAGATTTATAACTTCCCTTTGCCCTCAATAAGGGCCCCTGACCCCTGAACACCTAGGTAACACTAAGTAACGAACGCACGATCACCTATGTAAGAGTACTTAGTTAATTAACAATATCAAACAATAAGTAATACGAGACAATATAACATTAACAAAACATTGCGTTATTTTGGACTAAAATAATGTTGTAAATGGAACCAATCATTTTTAATTTTTGCCATATTAACAAAAATAATATGAAAAGTCTGCACACCTGACATGTAGGTTTTATTTTATCTCGATATAAAAATCTTGTATATTAAAATACGTTGTATATAACAAAAATTCTTATCAGAGAAAGTTCAGATATTCTAATAAGATTCTATCAGAATAATATAGGTACTGCAATTTTTTATACATAAATTATTAAATAACGTAAGAAAGTCATAATCTTTCACCTTTCCAGTTTTCAAACATACTAGTACCTAATTCTCAAGCTTCTATGAGAGTATGAGAAATGATAATGTATGGACAAAAACATTTCAATAAAGACTCGTAAACTCGTATTAGATGGCGCGAAATGACCAACTATTCAACGTTATTTTAAAAATATACAAGGTTTACATCAAAGTCATACACTCAACGTTTTTATTTTTTACATTTAGGTGGATTTAGCCTAAACAAAATATTTAATTAGTGAACGGTGCCCACTTTTACCTATCATATTACTTTATTGTCTCGAATTCTAAACAAATTTATTTTTATTTATTAATATATTGAGTAATTTAGCGTATTCACTAGCATAGCTTACCTTGCTTATTTATTTATGGCATCATGAAGTTTGATCTATGAAGGGTTCAGCCATCAAGCGCTGCCTGTGCACCGTCTCGCGCACTTAACTGCCACCTGAAAAACATAACAAACCAATATTGAACACACGAAGTTTTACGTAAAGCAATGACAAAATATTATTAACAATAAAGTTTATTTATTTCTTATTGAAATATACTCGTAGGATTGTTTCCCAGCGATGCAGACAATTTGTGGGAAACTCCACTTGGCTTCATTCCGAGTGCACTTAACGTAGACGTCTGGAGGCCTTTGTGTGAAAAAATATTGAGCTCGCTTACTCAATTACGTTTCTCTTTTGTAGTTATTAATTAGAATTAAATAAATATAATAAACCGTTTTTACATATGAAATAAATGGGGAAAATTGCACTTCAATGATATTAGAAATGACGTATTAAGTATTAGTACCTAGGATAATAATTATTTGAGTAATCTCTCGGTAGTAAAAAAATAATAGCATAATTACAAATTTCTTGACATAATATTTAGCAGTTATTTTAATGGTATTACGAAGAGTTTTTATAACCAAAACAAAAGTAATATATAAAGAGTTTTATACATTTTTAAAAGTGTCATAATAACTGTAATAATACATGCATTAGCTGTTATACACATTATAGAGTATCGGATGGTGTTGGTGCGCATCAACACGAAACAACATGGGCCATGTGCATTTTTAAACTAGAATACGGTAAAAATGTATCAATGAATTATTTGATCTGTTTTCAGACTATTTCTTTTATCTGGTCGTTTAGTTTTATCTCATGAACCATACTTAACTCTGAATCGCGTCAATGCAAAAGCATATTTATCAGTATATTTTTAAATATAAATAGGTATGCAAATAGTCAAATATCTTTTCAAATTTACAATCAGTCGCAGGTATTACCAGTAATTTAATTAATGTTTCGTATGGGTAGTTAAATAAAACGGCGGATTGTTTGAACGGTAGTGAGGTGCGTGCGCGGTGACATCGATGATGTCATGTGGCGGCTCGACGCTCGGCGTGTGCGGGTGCGCAGCGGTGGTGGACTGGTGGTATGCGCACATAACGGTGCGTTCCCAGGCCCTTCGACCGACCGCCGGCGCCGCTACGATCGCCTGCCGCAGATAAGCCCCATTCTATACGAAACCCGGTAAGCCGTTTCCTCGAAACTCTTACAGGAGAACCGCTCCCGTCAAAAAAATTACTAAAATCGGACAAAAAAGGCCGTGAATAAGGCGGGAGCGCGAAATAAGAATGGCCCGGTTCTCAGAAGGCCCGTCGCCGCCGGTGCGGTCTTTACATCTTTTATAATGAACTTTTTTTGTCGAGCGACCCTTAATGGCTTATCGTGGACCTGAGAAACGATTGGAAGTGCGAGACGTCTCGTATACCACCGCATCACGTTAACGGCACGCTGCGGCACCGGTGCGCAGGGCCGTGTGAATCGGCCGCGGCCGGCGGAAATCGACTATCACAGGTTTTACTATAGTGATTGTACGGCGACGGAAACGCTGCGGCTGACGGGATCATGAATGGCCACAGTACTACGGATATTACAATGACCGTCTAATTTAGTAATGCGGCATTCGCTTATCGCATTCGGATTCGTCCTACACGCTTGTGTCGCAACGTTCGTCGGAGCGGGTCGTTTTATAGTCGGTTAGCCATTTCTGGAGTAGGAAGGGATTGCGGTGGGAGGAAGCGCGCCGGAGGAAGTGCTTATGAAATGTGCGCGTGGGCTTGCACGCCGGAAGCACCGCTCCACGCAGCCGCGTCGCGCCCGTAGGCGGCTCATGTGTCACTTGCAGCACTCGCATCGCCCTTCGAAATACCACTCAGAATATCAATACCCGCTTGATAAACGAGTGCAAAGGTTAGCGTGGAAGGGCGCGCGGACTCCGCTACATCACCTAGATGCTGTGAGTCACACACACGTGTCGCTGACGTCACGCCCACCTGACTCATCACATCATCACTCTCACTCGGACCAATCTGGGAAAGTCACATCATATGCGGCGCATGCGTACAATCTTCCTACCTACATACACCCCTCGTCCTACGTATCTAGGATCTATATCTCCGCTGCACGCTGCTCAATGCAAGGATAGCATGCCAATCATTTTATAACTACTAAACTAAACAGCCAACATTGCACTTCATTCATTTTTAAATTTCTTATGAATCGGTTATTAGTCACGTAACGTTTAAAATTTTAAATAATAGTTAATATATAAAAAATACTTTTTAATGCTTTTATTATGGTTATTATTATTACCTTCTTCTTCTTCTCTCTTCTCTTATCTTCTTAATATATTGTTTATTTATTTCTTATAATTTATATTTTTCTCTTCTTTTAATTAGATAAATAGTATACCTATTAAAAAGCAATGAAAATATGTACGACAAACACACATGTAACAAACATTTCTATTAAGTTATAGGTATGACACTCCATATTCATAATTTAAATATTAGGTAGGTACGAGTAGATAGATGGTTTTACATTACTATGAGATAATTATTTGAATAGCAACATATATTTTTTTAATTCAAGATTTTTTTGTTTATGTATAGCCATCATTATAATTTAATATTTTCAGATACTTATTTTATAACGGTAAAATAATCATATTCTGGACATATCATGATGTGTTGAATGTGACTTTATTTAAAATAGGCAATTAAATTAAATCTTCCACACCAAACTACTTAGGTTTAATCTTATTATTTGGTGAGATATCTATAATTTGCTTAATTGGTGCACGGTACAACAGTTTTAGTTAAACTAATAACGCTTAAAGAATCAAATATTTACCTACATCGAACTAAGCAAGAAATCAAAGTAATTCTATTTAATAACAGAATATCTCTCTGCCAACATAAACTCCATATGAATAACATAGTAATAGAAAGTTAATTTCATAAATTACAATCAATGAAGGCAGAATGCGGAGCTCAGTGAGGTTGAAGTAAACGATCTAAATAAGCGCAATGAGGGTAGGGCAGAGTTGTACCGAGGGCAATAACCAGCGCGCGGCCCCGCAGGCAGACGTCACGCTCTGATGACGTACGCGCCGCCAGCGCCACCGCGCACCGAGGGCCACCATTGTTCGCTCCAGACAACACATTGATTAACTTTACCATGTCTTCCGTTCACTATCAGCCCCATATGGCGCTTTATTATCTATCCAATTTTAATTTAAAATATAAAATTCAAGGTAACATACATTAATTTCTGAAAATTAACAACTACCCTCATTTTTATTGTTATTATTTTAAAATAAGCAAAATTTTAAATTCCTACAATATTGGTTTGCAAAATTTTTGTAAATATTGGCAAATCAAAAATAAAAAAACTATTCAAAGCAACTGTTGCAAAAGCTAAACTATATCTAATCTTACGACACGAGAAGCTACACTCCTTTAGGTACGAACAATACTATGGGAATCCACTATTTAGTTCACTGTTCACATATCACAGTTGATTCGCGCAATTATCGATCGGACACTTGTATCCAGCACTCGGCACGAAGTCCGGCCCGCGCCTGACTAGCGGCGTTCACTAAACAACGTGATAATACAAAAAGAAGTCAGAGGTTACGATGTTATCGAGGGAGACATGAATATTCGAAGACGCGAGGGTCACGAGTGAACGTAGCACCGCGCCGCGGCGTGAATGGAGCGACCGATATTTTATGAATCGAGAGCCGGCTCCATTGAGCAGGCGAAGGCACCGCCGTCGCCACGGGCTCCCAGCTCGGACCCGCTCGCGGCGCGGGCGCCGGTTCCGGCCCCGGCGGAAGTGACGCGACGACCGAACATGGCGGCGCGCGCGCAGGAAGTGCGCAGCTTACCTATCGGGACGTCTCCACCGCATACCCAGCACGAGCCCGCATGCCTCGATACCAACATCCGCAAAAGTGCGCGCGATCACCACCTTGCGAATATATTACTGGCGCTGTTATCTAAAAATATACGTGTGCGACGCGGAGCGAAGCCGGAGCCCGAGCCGACGCGAAACTCGCACACGCGATCCGCTTCCCCGCCGCGGGGAGACTGATGAGGGCAGGCCGAGCCGGCGGCGGCCGAGGCTCCGGCGCACGCGCACACAGCCGCCCGTCCTTATCAGAGCGCGCCCGCCCGGCCCGCGAGCGAGCGGGACCACTGTGTCTCGTTATCACAGCGTCAACTGGTGAACACCAATAGACCGAGGAGTAGGGAAAATATTCGACCTTCACTGGCCGCACACGACCGCGCGAGCTGATCGCGTCGCGACGAGGCGAGCTTCACACACGCGCGCGCTCGCGAATTGCCCGTGCCGCCCGTCGCCGTCGTGCTACTTTGACAATTTTTCCAGAAACTTAACATGCACCGTCACTGCGAGGCGCGCCTGACGCCACGTGGCGCGGGATCGTCGCTCCGATGCGAACTTATGTACACACATTCATACAAACACACTATTTCAATTTTACACAACAATTATGATATCAATCAAGTAAAGATCTATAACTGATCGACGTCACGCCATTCTAACAGACATTGGTAACATTTCGATCTGTGAACCGCTAGCGCTGCAATGAACAGTTATTATTTGAACTGCCACGGTTTCGGATCACTTCTTGTAATTCCCATTCGGATACTATCTGACTGTCATGCCACGCTCTGATAATATCTTCTTTAAGTATCGAAAATTTGTATTCCTGAATATTTTTTCCAGTAAGTAATTGATCTATTGCGTACTAATTCAATTTAATATAGACGTTACATGGAATGTAAGTACCCGTGTTGTTTAGTACATACTTAATTATTTTGGAAATCTGGCAGATATCATTTTCTTTTAGTGCTGCATCGTAAATCTTACTGTTAGGCACATACATGTATTCATAACGTTATTGAATATTAAAACAAAAATATTATTATTAGCAAGCAAGTGATACCTTCTAAACATTTATAACTATATAAAACAAGAACAAAAACATAAATACATAAGCGAACGAATCTTAATAAAATAAGGATATCAAAATAATTTCAAAATTATTGAAGTTATATTTATTATTTGTCAGCTGTAGAACAAATACTTAATTTGAATTCAATTCAATATACGAGTACATACTGATTATAAAAGATCGTTAAAATAATGATATATTAACTATTGCGATTTTAATAAAGCGCCTAGTAGAGAGGTTATCTATTTTTTAAAAGACTTACTTGCTTTTTTATTAATATTAGTTTTTAAATTATTTTTACTTTTTATCTAAGTGCTTATTTAAAATATACATCCAAACATGAGATGAATGTTGCTATACATTCATCTTTACATTACATATGTAATATGTATTTTCATATTAAATGAACATTTATTTGAAATAAATTACTTTTTATTTTTAATTTGTCATGAGTAGTTTACATATAATGCAATAAAAATATTGAATATTGTTGAAATTATTGAATTAATATTGTATAAGTAATTAAATATCTCTTATTTATTCTGTACATTCAGTTCAAATTGTGTGTTAAAAAATACTTAAATTTGTACCTACTTAAAACTATTTAGGTATAACATGTAGCAATAAGTACTAAAATATTTAGCAAAAAATTTAAATATTTTTTATATAAAAATGATATAAACAGCATAAACAAATACTCAATTACAATTTAAAAGTTCGGTTTTTTTTCGTATATATTTTAATATTTTTTTTATTCTCCATTTAGATATTACATATTTGAGATATTGATTAATATTTAAGTTACAAATAAAGAATTTTATTTTAATCGAACAATGCGGTACCGTACTGCCATCCGTATTTTAAATATAAAAATATTTATATTAATGTTTTTGTAATTTTTATTTACAAATAAAATATAACGATGTAAAGAAAAACGTTTTTCATAATATTTGATTATATATTTATTTTAATTCTTGCGATATAAGACGATGAATGTGTTAGTTTGATACAAGAAACTGGGCTGAAGAAGGGTCTGGCAATGTGGGCTTTAAATAGATAAATAATTAAAAAATGTATTTTTTTTTGGTAATATCTTATAGGCGCTGAACCGTAGCGAGGGTAGATGAATAAAAAGTTGGCTGGAAATGCGTGGCAGTGTTGCCACTCGGCGCGGTAAGGTTGCGCACAAGAGCTCTATTGCGCGTTGTCTTACACAATCTTCTGTTAGTAACTTTAAAATAAAAAAAAAATATCGATCGTTATTATAGGAAGTCATATTTTAGTTATTGCATATATATACGTCAATTTAATGTTACTTTATAAATTTTGAGTTAACAATTGTATACTGATTACTTAAGGTAAATTTCATAATTAGGGCTATAAATATTTTTTATAAAAGAATGACGATATTTTAGGTATATTTAAGTTTAAAATATTTTAGTTTCAACTATAAATGGTATGTATTCTTGACGTATGATATTCAACGTCAATAATGGAAACCGCGTTATATGTTACAATACAATATACAATTTTTATATTACAAATCACTAAAGGTACATTAATCGCTAGCGCATATGAATTATTGTGTCACATTATGTAAGTACATACATAAAAAAATCTTTAAAAGTATGCTCTTTTCAATAATAAATATGTAAAAACTTGATACTAAAATAGCAACATTCTTCTCATACATAAATGTAAGAACAGATAATTTTAGTAAGTAGGTACCTACTCAAATTGAGCAAAAATAAAAATCTTCCTAAATAGTTTATACTTACCTATATATATACGAGTAGGTATGTGTATGTGTACAACTAGGTGTTACATACTCGTACAACATCAAACCTTTTAGTAGAAAAAAACTTATATGAAATTGCAAATACTACAATTTTATTTACCTCCCTTAAATTTGTATATTAAATGTGTTTTTTTTTTATGAAATAATCATAACATTCGTCTAATTATCTGCCTAAATAAAAATAAAAAAATTCTCTACAATATTGCTGAGTGTAATACTATCTTAATATATACTTACCTTATAAATATATCATCAGAACTATGTTGTACCTAAGCATTTACTCATTAAGTACATATCTGTATAGGTAGGTATCTATAAAATTTAAGATGTACGTTTCTTAATTTGTTTAGCTAAATATTATTATACTGTACACCAAACAAAACATTACCTTTAGTATGTAAATTGCAAAAAAAGATTTAAACTGGCAACATTATACCTAAATGGGTATCTGTAATAGTACGTACCTACGTTATGATACAAGAGAGAAAAATGAATCATTACAGCAGTGGCAGTACTATCGTGCGAGACGCAGGCGATTGCGATTAGGTGGCCGAAGCTGTATTGATCAATGCACACGAAAGTCACATGCCATTTTTCAACACACTTTCAAATATAAAACAACAAAAGTATCAGGATTACAACATGTCTTGATATTAATGTTGTTTTGGTTATGACCGTACTTTTTAATATACCTACATAGAATTCTTTTTTTTTCACGTTAAGAAAGCTTCGTATACCATTACGTATTTTTCTTTGGATTTGCGGGCAACACACAATAACACGGGTTTCGTACACTAGTAAATCTAGCGGCAGATCTCCTTGCTCGTAGTGGAAATTTTATGTATTTATACATTTAATAGTTACAATAAAGAAGTTATTGTAGCGATGATGGCTAAGTGGTTAGTGGGGTCGATTGCCGGGTAAAAAGTATGAGTTTCGATCAAACGAAACATGCAATAAGAGTTTTAGCTACTGGTGAAGGAAAACATCGTGAGAAAACCATAGCATGGTGGTATGGCGTTTTCTAACGTTCTTTTGGCTAGCTACCCTTTTACCCTCAAGTTGTAAAATCTGTCACCAAGCAC
Source organism: Ligdia adustata (assembly GCA_947049295.1). Classification (NCBI taxonomy): domain Eukaryota; kingdom Metazoa; phylum Arthropoda; class Insecta; order Lepidoptera; family Geometridae; genus Ligdia; species Ligdia adustata. The sequence continues at coordinate 8,655,882 of OX346225.1, read as the reverse complement.
CTAACGGTGTGTTCCGGCAGTTTTTCTTGAGAGCTCTATCTAGAGCCATAGTGTCGCTAATTTCCGTGGTCATGCAAGCTTGTGGTCAAATGGCAAGCTGTGTAGGATGAAAAAAAGTTAAGTCGAATAGAAAATCATAGGACATTTTTTCGCGCGCTTTATTTTTTTACATCCAGTGTGCGCGCTTGTCCAAATGTGTGCGAATAAGAGTTTTGTTCTGAACCAACCAGAAAAATATAATCAGTCTAATGTTTTCGTTTGTCTTACTTATTTGTTTAATTTGATAAAATGTTTGTCAATAACATTAAAAATTACTATATCATTGTACATAAATTAGGTAAGCAATATGTCTTTAACCGAATAAAAACTCATTACGGCTTATTGTTGTTTAAAACTCATCATTAAAAAATCGGTTCTTTCCTGTGCAATAATGGCAAAGCGAAAAAGCAAATGTGCGCAATGACATGCCTAATGTGTCGAAAAGCTATACAATAAGAAATCGTTCATGTTAAAGGTTGTTGAAAAAAACATTCTTACCTATTGCCATATTTTATTATGGCAACTCCTAGACTAGTTAAAACAACGCCATCTATTAGGTGTCAAGTACATAGTAGCAACTATTGGTGCAGCTACAGCGTTTTTATCATTACTACACTATTATTGTATACTTACTGTAGTGATTTAGGAAGTTATACTTATATAATACTTAATTTTAATTGGCACAATTAAGGTCTTACATATTACAAGCTCTTGGCCAATTAACTCATATGAAATTCCTGAAAGATTACATTACAAGTCGTTATTTAATAACTATGTCGAGCTAATTAAATTAAAGGTATCTAATTGAAAAATTGCGTTTTAAATACAAATTTCATGGAATCTAAAAGATCGGAGCGTTACCAAAGATTTACCGTTTCTCATAGATCATGAAAACGACAAAATGTTTTCAATATAATAAAGTCCTTCTTGAAAAAATTAATACAAAACAGAAAACAACAACATTGCAACACTCATATAAACAGTATTAAGGTTTACATTAGGTATGCACAAAAATGTGCATGGTGTTTCGATAGCACAAGGCAGAACCTACCTAGTCCCCAGCTCATACAAAACGATCGGCATACCATCACTATACTACAATACCTACTAAGCATTAATATAATATATTCTATGGTATTATCATTATCAGTGCAGGGCCGAGCCTATCTAATCTTGGTCTTCCATTCCAGCTCCTAGATAAAAATGTTACTTCTTTGAGAAAATATACGAAGGTACCTATTTATTTCAATTTAACACTCGAGTGTTTATTATTTGATGAAACAGTGCAGTTGGTAGTTTTATGCGCTTCAGTAACAGTAAGCTATTGACACAAAATTCAGTTATGTATAAATTAGTCTTCAGCGCCATCGAATAGAATTCGAATCCATTCTCTCTACTCTACCAACATATTTTAAGTTTTTCTATTCATTTGAAAACTGTTTCAGATTGCCAAAAAATATTTTATTATCCTAGCTTAATATGCATTAGGTATAGAAAACAAGTCAAATTAAAAATTTAAGAATTCCCGAGAAAAAATAGTAAAAAAATATGTACTTCGCACTTTTGTGGTGGCGCCCATCTTGGATTTGAAATGTATCATGGCGTATTGGTATTCTACTATCATTTTGTTTGATAAACATATTGAGATATTTGTAAAAATATATGTTATCCTCAATTTTGTGGCTGCAGTCACCAACAAAAAAAAAAAACAAACAACTTGATTCATCAACCATAACTAAAAACACTCCCGACTAATTCACCTATCAAACAAAATCATCTAACTCTTCGTTGTTTTTGCGACGAGGGTTTTAATAATTTTGCAAGTAAATTGTAATAGGATAAAGTGCAACAAAAATTTTACTTATAAGTACTAGGTGTGTACTGTGGAGGAAGGTAGATTTTATTAGCACATAAGAAATTTTAACAAATTTTTATAGTAATCAGATATTTTATGTAAGGTTGTATTCCACACTTCTCTGCCAAATTTGTTGAAATAGGCTACTGAACTCCCAACGCAGCAAACTCCCCGTTTTTTGAGGAAAGTACTTCCCTTACTAAATCTAATACAAGTTATTAGAAGAAAAAAATTACCGTCTCTTGTTTGGTCAATTATGATAAAAGAAATCGCAAGATCAAAGTTACGATAAAATGGCTCTCAATTTTAATGAATACTTATAAATTAATGTGAATTATCGTAGGTAAATAAGAAAAACATATAATTAGGTAAGGCGAACAAATAATCATTAAATTATAAAAAAAATATAATGGGCGAGTCACTTAAATGATTTTTGTCATTAATTTTTACTGTGTATTTTCTACGCAATGCAACATTAAACATTATAAGTCTAACAATCAAAGTAGTGGTTAGCAGCGACTTTGATGAAATGTATGGAAAAAAATTACACCACTGTCTCTTAACAAGTGAAATCTCGAGGTGCATCTAGCATGGCCATCTGCAGATAAAGACGAATCCAATGACACCACGCATAACAAAATCATTCTACCGTTTTAGGATGTATAGAGGCACAAAGAGTTAGACATGCATACCTACTTACATACAAATTTAAAAACATAACCGTCATTTTTGGCTGTTAGGTAAAAATAGAGAATGACAAATTGTGCTTAAAATGTGGGTAGAAATACATTTTTAAAACTACCTACATATTAGATTTGAACTATCGAATAGATTTATCAAAAAAAAATTACTGCTAAAAGCAAATCTGTTAAACTTTTTGTATTATGTACTTTGCCTATTTATTATAACTGTAATTGGCTTTGACCTTCCGTTGGAGTTGTGGCTGTTGTAAATAAACATAACGTACGTACTCGTGTTATAACTTATTGCGAACGAGTCAAGTTGACAATAAGTAAGTAACTTTTTTTTGTTGTTGACGAGGGGGAGATCTTCTGCAATATACCCGACTGCATTAGGGTGCAGCCGGGTTATGTAGGATTGTAGCTATCAAAACCCGCCCGGTGGCCTGCTTCAGTGCTTTATGGAGGGCTCTGGGATCTCTAGACGATCACCGGTGCTATTAGTAAGTACCTAGATTAAGTATTTCGCAAAAGAGAAAAAAAATGTTAATATTCATTCTCAATGAATGAAAAGACAATTGAGACTAATTAATACTTTACTCTTATATCTAAACTACCACAATGATTCGCAGAATATTAATAAGGTATATATATAAATAGAACAAACATAAAAATTAAAAGTAAGAGGCTAAAAAAAAAAGCTTTTAACATACCACTGAGAATTAAAAACAAATCCTCTGCACCAACACTATCAACCTCATTCATGCAAAGCATTGTACAGCAGTCGGCAATCATATTACGACAAGAGCAACAACGTCCAAATACCGTGAGAGTTGAACAGGCAAACGCTCACCTCCCATCCTAGACGAAGGGTCCTCATTGCTTGATTTATAGAAATTGTTCTAATATGATCCGGGATGCATAGACCGGGGTGAGGTGACGAGTGCGGGACGTGCTGCATTCGTCTTCTCTGAGGCGTGACGTCCGGCCGGGGTCAGCGAACGCAGGGCCGCCGATCGCTTTCTTGTGTCCGACAAACGACCCTCCCAGGTGTCCATTCACGGCATTCTTCCCTTCCGACAATAAATACTTCTTTAAGACAACTCATTGACGCGCCACCGAAATCTCAACACTATGTATAAAGAATTTCACATACACTCGCGAATTTCTGAAAAGCGTTATTTTCGCTAAGGGCGTAATTTTAATAGATAACGGTCGCGCTATTGGATCGCGTGTGGAGCGCGAGCGCAGGCATCAGCGCTAACAGATTAATAGTGGCAATGTATCACACGTGCAGTCCGCGCTAGCGGCCCTTCTATTTGTAAACCGGCGCCGAGGGCCGCGCATTCCTCGCATGCCTCGTGCCCTGTGCCTGCGACGCCCGCACAATCGCGACTCTGATGAATGCCATTGCTACAGCAACCGCAGTCTACAAGGTCGCATCAGTTCGCTATCTTACCCTAAACCTCCAAACATAGCATTCAATGTACGCCATCTTTCTCTTTTCGAACATCGACATACAGCTGCTCGACTTTCGACTCTAACTCTGTATTTGGAGGGCAATAACACTCACTGTCAAATCGTGTTGAGATCATGTCAAATGCTTCATCCTTATAAGGTTTCGACGAGGAATCCAGAACTTTCACAGTGCCATTGCATTCTTTTTTTTAAATATTTTAATTTTTGCTTTTATAGCAGATCAATAATTATTTGTCATTTTTATAAATAAATAAATTATGCATGAGTAAGAATAGGTAGGTGGAGTTATCAACAATCAATAAATCAGGTTCAAAGTGATCTCAACGTCGTGCGAATGATGTTTTCCTCTGTTTGTCTTACGGAATTCACAAAAGGTACAACAACATAAAGAGACACACAAACCAAATGAGGCCAATAACTTTTATTGATAATTAGATGGACCAAGTACTGGCCCTGCATTCCGATCAAATGGTGAGCGAGAGACGCAGTGCCGGAGGAAGGGAGGCGAGGGGAAAGGGGAGTTAGAGCGGAGTGTAGAGGATTGCGCACGTACGTACGCATGCCTACGCGTGCGAGCCACACACCGGCTACAACACATTCTAACAGGTGTCCCTTGCACACAAATTTCAGATGATCTTAATAAGTCTAAAATTTCCTACTGTGGGTAGATGCAGTTATAATGCAATTAACAATGAATACATAACTAAGGTAATTTGAAATAAAATTGCTAGCTCAATCTTTGAATAACAAATGAAAACGTGGATTACGACTTTTAAAATTCTATGACTCTAGCGCCAGTCATAGATTGCCGAATCTAGGATCATGTTGGAATGGACGGCATTAATTCACATGGATTACGTTGTTATACGACTCAAAAAGATGCAAATTTAACACTTTTCACGGAACGAATCGACAGAATTCAAGTTATTTACGCATTAAAATGTCCATGTATAGTTACTCTAATCTGATGGATCACAGAATCATTAAGTTGTCGATGAAATGGACCGAATGACGCCAATCAGAAGATTGCGGCCCAAGCGATTGATGAAGTGCCAGCGTTTACTGGAATGATAATGAATGTAGTGCACCGTTGCAAATGGCTTTTGACGAGCTCTCAAATAGTGCCACGTATTAAGAACATGTTCTAATGGAATGCGGATGCCTCCAAGAACCTGACGACCGCGTGATCTCTGATATGATGCCTCTATAACAACGCACGAGATGTCATCTAAGAGAATGACAGTTTTTGTGAAATTCAAGTGTATTTGCTATATGAAAGCCAACTTCATCTGTTGATGGGCACCCTGATAACTTAAATTTCTGCGAAAAAATATAATATAGAGTGTCGAAATAAAAGAATTTTGCTACTAGAAACTGGGTAACCCATTTATGTGAAAACTTGTCAAACTGCATAACGTACTTACTACTCGTATAGATGTTTAGATGATTGCGTGTCTACTTGTGTGAGTTTTATGCGGCAGGGTTTCCTTTGATCTAATGAAGATAAGCTAGGCACAATAACGGCTTACAAGATGTTGAATGATGATGTATAAACAGGGGTTTTCCGTTGGACTGTGACAGTTGTCGTTGCTTTTGTTGATGTTCGGTAGGGAGGCAAAATATTAAGCTTATTTTTGGTTGCTATTTAATCGGACGACTTTCCAATTTATATAAAATTATTCTTTGATCGTCAAACTGTACTAGTAAGTAGTAAGTGACTGGTCAAACAAAAATATTTTGTATATTATGCGCCAGGGTACAAAAAATATAAATTAATTTAACTAGTAGCGGCGCAGGCATACTGACTATTTTTTGATAGTACATATTTATTTTAATTCGAATTCAGCTACCAAAATTCGACTCGATGATGAGTCAAGTATTACAAATGCCAGCAAAAACGTATTTAAAAGCTGGTGTACTCGGGAACCTTTCTGATACAAAGTACAGCATAGCGCGGCATGCAGAGCGCAGCTTGCACGGAGCAGCGCGTGCGCAGGGCAGGTGCGGCGGCGCAGCCGGCTTCCGCGCTTCGGATACGTCTTGTTAGCAGCTACCACTAAGCCCGATGTCATTACTGATCTTACAGAGTAACGGTACAAGATTCCTATCACTATTTAAGACAGTCGATAGCTTGGATCCTCGATTCATAAAAGAAAAGATAATACGCTCCTAAAGTCACAGAGTGATGTATTAATCACTAATCAGTAAGTAGTCAGTGTTACAAATGCGTACTATTCCTATAGTTACTGTACTAACTCAAACAGAAGTTGGAGTATCATCGGAGACGAGACCATAAATTCTAATCTTTAGATATAATAGTATAACTTCTACCCTAGTAGATAATTAATGTTCTAAGAATCGAAGATAGAACAAATCTGATTGCTCTGATCTTTCGATTAATATATATATATTGATCAGTCTTCGATTTCTGACAACGTTGTAATAAAACATTTATTGAAAAGTTCCTAAAAAGTACCGCTGATGTAATAAAAATACTCTCTCAAAAGGGAGTTACGGCTAAATTTAAATAAAGATCGAGTTAACTGTAGCAACAATGTTGTATCTTGCGGTATGTAAATATTTATGGATACATTTCACGCAGATGTCTCGTTATCTTATCACACGAATTCCAAGAATGTAAAGTAAAAGTTAATTGACAAGCCAAACGAACTCATTATTTTTGTATAGTTGCCATCGCCATAAAGACGCGTGCTCATTACCAACACATTGGCGTATAATAAGTAATATAGAGTAATGAACATATGAATTTATTCTGCAAATATTGCCCCCTTGTAAGAGTGTAAATAACTAAATGTCTGCTACATCAATTATCTTATCATCATATATTTTAGTCAAGTCTAGGCACGTTAAGGCGTTGATTCACAATTTCATTTTAAAGCTCTGAAATTATAAAGATATTGTTATTTGGTAACTCATATATTGTGCTCTATTATTTCAACTTTTACTCATATTTCACTGTTGTTTCTTTTCAAAGATAAGCCTGTTATAAGTAGATACGATAATCTGATCATTCCATACTAGGCATCTAGGTACTTTGACCATTAAGCACTAGGCTGCCTAGAAAGAAAAGGACGACCTTTTTGTGGAATTTTCAAAATGTCACTTGTATAATCACTTTTTTTATTCAATCCCATACATGTGAGATAGTAAAAAAGTCTAGATTTTACTTTTAAATTTATCGTGTTCTTAGTTAGGTCTGTATCTACTGACCTAACTAAGAACACGTGGCTCGATGTTATGCACAATCATTATGAGACTCACTCTCTGACTCTGGTTTTACTTTACTTATCACCTATTGGTCTTTATTTTTTTAAGGAAATTTTTAAAGGACTAAATAAATTAATTGCACTTTATGCAGATGTGCCACCATCTTCAGATTATAGTGGTAGAAATGCAATAAGTATTTCTAAGATATTTTGTATTGTCATTCTGTAAGCCGCTATGCTAAAAGGAAGCTTGGGATAATTCCGCGCGTTAGCTAGTTTATAACGTATAGACATTAGTTTCCAGAAATAATCCAAAGATTGTTATGTTAGTGAAAAACCAATTTGTATCGTCTGAATCATATTTATCATAAACTTATGGTTATTTGCTTGCACTCGTTCACACACACAGGATTAAATGTTATTAGTTCTTCATTTTACAGACATGTCATTTTAAAATACTCTTTTAAGCTTAACTTTATATCCATACGTTCGAGTGTCGTAAAAGAAGGTAATGTCTTTTGAAGTATCATAAGAACAAAAAATTCGAATCGAAATATGCAAGGCATAAACTCAAAAGTTCTGATGGTTCCTACTATCTTTATTAATTTTACCGCTTGTTATTTAAACATTCGATATACTCAATTATTGAAGATATGGATATAAAAATCATTTATAAAAGAAGCTGGCCATCTCATTAAGTACGAGAGGATCCTAAAACTTAAACACCCATCAAAAATGGAACCTATTTTAGAATGGTAGTAATAAGGTAAGCACATATATTTTCTTTGCTCATAATTTTACCTATAACAAAGCAAATACGTAACGCTTGGAGTAGAACAAACTGGTCGCAAGTGCGGCTCTAACTCGATTGATAAACCCAAGTGGACGCATGTCGAAAGTAGCACAGGGTTTGTCAACACTCCGTCAGCTGGCCCCGGGACGATAGTGCTTATCGTCGGGACATAGTCCGCTCATTCACAAGCCTGTCCATTCATGCCGGCTCTTCCCTAGGCTGCGACACAATCTAGACTTTCGTTCAACAGGCTCAGGGTGCATTGTTGCCCGCTTCATACACGGCCGATGTGGATCGAGGATATCACAGGGTCAGCGCGGATTGCAGTCACACTATACGGATTACTTAACAGCTGTTTAACTTTGCACAAAATAAACGCATACACATCTTGCCTTCCATAATTTTCTGTTCAATCAGTGATATGAAGCTTATTATTATGCTTACGTATTATTGTATGTTATTAAGTTGTGATGGCTCGGAAAGGGAAGTTTTCTCAAGATCTTTTTTTTGTGTTACATTGTGTACTTTTATACAGACCGAATAAATACGAGTATATAGCTGAACTCTCTTTTTTCAACGGTACGCTCTCAAAACTTACTCATTATCACCCCGTTATAAGTTCTTTCCACTCAAATTCTTCAATTCGATAAGGAAAATGACACAATTATAAAAGTTGAACTGTCCCATTCAGTTATTGCGTGGTAGTAAACATGATAAGAATTTAATAGGTACCTACGTGTCGAAAGTGGCAGCAGTTATTTTATCATTTCCTATTTCACTTAGATGTTAGGCGAGGCAATGTGGGTTAAGTAAACATATTATGTGGGTATGTAGGTAGTTGGTAAGTTGTTGCTCTGATATTACGATACGGTTGCACGATTTTGTACCTGTCTTTTTAGTTCTTTGTTTTTGATTTGCAAATAGAGCGTTCGGAATCTCAACGCTGATCTTGCGAAACTTTAGTGTTTCGAACTATAATACATTTAAGAAAAAAATTGTCATTTTTAAAATAATGTTACCGTATCATGAAAAACATTTTCTGACAATTGAGAAATTGCATGATAGTGCATTGAGTCATCATTACGATGAACGCGGATTCTCTGAACAATATAGATAATTGGCTGCAGTTTGACCCATTGGCCATCTAGAAATATGCGCTGGCTACTATTAGTCACTAACTAGTTAGGTACTCGTAATGCTAATTAAAAAGCTACATTGAATCACATCACGTTAAATCATGATACATGTATGGAAATTATTTCCGTTAGTTACAGCTTACAGGACCTCATTGACTTTTGACATTCCTGGTCGGTGACTCACGTAAACAAATGTATCATTGTGTGTGATTGTTTGTGAATAACGGATATTCAGAAATTATTCATTCATACCATACTGACAGGTGCATGTGTCATATTTGTAGAGATGAGTTTAATAATAAGCGTTTTATTATACTTAGTAGGTACCTAGGAGTTGATAAAATAGAACGGTTTACGGCTGGATGGCGTCGCTTTGCACACAATCTGTAGCGTTCTTCGAGGTGCATTCAAATACACCGCACTGAAATTACAACCTTCTACTCTCGAGCTTACAGTCGCGATTCCATCGCCCTACACCCGATTTAATCGGCAAGGCTATATAAGTGACATTGTTTCGATACTTTTGATCTGCCGATTTTACTGCGTAATAACCGAGCCAATAGATGCGCACAAAAATAAACGTGAACTCGTGAATGTAAGCCAATACCATTCAACAATTCAAACTGCATTCGATCTCATGTTTTTCCTGCAGGAACTTCTTGGGAAGATGTCGATTTTACATTCAAATTTATATTTTAGATGTATACGATAAGAATAACAAATAAGTATAACAATATATCATTATGGTAAAGAATTTTCTGATCTGATTGACGTCACTACTCGCGCCTTACCTATGCTATAATAACCTACTTGGCAATACTATATTTTTCAAAGTGATGGGCAAGGGAACATTCCCTTCCGAATAAGAATGGGGCTGTATGCTAATGCTTATTAATAATTAATTAATTAATGTTAATGCTTATATCATCGTATAAGACAGTTATTTTGTTGGCCATTTGCACTGTTATGGGAGTGACTGCCGGCCGCCATGGCAGGGCTGCACGTGTTATCTATACTTATGATATCTGCAATAAAGCAGCGGCATCTCCTTCTCGCACGTCACAGGCGCCGTCGCAGAAATGCTAACGAGTTATCAATGTAAACGGTTTGTTTACACAGTTAACCGTAATCTTATCCGTTGACCTGCTTTAGACTCTCCCGTTTCGAAATTGTATCGTCGGTATCGCGTGGTGTCCTTATTACGAGTCACCGGAAGTGCGCGCTCGACGCGTACCAGCGTTCATTCATGTTGGTCATATTTATTTAGTGGCGTACCTACCGCGGCGCTCTGCCGCTGCCCAACAGATAATCGCTTTGGATAGCTGCTGCTCAGGAGACTTCACTTATAGAATGTAAGGCAGGTGCCACTATTATTTTAATTAATGGTTTAGTTTTAAAGACTCATCACCAAATAAGTTTATTTTAAAATTGCCTTATTCTAAACATAAGTTTTTGGTAAGTTGACTTACCCGCCGTCGTAGCCTAGTGTTATGTAACGTATTCACTTCGAGAGCCAGCGGTTTCTGGTTCAATCCCGGTAAGGAAGGTGTTCCACTGATGGCTTTTAATAATTTTATCTTATTCGAATCTGAGACGATAACAATGTAGAGCTACATATGTACCCGCTTGCTGGTTACATCTATGTATTTGATTGATTTCGTATGAACATACATACATATAAGGACATACTTAAGTACGAACTTATTTTTTAATAAAATGAACCAGTCACAGTGTGTTTGGTTAGGCGGTGTCTTGGCGAGCGGAAGTGGCGGAGGTGGCGGGTCGCCGCTCACACTCTAATTGCCGGGAATTTTCGGAGGTCGTCCGATAACCCGACCGGAAGCCGATAGCTTTGATGTGTGATGGCGTCCGCTCCCCTACATTAATATGTACTCCAGTAACGAGCCGACTCAAGCCGTTCCTGTTATTGTGCACTGTATACTATTTATACGTATCAGATTAACAAACGGCTAATGCAATTGCGGCATGTACCCGTCGTTTTAACCGACTTCAAAAAGAAGAAGGTTCTCAAACGTGTCCACTTGTCACCTGGACTATCACGTCTGCTTAACGGGAGTACCAGCAAAACCACTATGAAACGGAAGACGTACGACGCCATGCCATTATTGGAGATTTTAGTCTAGTAATAGACTAGTGCGAGCTCAAAACAAAACAACCGCTCTGTTCGAAAGAGTGGCTCTGTCGCCTTTCACACAAGTGAGTTATTCCTTACAAAGGTAGGTAAAAATACAAACTGTTCTCCTCGGGTGATAAGCGTAGCTGCGATGAAAGTTGACATAGAAAAAAGTGATGCCATAGACTGGCTTGGTTGCATAAAGGTATCAGAACTACATGAAATAGTTGTTTATGAAGACAGAGGAGAAAATCTATAACATTTAAAAACTCCAACACCTGGCAACAACCCTTCAACAGACAGCTGGGGGCGTCATCTTCCAAATTCGGCTAACATCAGTGGCTCCGAACGAGTATAGCAAAAACTAGCAGATGAAAGAGCCGCTGCGCAGCAAAGTGACAGACGCTCAAGAAGTGGCGGTAACGTACGAGACGTTGCTACAACTTTTTTGACAGCTTTCAGTGCTGCGGCGCAAGGTTTTTTCCGGCAAACTTCGAAATCACCACCAACATTTGTACAGGTAGAAAATGTAGAGCCATTTCTTTCTCAGCTTTCGTCCGAACAGTCCAAAACGGACTGTTCGGACGAAAGCTGACATGGGCCAGGTAAGCCCGCTTCGTTATATTTCATCTCAAGTGCCATCAGATCATGCCAGAAACGCCTTCATCGAATTTCTAGCTATAACGAGAGCAACGAGACAAGTTAACCTCAAGATCTGCGAAAAAATCCTGCAGTATTTAGGCTAGAAATCGAAGGTCTGATGAAAGTGTTACTAAGAAAGGCTGACGCAGCAATATACAATAATGATACGTCCCAGATTATCAATGGGACTATGTCAGGCCACCATATGGCAGCGTACGGTGCTTCGGGTGGCTATGTGGCGCTGGACGAGGAGAAAACGGAGCGGCTAGGAAAGCCAGTATTTGCTACGCCATCAAACGACGTAGTCACAAGCCAGTACACGAGAGTTATGCTAGATAACGGAATCCTAGAGATGGCAGAAAACTGAAGTCCATGTACAATGGAAAAACTGGGAAGTACCAAAAATACAATGGGTAAACGGAGTTCCAGGGTGCGGCAAAACTACCTGGGTAGTTAGAAACTTTATGTGGGGACACTATCATCACCACTACAACTGAGGCAGCCAAAGACCTGAGAGAGAAGCTATCGCACCGAATAGGAAACTTGGTGAAAACCAGAGTGCGCACTATGGCTTCTGTTTTGTTCTGTAAATGGATGGCGGATGAAGCTCTCATGACCATTTTTGAGCCATAGTAATAGCCTCACGGCTGTCTGGTGCAGGTAAACTTGTCCTCATCGAAGATGTCAACCAGTTGCCCGACCCTATTAGCCAATATTAGTCACGAGTTTTTGTGCACTCATCGGAATCCGATGGACGTCGCATATACGCTGAGAGAGATATACTCAGGCATATACTCCTCAGCTGCTCAAATCAGCAGAGAGAGTTTTCTTTTTCTCAAATCTCAAATAACCTCCCTAATACTCTTTTCTTGGTACACACGCAAGAAGAAAAGGTGACCCTTGCCAGCCAAGGTTATGGTGCAGGTCCGGACTCGCGAATTCTCACAATCCATGAAGCTCAGGGACTTGCATATGAGTCAGTAATCGTCATACAGAGTCGCACGCGCAGTCGTCGCAGTTTCGCGGTACAATGAGACTTTTACTTACTATGCCAATGACGATAATGGCGCGATTGGCATGTTCGTGCGGATGGCAAAGACAGCGACCCCAAAGAGTATTGCTGAGTACAACCTCAAAATGGCCGTGAAAGATTGAAACAAGGTAGTGGTGGAGGCCCTTAGAGATCATGTAGAGGTAACATAATTTTTACAGTTGTATTGTTTACTATTTGGATTAATAATTATTTAAATTTGTAGAATAATATTAGGTATAGTAGGAATCACGCGCATACCCAGAGTACTCATGCTCACAAAAAAGCTTCTTCTTGCGGCGGCGTCTTGTGTCGGGTTGCTCTCTTCTCTCCGATATGGTTGAGGAGAGCGATGGCGGGCACATGCGTCAACTTGTGAACGGGTACTGCTTGCCGGGGTCGGATTGCTCTCGGTTTCTAAGTGATATCCAATATTCAAAATTTTAAATAATAATTGTTTAGGTTTAATTAGCTAAGTAGTTATTTGTCTTCTTTTATAAGCCTAAAATTTCAAGATATGTATTAATTTAAAAAAAAATGTATAATCTCATAAAGGGCACGAACCAAAGCGTCTGTGGAGTATTAATAAAAAAACAAAACTCGTCGGATTATTTTTGTCATTACGTTCCCCAATTACTAAGAAAGGCCTGGGCAGATCTGTCGAACTTATCTGCTAGTATTTTTTATAATTAAAAATTTGCCAGCCGAGAAGTCGATTTTCACTTATTTAAAGTTTCCTACACGGTTTATGAAAAATTCAGTACATTTTGTTTGATACTAGATGGTTTAAGTCACTAGCCGTTATTAGACCTTACAATGCTGTAACAAGACTGTTTAACATACCTACGGGACATTCTGGACACGACATGTATGTTTCATCTATTTCTTCATAGTCACGCATTGGAACTATGTGTAACTACAAGAACTGGGTAAGTAACCAAACTTTCACAGCTGCCGGTGAGGAGGGAGCCCTGAATGAGATTTTTCGTTTTTGGTTGAATGTTAAATTTTGTTATAAATTTACTGTACCTTCTTTTTCTTTTGTTTTGTTAATCAAAGAACTTTGCATTATCGCTTATATATTTTTTCTATTAATTATATGTACATAACCGAGAGTGCATTATACCTACATTGTGGGTGGTCTCTTCTGTACATCTTATCAGTGTAGTGTAGATTTGTTTTACATACTAAATCGTAAAATTGATAAAAGTTGATTAAGTATTTCCATGATTTTGTTTGCACTATGCGATGAACCAATATGTTTTATGTTCAATGCACAGATATCAGAACTATGATTGAGTCCAAGAACTGCGTGAAACCATGGATAATGTGGTTTCATACAAAATATATTTCCTTATAATTACTAATTACCTACTTCATATAAGTACTAATCACATAGGAATACGGGAATAACGTAAAATGCATAAGAGGAAAAAAAGCTTTGAACCTGCGTGGTTATTTTCCTAATGGAAAACCCACAATATGTTTGTTAAAAATGTGTATTAGGTACCCACATTATTTTAAGTTAAGATTAATTTTAATTGATTAACTGCGCCATAAAAAGATTTTGCAATATGTACTTTAAATTGGGGCGTAATCTAAGTAGGTATGAATGAGTAACGATTATTCATTTTGTGACTAATATTTAAATGTTGCAAAATAGTTTTGTATTCTGGATTGTTTTTAATAAAATGCTGACGTCAAAAAATGATTATTTTATGTACTTGTATTTCGATGAATTGACGTTAATGTGAGTGATAAAGCAACAAGTAGAGTAACGGACTCGCGAAGTTTCGTCACATTTTTTGACGATAATAATTCAATTTGTGTCAACGAAACCAGCCAGAGACCTCGGTTATCAGCTACGGCCAAAGGTTGAACTCATCAGCGACCTAAGTGAAGACCCAACAAAATATCTTAATTTACTTTCCACGCTCAAGTATTTTGAATACAACTTGTGGAGTCACAATTAGGAGTCAGAATCACGTAATCAATCATTTTTGACATAAATTATACTAAAAATTATTATACAGCACAAGATATTAAGCACGGGACCGAAGCAGATGACCGGAAGAGAAAAGTAGAACGCATGACTATATGGAACAACTATTTATTGTCGAACACTATTGTGGTAATTGCTCGGATCGCGTACAGTAGCAGTAGGTACTCGTAGCTGATTTTACGCTATTATCAAACACGCTACCTACTGAAATCTCTGTTCAATCCAATATATTCAAAGTGTTATCAATTGAAGTTGTTACACTTTAAATAAATGTGATAAGGGCGAGCAGTGAGTTGTGAGTTGTGTAACCACAAGCCACGAAAACTGATCAACCGGATGTCAGACGATGGTCTTGTGAAAATTGACACTCGAACATCTTATTATATTCAACCTAAGGACCATTTTTGATTAAAAGTAGAATAAGAATTTGTGTTGTATACCTCCAATGTTTCCTGTGTTTACTTAGCGATGAGTTACTACAATATATGACTTAGTGTTCGCGGATATCCGGACTTTATGTATCGACACCTTATATATGTTGTTTCGTATATGTATCTCGAGGTTACATAAAACCTTTCATTGTGTAATTAACCTGCTTAATAAAAATCTAAGCATATCAAACTTTGATCGTTGATGGTTATATTTCCAAAAATCATTTCTTAGTGCACCCCTACGCACTATAATAAATACCAACCCCTTCCAAAATTCAAGTTTCTAGGTTCAGCGGAATAGGCTCTGAGTTGATTTCTAGCGAATATCAGTCAGTCAGGACTATTTTAGGGGCCAGCTATTCTAGGGACGTGTAATTTATATTATCTTATTATATAGAAGTTATTATAAACTTAATAGCCTCTTCAGAATATATGGTCCTTGAATAAGGTCCGTTATTTGTTTTTTTTTTATCGTAAGTACCTTCAAATATTTTTGCCGTTAATGATTGCTTTTTCAGAGGGTACGTATTGTTAGGACAGCCGTGAAATCTTTAGCAGCGGTTGCAACAGAGTCGATTACTATGGTTTAAAGTAATAATTTATATCAGTCCTAGTACTTATTTGTACATTCTTGTAGAAAACCAGCTGTAACTTGATCATTATTATTTCATCGATGTCTCTAAGTTCTCTATCTCTTATTATAATTTCTATTCATGTATATGTATGTGATATATTTTATTGTACAATGCCTGCTTGTCACGTAATCCAAAAAATAACTTTAGCATATATTAAGCTTTGAAAAATAAGTATGAAAGTATTTGTCTAAAGATGATCATACTAATTACCAATTACCGTGTGACAAACTACGTATAGTAATTGTGCAAATGAATAGTAAATCGTTTCGAAGTTTGTTGCCGAAACATCGACGATAATCACACTTTCGTACCGACTTTACCGATAATATCGATTTAGTATTTAAAAAACGTTATTATTTTATTGTCAAAGTTTAACTTGCGAATGAGTAAGTTATTATTAATTGATTAAAATTATATCAACAATGTGTAATTTTAACTTAGAGAAAATCCATTAAGAACAAACGATGACCAATAATTGCCTATATCGAGGTCCTTTACTGTTGTTTCACTATTTTTTATAATCAAATAAAACAATTATATAGCATAGAGTTCTTTTGCGTATAAAAAGTGTATTGCCAGTGGCTGGTAGACTTTCTACACAACGTAGTGGAGGGTCGCTTGGTTACGAGCTGGCACACATTGTCACCTAGTGGCGAGGTTAACCAACAATGCCATTAGCGTAATACATACTAAGTATTATTTGTTCTGTGTCAGTAGCGCACTGCCTGAATATTCGCGATTTAAGCACTCGTTACTATTTATCATCGGCTTATTTCGGGCACGCATAATTACACAAAATTTGTACATTGTAACTCAATTATAACTACTGCACTTGCCACAGCGATAGGTGCTTGGTAAATAAAGATTGCTAGTGGAATTTTTTAGATATCAACGCTGCGGTACCGATATTCGTCGATAGTCATGACAATAGGAAAGGTCAGTCAAATACGTAAATACATATTTTTTATATAAAACTAATTAATATAAGAGAGAATTCACTCACCACATAAGTCTTTCAGGATTTCAGCGCCGGAATGACAACAAACCGTATCTGAAACAAAAACCTTCAATTACCAAGCGTTCAAACAGTGGGCAAGGTCTTTACGTCTAGCAGACAACATTTGCCATATATTTATCCAAAACCTTGAGCGTTACAGACGTGCAACGCAATTGACCCGGTTGTAAATGGTATTTGCGTAGTGTTCAAGGATGCCGTAGGCCGCGGTTGCGCGGGCGCCGCACGCAGAAAGGGCCGGGGTGCGGAGCTAGCGTCCTTAGGGCTTGAGAGGGCGCTTTCCAGGCATGCTCTTTGGAGTCAATCGATAACAACAATTGAATTAGCCGATGACGTAGTGACAACTGTGCAAGCGGCGCGCTGTCGTGTGCGTGACGCTCTCTAAGAAAATCAAAGGAAAACCCACGCGTTCGTCTAGAAACGCAATCGACACGTTTTCATTTGCAAAATATTGGTGTTACCACCTGTAATCCGGTTTATACGAGCATAATGTATTCTGCGCTCGCCGTCGCCGCCGCCGCCTCGACACTCGAGTTTGATAAACTTTTTTTACGAACATGACGTGAATTGTTCGTAAATTATATCAATGGCATTGAGTTTTGTAAATTGGATATCTAGGTTACGTGTCATACCTAAACATAGTTCACTTTCATATTTTCTGTTCATGACGTTTCACCGGTTTTGATCAGCACTTGCTCACTTTCTGATTTTGTCTATTTTTTCTAGAAATCCATTCAAATTGCGGAAGTATGCCCATTTTTTGAAATCCTTTCTTTTTTATCTATTCACGCAATTGCATTGATTTTGGTGCTATAAGCACTGCCTAACTCGTACCTAATTGAATCATGACGACATCCTCTTCACCAAGACGAGCTGAAGGTAAACACGCAACAATTTTTCATCCCTTACATTTTATGTAAGGCATGAAAAATTAAGTTTTATGACCTATCTAATCACTCGGTAACTTGGTGAAACTATTAAAGCAACTCTCCCAAAAAAATAACTATTTTCATAAATCTCTGATTCTGAAAGGGTAAGGTAGTTAAAAAGTAAATAACTAATATTTAGTGAGCCATAAGTACAGTCAGCGGTGACCATTGTTATAATTATCTAAGTGTTACGTAGGTACCAACATCTTCATAAAGTTACACTTGCATTTCTAACTATAACGCACATCGTACATAGCCGAGTACCATCTTGAGCATTGGAGTCTTGAAAAGGTTACTAAAATTTTAATGGATAACGACCTGAAACTACAAAGCCTTATAAAAAAGAATTTCCAAAAATAAGTCCAGTAATTTTTGAGTTTATTTGTTACATACAAAAATACAAATCTTTCCTCTTTCTTATAATTTACAATTCATTTGTAGCGATAATTGCCGAATGTTAGTGTGGTCGAATGACTTACAAGAGGTACGAGGTTCGATCCCACGAAATACGCAAAAAGAGCCTGAGCTAAACCAACGGAAGAAAAGATCGTGAGGAAACCATAACATGGTGGGCAGGGCTTTTTCTAACGCTCGCCTGGCTGGCGCTACTATCCTCAAGTTGAAAAATCTGTCCAATCTAACGGTGTGATCCGGCTTCCTTCCTTGAGAGCCAGTGTATTCCACTTATCCACTTAGGCATGCTTCATCTAAGGCCACAGTGTCGCAGAATCGGTGATGATAATGACGTGAAACAAAACTAAATATTCACAGCGTGCCATCGATGTCAAGATGATATCTAAGTGATTTCACTAGCTCTTCAGAGAGATAAGTACCATTACGTAGTACCCTCACGGGCACTATGGCGGTAGATACTAGTTGTTATGATTAGAAAAAGAAAATTGGAAACAAAAATATAAGACAAAATAATTATTTATTAAATTGTTTTATGTTACAATAAATCAATGATTTAATGTAACATCAATTACAATTACACGTTAATGAACTATCATAGAGTCAAATATATTACATTTTTCATGGCAATTCTTGCCAAGTTGTTCATACTGAACTGGACATAGTAATTAGGCGGCAAGTTTTTATACAATGATATATTTCTAAGCTATCTTACTTAAAGTTTAGTAACGACGAGACATAGGCCATCGCCATCGAATTTAATATTATTCCTTTGTAGGATTTTCCCTTGATGTACTTAATCCTCTTTTTTGTTTACCGAACCTGAAAAGTATTCTTACATAAATTATAACACAATGTTTTTAAACGATGGTGGCGCAGGAACCTACGAGTACAACTGTTACGAGTAACACTGAAAACATGTATATATATACCTTAGATACCTTCCAGTAGCTTTTATATATTAAGTAACTATTTCGTCATGTATGTGTCGAAACGAATCTATTTTCTAAATACACAATTCTAAAAGAAAGAAACACCCTTGGTATTTGCTTAAACACAAACAAATTTAAAGAAGAGCTTCTTGAGAAAGTATTCCGAAGAAAATACCGAAGCAGTTCTACCGATATTTTAGACTGGAATTAAGACCTTATCCGACTCTAATAAAGTTGGTTAAACGCGTTAAATTTTGGTTGGCCTTTGCATGTCATCAGCCATAATGTTGTTTTCCACAGTCATCACAGCAAGTGACAATCGTATCAACCACACTATTAACACTTTCGTTAACGGATTTGTGTACAGTTTCGTAGTTTTATTGAAAGTCATGTTACTCAATAGTGGACTCTTTGGTGTGTAAATAAAAGTAACATTTGATTTATCTTTATCATTACTTTATTCATTTTGTGTTAATAGTTTCTGAACAATTTTGCACAAATATTAATTTTATTATCCGCGTACTTAAGTAAGGAGAGAGGGCTACTTGTAACGTGGGTAAGTAGTAGTAACAGCTTAATGACACTGCCAGTTACTGCCAGTTTACAGTTATTTGTTTCGATTTTGAACTATAGAGAGGTCAGAGGACATAAAATGAAACTCGACCGCACTCATACCAACACGACTACAGCTTACCACATCCTCCGCAACAGAGTCGTTCGCAACTGGAACAGATTGGATGAAAAAGTGATTACTGAAACATCCATAAATTCTTTTAAAAATCAACTGGATAAATGGCTACACGCCAATCCACTATCTCTTGCAAACCTTTAAGGACAATTTTGTGCAATAGGCACATCAGTTTCGAGCTGCTCATTTATTATTAAATAAATAAATACGTGTTATATAAGATATGGCCTACGACATAAACATAGCCAGATCGGGAGACGCTGTGACCAGCAGCAGTAGGTCCTGTGTTTTCAGCAGGAGTATTGTTTTATCTACCTATCTATCGTATGGTAGTACTTTTATATAACCCAAGTCAATATTTTTTTTATAAATAAAAAAATTACTAACTTTTGTTTGTAAACTATATAGTTGTAACACTATTTGAGGTAAGTTGTAACACTAGTTTGAGGTAAGTTGTAACACTAGTTTGAGGTAAGTTGTAACACCAAAGCATCACTGAAGTGATTAAAAAATACATCTAGTTAGATGTTTAAAATAGTTAATCAGCTAGGTTTAGGGAAAAATTTGACCAAAAAATAATGTTACTTCTACTACCTAATAATACAAGCCTTAAATAATGAAAACTGTTCTGTAAATACGACGTTACCACATAGCCCACTCTAGTTACAACTAGCCCTAACAATGGAGTGAGTTGAAATCTAACGACTTATTTTGCAACATATTTTTTATTACGGGTTCTATCTATATTGATATAGATATCTAGCCTAGATATGGATATCCTTCATTTAAAAAAATATTAGCAAAAACGAAAAATTGTTCCAACTAGCCCCTCTCTCCCTAATAAGGTAAATTAGGTTAACGCGTGTCGAGATATACATTAAGATACTGTAGAATTCCGTAGCATTGTACCAGAATTGACTTCGATACCTACCATAGTGTTAACTTAAAAGTAACTCCTTACTTTTTTCTTAAATCTTGTTATAGGTATACCTGTCTATACCTACCTACTTAAATATTCAACCACATTATGTAAGTTTTATTTTTAGCACCCTAACTTGAATCCTTAGAGCACGTGGCACGCAACTTCTTACTCTTTTACAGATTAAGTATCTGACCTAAATATTATTTTTCATTCTTTAATAAAATATTTTCGTAAAACAGCTATATATGGTGTTTTTTTTTAAACCAATATAATTATTATAACATAATACAATACTAATATTAACATAATATGATAGGTATTAATATTATTTTAAATTAAGTATATACCTTTTATAAATGGTGCTGATCCTAAAGAAACTGTGTACATACTTAAAAGTTAACGAAATATTAAATAAAAATTCAATAGTAAAAATATTAAATGTACCTATATGCAGTATGTGAGGTCGTGGTAAGGTAGTGTTGTATGTGTGCGTGTATAGCGCGCGCAGGCGCAGGCGCGGCGGCAGGCGAGAGGCCGCGCGGGGCGCCGCGCACGCACACACCCGCACGCCGCCAATGATACCCGCGCGCGCTGTACACGCACACCAACACACACCAACGAACCCAAAAACCTAGTTTTCTTACGAAAAACGTGCGCATTTTGTGCACGTTTAGGGTGCGAATGGGTGAGCGCACACCACCCGCCCCTTCCTCGAATGCTCATGCCGTCCGACCAACGCTCCAACTCCATTGAAAAAAATTACAAATATTCGCACCCGACCGCGCGACTTACCGCATTAAATATTTTTTATTTATTTCCCCTTAAATATTTTTTTGGTTTTGATAACACGGTTGTTGTGTGGTTGAATAGCATTTTCTGAAAGACGGTAACAGAGTTTATTAAATTAGGTTGCTTGGAGATAATGAACACTCGGTCCGTCTCGAAGTACGGCTGCTTCGAAGACCTTTTTATATATGACCCCAGATTACAATAATTTAAACTTTTATGTTTTTATTAATTAAAATACAAATAAATATTTATTTTCATTACGTAAAAAAATGGTTTATGAAATATATAGTGACAGAAAAGAGGCTGGTCCGCGCGCCGCCCAAGCAGCGCGGGCACCGGGCGCGGGCGGCTTCACTGCGCCCTGCGTAGCGAACATCACAAGAAAATAAATACTGTCGCAACTCACAACTTTTATTATCAAAACGCAGGCGCAAGCCTGTACATTAGATTTATGAAATAAAAAACCAAAAAATTGGCCGCGTCTCTGCGGGAAAATTGCACGAAATTTTCCGACCTAACACCTACTGTGACGTCCAGCCTACACCCGCCTATACTATATTTCTTGCATAAATTGCTCAAATATATTTTAGTTGACACGGCGCATCGGTATTCGTAGTAAATTTGTGGTTGCAGTATTTATTTTTAACCAGAATAATGCACGCAATAGAAAATATATAACACTGTATGGGCGCGACCGAGGCGTTCATAGTATGTATGTGCTTAACGCAACGAATTCCACTTAAACAACACGTTATTGTTTTACAAAATAATATTGATTAAATATAAAAAGCTTACAAATATCGTGAGAGCAACGACAAGTGAATTCAAATTTGAATGCATCTCACAAGGATGCGCGTGTCCGTATGCATATTTGTCATGGAAAACAAACATTTATATTATTTAAGTATGTTATCATATTTTTAGTTTTGATTCTTAAATATTTTCAGCTTATATTTTTTTGTCATCAAATACTAAGTGTTTCAAGTCTTCCAAATATTATTTCAAAAAATATATTAATGAAGATTCATTATCATTTATATGGAGGAACATAACATACATACATAAGTATGGATTAGAGATGTAATATATAATATAGTGTATACAGGTATAGGTACATTGTTTACATACAAGTTTACTTTTTTATAATAGTAGATGTACCCTAATCTAATGACATCACTATTAAGTAAACATTAAAAAACGATTTTCTCCATTCATCTAATCGATGAGCCTTTGAGATACTTGAGTATTTTCTATCTACCTATACATAAAAAGCTGTATAACTACCTACATAGGTAGGTAGTTATACATAAAAAGCTGTATAACTACCTACATAGGTAGGTAGTTATACAGCTTTTTATGTAGTTATATTAATAGGCAATAAAAATACCCTTACCTTTGATAACTTAACTAACTACTTACTAGGTACCTAATGTAACGTAATTTACACCTAAGTCGATTATTTAGCCAATAATGTTAGCTATCTATCTAGGTCTAACACATTCTACTATCGTATAAATATATAAACTACATATTTTTTCGAGAAATAATTAATAATTGTCCCAAAACATACGGATTCCGTGATCAGCATTCTATACTTATCATCAGTGCATATATATTCCGTAACAAAATCGTGACAAAGAGTAAGTTCATAATTTAAATGACACCGGTAGTTAGTAGGCGATACATTTTATAATCCTGTGGAATGTTATCAGCGAAGCCGGCGCCTGCACAGTGCCGTTAGGGTCCACTTCTCAGAAAACTGGGAACTCATTTTAGAGGCGCGAACACACACAATGGTCGAATAAAGGAACAGTGAACATTTTATATTATTCCTTATTCAACAAAAAAAATATGTACCTATCTACCTGTTTAGTAGGTCGATAGTTCTACATATTTGGATATTTTGATTCTTTGGAAAATAATGCTAATATATTTTGTACACAAATACTCAAGTGGTAAACTAGGTAGGAGAAGCAAGAACTAACCACACGAGAAAATTAATAGAAAATTGGTCTATAAAACTGTTGTCTATAATATTTTAAAATTCTATTTAGAATCTTATTACGAGTAGAGTAGATGTAGATTTTAAAATTAATCTTATATTGGGTACATGCATGTACTAAGTATAGGTTAGGTTTAAGCTAGGTGTTTTAACAATGTCTACGTATACACGACATTACACGCAAAAATTGGAAATGCAAACATTAATTTTGTATATTTAAACTTAAGATTTATACAATTACAAGTAAGAAAGTGACTTTTTCAGCCCAGCTTGCCAATTTGTCTTAATTGCACGTTTAGCGATTGTTCTAACTATTTTATATCAATTTCTTCTTCGCACCCCAAATTTTTTTGAGATAAGTAAAATCACAACTAATCTACATTACCGATATCTCCATCTCGTAAAATACAGTATTAGCATTGCTGTATTTGTATACGTAAAATTAGACAACGAGAAAACCCAAATATCCTTTAAGACAACCTTTTAACGTCTCAAACACATAACGCTACCTACTCGTATCTAAGATCGGGTATGTCAGTCCGGTATAGCGTCAGTGGGGATAGGGGATAAATGAATTACCATACGGTGGGTGTAAGGGTGCGGGTCGCCGACCCCGGGTTCTCGCGATTGCTAAAGGTAAAAAGGAATGGTAAAAAAAAAGTTTCTTATATTATTTTTCTGATTGCATTGCGATCTTGTTACTTATAGAAGTAATAACCTATAGTCTGTCCGCTTTTAAGTCCATTGACGGATTCTTTATAATTTACAATGTGTCATGATTCAAATTATAGATAAATTCATGTTCATTATACTTAACATGCGTACGAATTAGGACAGAGAAAGGTTTTTAGGCATCGTAACTACAGAAAAATCTATTTACTGTAGGTTTTAATAGACTGTTTTCTTATGGTATAATTTTTTCCATCATTATTGACATTAGTAAACGGTTATAGTCATTTTATAATTAATACCTAACAGGGAATTACAATGAAGGTCACAGGGTTCACAGAGCGTATCTTTACCTAAATAAAATTATCGGGTAAGTTATTAAGGTAAGTAGATTAATTGGGAAACTAATCCTAAAACGTAATCAGCATTTAAGATGTGATCTCTTCTCATTTCATGAGATACATGAGTGTGACAATATTATAAAGAGTAAGTACGTCGGCACCTCGAAATTTCATTTGATTTGCATAGGTACCTACCTACCTTTAATTGTATATATTTCGAAATTATTTTGCAAATAAAATACTCCTCGTATATACCCATACCGGATTCTATTTATTTTAAAGCTAATTAAAACACAGTATCGGTTATATCCAAAATAAACTATCTCACGAATAGTGCGATGGTATAATCGCTGACCCTGGCAGTTTTGCTTGACCACTTTAATTCGTAGACAACAAAGTTCAAACTGATGTGGCTTCTTTGTACAAATAAAACTGTTGGTTAATTATAACGTCGGTAATTAAGCGAGACTTTTATTACTGTCCTTGGTTCCCCGAGGGAAACGAAGGGCGGAAGTAGACTTTAGACACGTGTACCGCATGCGATGATAACGACGCTCCGAACACCAAAAGATATACCATCATCATAACACCTTCAGTGTCTTATTCCAAAGTTTATAGAGACGAGAACCCCTTGACACGTTCCGATTGATTCGCAAAAAGGGAATCATAGTTCTGTGACAAAGGAAATATATAAATCCTCAGTAACAGGGAGTACAAAGTACAGCGTCAGGTAAGAATGTACTTGCAAACACGTGGAGCCCAGTTCCTGGTGATGACACAGTTAGGTTAATAGTTAGTTTAGTAAGTAGGTACATATTCCAAAGGCGATTGCTGACGCTGCGCGCTTCTACTGGCCGACACGGGCAGTGTTTAATTATTAAGTGCGTGGGTAACAATAAAATTTACTCTATTTTCCTCGTTGAATACATATTCTAGGGCGTTTTATTACGGAATAGTTTTTTTAATAGGTGCTGTTGTGCCAGTTATTGCCCCATTAGTATTGTAGGAAGTAGATATGCATGTAAAACGTTCTTATGTTAGTAGAAGTTGAAAGATTACATTTGTTTTTGAGGACAACGGGAAAATTACTGCGACAATCAATGTGATACAGTAGCAGCGAACACATACTGTTTCATTAGTTTGCAGAGATAGATAAACATTCAATAAATGTATTACATGGGCAAATAAATGAATTTTGATTCTAGAAATAGCACGTACTTACTTATTTTATCTCAATGTTAATGTTTTAACATGTAAGTATTGTCAGGTTAACTAAAGTTAAAAACCATGTGACTTACATCATTTTTATTCCTACCGTACATTAGCAATACATAAGTAAAAATACTCACTTCACAGTGAAATTACGTTTTTTTCTTAATCGATATTACAATTTAGTACATAAGAGTTGCTTGTTTCAATCAATCCAATCTCGTACCACTAGATACGTTACTTATACGCCTACTAATATCAGTAAATATTTATCTATCTAAATATTTACTGATAAATACAATACATAAAGAGAAAGTTAATATACATTAGATAGGTATGATTTAAACCCACCTAGGTTTCTGGTGTACGTACACGACTGTCAAAATGGAAAATCCATTTGAGAAGTAGCCAGTCACCGGACATATTTGGATTAACTTGTACATGTAAATATATTGTAATAATGTTGGTTGATGAGGTATATCAACGTGAGGTTTACACATTAAAAGGTATCATTGTATCCCTTGTATTTACTCAAATAAACATATATTTAATCATACCTAGATAACATAAGATATTGAACAAGAAGTTTTTTTACCAAGTTTATATTATAATTATGCAAGTGTAGGTGAGAGCAAACATAAAAACAGACATAATATATAATTGTGTATAAAGGCAAACACTGTAAATACCAAATTGCTATCAGTTTGACCTCAAATATTGTTTTACGTAGGTTATACAATATAAGTTAAATCGATAGAATTATTTACCTTGTAACAACTTAAAGCTACAAAACAGTAGCTATATAATGTGTAAATTATAATTTACTACATAAACTTGGATTATTTTATACAAACAATACAGTCTACCTTAAGCGCTATATTGTATTCTAAAATACTCCTTATATGTATATTTGGTGCAAAATGTGACAAATACTGGAGCTAGTTATCATGAATGCTATTCGCCGCTCCAATTAGAACAATAGGTTTGTATTGGTACTGCGCCAGTTTCCCTAACCGCCGTTTGCAGACTGCCTACCGGAGGCCACGAGGGAGACGCCGCGTCGACACGCCTCCCTCAAACCACCTAAATCTACCAAATATTTCACCAATCTTACTAATATCATAAAAGTACTATTACGATAAATCACATAAAATAAAAGTCGTACCTCCATGTTTCAGCGAGTAGTCCTCTGAAAACTTTTCACGATACCTTGCCGACCCCACTCACACCGCCGCGTTGGCGTGCCGATGGTGCCGGTACACGCACACACTCATACATATACACAGATACGCCCCGTACGTACGTAAATGCCATTATAAAGATCATGAACAGGTCTCAAGAATGTTTATTTGCATTGCGGATGATGTTCTGGTGGGTTTTAGCGTGGTAGGTGGAGAACCAGCGATGTATTAGCGATAAAGGGGTTCTGTAGGTAGGTATGCAGCTATACTTTTTACCGGGGTCCCGTCTGTTTCATTTGGATAAATTCTAGCATGTGCGTCACAGATTCAGAAACATGTTCGTGTTACGCACGCCCCTGCGAGGCCCACCGACGAGGTTACCAGTTTATGAAGCATAGATTTAAAAATGGGCGTTGCGGATTCGTTTCGACTTCGTTTTACAGAATAACAATGAGATAGTTATAGTAGAACAGCTATAATTCATCTTGATACTTAATAAGCTGACTTAAGTACGCGATGGCGATGCGGAGGGAAAGTATTTCGTTGGTATTAATATAATTACTTAAGTCCTATATGGATTTTACAATTAAGGGGAACTATTTACTATGTAAGTTTATTAGCCATCCCTCTTATACTCGTAGCACTAGCCCACATCTCTTAATAGCCTGCTCAATTGCTGATTAAACGCAAAAGTCATTCTCATAGAATATTAATGTTATTATATATAAGTATACGTAGACACTTCAAATAACTATGCAATATGTAATTAACCAGTAAAATACAAAATTGTAATTATAAGCACAAAAATAACCTCCGTCGAGAATTAGACCCAAATTATATAAGGGTGGGTAGAAGTTAATTGCTTTTGACCGAGCGACCGTGAAGCGCGTTTTAAAAAGGAAGAGCCACTTTTGGTTGAAAACGTCAACACCTTCATTTTATAAATAAAAACTAAATATATTTGCATAAGAGGTTAAGAAAATCCATAAACCACTTCATAAAATTGTAATATTTTGTGCAACAGTGCGCGTTGATGTTGAGTCTACACATAGCATCTTATGAATGGCCGGCATGATATACTGCTATACCTATACTGCTATAACTAGCTTCCTTGAGAGCCAGTGTATTCCAGACTACGCATGCTCC
This sequence comes from Ligdia adustata, assembly GCA_947049295.1. Taxonomy (NCBI): domain Eukaryota; kingdom Metazoa; phylum Arthropoda; class Insecta; order Lepidoptera; family Geometridae; genus Ligdia; species Ligdia adustata. The sequence goes on along the minus strand of OX346225.1, from coordinate 8,627,565 downwards.
ATCTAGGGCTACAGTGTTGCTGACTTCCGTGGTCTTGCGAACTTGTGGTCAATTGCCTAGCTGTTCAGGATAGTAAAAAAATGTAGCTATCTTCATAAAAAGGTATATTTTAGACCTTAATTGTGAAAAAACTTGATTCTAAGCTTTTGCGATCATCTATTAAAATAATATTAAATATACATAGTTTCCTTCAAATAGCGAAGGCTAATAATGGGACCTAACTACATATCAAATGTCAAATTATTTCATTACAAATTAAAATACCAATTTGGCCCATATTAGTAGATCCACAACATACACCTTAGTATCCCTATACCTCTGGTTAAAGCAGCACTAATTGCGGATATGTGTCAAGTTGTAACTGCGAATATGTGTCACTTACCATCATATATAATTTAAAATTTTCTTCAGGTACGACTTCTTACATAGTAAAGTGTAGTCATATGAATGGATTTGGAACTTTTACAAATCTAACTGAAACTTGTATGAAGAGACTAAAATTGACAGTCCGCGAGTATTTCTGAGTCCTATTCATCCATTATTTAATATGATTTCATAATAATAAACATATGCAATACTGCATATGCAACGTTATTTACCAAGCGAGGGAAGCGTTTATGCTTCGAGTTTGGCAATTTCCTGTCAAATTTTTGCTTGTATCTCCTGAAAATTCGTGGGTACTCGCGTACCTACAGATCGTAGCTACCAAACGAAACTTGGTGTATGGGCTCTGGGATTATAGCTATTTCTACAAAAAAGGAAATTAGATGTTCCAAAAATGTATGGAGCTCCGGCCAGGGCAGTGTACATGATACCATCAAAGAGTTTCATATATATATAGTAGAAAACCTCCTTCCCGCGCCTCGGAAAAAGTGTTACCGTTTTGGTGATGCGCAGTTGAACATGCGCTGCGGGTTGGTGTTGCTTACCAAAGAAAATTTTACACTAAAGAAAATTAAAAATACTTATTTTTATACGTTTTTTTTATGTTTGTCTGCAACTCTCCTGATGTAAAGTCACGAAGTGGCCTAAGATGTAGTACGATACGATGAAGCTGTCTGTATGCTTGCATAAAAGAAACCAATTTAAAACAATTCAATTTTGGACTTGAAAAGAACCAAACAATATAGATATCTGGAAATAGAGAAACTGTTAGCAAGATCTACAATCTGGCAGTTCGCACAATTGAAGTTGACGCAAAGCATTTAATAAGTAAGTACGAAATATCCGGAATCTCTATCTTGTAACCAAATAAATTACAAGAATAAATGAGTTTTGCTTTATTTAAATTAATATGCTCACATAAACAATAAACTTACTTGTGGAAAGTAACCTTGCTTGATTTGTTATGTGTTTGATTGATTGAGTCACATACTCATACTTTTACGACGCATTTACGCATTTCGAAATATTTTTTGAAGAGGTTTCTCTCGCTTGGCCTCACACCAGGTACTGATTTGAAGTGAGCTGAGGTAATGGCTGTGGCCTTAAGTGAAGCAGCAATGTATTGATTCGGTTAGTACGCATCTAGTACATGTACATCAATGGATACCATAAATACTTTAGGAATTATTAATCTTTAACCCATTAACCAAATTCAAAATAACGTAACTTATCATAGTATAAAAAAATAATTTCGAATCAAAATATTATATATGCGATTTGCGTGTTTTTGTTGTACCAATTTTGACATTTGAGACAGGCAGTACAATTCATAGTCCAATGTGACCATTGGAGTCAACCTAAGATACAAAAATCTTCGAGGAATGCTATAATTCCACTAAAATCACATGGTTTTGATATTTTTGTACACAATTAAGTAGACAACTGATGAAAGTTTCATTAATACACAATATTAATCACATTTTTAGTCATTTTTTGCTAGACGTACACCGTCCTGGGCGAAAGAGAGAAACTCCTTTGCTACGGCATCGTTTAGTGGGCGATTTCAATATTATTTGGTACATACATGGAGGAACACACCATTAATAAATCCTGAATATAAAAAAATCATGAAAATCCTATTTTTAGAAAATTAATCAATCTTACTTACCTACTTATAATATTAAATGCAGCTCAAACTGCAAATCTGATGCCATATATCGAAGTTGGTCGAAGCGTATAACTAAATATACTCATATACTCCATCGTATCAGAAAAGTCATCACATTTTCGTATACAAATGTGAGAAAAATATTGGTCAAAACAAATTGTTGTTAGGATAACTCACCCCTGAATATATAAATCTTTCAGTAAAGGAATAATATAATCAACTGCAAATGTGTCGAGTTAGTGCATACTGCATAAAGAGCGCCACTGCAGGCAGAGGTTGTATAGAAGCGTACGAGGGGCGCGGGCGGCGGGCGGCGCGCCTGCGACGGCCGCCGGAGGAATGCGACAGGTAACCAATTCCAGGAAGGCCGCGGCCCGTTACCGCGCCGAATATCTCCCGCAGTCAAACGCGCCGACAAGTGCGGCTTGCGACAACAGCGGCCGATGCGCCCGCGCTGCATTCCAAGCGACGTTGAGTTAGAACCAGTCACCAGCGCGCGGCCCCCGCGCCGCTGCCTGCGCCCCCCGAACCATTCTATTCTAACTGGAGCGAGAAGCATTCTCCTACTAATCTCGCTTGCAAATGCAGAGCTTTCAGCACAGTTTTGCACTGTTATGATGTAGATATGGCTAACTTTGTACATCTCTGGTATACGGTATATATCTGGTCTACGTAGAGCTGATATGTCATCATCGATTATATTAATGCTTCCCAAATAGAATCGGATTTTAACACAGTAACACAATTTAACTTTAAGCAGTACATGAGCTTCGATAGGTACTTAGTTACAGTTTAGTGTTTTACATATTTATCTTTATCCTACGTGTGTCGGATCGGGTGGTATAAATTGTATTTCTTATCAGACTAAGCGATCGTATTGAAACATTAATAACCTACAGAGTTATTTGTCGTCTTAACTAGTAATCTATATACATACATGTATATAAAAGAGTAAGTCCTGACTGACTGACTTTCGCTAGGAATTAACGTAAACCTAGAGACATGAGATTTAGAGGGTATGTAGTCATTATAGGATGTAGGGGTGAATTAAGAAAGAAATTTTACCTCTAAGTGGGTCAAATGAGGGTTTGAAAATTCTTTATATTGCATTTTATGCAACGTGTGCAACGCTGCGGGTGACAGCTACAAGTACAAGAATAAGCTTACTTCGCTGCGAAGTACTAAGTCTGTGGGCGCCTATTTTACAAAACAGGAGAGTTATTATTACTTCGGTTGAAAAGACACACGTGGTTGTTAATATTCTCGCGATAAATCATTGCAGTCACACCCTTCCCCCAGTATCACTTTCAAAATCACATCCTATTTCTGGTGCATTTTATTTTAGAAATAGAAGTGTACAAAAAGTCAAGTAACAGATATTTTTAGGAAAGGGAAATAATGTGGTTTGTACCGGAATAGTCTCCTTGTGGTGGTATAATGATTGAGGACTGTTATTTAAGCTGTGGCGACGTTATGGCCCTCGAGCCTCGACAGGGATCCATTCACAGATGATAATCATTCATAGCTCACAAGGACACGTCTAGCCCGTTCATTCATGCTCTCTGCGTTGATGAAGCAAAAAATTAATGAACTTGGGCCAAATGTATATAATTGCTAATTATTTCAGGGAAGGATATTAAGGAGAGTTGAGTGCACACTACACGAGACAATTTTTTACAGAAAATGCCTATACGTATGGTACTTTCCAAACGAGTTTTGCATGAAATCGTTTGCGAACTAAATTAATAAAGGCTTGAAGCGAGTACTCGCCTGATGAGATACTACTATATTTTGAAATTGAAAATAAAATATGAGAAAATTATTTCAGTCTTTTGTCTTGTTTTGGAGGTGAGGTTCTCTCTCGGATAGGAAACCTATAAAGAAGAAGACAATAGTCGTTCGAAATGGAGACTTTTATAAGTACTTAGCAGAAAGTTCTTAGATGTAATATCCATGGTCTCGCGCACTATATTCCCCGTGTGTAGACGGAACTCCTGATAGAGAGAAGTTGTCACTGTCACACTGACAGACAAGTATCATTTCCGAGTCGACAGCTGTGCGTTATGTCGTCGGTCGCTAGGGTTGCGTGGCGGGAGGGTGGCCACCATATGGCGGCACAGGAAACGTCTATTAGTATGAGATTACATTATCACTTAGTAATTAGAAGCGTTGAAGATTACTATGTCTCGATAGAATTGGTAAAAGTTTTGAGATGTTTTTGATGATTTAAAAAATCCTCGATTTGAATTGTTCATACGATACGTAGATAGGACTTGGTTGTAATTGACCGAGCGAGCGAAGCGTTTCTGATTTAAGTCTGGCAAAACTTTCTGTAGTTTGTCAGTGTGTATATATGGATGTTTGTCCGCAAGAAATTTCGTACTCGCATAGGTACGGGTCGTACTTTCTAATTCATCTTGACGAAACTTGGTCTAAGAATTTTTATAATTCAAGGCAACAGGTTATTTTTTATGCTGTCACATAACAAATTTCACATTTTGGAAGCTAGAGTAATGAAATATCTGTATAACAAACTTTTATCTTATATTCATAAGTTTCTTGTTCTGAGTTTGGAAGCTCAAATTATTTTTTACTCCAAAATTTAATATGGTTGTGAGATCAACAGTTCTCAGAACTACTAGTTATACAGTTACAAGTTTACAAATCCCTTTTCTGTATAACTTGCCAACCTTATTAGATAGATACCTAGATATTTTCAGTAATATACTGGGTATCGCTGAGAGCGCTTCGGCCGAATACCGTAACATTAGAATATTTTTGTGTTACTCGTAATTTGATAGAGCTTTATGAAATTGAATGGCACTACTAGTTTGAGTGATAGCATAACTAGGTATTTCAATGTATAGTAATATTAGTACTGGGTGCACTATCGTTAAGTGGCATATATAACTAGTGTGAGCTACTCCACCTACTTGATGAAGGAAACCTATTACTCAGTTTCTAGAAATATTCTTAAGTTCATGCCTTCTCATTTAGTGTGGGTATAATAACCCCCGATTCATAAATATAACATGATGCAGTAGTAAAAGGGACCGAATGCCACGTGGTGGTGCGGCGAAGGGTGGCGGATGCCGGAAATATCGCGGGTATTCCGATGCAGGCGCCCCCCTGCGAGGCGCCCCAATCTGCCTCTGATAAGCAGACGGAAGAAAAGTTATATAGACAAAACTGTATAAATTGCAGGAATAAAATGGAAGGTGAGCGGTGCGGAGTATAAATATTGCGTCCTACGCGCCTTAGCGCAGTCCGACCGCACAAACTGCACCTATTGTTCACAATAGGTACAGTTTTTGCGGTGACTTGGAGAACCAAGTAACTTCTGGAATCGATTTTAATACTTACTATACAGGCAATCTCTGATATATTTAAAGTATATAAAATATTACGAATACAAATCATAAATTTGATTTCATGGTTCAACCAATTCTTACCTAGATGCGACATAATATCGTTGATAATACAACGTTGGAAAACAAAAGGTCCAAATTTTGAGATGCATATCTTTACTTTTTGTCGCCAAAATATTTCACTGCAAAGAAAAGATAGTAGCCGTATTTATATATTTTGGAAGTGCTGGCTTAACCTTATCTAAACCGAATAAAAATCATTTAAATTTGTACATTGTAGTGATCTAGAAATATTTTTACTGTTGATGTAAATTTTGGTACAACTAAAACACGAGGGCTTTGAAAATAATTGGTATTGCTCAATGGTATTGTTATGTTTATGATGAGGTGTTTCGATCTGATGAGATTTATCCGTTTTCTATGGTATTGCAAATGTAGTTTAATCATGAGTTGGTATTTCGAATGTTCGATGAAGATTGTATTTTGACCATATATATTGTTGTAGACAATCTTCTGTGAAGACACGGCCATTCGAACACGATTCATATCGGCATCGGTATTTTTTTTTAAATGTTTGAAATATAACGCAATAAAAATACCAGACGACTAAATAATACTCAATAAATATATAACGTTTATTTAAGTCACCTTAATTACTCAGATGGAAATAATAAAGCAGATAAACATGGTAATACAAATAAAAACTTAATAAGTATGTTATAATAGTTATTTGTTATACAAGAGTGCAACGTTGCTATCTTTTGATGACCGAGATTCAAAAGTTAGAATCCTAAGCGTTAGCGAGGGAATTAAAAGAGCACAAGATGAAAAATCTTTGGACTCGAGTGCTACACGTAACTTTTCATCCCAACTCAGCAAGGAAATGACTCTATAAGAAGAATAAAAAAATTGAATCACTCATTTTAGTTTTTTCACTTATTTTTAACATAACGTTCTAAACAATATAACGTGAAAAGATAATGGATTTCCGATAAAGCGCGCAAAACAAATTAAAAAAAAGGACAGCAAAAAGGTTTCGAGTCTGAGTTTTTAACAAAATAAAAAAGGTTGTGTTATGAATTCGGCACCATAGAGGTAGAAAGAAGTAAATAGGTTGAATGAGGTTTTTAATTCACAAACTTAGTGCACACGATATTCTTAATTAAAATTTACTTTATCCTCTAGCGGATAAAAACGGCTTTTGAACTCAGATATCGAATAGCAAAAATACTTTTTGAATATGAATATGAGATGGTGGAATAAAAAATAAATTAGCCACATAAATATTTTAAATTTCTGTCAATATGCCTAAATGATAGCGGCGTTTCCTCGCTGGATTGCTAGACCAATTTTTTGGGCAAAATGTAACCCAGCATCTTTGTCAACCGCAGAGACCTTCAGCGTACCGACAAATCCTGATGGCAGTTTTAATATTCATCAATAAACAGAAAAGCTCAATACAACGAGTTTCAAAAACATATCACAAGGAATTATAGCACTTTCATCACGCTGTGAAACACAGACGATAATTTCTATTTTCCGTAAAATTAAATGCAATTCGGTAATTCGGTAAGCGTTACCAAATTGCATTTAATTTCACGGAAAATACAAATTACAACAACAGTTGTAGAGTTGGTAGATACCTAAAATTGTCCGGAATAATGTTCAACTATCTCTAAAATTCGAAGTAAAACTCACTTTGGCGAGGAAAACCACATAAAATATATTTAATCGACATGAAAAATATAAGTTCAACAATTTCTCAATGAGCCGATTCTTTATTTTGAAAGTGTCACCAAGGGACATTCGTTTTACAGGTTGATATATTTTACCTGAATCTGCCCCTTAGAGTTGTTAGTAAATGAATATAGATGAAAAATTCCTTTCGTTTGTTGTTTTTCAAAGTAAATATTACTCGTTAATAGATAATATTATATTCGTATGTACGTAGAGGCGATATCTGCGTGCTCATTCCACACAAAATTAGGACAGCACAGTACTTAACGAACGCAGTAACATAGTTTTATAGGTCGAGTTTAGCTTGATATATTATAAATAGATAAGAACACGCATCTCTGTGTGTTTATATGTTTTATCAATCAACGATTCTTATGATTGAGGAACGTGATGTACGGCCTATACTTACTGAAATAAATCCTTGTTAAGTCAATTTAAGGAACGTTAGAGTGTTAGACCGGGTACGAGAAATCTTTATGAATCGGAACATTTTTCAATTGGTGCCGGGAGGAATTTTTCGTTTATGTGGGGTTATTTAAGAAAAAACTTTGTTGTAAGTATATATTAATTACACTTAGTGTAATATACAATGTAATATATGATTTCTTTATATTTTAGAGAGATTTCGCGTTCTAATGTTTTCTGAATATTTATAGTGCTATTCGATGTTTATTGGATTTTTCATTCACTCTTCAGTGCAAAGTATGGAATGTAGTGAATTCATTAAAGTGCATTACAAAATAATAATTGAACTAAAATCATTAAGTATATCCACATGTATGCTTTTAGGCAAAAAAAAAAAACAAATGGATTTGATTAATGATGAGATTGGAGTTAGACACGCACTAGAAAATTGCGAGTTTAGAAATTAAATCCTAACTAATATTATAAATGCGAAAGTAACTCTGTCTGTCTGTTTCGCTTTCACGCCAAAACCACTAAACCGATCTGGATTAAATTTGGTGCACAGGTAGATTGGACCCCGGGAAAGGACATAGGATACTTTTTAACCGACTTCAAAAAAGTAGTTCCCCCATTATCTCGACAATCCAATGGGGAACTACGCGGGTGAAACCGCGGGGCACAGCTAGTAACTATATATAGAGCATAGATGGCAAAAATATTTATTTCATTTTACATAGATGAGTCTTTATATACCTTATATTTGTATTTTTATAGGCTTTATTCTAGTATTTTTATTCTGTTTGTAGGAACTATAAACTCACTTTTTGAAATTCTGTATTTAATAAAAGTACAGAGTTTTAAAAAAGGGGCAAAATCTAAATCAGCCACTTTCGTATCAACCTAACCCTATACGTTTGTGGCGATTAAGGTTAATCTACACAATAAACAAAGCTACCATCGCATCGTTAAGAAAAAACATATTTGCTGCAGTACATCGATGTAATGGTATCACGGCAAAGGATTGGTTTATTCAACTATGACTTCTAAATGTCTGAACAGATTTGTATAATGAAAGTTATCATGTATGAAAAAATCACTTTTGGCAGAGATTAAAGGAGTTTCTTTTAGATAGAGTCCAAAACTCTTTGGGGGATGCCTCGATTTTATCTCGCATAAGACTTTTACTGAGAATATTTTACCGAAATTGGCGATATCTAGGAAAAAGTTTGTTTTTTTTTAGAAAAATATTAGTGACATCTTATATTATATTATAATTTAACAATATTATTGCTTTCCTGTATAAACTACGAGGCAAAATGTTTGGATGTCTGGTTAATACGAGTATAACATAGCTTTTACAATAAAAATATGACATATTTTAATTTAAAATTAATCATGTCTCCTTAACAAAAGCAAGCCGTATATTGTACCACTCGAATGCATCGAAGTGTGCATAACAAGTGGTAGAGCATAGTCCGGGTCGGGAGGTGGCTGCACGTATCGGGTGGCCGCGTACAGAGATTCAACGAAACCGACGTATCGACTAGCCTTTCATACCTATCGCAATACAATATATACTTAGCTACTAATACATGTACGACATTCCACAAGAATGTGACCTTTGTTCGATTCCACGGTCGCTAAAGAATCTTCAAACGTGCGTCAAAACCGCGGATATACGATATCTGTTTTCAGACACTGTCCGTAGTCTTCGCTGATTTAACAGATCTCACGCTCGATAACCACATCTCGCTTTATCGCGTCGATTTGTTTGTTTATGTTGATAGAGATGCATCTTGGGAAAGTGGGTGGTTTCACACGATTTTTATTTACTCAGTGACATATAGACAAGGATCTCCGCTCGTCTCGCCGGTGGAATTTCTTTTCGATTCCTACGATTCTCACGGTAACAATGTGTTGAGCGATTTTTTTGTTCTGTTAACTAGTGCGATTAGCGTGTACAAAACATGCACATTAGGTGAGTAGATCCTACTCTGAGCGCCACATTTGTCTTTCAGGCCAAGTCGCCGCATGTAGCTGAATAGTTTAAATATTCAGTTCTCACGGAAACAAACTCCCACACAAAAGGTACGATTTTCAAAATGTGAGTCAAGGATGATTAGTGTTACGATGTGTCTAAGAACCGTGGGAGTATTACTCATCTCGCCAGGCAACCGTAGGATACATGACGAGTATCGAGCCGGTGCTGTGGTGGTAGCACCGTCGCTCATCGGTAACAATGCCTAGGTAATATATGCCTATTAGGTAGCTAATATATGCGGTGGAGAACAAAATTAATTGTGCGAGACTGGGGAAAGCGTCCCGCCCCCGCGGCCGCCGCTCGCACACAAATAACACATTTAATTCATATGTTTTAACAAGAATGACATTTGCCTGTCTCTCTCATTAGCTCTGCATCTTGACATCTTTGTTTCTATTGTTATAAATTTAATAGAGTTTATTGTGAACGAGTTTCAGTATCGAGCTATGAGTTCCTAACAGAACAAGTACTCGTATAGGTTATACCTGTTGCGCACGCTAGTACTTAATAAGAGAGTGGCACACAAGTAGATAATAACAATTAGGTATACTAATCACACTATATCAGTAAAAGCGTGAATGATATAGTTTATGTATTCTTGGCGATATACCTAGTAAAACCTGTAACGCTCGCATAAAAAGCGACACCTCTGGCCGTTCTGCAAGGTCCGGCCAGGTGGACAGGAGAAGTAGTTCTCGTTCTGCGTGCGTCTGAAGAAGTCGGCGAGTATGTAAACAGACTTATGAGGTTCATTCAATTTGTGTGGAGAGCGGGAGCCAGTTAGCCAGGGGACCGGAGACGTCATTGAAGGGCGCCGGGGAGTAGGGGAGCGGGGGCGGCCCGGCCAGGAATATTCAAAGCGTGAGAACGACGCGCGACCCGCATGCCGCGACTTCACATATCTCACGCGCAACCTCCAGGGGCGCCCGTCGATCTAATATCAACGCTACTTCCTTCACGCACGGTCGCGAATCGCCTCCGCGCGGTAGCCGGTTATCGCACACAACATCGAGGACAATACTTTTCTAGTTTAGGTACGGCGCTGTCGGTCGGCATTGGCCCGAATACTGCCGATGAGAGCGCACGTCCATATGCACGGTGAAAGCGGCGGATCCTCTCGCATCACTGATGGAATGTTACCCCGCCAAAGACGCAGCTTCGGCACGGGGATAAGCGACGGACGATGCGTTCTACCACGGCCTCGATCCGCTCGAACTAAACACTCATAAAAGTCTTTCTACGACGGTTGTAAAGTACACCGTTCGGCAGCTTTTAACGACCTATCTAAACGTCATAACTCTGGTCATGTGACCGCTACGCGGGCGAAGCCCGACGTCAAAAACGCAAATTCGACAGTAAAGACGGTTTTATCGGCAAAACGACGCATTTTATGTGGTCGCACACAGTAGTCGAAAAACGTTTTGTTTCGGAGCGAACCGATCTCATTTCTGCGGTGAATTCGGCGTTCCTGGAAACATATTCGGAAGGGTCACGGGACCGGCCGCGATCGTTTCGTCCCCGCCCGATCGCGGCACTCACGTTGAGCGATTGGAGCAATATTAAATATAGCGGTGGAGGCGCGGCGGCTGCACTTTGAGAGGAAAATTTGGGAAATTGCGGGGCTGAGTGGTCGGCAGGGTCGGTTTCGGCGGCCCCAAGGCCGTCGACCCCGCGGCCGGGCGGCCCGCGCGCGCGGATCCGTGCTCTTTCCCGCGCGCCGACGACGACGCCGCGCGCCAACCCCGCGGGCCTCCGGCGCGGTCGCCGCCCGCTGATAGCGGCCCAGCCACCGCCAACCGTTTCAACGTCTGCACCGCTAAACATTTTATACGACTTATTACTCACCACGTTGAATTCTAGGTCGACTTATACGACGATTAGGAACATACTTATTTTTATTATTATTAATTTATTTCAAATAGCAAATTTAGCGATATTTTTACCAAAGTTTTCGTGAGATTCAGACATAATTACTTCGAACTGGCTAGACTCACGATAAGGTCGAGCGCGTTCCTCTCTCTCGGCTCTCGTCCGGACGAGTGCGGAGTGTTCTTTGCGAGGTCACATTCTGCTCTTACCCTTATTTTCTGGTTTGTTTTGTGGTATGCATAACGATACCTCGCAGAGAACACTCCATGCTTGTCCTGACGATGAGTATCGAACGAACTTGGAACCCATGTTGACGAATTTGACCAAATATAGAACAGTAGGTAATTAAACATAGCGAAGTTAGCTCAGCTATTTGAATTCCGCTTTTATAATTCTGAAAATTCGTAACTTTTCTTAATATTAGATACCTGATTTCTCAAAGACGAGTGGACCGATTTAAAAAATTCTTATTTTGTTATATATTTCTCTTTAACATCGGTGTGGTCCAATTTTAACTTTATCAAAATCAGTCATTAGGTTTAAATCCTAGGTGATAATGGATAAAGAATTATTAGAGTAGTATTTACTCCAAAATAGAGTATTTTTTATAGCTATATTTATCTACCGATTTCAATAATATACACGGGATATGATGCAAAATATAACCTTATTAAGAACTTTGACGTGACAACGTCTTATAGTTCGATGGAGCCGGCTGAACGCACGAAAAAACATGATTCATGCGGCGTTACCTCGCTCTGAGGCGTTAAATTTAAGGCTTGAAGTGCATGCGAGAGCGCGTAACGAGCGTCAAAGAGGCACACTCGGTCTCTGTGTTCGGCAGCGCTCGGCATCTGCCACTCTCCTACTTGAGTGAGCGATGCATCCGCGTGGACAGCTGCTATACAATAATACATTACATGTTTTCGTCAACTATGAAGTGCAGTGAATATGGTGTCAATTGTTTATAGCAAAGATAATTCCGGCGATAAATGTAATGATTCTTTCGATACAAAATGTCTACCAACAATTAAATTAAAATTTCCTTTTTTGTTTGGAAAATGAAACCATTCCAACAGTATTTTCTTATGACGTTGTCACGCTCAACTATCGTCAGTAAACCGACTTTAAAGACAACCGATTTTTTTTAAATATGTTATATTATTGTTGTTTCTCCGCTCCTACAGTATGATTGGAAGTCAAAGTCTGCGAGAGTCTTCCTATAACATAGTGAACTGGGTGTATGATTTAAATTAAGATAATCCGAATTTTGATTATTCACGTGAGTCTTACGGTTCACTTCATATAATTATGCCGTTCTTTAAATAACTTCAGCAACTATATTGACCACGTTAATGAATATAGACAACAACAAAGAATGTTCCACAAAGATTTGAGTTATACGTCAATACCAATAAGATGTGTGCCTGACTTAAAAGTCAGATTGAAAAGCTAGCCGAGCTAAAGCCGAGCTTAAAAGTCAGATTGAAAAATGGTTACTTGTGCTATATGTAAAATTAATCTTTGTATTTTATCTTTAGTGTGTCTAAAAATAAACAATGATGATAATTAATGGAGGTATATTTCTTAGGAACTTATATAGCGGGCCGCGAGTTGGTCGTCCCTGGCCGCCGCTCCGCCGCCGCTTCGCCCTAATTAAACAATAATCGAAAAACTACAATGAACGGGCGCACAGCTCCACGTCCTCGGCCCGCCCCGCCCCGCTCCCCGCGTCCCGCGCCTCACCTCATCATTGCACTCCTCATTATCGCCTCTCGCCTTCAAGACGCACTCACTAATAGACCTGGCCAAAATATTCACACTGAGTTTTTTTTGTCGTTTCGCGTGCGAACTGCGCGCGCGCTCTAGCTGCTCATGAGAATACTTTACCCTCCCGCGCGCTCTACCATTGCATTGCACACACACTACCCGGGTAGCAATATCCACTAATACATGTGATACGAACTCGCCGCTATAAAACACGACTTTTAATGAAACAGTTAAGTTTATTATTGATCTGTTAGATTTTTTTGGTATATATTCTTAAATGTTTTTGCATCTAAAAAGACTCGGTCTTTATGTAATATTATGATAGTTTTCGGTCACCAGCTTACGTTTCTGATATATATTTTTATCGGATAGCTACACAAAGTTTTGATTATTTATCCTGTAGACCAGGTGCATTTACAAAATTTAATTTAAATATAACATTCTGACTTATTTTTATTGTAAACTGGTACATTAAAAAGTGAGTGGTCTGTTTTTGTCAGCAAGTAATGAATGTCAATCAAGTAGATGTAGTGATACACCGGTGGGTTGAAGTACCTGGACCTGGAAGTAGTTTCATGTGAGGTGTGCAGACAGTCAGACGTAACATTTACACCGTGACGTCACTCTTGAAACTGAACTTGAACTGTGACGCAGATACTAAGTAATATATCGAGTGCTGTGTCAGGGCAGCGCCGTATAAAACTAGTGTAGCACACTCATTAGTATTCCGCGTACCTACGCGTTATTTATATCTTGATATATAATGATTTAATTACTGTACCACTCGGACCATCTACGGAACATAATAGTAACAAGTATTCATTCATTATTTCCCGTTAAATCCACCGGTTAAAGTGTACACGCGCTTTGAGGCATGCGAGCTACACCAACCGCAGACCATTTCATTCAACTTACTAAAATGTATTAGATTTTTATTAGTTATGCTACTTACGCTTACAAAATATTTACAGAAAATTCTCGGGTAAATACGCTTCATTCGAAAATGTAATTTGTGAATGAAACGTATTTTTTTCGAGGATTTTCACAAAATTTTAGTAAGTAGCGTAAATAAGTTCCAAAATATTTGAGTTCTAGTATGGCAAAATCGATTTGAATTGGTAAGGTCTCCGAAAAACACATTTATTGTTTGTATAGATTTTTTTTCGCAAGTGTACGATTATGTAAGGTTCTTCATGTCGTGACGCGTGAGGTATGTCGGATTTGTTTAATCTACAAAATGTATGTATTTACTTACCGTGTACATGATTATAATATGTAACGTGACGGTAGCTACCTACAGATTTAGAATGAGGACGTCACACCGCGTCATATCGTATTTTAATTTACCTAATTAATTATCTCGGTGCGATATCGTACATTTTGAATGCCTGTTTTCTTTGAGAAAAAACCAAAGAGTAACAGAAATATCTTGTTAAATATGTATATCTGTCAAATCTGAGCCAATCTTATTAATATTTTTAAGTAGATTCGTAAAAAAGACGGGATCAATTATCCCGTCTTTTCATTTTCTCCTTCCTCCTCCAGATCTTCACTGCGTGTCACAGAACTGGTTGTTACTCGTATTGCACTATATGGAATATTCAGAATTCACTAAATCTTGTCAGAGGTTTATCGAGACACTTGTTAGCCTATCCTAGGATTGATCATATGAATTCACCACGTACATTGATGGAAGCACCTATTTATTTGTATTGATATACTTAATCTGCGAGTAAGTAAATGTTAAACAGTCCAATATCTTACACAGCAGAAACAATTTATTCTTCTTTCAAAACCTCATAATAGTTAACATCAGAACATTTTTTATGACGCTAACAGCTCGTTTAATGTTTCTGTGGTTTTTATCGTGTCGATTTATTAAAATTTGAATCATTCATTCATTTTTTGGCAAACTCAGATGTCTGCTCAGTCAATGGTGAACAGTCAAGAATTCAAACTATTTCCGGTAGGTGCTCGTATACCTAATCTATTAATTTTACAAACTTGAAATTTAACATGTATATTGTAAGTATAATATGTATATTACTAGTTAACAATGAACCCGCTACGATTTAAAACATATTTTTACAGAATTATGTTTAATTTAATTTTCTATTAGGTATCAGAATTCTGTAATAAAACAAAAAAAAACCTAATCGTACCTACACTATTTAATATAACTGAAAGCTTTTTCAGTTACGTACTTAAATTTATTGTTTTTTTACACTATCTTTGAACTTATGCTAAACGCTATATTCCATTTCAATAAAGTATTCAGTTAACAAACGAAATTCTGCATCGAAAGTTAGTAAATTCAGAGTACCTAATTGTAACAGTCACATTTACATGTAGACGTTACTATATATACCTATAGGTATACCTAGCTACTATCAATATGTACCTAGCGAGTCTGGTGTGAGTAACTGTATTTTCAGTTCGCTATGACGCGTTGTCTTGTGCCTTGACCGCTAGGGCCACCCACGCACGTTAAGCCTTTTATCTGTGACGTCGTATTTGAAAAACATGTAAACCTCCTTAAAAGGGGCATTTAAACTTAATCATGAGTTTGAATGTCATTCAAATATTTAATAATTGGCTTTTTGGCATTATTAAGATTAATTTTACTACAGACCAAAACCGGCAACAAAATATACAATATAAAATAAATTATGTAATCGTACACAATCAGAAAAATGTATGTAAGTAGATTTATATTTCACATCTCTCATTGACCGAGCAAGCGAAGCGTCTCTGCTTCGAGTCTGTGCTGAAATGTTTTTCGTCTGTCAGTTTGTATGTATAATAATAGATCTTATCACTCAAGTAATAAAGGCCGAAACCATGAGGCTTTTTCGGCGGAGATACTTGTTGTCGTTTGTAGTCCACGATAAAGCTGTCATACCTGAATGTGCCCGCTAATACCGTAAAATTAATAATTAAGTTATCTTAGGGCAACTCAACGTTTCCTTTCGAGCGGGATTGCGCAGACATTGGTCAAATCATTGTTTGATCATATCAAAAGTTATAACAAAATTCTTAGCTTATGTGAACATAATTGTAGACTATTGTACATAGAGACGTCGGTCGGTGGTAAACTTTATGTATAGATTTACGACGAGAAAGAACATCAACTCGGCATTAGCGATGACGTCACTCGTTCTTTTTTTTCGGTTAGACGATTATAACCTCGCATAGATCGTTGATCTGCATGATCTACATCTAATACGTAAGTACCAGACGGTCGCTACCTCATCGTAAGCTGTACAAATGACGCACAATTTACGTAATATATTTGCACAGTAATCCTTTATGAGCAATATCTATCTATCTATCTTACATACGAGTATGTATCTACAAATATATCACACTAATATTACTAAGGTGAAATTTCGTATGTGTGTGTGTTGGACTAGACATCTTATCCCTAAAAATTGGAGTGTTCCCATGGGATAGTCAAACATGTAACGCGGGTAAAACCACGGGGCGCAGCTAGTGAACATATAAAGTAAACAGTAGCTCCTGAATGACTGACTAATATTCGCCAGTAATCACGCGTCAACCGCTGAACCTAGAAAAATTAAATTTGGAAGGTTAATTCTCTAAGGGGATCAAATAGGGGTTTAAAGTATAAAACTTCAGCAAATTTCGTTTCATGTCGCGGTCAACGCCACGGGTCACAGCTCCTAGTTTCAATATAATACATTTGAAGTCTAACCACGCGGAATGTGTAGTTTAGCAGACATGGCTGGACTATTGAAGGTTGGGGACTTCTTTTAATATCATCGAAGAAATAAAAGGTGCCTTTTATGAATAACAGGATCCCTCACAATGTTATTAATCATCATTAGAGCATCTTCACTACATTTCACTATTACAATTTATGTAATAGTAAAATGTAGTGATTATGCTGTGATTAAAGAACACGTGAACAAAGTGTCTTCCCTTTAATAGAACAATGAGAAAAAGTATTGATGAACACATTCTTAGAGACATAGTTTGTAGAAGTTTTAGTTAAAATTAAATTACTTGTTACCTACGCTAAGGCTAGATTGTAGTAACATTTAGGAATCCTTTCTACAGGGATTTTTTAAACCCTATTCTTAATTAATTTAATTACCAAAAATATTGTTCACTATTCCTCACGATACTTTTTTACAATATATGCAGGCGATAAGTACTAATACTACATCTCATAGATTAAGTAGCGGTATCTATCCTTAGACCAAAATGTAGAGTCAGCATACTATGTCTTCAAGATATTAAACTTAAATCAGACACGAACATCGTCGTTGTTAATATCGTATACTAACATAACATATCTTATTATAAATGAAAAAGACAGTGCCTTTTTTCTTTCTTTTCCATAGAAACAGTGATGGATCTCTCGGTTCACTTGATTTTTTGCGCAATCGCATATTAAATCAAAGTCCCTAATTCTTTAGGTGTAACAAGAACACAATTTTGCACACAGGGTAAACCGATTTTATAATTTTCTAATTAAATATCTTTTAATTTTGAACGAACATTTTATGAGGTTTTTGTGTGAAAAATAATAATCACCAAAAGTATTTTCTTTTAAATATAAAGATTTATCACAAAAATACGGTTTACCAAAAATAATTATCAAAATCAATTCATAATTGGGCAATTAATTGTGTAAGTAACAAACCTACTTAAATAGATGCATACAAATAGAGAAAAAGTCAGTAACGATATAATCTCTTATCACATGGGCGTAACCGCGGGAATATTATAAGATGAGATACAAAAAAAAATATGAATAGAAGAAGAGTATAAATTAGCGCAACTCAGCGTTTACGCGGTGCCTTATACGAGTAAGTATGGTTCACAAGTTACATATCGTATAATTACGTGAGGGGAACGAAAAAACTTTAAACTTTTCAGTTACTTAGTGATAATATTTATATGAATATATTTTGACCTTTAAAGGAATTTCCTCGTACAAAAGTCTTGTTTTGATAGAAACTAGAGATGTTTACCTATTTCATTGATAATTTGCTGAGCGAAGCAATGATTTCAGAATGTTTGGGATGAAAAGTCCCGGGCCTAACAAAGAAAACGCATATTTGACTTTATTAAGCATCTTAATCTTCATCAAGAGCCACATTATCATTCCAGCCCTACTGTGACATTTTAATACTATTTTTGTAGATCTTTTATCTTTTGCCTTAAAATAGGCCTCAGTTTCAGTGATAACCTTTTCATTCGAGTCAAATTTCGTACCGGTGAGCATTTTTTTGAAATCTGTCAACAGCCAGTAGTCGCTGAGAGTCAAATCTGGTGAATGTGGGAGTAATTCGAAGTTCAATTCTGTCTTCTTCAATGTATTTTTAGCATTCTTTTGATTGCCTTGTAACACAGTGGTTGTTTTGATGAAACAATTTTTTTTATTTGCCCTATCCGGTCGTTTTTATGCAATTTCGGCCTTCACACGCTCCATTAACGGTATATATTATATTCAATGTATGGTATTTATTTCGCTTCTCAAAATAATATTCATTACATCATGCACATCCCAAAATACCGAAGCTATAAACTTTTCAGCCGATTGTTGTGGTTTTGGACGAGGTTCACCAGTGTGTCTCCACTAAGATGACGATCGATTTGATTACGGAGTGAAGTTATGGATTCATGTTTCATCCATTGCCACATATCGACGTAAAAATTGTGATTTATTACGTTTGAGCATGGCCTAACACTGCTCAGTATCATCAACACATTTTTGCTTAACAGTGATCAAACGCGGCACCAACTTTAAACAGAGCTTTCTCATAGTTAAATGCTCATGCAACATAAAGTTATCGCGTTCTTTTGATGTCATTGCGATGTCAGCTAACTCACGCAACCACGCTTTTCATAATTTAAAACGATTTTGTTAATTTTTTTGATATTTTCTGGTGTTACCCCCTCATTAGGACGTCCACAGCATTCTGCACCATCGGTCTCTCTATCACCACGTTTGAAGTCAGCAGACCAACGTTTACTGTTGTTTAACGTTGTTTCTAACGGAATAGAGTCCCTATGACACTTTTCTAGCCATTGCTTTGCTTGGACGGTAATTTTGTCAACCAAGAAGCAGTGTAAAATCAAAACACGAAATTGTTTTATAAATTTGTTTTAAAAATAACAAAACTATTGTCACTATAATCAC
Organism: Ligdia adustata; assembly: GCA_947049295.1. Taxonomy (NCBI): domain Eukaryota; kingdom Metazoa; phylum Arthropoda; class Insecta; order Lepidoptera; family Geometridae; genus Ligdia; species Ligdia adustata. The sequence continues at coordinate 8,608,150 of OX346225.1, read as the reverse complement.
AATATCTCACAAACTTATGAGTGAAATATCCTGAAATTTCAACAGCTTTCTTTTAAAGGTTTTAATTGTAGAAAACAGAAATATTACCTAAAAATCATAAGAAGCATGAACGGATAACCTAAGTAACCCATAAACAGTTCAAATAATTACCAAATTTAAGTGCACTGCCTGCTTAGTATTAATTTTCGAATACTAGGTAACTACTGGGGTAAAAGAGTCCTGAGTTGGAGACTGCGGGTAAACATAGTACGTTGAATGTCAGTCTGTTATATGGGAGAATGTCTTGCGGCAAGCAGCGGTCATGACTTGGATGAAATGAGCTGGAGACTGAGCTCAGTGACTTTCATTAAAATATAAGATGCTCGTCCGATGCATACGTCTAGCAGTAGCCGAACAGGTGCATAACAGACATATTTTATGTACGTTCATACTTGTATAAAGATTCCAAAAATGGAATATTTATTTTCAATTGTTCTAAGTTTCGTAGCTATAGAAAAATTACTACGCCGTAGCAGTGTAACGTGAAATAATAGACCGGTTTTAAGCATAGGCTTTTTAGTGGTATTTATTACATATAATTAAAAAAATACGTAATTGTTTTATTTTTAAATTTTATCATTAAGTATGTCTCGTTTTAATTTCTACTAATTATATATAACGCGCAGTGCGTTGATGTCTTTTCTTCGAATAATAAAATAGAAACAAATGACCACGGGTTAGGTTAGGAACAGCAAAAAAATATTAACTTTCATTACGAACGTAGCCTACTTCGAAAATGTTTCAGAATTATTTACATAGGGGTATTTCTCAAATATTATAATCAAAAGTCTCGGAAGATAAAAATATTCAAAAAAGCCGAATAACCCACGCACCAAGTTTTCTTGAAATTGGTTTTGAATAATACTACGATCTGTACGCGAGTACGAAATTTCAGGAGACAAAAATTGGTACACACATCGTGACCGTAAGACCAAAAAATTTGGCCAGACACGATGAACGACCAAAAAAGATTGACCGCGCGAACAAAGCGCCTCGCTGAGCTCTTAAACTTTTTTGTATGATACTTAAAAAGTACAGGAAAGTTAAGTACCAAAATGTTGCGTTTTCAAGACATGGTTTTCATGGAAATTGGTTGCAAGTTCTACATTCTGCAACAGGCTTGCGTTGATGTCTTTTATGTCAAGCATTAAGATTTTTTTACTAACTATTGCTTTTATGCGTTTTACCTAACGGATGATTATTCATACGATGGTATTACTTATAAAAAAATTATATATTTGTTCCAAACAAAAATGGTTATTGCTCGTCGACAAAATATATGCAACAGCCGATTTGTTTTCTCGAATTCACAGTTAATCTCATAGTGAAAATTGTTCCTTACGATGAGCATAGTGATCCCCTTTCGGCTTAGTTACATGACAATAATTAGATGACAATGTATGATTGAGCCAGCTAGAAAACCTTTATTGGAAAAGAATACAATTTATTGATGTGGCTAGTGGGGCGTATGAAGTATTTGCAATGCCCTTAGCTTAATTTATCTATTTGTTGTAGTACCGTAAAAACGAAACGAAGAACAAAGGTTCTCATAGTTTCGGAAGTTTAGAGAAACTTATTCTGTTTTACAACATTTTAAGTTTTGTCTATCGCATTTAAATTATGCGTATCTACATATTTAATTTAGGTATACATAGATATTTTTGCAGTAAAAATACATTCCTTTGCCGTGGTATTATTAGGTTGTACCATCAATGGTACAACGGCAATTTTTTTTGTCGGTGTACTATAACATGGTAGTACTATGGCAAATATTATAATTACCTAACATAATGGCGTGTTCTCCGATATACACAAACACATACCTAGCTACATTATGTAATTGTTTAGAAAAGGCTTTTTCTTGCGTATGTCCGCCCAGGAGACAATTGATATACTCGTAAAGCGAGTGCTAGTCTGTCTATGTGTTTATCATTTTACGGTTAGCGAATTGTCAATTTTCGCTAAGGATTTTTAAGTTTGTTTCTCTAGGTGTCACCTGTTATCTATGTTATGGCCAGGCGCCCCGTGTCTTTTACCATCAGGCGTCAGTCAAACCCCCATAGAAACTATGATTCAAGATATCCACAAGTGTACATGTATCCGTTTATAGGCACATAATCGTAATAATATGCATTAAGTTTCTGTAAAGACAGTATAGTTAATAAGAATTAATAAGAAACCTGTACAATGGAGAAGTTTGATTCATGCGTGTGAATGCTTTAATGCATTTATTCAGTCATTTATCCTATAAGTTATTAGTTTTCTGCATTTTCTACGAGATGTAGTAGAGATTGAAGTATATATTTTGCTAGTTTAAAATAAAAACAGAAGCTATGCAGAGCCAATATCAAGTAGATATAGTAGTTCTGTGAAGTGATGAACTCGCGATCAAAAGAAATACGACACATTTTCTGAAATTGTCAGTTACAAATGAAACTATTGTAAATAATAAGCTCTACTTTGAAATAATAAGCTCTATATTTCATTTATCTTATTTAATAGTATGGGCATTTTTTCTCAAATTCCTATAAACTTAGCAATTAACCCCGTACTATTATTTACTACATAAAAAATTACAGACGCACGCCGCTGTGAAAAACTTGCACGTTACGAACTAATGGGACTATCGTTGCTTGTTACTAAAGTTGAAAGTGCTTTACCAAATAAGCAGTATGCCTGGCTTAAACAAAATATTATTACAAATTGATGTTCTGCGAACCGTTGACCTCGCAATAATTTAGCTACTTCAGGAATATTTTAAGTTCCCCAAAATGTTGACTTACGGCGTTGCGCGGCATATAACTCAGATTTACCGTGGAAACAACAAATATCTTCGAGTATTATTAAATTCTATTTCTCATGAAAAAAAACTATTTCAATAGATTTGTTGTGCATTGCATTTTAAACGAAACTTTCTTCCTTTTTGCGAATAATACCTCCCCCAATCGAAAATATTTTAATCGTCGGAGAAGACATGGCGCCAGAAATAAACACAGACTGTTACGTGGTATTTATGTCGCGTAGAAACGAAGGAAGTAGCCCCCTTTTGGCATCCGCATAGAAATAGATTAGTAATTATCGAGTAATGGCACCGCCAACATCTCCGCGGACGGCCGGCTCTAAATTACTTGGCAATGGTCGTAAGAGGGGATCGAAAGGAAACGAATCATACGTTATACATTCATCAGTAAATATAGGTACGTAAAATATAGTGTTGCTTCTAATACTCAATGTGCTTTTATAAGAATCAAAGCTGTTTAATTCATAGTGGCTATTATTGCTATGTCGAAATAGTTTTATTTATTAATCATTATTGGAACTAAACATCTCTTAAACAAGTAATGTGCGGCAGCTCCGCAAGCAGCTAGCGTGACAGACAGGTGTGTGCGCCGGAGCAGCCCCTCACCTACCCTGCGTTTCCGACGCCGACTGCGTAACGTGAATACCGATCACGTTGCTTCAAAACCATCTCTAACTACTATAACATAAGAACTAGATTACATCGCTACGGCCGGCAGCACGTGCATCATCGTATTAACGGTCTCGGATTTGGTAGGTAATGAAGCGATTAACGTTTTAATCGACACTGAAACGGAAGATACTATTAATAAAGATTCTACGGCATTGATTAAAACGATGAAACCAATACAACCATAATAAATATACGAGTACAACCAATGGGTATGTAAACAAACAAGCGAGGCGCGTCGAATCCGGAGCATCGTATATGCACACGGTGACCAAACGGTGACATGCATAACTTACGTGCACTTACTCGGCCGACTGCACGTTAACAAAGCTGTGTCACTGCATCGATCGATCGCAGCGGTGGCGCTCGGAGCGGGCGCCGGCGCGCGCAGTGGGCCCTGCGCGCTGGGCATTTAGCATGGTCGAGCGGGACGCAGGGCCGCATGGCGCTCCGGGAATGTCGGGTGCGCGTGCACTTTCCTTGCGGCGAGCGTGGTGCATAGAGCGCAGTGCAGCGTGCGCGGGGCGCAGGAGCACGCGGTGGACTGCAGCGCGCGCCCCGCGCCCCCCGCGCCCCGCTGATTCACACCACCACCCGATGAATGGAAATAAGCCACTGCTCCTCGCTCGATACGTATCGCGGCGCCTGCGCCTCCATACAATAACGTTACTTAACGCTCTACGTAATAACGTGTCATCGTGCGGGCGCTCCCCGCCCGACGCGTGCGTGCATCCCCGACCGCTCCACTTTTATATTTTCGAATTACTAAATTCGTCTCCACACTCCCGCTACAGCAGTTAATAAATTTATGTGCTCTATTTGGTTAAGTAAGTCATTAAATTTTAATTCAAACGGGCTCTATTAAGGCTGCCAATTCAATTTCTGTGTTACCGTCGATGCGGGCATCGTAATTTATATTTCTCCACCCCTGCTTGTAACAACAATGTAACGCCGTAATACATTCGGCTGCGATAGCGTCACACTACGTTTACAAGGGGTATACTACAATAAAGATACTATTCTATAAATATAATGCACTCGTAGACGCAAAAGTAGATCAAAAAAGTGCAATCGAAAAAAGGGTATCGGCATATTTCTTGTCGATTTGCGCAACGGTCTAAAAAGTTTCCTTTTACATACTAGCACATCTACATAATTAATCGATATTGATGATGATACATTACTGGCGTTAGCTAATAATATTAGTAACCACTGCAAGTAGGTAAGGGTGGTAGAGGTTGGCGAGACGCGCGACGTGCGACAGATGCAGCCGCATGCCGGCGCCGGTTGCTTATCAGCGGCGCGGGCGGTGCGCGGTGTGCTAGAGAATTCCGCTGTTTGGGTGCGAGTAGCGGTTGCTTCTCGTTGCTTCAGCAACAAAACGCCAAGTGGCTTTAGCAGGCTGATCGTACGCAAACCTTACTTAATGAGGCCCTGTCATAAAGGTAGCCGGCGTAATTATGAGAAGGGTGCAGCGACGTATAGGATAGTCTTTAAGGTGACTGTAAAAAAGGGCTTCTTCTAGTGTGATTGTGGTAATGCTGATCATGTAAGCCGCGTTGTCAAATTTGCTGTAAAAGCCGCTGCTTATATTTACTTTTAATAGTGTACATTCTGCAATTATTGCATTAGAATTCAGAGAAACATAATTAACTAATTGTAATTTAGCAGGAGTAAGTACACTTTATTTTCTGACTATCTATATTCTATCAGCGCTGAAAACGATAATTACTCGTATGTAATACGAGTACTATATTTTGAAGTTTTGGTTCGAAGTTACTTAAACCTCCTTTAAAATGGGTGAAAATGTGAGAATTCCTTCGATTCGGCAGCCAAATTTTTCAGATATTTTTATGTATATACCAAACCAATGTGTCGATTTTGATATGGGATACTTTTAAGAAACAAAAATAAGTCTAGGTGCAATAAAGAAAAAAATCCGTAGAATTGAGAACCTCAATCCATTGAATCCCATCCTCCCTATTGAAGCCGCTTAATAATAAAATTACATAGGTATAATACGTAGGAAATACTGGACTGAGACGCGGGCTGGCCGACTGTGGTGCGGCCTACTCAGTTTTGTTTCCTGTTAGCGATTACACGATCCTCGGAACCATGATAAAATCCTACTAATATTATAAACGCGAAAGTTTGTATACATGTTTGTACTCTTTCTAGCTCAAACGGCTAAACGGATTTTGAGCACTGGCACTTATGTCCTGGATTAACACATAGTCTACTTTTTATTCCAGAAAAGCAGTGTTTTCTTAAGATAATCAAATTTCTGCGGGCGCAGCTAGTAACCAATCAAGAATAGTAGACGCTGCAATGTGCCTATTATCCGTTACTACCCCACGGCTCAACTAGGTTGCTCAAACGATAAATCTATTATTGTTGAAGGGCTTACTTAAATGATTAATTAGGTAGAACTTATCGTTCACAATGTCCTTTACATAGAAAAAATAATCAATTAGTTACTTCCCTCGTAATCTCGTGAGCTTTTTATCTAGATAGGCATGTGTCATTGAACGAGCGAAGTGTCTCTGTTTCGAGTTCGTATTAATTACTTGTGAAACAAGGTTCACAAACAAATGTGGATCAAATCCAGGATTCTAAGGCAGTTGGATCAAATAATTATTAATTAGGTGCATTATAATGATAGCGGGCTCCATTGTCATCTTTTTTTAGGGATGTCTGGGCAATACGTTTTAAAAGTGGATGTCTACGACGTCGCTTGGGGAGAGCTCTAGGGTACTTCTCTGCGAGCGATGGTTCAAGCCAAGGTTCTGCCGTCTGAGGCGCCCTTTTGGTTGTCGCCCACTCTCTCGGCTAGCGCATTTATTCGAAAATTCTTTAGCACAAGTGTCTAAAACTAAAAATTCATAGTACACAATACACAACCCAATTTTCATTCAACATTGGTTAGCCACTATATACGAAATGTACCCAAGTACGAAATTTCTCGCGGCCAAACATCCATACATACAAACTGACAGACGAAAGAACATATTGCCTGACTCAAAGCAGAGACGCTTCGCACGCTCGGTCAATTAACTGCGTATAGTGTGTAATCAATAAGTACCTACAGGCAAAATTTTGACTGAATTAATAAAATATTGATGGTGCGACAGGTTGCGGTAGTAGTCCCAGTTTTGTTCAAAAGGCCTTATCCTACAAGTAGACAATATATTTAAATAAATGTTCATATATTACTACGAGCATGTAACACCGTGTCTTTTACTTAGTTTTCTGTGAAATCATCGAGAGTTCTAATAGGTTAAAGGGGCCTTTCTATGACAATGTCTGACACCTCTCTGGATGTTACCATTCCACAAATGACACACTACACACACTAGAAGCTAATGAAGTAGAAGTAGGGAAACTCGTGAATAGCTACAGGTATGTAATTGTTGCCATGTCGTATCTATAGGACCGGCCGCGACCCAGGCGGGCCCCGTTTATCGGCTCCCGTCCCATTTACACTCGATAAGGAAAACTTTTGTTATGAGGTAAATTCTGTTGGCAACTCTACATATTTACCTACCTAATATGTATGATTACCTACATAACATATTGAAAGATATACCTACTTTGTCTTAGATCAGTTATCATACTCGTTATATCGTATCAACCCATAGTATCCCACTATTGGCCACGGGTCTCCCATACGACATAGGTGTAAGTCAATAGTCCACTACGCTAGCCAAATTGCATGTTAGAGACTTCACTTATCATCGAAGCTAATAACTTGCTTCGATAAGCAGGTTTCCTCGACATATTTTCCTTTATTGAAAAACTCAGAGGTAGGTGCATGCCTGAACCTGGGATCGAACTACCACTAGAAGTACTCAACTTGAGTTACCATCCTGTGGCGATACGGGACTGTAAGCAATCTAAGTATTATTTAACGTTTCCCTCAGGTTCATTATGTTATAGCAAACGATACCTACTCGCTTTCACTTCATCAGTTTCCAGAAATGAGGACGATATTGGCCATAAGAGTTATTATATTAAAGTATAATAAAATGACGATTGCGACTCTGTTGCAAATATATACGTGTATGTGCTGAAGTTTATACTACCGATAAATTCATTTGAGTATTTAAAAATAATAGTGTTGTATCAACCTATTCACGTAACTGGTAGGCACGAGTTTCGCACCAGGGGTGTAGACCATGGGTCATGATGGACAAAAGCAAGGACTTATTGTATTCTGTACTTATTGTTTTCGAATGGTTCTATCCTTCTCCGACAAACAGGTTTCCTGTAAAGTGGTAATTAATTCTAAACCACACACGCTACAAGACTCAAAAATTCATCACTGAACCTCGAATCAAACATTTAAATTTGACAGTCATCGATGAAATAGGTTAAGCATGCATGTCGTGCTTACAGTGAGAAATGGCTAAATGAAGGCAAATAAAATACATTTTAAATATGCTTCATTTTATATTATTTAAAAACAATATAATCTTAAAACAAAATAATAAAATAAAAGATAATAAACTACTGATTGTGCTATAGCACTTAGATAATGAATGATATAATACGAATATCTACACAATATTTATGAAAAATTATTTTGGATTTCAAGTCAATGTAATAATAGTCCTATCAATATAATAGTCCTAATCCAAATTGACATCATCAAAACCTTGGCCTGACTACGAGTATTCAATACCTACGTACATCAATACATTTGAATAGAAAATGCAAGCCTTAGTTTCTAAGATGGTATATAAAGAATATCTAGTGTTTTCTCGCTTTGCGTTGATGTCAGCGTGAGGAATCGAAAAATATATTTTTTATGGTGTGGTTCCTCCTCACCACCGCCACACCTCACCCAATTATTTCTCTTTCTCTCTGTATCCGACTTCCTCGACACGTGTTTCACCATAGAACAAGGCATCCTCAGGAGCTGTTGATTCTTCAAGCGCTCGATCGAAAATAAAGCAAGAAAAAGCTAGAAAACACTAGATATTCTTTATATACCATCTTATTATAAATGGATTTCCGCAAAGTAACGAATGACTCTATTAACTACCTTAGTTTCTACTTGAAAGTTTATAATCCTGATATTAAATATACATAATACATATCGCATTTGTTTTTCGAAGGCATTTTTTGGTACATTTTAAATATGGCAAAACATTTGAGTTTGATGCAGACTTTGCTAGTTTAGAAAACAGTCAATAAATGCACACTGGAATATCTCCGACTAAAATAATTTTGTGCTTGTAGTCATCTAGGTCAATACAGTAGCCTCCATAGCGCCATTCTCTATGCGCCGCTTTCCATGATGTGCAAAAACGCATCTTAACCAAAGTAATTAAGTAAAAAAATTAATTCGTAATTTATCAGAATCGCGCTAAGGTGGCCACAGTAAAGTTCAATCAGGCAAATAAAGATACGATTCTAGGAACGCCTGTACCCAGATGCCATGCTTGGTGTTCTTAAAATCAAAACAATCGATTAACGTTTTGTTTAAATCTATAATTGAGCTCTGAATTGGCAAGCTTCTATGTGTATATAGTATATGTACACATATGTGTATATAGTTTATATACACATAGGAGATTGCCTTGCCTTATTTCCTCGAAGTCATAGAGCGTATAACATATATAAAGGCAACATACGAAGTGTTGTCATTATTTCACAACAATTTATATAAGGTACATGTTGTATTGTACGTAATTTTTAGGTAAAGAATACGGGTAAATGATTATATTACACAATTATAATAATATATTCCATACAAGATGTAACCCACATAGCCAATGACAAAAACTCTCAATAAGATATTTTCATAAATGTTTATTTGCTAAACTAACCACCTATTGAAGGTAGACATTTACTTTTGAAGAGTCTGCAATAGCAGCAATGTTTTGAAATGTCAAAATTATTTTCTGAATATCATAATAAAATAGAGTTATACATATTGTACAAAAGATCGTGATTACAACGAATACTAAAGTAAATATTGCGTTAATCTATAAAGTAATAAATATTTGATTGGTCTCTGTACAAATATACTAAATACTAATACCAATTGGTAAAAGGCTTTGGAATAACTATATTTAAAATTTAATTCAATTCTTAGAACTACAATTTATTAGTCTATCAATTCTTGGTATAGTTTTGGGCCCAACACATTTAAGTACAATACTTTATTTTTATCTAGACTTACAATTTAAGAACGATGAACAAACGACTACTACGAGTACAACATCGTTTCTTTTTTACAGCATAATGTATCTTTACAGTACTTGATACAGCTACTTGGTGTAAAAAGCTCCTGATTGCAAACAATTGTCTCTAACGCCTAGATCGCTTATGTTCGGAACAGCATTGAACCCAAAATGTTACCACATTCCAATACTAAGTAGTCTTTTATTCGTACAAAAATATCGTCATTTTTGGGGAAGATTCTGGGGTTATAGGCATCTGACAACAGTCTATTTCAGTAACACATATTGTCTACATTGACAGATTTACTTATCAAAAATAAGTATTCTTAGCTTTTCAAGTAAATAGTAGGAACCAGCAATCAGAAAAATGAACATTTTCTTACATTCTTTCGAATTGACAAACATTGCGTTAACATCAGCGCCTAACATAAGGAATGGTTAATGATCTTTTATGCATACATGTACTTACGCAATAGCACATTCTTATACTATAACAAAAGTCTCTACTTGATTACTACATTATCAAACACAATGAAGAGCGCAAATATATTAAGTTTAGACAAAATATGTTACTGAAGATACGTTAGTCTTTAAGTCACGAAGCAGCAGAGGATCCTTACCCGAGACCGACGTCAAGGCACATCATAACCACGAAGCCGATGATGCAGCCCCAGGTAGCCAGCTTGCCGTTACCACTGTGGGCAATATGATGTATTTGTAAAGAAATTTTATGACTATAGTTACGGTTCACCTATATAACAGCTTTGTGTACGCTATTCTAGGCATAAAACTCGTATGTTTTTTTCCAGCTGAAGAGTAACATAGTAATGTGATGTCATACTTTGTGTTTAAATCGTGATTGGACAGACTAGCTATTACATATATCAAAGATGAGAAATAGACTCAACATATTGAAATGTATGTAGACAGACATTTTCGAGGTAAACAACAGTGACATTCGATTAGAAATGTAATGGATGCTCGATGTTACAGAAACAGCTTTAACCCAAGTCAAGGTGATATTTTACATCCAGAATACGTCATAGAGTTGCTCTTTCACTTGGCAGCGATGCATAATGTACCGCCCAGCCTTAATCGGTTCAAATCAGATGCTTAGACGCGCGCCACCGGACATCGGTCGTGTGTAAATGAGCAAGCAAAGTAATACGTTAAGTTTTCATTGACGCACTTTGACAGTGATATACATAATAGTATGTACATACATAATAACATATTGTATTGTGGTCCGTTATAAACGCTGTCGTCATACAACTGCCCATTGAGTAATAACAAGTAAACGATATTTGAATATCAACCAGGCAGCTAAATTACGATATCGGAAAGACCGTCGATGGTGCTTGCGACTCACGCACTGCTTTTGAGAAACCGGCCGGAATACGATTACTGGAATTATGAGCTATTAAATTTAAACGATTCATAGTACGTACCCACGGCGAGTAACGCACCATCTCATTTATAGGAAAATACACTTTTGGACATTCTTTGTCCATTGTACAATCGAATATTTTGTAACAATACTGTAGAAATATAGAATACTAATCATTTAATCGAAGCTGTTTGATTTTCAAAGAAATCAGGCTTTTAAAGCAAAACAACGAACGACAAAGAAGAGTTTGAATATAGGATGATGTAACCAGTAGATGTAACACACCGAAATGCAAATGAGAAGTCTGTCTAATTGCTACGGTTTTAACTAAGATACAGACAAAGAGTAGAGCTAAGAATAGGCGACACATCGAGGATTACACTGAGACATTAGTTTCTTTTCCATTTTGCAATAAAACATTTAAAACCGAATTTTGAGATACAACAAGAAAGAAGTTACATTTTAAGAGTTTTAACTTAACATAATTAATAAGTACTAATACTTCTGCGATATTGATCTTATGAGCCCACAATGTTATAATTTTTTCCTACAAATGTTGATGTCTAAAGTGAAGGCGAATACCGGGTACCGCATCTAAATGCACAAACATTTTTTCCTTTTGGGGAAAATCACTCATCGAGAAATCCCAAAGCTTAAAAAACATAAAATTAAAATTTAAATAATGTATCGAGATGGGTGGGTAACTTATTGATTGTTGTACGCGTGTATCACTATCTAGACAAATATACTAACATTACATACATGCTGACTGAAGGAATTTTACCTAAACAATGCAGAGGAGCTACGCTTGCAAAAACACTTGTTTGTTTTTTCGATCTCATTCGATCCTATACTGCCATCGCCATCGCGGCGTGTCGTGTTGCTCGTGTCAAGTTTCCGGACGCTGACCGAGCACCGCGTCCCGCCGGGTATGTGCCTGCCTGGCAGTTACAGATCGAACGACGTATCAACACTTTCAGGACTCTCATAGCTAAGCTAATCTGTTTCAAGCGCGGCAACAACAGTTCGTCGTTACAGAGAACGTGCGGGTTGATATTGGATGAATCGCCTTTTCTAAAGCGATCAAAGGAAAGTGTACCGGAAGTGGGAGGAAATTGATCGGCGCGTGGACGGCGGGCATTTACCGGATGCCGATGCTATGATTAATTTCTGGCTCGGCATTTGGTCCGTGCCGGTCAATCACGCGGAAGGTGATGCGCGTTGTCGAGCGGGAATGCGAGTCCATCGAACCCATGGGGTCTGTTGTCATAGATCCTGTGGACGTTAGTTGTGCGATCCGTAAGGCACAGAACTGGAAAAGTCTTGGGTCGGACGGTTTGCACAACTTCTGGATTAAGTGGATTCGATGCTCGCACGATCGCTTGGCCACGCAATTCCAAGAAACCCTCGAGGTCGGTTTTCTTCCCCGTATTTTGACCACTGGTGTCACTTTTTTGCTCCACAAGTCCAGTAGTACCACGGATCCGAAGAACTATAGCTTGCTTACCTACTATCTACAAGCTCCTTACATTCATTCTGACTACAAAAATTAATACGCACGTTGTTGCGAACAACGTTTTGGCTCCTGCTCAGAATGGCTGTAGGTTGGGTCTCGTGGTACTAAGGAGCTCCTCCTCATAGACATAGCCATTAGCCAACAAGTCCGGCGGAACAAATGAGGTCTCTCTGCCGCCTGGATTGACTACAATAAGGCCTATGATTCGGTGCCTCATTCATGGCTTCAGAGGATTTTACAGTTGTATAAAATCAATGCAACTCTTAGATCCTTCTTAGGCGCATGCATGGGACAGTGGACCACTGTCCTTCGTCAGCCAGGCGGTGGTGATATCTTTTGTGGTCCGCAAGATTGTATAAGGGTTGAGCAGCGAATATTCCAGGGCGACAGTCTAAGTCCATTGTGGCTTTGCCTGGCACTAAATCCTCTCAGTACTTTGCTGAAGGATTTAGGGCTAGGCTATAGGCTTTGTAGAGGGGGTGAGCTGCTGTACATGGTCGACTTGAAACTGTTTGCACCGAAATGCCAAGACTTGTTGGAGTTGTTGAAAACTACTCAGGTTTTCAGCAACTCCATCAGGATGGAGTTCGGTGTAGATAAGTGTGCAGTTTTACATGTGCAGCGGGGGAAGGTTGTAAATTCACCAAATTTTCTTTCCTAGACTATGACACTTAGTGTATATCTCTCTCCGAGGAAGAGACAAGTATCTTGGTATGTCAGAGTCGTTGAGTATCTCAGTAGACGAAGTCAAGAAATAAATACAAGACCGCTTCTTTTGTCGCTTGACAAAAGTACTAAACAGTCTTTTGTCTGGCGGCAACAAGTTGCGAGCCTTCAACGGTTGGGTGATGCCTCTACTGATATACTCCTTTGGCATACTAAGATGGAACCAGACTGAGTTGGACGCTTTGGATAGGCGAGTTCGTCAACTGCTCACTTCGCATCGCATGCATCATCCGCGCTCGTCAGTTGTGAGACTGTACATTCCACGGGGTAAAATGGGGGTCGTGGCTTTTTAAAAGCCAAAAACCTCCACAACCGTGAAGAGTGCAGTCTCAGGGATCATTTCCTGAACAACAAGTGCGGGATGCATTGCGACGTTGTGGCAGTTGACAGGAGCCTCACCCCACTCTCCTTGGCGAACGAGAATTGGCGCAGACCGATGGTGCTTATCACTGAGGACCGCAGGGAAGTATGGAAGAGTATGGAGCGGCACGGGAGGTTCTATCGAGCTCTAACGGGGCCCGATGTGGGCCTACTCGCTCCAGTGAACTGGCTAAGGTTCGGGGACCTCTTCGGGGAAACCAAAGGTTTTGCTTGTGCAATTGCCGACGAAGTAATGATGATGAACAACTATAGGAAATATATCCTAAAGGACGGTACGGTCGACATTTGTCGGGCATGCCTGATAGACTCTCCGCCGTCCCGGAGAGTCTATCAGGCATATTATTACCGGTTGTTCTCATCTTGCTAATGGCGAGTATTTGCACAGGCATAACCTAGTAGCCAGGATCATCCATCAGCAACTTGCTCTTCAATACGGCCTTGTCGAGTCCGAAGTGCGGTACTATCGGTATGCACCGTTGCAAGTTCTTGAAAATGGTCGTGCGTTGCTCTACCGGGACCGCTCTATCATTACGGACAGGACAATTGTTTACAATATATAGTGCTTGTAGACCGGTCCCAGCGCAGAGCAGTGCTCGTCGACATCACGATCCCGGATGATGAGAACCTCGTGAAGGCTGAAAAGTACAAGGTCAGAAAGTACTTTGACTTGGCTCATGACGTTACCACCATGTGGGATGTTGATTCGACGATCATTGTTCCGATAGTCGTTTCGGCAAATGGCCTGATAGCGAGAAGTCTCAATCAACATCTTAAGATTCTCTCGCGAGATGGTTGGATCAAGGGTCAGGTACAGAGGGCTGTGATCCTCGATACAGCACGTATTGTAAGGAGGTTCCTCTCTCTGTAGCCCCTACCATCGGTAGCTTGGGTCCTACCTCGCTGCTAGCGACACTCTAGGTTTAGGTTTTTTATAATATTTATTCATATTGTAAAAAACTTAAATTTAAGAAATAAAATGGATACGAGAATAATAATAAATATACTGTGCAATGTAAACAATATGTATTTGGACTTTTTTTTTTTACAAAATATCAGGCCTAGTCAGAATTTAGTGTCCACTCTAAAAGATGCGCGTTTGGACTGTTCCAAAAAATTAAAAGCACATGGAAAGATAGCATGAAAAAAGATCAAATAATATGCGCGCTCGAATGAATGTACATAATGCAAGTTAAAATAAATATACATAATTATGATTTGTGACTGCGGAAATCGTCAAAGCAAGATATTCTCTCTCAGTATAACCCTACACTTTATAATGAATACACTCTTCTAATATTATGTCTCAAGGTTCAGCGGTTTAGGCTCCGTATTGATTGTGACTTGTGAGTCAGTCAGGACTTACTCTTTTATATATATAGATATACTCGTGTATAATTGCTAAGCTATTTATATTATTAAGCTAATTATCAATTCACGTGAATGTGATATTCGTATTTAATTTGAAGCTATCAATCTATAGCTTCAAATTAAATACGAATATCAAGTAGACCGCCTATATTACCTGAGTGGAAAGCACAGAGGTTGGAACTGTATGGAGCTGTACGTAACTGTGAGTTCGCAAATTTTCCTCAACATTCAAGCTGACAAGTGTATTGTAACAGCAATGACATCCGGCTAGTGTTTGATTCGCAGCCGGCAAGACAAGTATCTTCGGCACAGCGCAGTGCATGGCATTCACATCACGCGCGCTGGGGAACCCCGTTGGACACTCGACACGCACCTAAATACCGGTGACATCACGCAAGCGCGCAGGAATTCAGACCTCGTTACAAAACAAATCACATTTAGGAATTAATGTTAAAGTGACAACGGTTGAACACTACGTGCGAAGAGGACGAGGTCTTTATCATCGTTTGAGGTATCACATTTAATTCTGTTAAATGGTGTCTTCGTGAAAATCAATCGATATTCTTAACTTCTAAAGTTGCTTTATAGAAAACCTAGGCTATAGCTAAATAAAAACTATACAAATAATACTAGTAGTTCCGTGAACTGTTGACCTGGTGACCGCAATAATTTTGCGGCTTACTTAATATATTTCAAGCTTCCAATTAGCTTCCAAAGGTATCAAAAGTGACATGCACGTTGTTGAAGGAAACAACAGTCAGTAACCATGGAAACTGACATCTTCGATTTGCATCATAGCCGCAGTATTTTAGA
Source organism: Ligdia adustata (assembly GCA_947049295.1). Taxonomy (NCBI): domain Eukaryota; kingdom Metazoa; phylum Arthropoda; class Insecta; order Lepidoptera; family Geometridae; genus Ligdia; species Ligdia adustata. The sequence goes on along the minus strand of OX346225.1, from coordinate 8,592,263 downwards.
CTATATCATGAGTAATATAATATATATATATACTATATGTACACGTTGTGGCTTTTGCTTTTTTAAAGGAAACTTTCCCCATTTTTAGGGAAATACTCCCGCAGTAAAATACCCCAAACAAATTCTAAGTATTTTGTCAAGAGAAACTACTTCTAAAGCTACTACTACGCTAAAACTCTCAGTCAACAGCAGTTTGCAAAAAGAACAACTAATGCCTAAATTCCGGAAGTCTCGACACTTAATGTTCTTCGAAAGAAGCACTTTCCTGGCTGTCTTCCAAAAGTGATATTTATTGAAACTATCATGCTACTACATCTAACAGAGCTGTAAGCCATTCGGTTAGTGGTGAGCGATGGAAGGTAGGCGGTGCGAGAGCCGCGAGTCGAGGTGCCGGGTAGACTCAATGGGGTTGGCGAAATGGGTACACCATGGGATGGCCGTGGCTGGAGGTAGGTCACGGAGTGCCAACCGGCGGCGTGCTGGATTCCCAGACGATGACGTCGGTGTATAGACAAACTATATAGAGCGCCATGACCGGCCTTATCCCGGCAACGAATGCGTTATTTTATATATTTATTGTTATTGATTGTCGAGACAGTGACAATCCCACGCGAGACGTCGCTGCCGATTTTCCCGCGGCGAGGTTCTTGCCGCCCGCCCTGCGTCCGCTGCAAATAGCCGCGAGATCGCGTCGCGGCGCTGCGCACTCATCTCGTCGCGCAACTTCATGTCTGCACGTACGGTGCACGTGCATCGCCTACAGTCTGCGACACCTAGACCAAAATAGATGTCTAGACGCGCCGCTCGTAAAACACTAAGAAAGAGTATTTCAATTAATTAAATTAAGATATGACGCGTTTCACTTTTCTAGTCACACTCCGACCCATATTGGCAATTGGCATCGTTCAAGGTGCATTAGGAATGCCGGCGTCTAGACTAGACTCAGTTACGAGTTCATTAGAGAAAACTCATCTTTTCCCTTATTAACTCTTAAAATAAATACGTACGCGTCGACAAGACAATACTACCTATTTATTTCTATTTCATTTTAAACCAATTTACATTTAGAATGTTACAATAATTTAGGTATTAAGAACACTAACTACATATACTTACTAACTAGTCAAAAAGTCTGTTAGTTGAGGAAAAGATGGCATAAATGCTGGCAGTATTGACACGTTGGATGGCAATGGAGATTCTTTGACCCAAAAAAATCCAGCATTTTTGTCACCTATACCGTCTACCAAACACTTTACCAAATCCCTATAAAGTCTGAGAGCGGCCGGTCCTCACGGACCCATCGTTTCTACCCAAAACGGGACAAACATGTACCGACAAAAGCTAACGTAGGATCTCGTTGAAACTGGCGTGCCGCGTTATTAGATAAATAAAGAGGAATTATCTAATTCGCTCCAGATGCATCTCTTATTTCTGACCCCGACATGTCAAGAATTGAGAAAAAATAGCATCTTTCTAAAATATGTCAATTTTACAATAACATATCGTGTAACATATACTTTATTGTGACATTTTTACACATCATTCCGTCTGGGAACGTCGCAGTTATTTAGTCTATTTCTTCTCGAAATGAATTACGGCGGGGAATTTCTATGATTCGCGACCTATTTATATTACTAGTAGTTACTGTAGACCTCACGAACACAATAATTAAGCAGCATTAAAATATTTCTAACTTTCATAAAAATGTCAAAAGTGTCACGTTGAAGGGAATAACAGCTTGTAACTCTATGAAAACTGATATCCTCGATTTGTTCCGGTATGCCACAGAATGAATTTTCAACCTTATTTAATGTGTGATCAAATCTACTTTTATATTTTCATTGTGCTTTTTGCATCTTCAAGCAAACTTTCCCTATTTTTCAAAGTTAACTACTACACGACTAAACGACTGAAAATTCATAGAACTTGTATACAAAGTTTCGGAAAGATTAGATGGAAACTACGACCTGCATGCGAATACGAAATTTTTTGCGGACAATCATCTATACATACAAAAAGACAGACGAAAGTATATTTTGAGCAGAGACGAATCGCTCGCTCAGCCACTTATTTGTACTTATAGCAATAGGATAGAATGTTCAGATGACAGTCAATGTCTATGTGTAGGGTTTATCGCTAGTTTTTTTATATATCTTGTGGCATTATTAAAACTTGGTATAGGTAAGCGACCGAAACACAACAACAACAAGTCATAGCGTCTGCAGGTCTAAACTTTTTTAAAACAAGCAAGAGCTTTAAAACAACCTTTTGAGCAAGATAACTTTAATACATAAGTAACACATTTTAGTAAGATTAATTAACCACCAACCCTGATAGAACTGATCGTTACATCTTTGCGTGAATTAACCTGTATACTTCAAACACAGATACGATGAATGAAGGCGAGTAAAAGTAATGAAAAGTATTCTGATTCCTACAGTATATCTATCTTGAGGCTAGAAAACGTTCAGTTGCATACAAAGTATTGTGTATCGTGCTTGTTACATGGACCAGCAAAACAGAGGCTAAAAACTCCTAAATTCCAATTAAATACAAAGTAGGCCAATATTATAAAAAAGGTCAAACGATGCTCAATGATAATTGTGGCATGACAGAAATTCGTTATAAGAATAATAATGATAAAAAACACACAATAAAAAATTACAATAAATTTTACCATTTAAAGATACCTACAAAACGCAGATAAAAACATTACGATTTGGAAAGTTGCAAGGGGTGTATTCCTATTTGTCCCCGAGCATCTTTACTCAAATAAGGAGACGGGAATTAGTGAACGCCAACCCTGAGCGCCTTAGTAGAGGGCGGGGGCGGCGGCTACGGTGTCCAGGGTGTCAGACGGCGCGTCGCTATTTCGGGTGAAGCGGGCGTATATGTAGCGTCGTGACGCACGCAAGCATTACGCTTACGTTGACCGAACTTCGCGATAAACAGTTACAGTTTTACCGAGCCTTGTTTAGAATCAAATAAGGATGCATACGAATTTCTTTCGGAAGATCGAATTGCATAGTAAACAAGCAGTATGCAGCAAGAGTAAGTACCTTCGAGAGCATGTTTTTGTGCAAAACATTGACATTATTACAATACATAACCTAATTGTCCTAATTGGGGAAACAAAATCTGTGAGAAATGCGCGAATGTTGTTTCAAGAAAGCATTAACCGAACCGAGAACGCTAATGTAAGGAATTCCACGATTGCTATCTGTATAAAAATCGGAACGTAGCAACTGGCAGACTTGCAACGGCCAAGGTACATTAAAACGGTAACATTTTCTCGAAATATTCTGTTACCGTTATTCGAGGGAAGACATAACAATTAGACAATGAAGTCGAGAAACTGGCTATGATTCCGGAAGGGAACGTATACCGGTCCGGGACAATGTGCGAGATGAACAATAGCCTCGGACGTCGAGGGAAGGCGCCAAGGAACCGCTCGACCTTCGCTCTCACCGTCTAACGAGGCCTAAACCTATTGACGACTAACAAGCCGTCAAATGTGGAGCTGTCGAAATACGGACATGAATCGATACAATCAAGCGACTGACCCTCGTCATCAGATTTTGACAGAGCCCCGCGGATTTTTCGTCCCAAAACTGATCAGAGATATAAAATACGCTTCGGTATGTTGGAAAAATAAAGGAAGTATGAGATGTATGTAAATATCAATATACCTGTATCGCAGCAGGAGTAAAAAGTGAATAGACTCATGACGCGCAATAAAGGTTGTCATTATCGAGCCAAACCGAATTGAATGGTCAGAGGGAAGGATGTCTCGCGAGGGCTGATAATAAAGCGAAGAGTCTTTAGAGTTTATCTGGGTCAATATCAAGGCGAGTGTCTATAGTTTCTGTTATATTAGGGGAAGGACATCTGGGCTGAGACACTATTATATCAATAAATAATAGTCGTTTTATTCTAATTTAATGGTTTATAGCTGTTTGCTGTCTAAATATTTTGAAAATTTAACTTTATTTATAGCGTTAGTCAATTTACTATTAGCCAAATTGCGTAATAGTACTCATAATGCCCAGGGGGCTGACATTTTCTTGCACACTACCTGTACTGGCAAACAAAAATTTATCTATTATGCCTACTACTGCAATGCCTTCTACTGTATGACACAACCCTACTCACTCAAAAAAGCCTATAATTGGTTTTACATAACGTGATCCATAAACTTCGAAAAATGATAGAGACAGGAAATTATCACATGGATACAAAACATGTAGTAGCAAATTAAAATAATTTAGACTATGAATATGCTTCTGTCATAAGACGACATAGCCAATGCTTACTATACTCGTAGTAGCCTAAACCTTCGTGCAGCATGGCAGCTTGTAAAAACTGCATGCTCCCAAACGCTACTACTTATCCAATGTGATCGGGTACGGCTCCAGTAGATAATCGAATGTACATATTTGTTGAATATCTTAGTAATTATTTATTTATTAGCGGCTCGGTACGTGCTTCGCTACGTATAAACATACTTGTACTGTCAACACTGAAAAAAGACTCAATTTTACAGCAAAATCTCCATTACCAAAATGATCCGCCATTTATTGAATTCATTTGTTGCAAAAAAAAGTAGAACCGCTCGACCGATGTCGTGCAAACTTCACATAAACAATCTACTAAATAGTCCAAACAAAGCCTAAACATTTATTTTGGTTTGGATAGGTGAGCCCGTTCTTAAGTTTAAAATTACAACGAAAAGGCATAGATTTTATATACATATATTGATTACAGATACACATGAGTTATTTGGTTGCATTTGATGCTTGTCGCTTTGCTATGCCTCATCAATCTTCTTATTCTGCTCTTTCTTATTATAAAAATTGATTGCTGTTCGTTTGTCTCGCAAAAACTCGAGAACGGCTGGGCCGATTTAGCTGATTTTGGTCTTGAAATGTTTGTCGTTCGCCAGAGAAGGTTTAAAAGGTGAGAGACATGAATAACTGTTAGGCGGTACGAAGTTCACCAGGTCAGCTAGTTTTATAATAAAAAGTACGCCATCAGCAAGCAAAATTAGCGGGCTCAACACTAAACTATTTACAATCATTAGTTTTAACATACAATTAAGTAAGAAATAATATGATGTCAGTGTAAGAATATTTTCGACTCGAACATTGCATACTTTCTGTATTCGAACATTGTAACTTTACATGAATGAAGATATCCATTGCACTTTTTACAAAAATCTGATATACCCTTATATCTCAACAACACCTAGACCGATTTTATAGTTTTTGGAATTCTTACTTAACGTAGAGCATGTCTCTGCAAAATATTACGAGAAACAGGCGGTAAAGACGGTGTAGCAAACTTTCTCCTTTCTGGGAGAAACGCCTCCTTACTCTAATTTAATCAGTCGATTAAAATAAACGATGTTCCTGTATGTTGGGATACGAAAATATTAGTTATAAAAAGGAGTTGTTACACAAATGACGCAAGTTTTACTTACGAAGCATTTGCTTCCGGGATGATGTCGTCGGCAACCACATATATCATGGCGCCGGCGGCAAACGCCAAGGCGTAGGGTAATGCCGGCTGCGCCGCTGCCACTGCTACCGCTCCTAGAACTCCAAACACGGGCTCCACCATTCCGGAGAGCTGACCGTACCTGTGGACAAATACTTGTTGAACTAGCTGATTTTTTCCACACACACATCGGCTGCCCATTCTCGGATTCATCCCGCGTCAGGTTACTCAGTACGTTCCGTAATAGTTTACAGTTATAGGTACGTCAATAATAGGTATGTCAATTAATGACATGGTGCAACTTATTACACACATAATAAGTAGTCAATTTCAGATGAAAATATTAATAATACGTAATTTACCTAACCCCCAATTGACTTACTTGACTTATTGTTGATCTTCTACTCGTAATTTTGATAACAAAGGACTTTCATACTCCCGTTTTTCGCTTCTTACATCTACTTAAAGTCTCCTCCTTTTGTTTCAGCCCTATTACAAAAACCGTTCTTTACAGGATTTCGCATGCAGTTTGTATTCCATTTTTCTAGGTAAGCAGTTTAGGATTTTTATACAAACTTAATTGAGACATTATTCATTTGACAAACACCTCTTAACTTTTAGTGTTACAAACAGCCCCTCTATGCAGAGGTTGCGTGGAGGATGAGGAAACAGCTGCGCATGTGCTGCTGGAGTGCAGCAGCGTGGAAGATCAACTAAAAATCTTGCTCGGCTCGGCGAGGAATGCGAAGCCTGCGCCGGCATAAGCGAGCTGCTAACTTTCCTCAACGAGATTGAATGGGTGGACTGACGCGCGGACTATCCAAACACGCAAAAGGGGTCCAGCATAAAGATCTAGTTTCCGACAACGAGCCCGCTAAGTAAGTACCAAATACAATGCTTTTTCTTTTACTACGGATAGATAGATTAACGCGTTGTTGTAGACACAAAACATATACAATACAAAAATAATTTTTACACGTAGATGGTTACCATGCTACCAATGTCCCAAATTTGGGAAAAGGAATCGCGGGACTAGGACCGGATTCATATTCAATTTTATCACAAACAAAACCCAATTCTCATAGCTGCATTGCGAAGTAACTAATGAAACCATTGAACTTATTGATTTATGAAATTTATATAAATTTCATAGCTCATAACTCAGTCTTGCTGTTTATACAACCGGGTTATACAGTTTATTGTGTCATCAGATCCACACAAGTCGTAAGTAATCATCTATCTAATGAGCTTTTGCTGATCTCGCTAAATCAGTAACTACGAGTATAACATAATATTGTTAGAAGTACGAAGGATTTTAGTGGACGAAGACCTGAGCGAAATCGATCCAACAATAAGGAAATGGAACAGTGGAGAGTGAGAAATATCAAGATTATCCTAAGAAGTATCCTCTAACTACTCAACCCCGAGTTTTAATTACATACACCCCAGGTACGTATACTTGTACTCGGCATACCGTACCTACCTAATCTACTAGTATTGCAGCTCTCAAACGCTTGAACCTAATGATAGCTTAGGAGGTAGCCTGATTGAGTGTCTTTAACTTCGATTCATATCTTGAGTAGATTATTAATTTATTAGCTGTTTCCTATCTTATGACTCTGTTGCATCAAGCTTCAAACATCTTTTTGACAAATTGCCACGAGGAAACATTTGCTAGTTACGCGGTATTAAGACTATTTTAGCGCTAGAACTCCATTGGCATCATGGTTGAACGCTTGTTTGAAACTTGCATATTTCACTTGACCGGCGGCGAACTCATACAAAAAACAAGTTTAACAATACAATGTTGCATGCGCTTTATTTACAGCTTTTGCACAGGCAATTAACAATCAGCTCGTACGATTACAGAAGTTAGCGTTAATGTGACCCCTAGATGGAGCATGCCTAGTCTGAAATATACTGGCTCTCAAGGAAGGCTGCCGCAACACACATAGCTACAGATTTTTCAACTTGAGAGCGGTAGCTAGACAGGCAATTGTCAGAAAAACGCCCTATAATTACTCGTATGTTATGGTTTCGTCACGATGTTTTCCTTCACTGGCAGCTCAGGCTCTTTTTCTGTATTTTGTGGGACCAAACCTCGTGCCTCACAAACCTCAGCTAGCTTCAAAAATTTAGAACCATCCAAATCATCCCCCCTCCCATGGGGAACCCCCACTAATTTTAGAAATAACATTATTTTAGTCAGTCCTTTATAACAATAAAATAATCATCTAAATCGAAGCACGCGTTACTCGTACCGAGTTATAGTCAAACACGACGAGTGAAGAAACTTAGTGGGGACTCCAGTGGGAGGGGTCCCACAGGAACCCCCACCAACTTTCTGGATAATATTAATTTCAGTGAGTATTATCTAAAAAAAAAATTTCGAAAACAACGAACTCGTTACTAAGTTATCACTTAATACATCATTATTTCTTTCATCCCCTCTCACAGGAAATAGGAGGATTTCGGGATAAAAAGTTGATACGATGTTACATCATAGTAAAAACTATATATATTCCATGTTTCTATTCGAATACAGTAGTTTCAGCGTGATGCCTAGTCAAGATACAGACGGACAAAAATGAAAAAAATAACAGTTATTCAAAATATATCTTTCATACGGAATGCAAAAGGCTAAAAGGGTTAAACTTGTAAATTATGATCATGAGTGCATTATTTTATTGGGATTAGATTTATATGTTACACATAAAGAGTAAGCGATGAATTCTAGATCTCAAAGGGCCAGTGCATAAACTAATAACGCCAAAAAATTTGTACTTTTTCAATATTCGGAGATAGAGCCGCAAAACACAACATGAGTGCGTCAAAAACACATGTGTAAAACTTCGATAACATTTTTTTTATCCTGCACAGCTAGGCATTTGACCACAAGTTCGCACGACCACGGAAATCAGCGATACTGTAGCCCTAGATGGAGTTTTTTTGATTGAAAAGTGTATTAGTCGGGAGTGTTCTTAGCTATGTTAAATGAAAATCGGTCGAAGATGACCGCCACCACATAATGGTGATGTGGAGAGTATTATAAAAAAAAAATACTTGTTATGGTAAAGCTTTTTGGCCAAGGTTATTGTAGTTTGGAAGCTTGAAATATTTTTAAGTCGCAATTTTTACTGTAGTCGCGTAGTACACAGTTCACAGAACTACTAGTTTTACTTTAGATGAAAGAAGTGCAGATATTTATCGAACGCTTCATATATCATATGGTTTATTAAAATATTTTTTCAATAAGTCTTCATATGTTGTCTGTTAAAAACCTGGATGTGCACTTCTGAACGTAAGATAGCCATCATTCCCATATAAATATTAAAATGCTCGTAAGCCTAATAAAAAGGGCAACAGGTTTTTAAATGAGTCCAGAATTTAGCATTGTTACGCTTTTTACAAAAACGGGAGCTCCTTACCAAATCTGACGTGTGAACAAGTTTTAGAATATTTGCAAAATTTGTCTTTATTATATTGGAATGTTCATGTGTTCTTATTTTTTAAAGCATATTTTATACTAGTGGCTGTATTTAAAAAGGCAAATTCAAAGAGTTATCTCTTTAATGGTCTTAGAAACAATCTTTATATATGCAGTCGTTTGTTTGTCTAAAATTCGTGCTAGGCAATCCACCAAATGCAACAATATGTATATCTTTGCCTACTTCTGCGAATAATTGAACCTTGCACAGATAGGTATCAAATCAAAACCACAGCCAGCCATCGAGCGAGTAGCCAGATCGTCTCAATACAAAGAAAGGTATGCAAGTAGCTTGCACTCGAAAGAATGTCGAAGTCGGGGGCGCGGAACTTTATAAGGGCCTTCAGTCCAAAATACTGATCACACAGTCGAGTATCAGTGTGTTGTTAATTTTCACGTGTGCGGGTGGCGGGGCGCGGGTAGCGCGGAGTGCGGAGTGTGGTGCGATGCCGAAAGAGGCCGCTAACGAATTGTTTTGGTGAAAGTGCGGGCCGGTGCCGCGACCACATTCCGATGAACTGGTCGAGGAGCCGTGGCTGTGGGAAACGCCGCCAGCCGCCAGCCGCCACCCCACACGACGAACGGCCCATATCTGAACGCGGGACTGAGCTCCTACCGTCTTCTGGCCAGCCCCCTGCACGCCTGTGCTGGCGCCACCGCTTCGCTACACCCGCTTTATTTTAAGAAGGGTGGAAAGTTAACGTACTAGCCATCGCACGTAAGTGGAAACTTTGCACCGCAGAAGAAACTCACGAGGGCAACGACCGCTTGAACGTTCTATCAGTGGCGTGTAAAAGGATATTTAAAAATTTTAAATATTCCCTTGATTGGATGAGTAAGATTTATATCGGGGAAAGATGAGATAGTGCGACGGTAGCAATGGCGGTGAAATGCTCGACGAACGGGTTGTTCGGAATGACGGCGCGGCGGACGGCTCGCGCGGGGCCGCTACGTGATGTTATGTTATCGCATGCATTATTCAGCGGGTGGCGAAAGCGGCAATTTGCGACAATATCCACCGATTCGCAGAATCGCCAACTGTTGAGCCGTCGCCGAGCCATAAAACAGGATACCCGTCACTCAATAGTAACGTTGAATTTAAATAAAAGTATACCAGTTACTTGTACTACGCTTAACTCTACCAGTAATATCACACTGATATGAGTACTTGCTGCTTTCACTGTTGACTTTAAATAATTTTACTACCCAGCTGAGACTTGTTTAAATAGAGAGGTCTTTTTTAGCGTTTTAAAAGAAAAATTGTTCCTTTAAATGTATAATCTTCAGTATTATTAGCATTTTACGTTTTGAATTGCGTACGTAGTTGAGCTTTGCATTTTTTGCGTCATGCATCAGTCTATATTTTCGGTATGTTAGCGAGTCATTAAATAATATTGTAGTCGTCATCGATCAAAACAACTCGTGTGAAACGGAGTAGGAAGGAGGCAACGAAAACTTATCGAGAAGAATAGGTACGGCCGTAAGAAGTGCGCGCGCCAAACCGGCCGCGATTGCGCAGATCAGCGCCATCAAGGCTGCCGGCTCGGCGCGGCGTGGTGTTGCACCTTCCGCGACCATTCTTCGACGGCCGCGGTCTCTCAATTTAATTATTAGAGTCCGAAGGCCAATCGCCCGAGGCGGGCGGCAGCCGGTGCGCTGCGACTGGTCGGACGGGTGCGCTCCGGAAGAACGTACAGACAGCGCGCCGCCGGTCGCTCGCCGCGCCCGTACCAGACTCTGAGGCACCACAGCGACACATCGCATACTGAGCTCACGCAACGCTAAAATTTCGAAATAGACGACTTTCTCGGGTCCAGTTAGCGAGTGACATCTGGGCAAATACCGCGGCCGCGAGACCGAACACGCGCGGGCGATCGCGAGCACCGCCCGCCGCTACCCGCGCCGTCGCATGCGCCACCCCGACAAGTTTAAGTCAACGCATTTACTAACGAGTAGGATATTGTCCTTTACAATCAAGAGCGTGAGTCTACTAATACATAGAAAACATATCTACAGAGAATAGGTATAAAATCTTTGATGAATTTAATTGCTTCCTTCCTAACACAAATACTACTAAAACTGTTTACGACAAAAAAATTACAGTTGTTCTGACAATATTTTTCTTATTACATCTCTAAAACTTCTCGAATTACATATAACTAAGAATACTTTACCGTAACGCCAAATAACTGAAAATCTACGTCCGGATAATTGCTCTGAAGTCTCCGAATGCATAATGGCCAGAATATTAGGTAACAAACCAATTATATATTAGTTATTTGAATGAATAAGGCACCTATAATATGGTGGTGCGTGATGCGTGCGCCGCGCCGTGACTCACGTGCGCTCGGAACCAGCGACTAGACGCATTGTCTACAACAATGGATCACAACCACTCGATCTGATTAATATCATATCGATCGACAAAAAATAAAATTTGGATTTATGCGCTTTGACAAAAAATGAACGAGAACCGCTGCCGCGCCCGCAGCCACATCATCTGTCGACATATATTTAGACTAAATAATGTGCATGGGCTTTAATTTAATACTAGCTTTTTAAAGCACTTTTGCCCGTTTTTAAAGGGAAATGATTTTCAGTTTTATGCTATAGTTTAGGCTACCTAAAAACCAAGCACGGAAGCTTTATAACATCGTTTTGTCGATCTTCCAATGTCAATGTGAATTGACAAATCACGCGAGCCAAGCGAGCACGAATTTTTTTTCCTCCAACTGGAACTCAATATTTTCGGGATGACAGATATGAAAACGACGGAAAAAAGCACTTATTTCTCACTCGGTAAAAACAGAAATTTCAGAATAAGTAGCCTATTTAGTTATTTGTAGTTAAGCCTGAGTGTACTCTACTTTCATACTAAATATAATTAAAAATAGTTGAGCCGAGCGTGAAGGAGTTACAAACACACTTACGAACTTACGCCTCTTTAAAATTAGTAAAATATAATTACTAAATTTTAAATTAAGTTTCCTTTCTTAGAGTGCAAGTGTCCACACCACTTTCTAAACATAAACTCCAAATTTCAATTCTCTATATTATGCGGTTTAGGCTCTGCGTTGTATGTCAGTTACTTAAGACAAAGCTTTTAATAGGTATACTTAGTTTGTAAAGATTGTAATAAATATTTTTTAAGAAGACGGGGTTTCACGCGTGCCTGATTGTTGGAAAGGTCCAACAACAGTTTACCCGTCTTCTTGACACAATATGAATCAACCACGCGTTAGTTTTCTAAATAAAATTATAATAAATATAGCAAGAACCTACAATTCTTTTACTAAGTGTGTAAATGCGAGACGACTGGTACGGGTTCGATTAATATCTTGTAAAGATTGCCATAGATCATATTTTGACGGTTGCATATTATTTAGAATGTACTGTAAATAAATTAAGAAACACACACTTTCCAAAGCTAATTCGGCCAAACTAGGTGGGTGACCTTAGGTCCAAATATAAAGTACGCGTGTACAACTCATTCCAAACACACAAAATACCGCTCCCACCAATACACGATAGATATTTGCTGAGAGACACAACCATAATGTTGTATGTTTTTAGTTTGCAATTACGCTAAAGTGAGTGGTCAGATACCGACACAACACCTGTTCTAGCACACCCGCCTCCTAATTAAGTAAACACCGCTAAACGGATAGCTAATTTCTCCATAATTAGACATTGTTTCCTAATTAGCGCAACCTGCATTGATCTACGCTTTTAGGAAGATTTTTGATTTATGTAACTGGTGATATTCTTACTATCAGTCCTGAGAACTATGGACCCATCAACTTCTCTGTACCATGCATTATGCCCATAACGAATAGCTAGACCAACCAAACCAAACCTTAGCGTTGGTTGCTGAAGATTAACCAAAGAATCATAAACGTAACGATTTTCTTAAAGTTTATTTAGATTAAAGTACTCGGAAAATTACAATCGTAATCATCTTATAATCGTAAGCTAGCAAAAACAACATTATGATACCAACAATTTATGCAGTACAACTGAACAGCAATATAAACAAACGTTTCACCCTTACCGGCAAACTAAACCACAGTATACTCCGAAAGCCACACCCTAACCTAACGGTTTTAAAAATAACAAGAAATTGCAACAGAACACAGACTGGATAACAGGAAACGACATACTTTCTTATCAACACATCGCCCCTCCTTGTTAAAGGGTTAATACAAATTTTAAGGATGTTTTTGACGTAGTCTGCGAATTTGCACTTATGGAGGGGACGTCAATACAAAGCCAGGTTACTTTTGACCGTTTCTTAAAATACTCGTATGTGTATGTGACCACACTCCAGTGCTCTTGGTTAAGAATAATGATATTGACTCAGTACTAGCTGACCTGGCGAACTTCGTACAGCCTAACAATTACGTATGTTTTTCACTGTTTAAACCTTCATTGATCTTTCACAAACATTTCAAAACTAAAATCGGCTAAATCGGCCCTGCTGTTATAGAGGTTTAGCGGGAAAAACTCACAGTAATTGATAAAAAGATTAAATAGAGAAGAAAAAGATAATCGCAGTTTTGCGATCTGTCGACCTTGCGACCATAATATTTTATTTGCGATTTTCAAACGACAACAACCACTTGATTCTTCATATCTAGAATTCTTAATTAAGGTTGAGCTCCGCATGTCTGCTTCAAATATTGTTAAAATCGGTCGGTAAATAGTACCGTAACGTTTTTAGAATCTACCTACTGAAATGTTCGCAACAAGGATTGAGTGTATCAAGCAGCAGATTTTTGGCTTCGTTCGAACTTGAAAGTTAACATTCAAATCTTCAATGCAATGGACCAAATGCTATTGCGCAATACAGAAAGTAGGTAGGTACTTGTGTTAGTACTACTTCTTTTTACAAGTGTCACCCTAAGGTGATATTCACCGAGAGAGCGAAACGTCCCTTCTTCGCACTGGCAATTTTTTTTTGTTTGTTAGTTCGTATGATTGCACGTCTTCTAGCACTGGTCGTAGTTTCCAAACCAGCAGAATTTGATCCTGCATTCTTCTGGGTAACACGCCCAGATACCTTGACCATTCCGCCACCGTTGGTATTCTACTAGCCCCGAAATTCACGAACGCTCTAAATAACATTCGTGTGACCGAATGGTCAAGGCATCTGGGCGTGTTACCCAGAAGATGCAGGTTCAAATCCTGTCTGTCGTGTAATTTTTCGTTCGCGCCAATACAGACATACTTTACTGACTGTTTGCGCAATCATTTTGTGAAAGCTTTAGGGATAAAGCTTCCACAAAATGGGAAAACCAAGTACAAAGTACAAAATGTCCAAGTGAGTACTATTTGAATTTGCAGCAATACCTCACCGATCAACGGTATCTTAAAGATGCACGAGTGTCGGTTACCAATGGTCTTATGCGCGTCCATTTTAAATGTGAGTTTATATTCTTGATTAGGCTGATGTTATCAGTTGTCCTTCAATTTATCTACTAAAGAAAACTTGTGAACAATACTTATCTACTGCAATACTAATCGTGTCTGTATATAGTTTTGTAAACGCCATTTCTTTTCACGGGAGCACGTGACGGGGACGAGGGCATTTGTCGCGGGGCCGCATTCCTCACCAAGTACATACTTCCATTCCTCATCGAGACCCACTACTGTTAGACGCGTGTCGTTGATGGACTTGATATATACGTGCCACTTTATATATTACAGTTTGAATGTGGCCTTTTGATGCATTACATTTATAGGGACACGTTAGTGGTTTTTTTATTCAGCTCGTATAGAACTCTTATTCGGCGCGAGCGATTAAAGTATCATGGTTTAGGATCGTATGTATGTTGCAGAGATAAATATCCCAAAAATATCTAAATACAACGACTTTTAAAATTTCGGATTTAATCAAAACTGTTGACATAATATATGGTTTGAAATAATATTATGTAATATGTTTGTTAAATAGTCTAGCTTATCACATGTGTTTTGGAGTCTTATCATATCGTAGCATTTTTTCCTAAGAATGTGGTGTGTGCCCCCTGTGAAAGGCATGTGGGACGAGCACAGGGTGCGAGGTCGTCGCTCGCGCATTCCCGCCCTTCTCCGCGCTCAGGATTCTCACTCGAGCGCATTCCTACGGGCGTACGGTCGCTACTAGATGTACGAAGGGAATTCTACCTAAATTTTACTTTATTCCTTATCTTTATTCTTTGATACTACATAAAAAATATGCGTTTTTGACTGAGCGAACGAAGCGAGCGTAGCGCTTTTGCTTCGATTCTGGCAAAATGTTTATGCGACTGTCAGTTTGTCTTTGTATGTTTAGATGTATCTGCAAGAAATTTTTAACTCGTATACAGGTAGTGTTTCCACCAATATCGGAGGAAGTATGGTTGAAAATGCAAAAACCACGACGAATCTATAAAAGTATACTTTATTACTGGTGAAACAATATCTTAAATACTGTAGATTAACGGAACTTGTCGAAGATGTCAGTTTCCCTGGTTACGCCGGCTGTTATTTCCATCAACACTACGTATGACATTTTCGGAAGACATATGAAAGATTGAAATATTTTTAAAGCAGGAAAATATTTTTCGTTACGAGGTCAACAGTTCGCATTACTACTAATATATACTTCTTTTACACTATGTACTTCTTTTGTGGATTGGGCGTATAGGAGACCAATAAATTGGTTTTATGTTCGATCTTAAATCATATAACGAGTACAAAATTATTTAGCAGATTATTCCCAAATTAAACTTGCAAGAGAACATAAAGAGCCTGTTCGAAGTAGGAGAATGTTGTAGAGATAGCGTAATGATTATTTCTAGAATTTCGCGTTAGCAATTAGCAACAAATGAGTAGGAGAAACAGAACTTTAGTAGGTATGTTCGACGAAAGTAACATAAGCGCAAGAGTCTAAAACTTTCGTTTTGGAACCATTTAATTTTCCAAAATCTCAAGGTTGAATGAAAATAGTACAGCCCTGTAAGCTTTACATTCGGTATACCGGGAAATACGATTCAATAATCATTTCTGAAAACCAATAACACGACACGCACTCTGGCATGTCTATTTAGAGAAAGACTAATTTGCAAAACGCTCGCGTCTGTACTATTTCTGTGTAGCGCCGTGTTTCCGAAAAGTCGCGCTCGCCTATTAGTGGTATAAATGATTTGAATGTAAAGTTGACTACCAGAACATTACCGTACGTGAGTTTTAATATAGAGTACAGTATAATAAGTGACTTTAGGGGAGGAGACGACAAGCGATTGAGTCCTGAGACATAATTGCTTTTGTTTTCAGTGCTTAAATTATCCCACTGATCACGCGTCTGGCAACTCAATCATCGTTTGTAACAAGCTCAAATCATTTAACCAACGATTACTAAGGAGACATTTTTTCTGTAAACTTTCAGAATGCAAGCATATCTTTATTCCAGGCCATTAAAACATTGTTTATCGACTTACCAAAAATAGGATTTATTGTTTGTTACCCGATTTCTCGGAGACAGCTGAACCGATTAGGACAAATATTTTTTGGTTATAAAGGGACCTCTGAAGTGGCATTATTTTAATTTTATTAAAATAGGTCCAGAGTTGTCTGATTTTTTAAATCGAGTTTCCTGAAGTAAATTGTATATTTAAGAATTAAATGGAATGCTGGATTTAGCTTTACGAAGTTGGTCATTTGGCATTGCAGTATACGCCTGATTTAATATTATATATATATATATATATATATACATACATATATATATATACATATATATATATGTATGTATGTATATATATCATAATCTAAAAGATAATTCGCAATTATACGACACGAAAACATTCCAAATTTCTAAGTCAACAGCAGAGTAACAATAATTAGGTGGATTTCTATTGTCGTATCCATAGAGTGCGCGCGGGTTTCGTGGATCCGTAGTCGGCGGGTCGGCGCCGGCGCAGTTGTTCCCGGAACACCGCGGAATGCGACTATTTACAACTTTTACCTATTTGGTAACGTTTACAATACGCGCACGTACCTTTCAACTAGGGCAGATGTAACCTTTTGCTCTCGCGGTATTCCGGTAGAATGCATTATGTAAAGAAGATCAAAAAATAAATGGCGGGTAATTATTTGTAATATTGTGATCTAATAGTGTTCAATGACCCCGATTCGGGCAGGCCAGACTTACTATACTAACCTAATTTGACAGTTCTAAAACTTTTTGTTTTTAAAAGTCAGAAAAGAATGGATATAATTCTAGAAACTTTTAGTTTAGTCAGTGTGACTCGCCGAATTAGGGTCAATAAGTCTCTATGATCTATGGCTGTCAAGTTTGCACGAACCATAAAATTATGTTAGTCAGTTTACTAGTAATTATTTATACGGAAATTGATTTTTTCAGTAGAAAAATTACAGATGAATAAGATAATCGTATTAGTTGAAACTAGACGGTCGTAGATGGCAGATGATTTCATTTGCAAAATAGAGAAGGAGGCGATTGTATCGGAGTTCGGAATGTTTTTTGATAGACACTTATCTTAATCTATTCTTACCCCCCACCCATAAAATCATTATAATAGTAAAAATAAAAGTAGCCAACACGGCACGTCGCTACTCTCGCAAGCGCACGTTCTCGCAGCACTCGCTAAATGAATTAGCCGGAGGAAGAATGGGGTCGGTCAGTCTGGCTGCGTTGGCATCCGGCCTAACGACGACGCAAGCATTCTGTCTTGGGTCTCTACTATATGACTCGACTACTTTTCGTCACATACTTTCATGGACAGCAAACTTTGTTGCAAATTTTGCCCTGGTTTTGCTAACTTAAAAATCACATTGAACAAAATGCTCTGTGTGAAAAAATTATTTGCTAAATTAATCCACCGGAGGATGAATGGGTTGAACAATTTGGCTATTTTCCGCCTAACGACGATGCAAGCATTTTGTATGGGATTTCCTTCTATAATGACACGACTACTTTCCATTACTTGGAGTACATTCACACATGGAAGTTAAAAATAGATACATACTTAGTTACAAGATTGCAAGTTATTTTCTGATTTCTTCGACTGAAAAAGGATTATTTTAATAAAAACTCAAAACTCGATGATCAACTCGTACGTACGAGGTTTCAGAGCATTACAATGGAAGTGGACAGTGAGACCACATTGTGTGTACTTACTGCTATCACAATTATTTATTAATTGCGCGACACAGAGAAATTCGCGTAAGGATGTTTAGCATCAGTGGACAATTCTGAAAAGCTAGAGATTCTACATAGCATTAACTAACACCTATTTACAGCTCTCATTTTTAACAGACTTCAAAGAGGAGGAAGTTCTCCATTCGTCAGTTTTTTTAATTAATTAGTGTTTTGATCCCAAGGAGTCAAAGGAGCACGAGTATGAACCGTGATATCTGCTAGGCAGTTGTTATTTTTACTCCTACAGATGTATTTATGTTACTTAAATAACAACAAATACCAAAAAGAGAAATAAATTAATATGTAACGGGGCTCCCCGTTGTAGGCTTTTTTGGCGTTTTTTGTTCGATATTAATAACGACAAGAGTTGGAAACTTGAACTAATATTGTATATATAATGGTGCTAATAAGTTTTTCTTGCCGAATTGAACTCGGTTTTCATTCTTATTACTAGTGTTCATATTCGAATATTTAAATTACAGTCAAGTTTTCCCCATATTTCGTAGACCGGGAAATGTTGGATTTTTTCCTTGACTCTTGAGGCCTGATCCCTTACATGCTTGCCCTTTGCTTATAACTGCTCCCCGCTTTCTCCTCACCCTCTTACTTTTTACTTCTTATCCCCTTATCCTGAGAAAACCTGCTTGTAGGTGAAGGTAAAGAGAGAGTGATTTAAGCTACTGACCATCAATTGAACTGGCGTGGGTAGCCTATCCTTTTATAAGGAGACTCCTGCCCATTTTTATATTCAAGACACTTTTTTGTGGCCAGAAATTGATAACCAGCTAACACGACCACAGAAGTCAGCGACACTGTGACCCCTACTTGAAACATGCCTAATCTGAAATTCATTTGCTCAAGGAAGACTGCCGCAACTCACTTGGCAACAAAAATTTTTACATGAGGGTCGTAGCTAGTAGACAGGCAATTGTTAGGAAACGTCTTACCACAATGATTCCTTCCAATGGTTTCTTCACGATATTTTCCTTCACCGGTAGCTCGGGCTATTTTGCGTATTTTGTGCGAACAAACCTCGTACTTCTGACACGGCTATCCATCAAACTAACCACTCGGTAATTAAACAAAATATTGAGAACCATCCAAATGCAACCGTTACCGTTACCGAGTTCTAGTTAAATACGCCTTTCATTCCCCTTCCCAAACCTCTACTAATTTTCGTTACTACGTTCTACGTTTCAACCCATAACGTCCCACTGCTGGGGAGTCTCCCCTGGGGAGTGTAGGCCATAGTCCACCACGCTGGCCAAATTGCGAGTTGGCCAAATTTTCATTATAATATTTAATTTCAGTTAGTCCTTCCTAACAAAAAAAAAATCATCAAATGCGAAGCACGCGTTACCGAGTTATAGTTAAATACCTACGTTTTTCATTTCCCCTCCCTAACCCCCACTAATTTTTGGGGTAACATATTGGCCAAATTTTCATTATAATATTTAATTTTAAATAGTCCTATCCAACAAAAAAATAATCATCCAAATCGAAGCACGTGTTAAGTATAGTTAAATACGACTTTTATATTTTATGGAAAAATGATATCACAAAGAAGAAACAAAATTATATAATATAATTATATTGCTTAAGCGAACCCGTGTATGAGGGATAAAATTTTTCCATAACTTTTAAATCATTAATTTTCTAGATAACATTTTTTCAGTTAGTCCTTTTCCGACAAAAAAAATATCTAAATCAATATAAGCGTCACTGAGTTCTCCCTTAATACATCACTATATCTTTCATCCCCCCCTCCCACAGGAACCCCTGTGAATTCCGGGACAAAAAGTTGATATGATATTACATCATGGTACAAACTGTATGTATCCCAAGTTTCATTTAAATCCATCAAGTAGTTTCAGCGTGATGCCTAGTAGATAACACAGAACAGCATGAAAAAAGCTACAGATTCGGGTTACTACATTCGGCTAGCTACATCGATAAATACTTTATCCCTAAGTGAAATTTTCAAAATATATCGAATGTACAGAATTTGACCTGTTCCAGTTTTATTATAAGTATAGATAATTTCCAACGTTTAATAAATTACATATTAGAGGGAATGTTTTTTTTTAATTGCATAAAATTTCTAATTGTAAACTTACCAAAAAGCTCTCCATACGGAGAAACCGGCGGCTTGCAGCGGTAAGCTGACCGCAAGGCCCTCTGGGAAGTTCTGGATTCCAATGCCCAAAGCCAAGTTTCTGGGGACAAAATAACTTTATAAGTTAAAAAAAACTTTATTTAACTTTTTTTATCAGAATCAATCCTATCACATAACATTTTATTTCAGCTTGTATTAAACTAGAAGTTCTGCAAAGTAGTGACCACGCGATCATAATATTATTTGCGTCTTTATTAAGTGATCAATTGATCAATGTGATCAAAAAAAAATTGTGGACTAGGACGATCAGCGCGTGTTTTAAATAAAGTGTTACCCAAGCCTACATTTAGTAATATATAGACTCTATTCGTCAGTCTGAAAATACTCGTATGCAACTCGGGAGCCTTTGCATACTTTATTTGTATAGGTACTGTTGATGTTTATCTTCACTTCAAAACAAACGTTTTTGCATTTTAAAGCATTCTTCAAGATTACATCTCTATATGGTGCTTGCAGTACCTTCCTTCACGTATCATTTTCCCACGAATAAAAAGCAGTTTCTTATTAGAACTTGAATAATAAAAGCAAAAATTCATAATACTCGTAACTGTTCGAATTAAGGCGATCATTGCGACAAGTAGCTGGCGATAAGTAGCGCGCTAGCTGTGTGCGCGCACATTCCTCGCGATGGCATCTGCCCCGTCCCTTGCAGTCCAGCCTACTCTAGGAATGCGTCTAACTGTACAGCGCACAGCCTCCGTAACCGCCGTTAGAGCGCTGTTCCCGCGATGCAATTATGCGAAGACTACTTACGTAATGATGTATGTATAAGTGTTATGCCTTTACCAATAAGTATCTCAGATTATCAATTTTAACAAAAAAATATATATTTTAGTGCGTCGTAGAAATGTTGCAAATTATTGCTGTTCAATTTGCTTTGCCTATTCTATAGAACTAACGGAAGCCGGTAAGTATTTATAGTTAGTTCCAAGGAACAAATAGCAAATTTTCGTTTTAGGTGGTTCTAAAACAGAACGGGGATAAAAATTGTTAATCTTGTGTCCAACTCAATAACTCCATTGAGTGGTCTCATGATGCAACAATTGGCCATTGGCCCTAGAAATAAGACTACTAACATCGATATTGTCATCCCACTAGCTCCTTCAAGGGTATCTGGTGATGGATGGAAGGAAAGATGAATTAATTTTAAATGTCCTATTTATTTTGTTTTAAGATAGGATTTTGGAAAACCTGCAATAAAATGTTAATGTTAATGAATTCGCACGACGTCTCCCGGATAGAACTTCAGAATCCATAGCAACGTGACTTTAACGAGATATAATAGAAGATACGTTGACTAAAAGTACTAATGTGGACGTAAACGGAAGCCTCGGGAATTCCGGTTAAAATGGTTAAGTTAATAAACATGCGCGTCGGCGCAGCGCTTTGACGCGGTGAAAGCTGCCGGCGCACGGCGATATACGAGCATGCGTCGACATACTATATGTGCCTGAATCTTGCGCCAGTATCCCAAGATATCCAACATCGAGGTATTGATTGCTGAACAGATCATCTAGAGGAATAAAGAGTGGGATTGATGTAATTCTAATTTTCTAAGAACCTTAGGACTAGATCTGCCTTAGATAACATTATAGAACAAACAGATTTATGAATCAATGTTATCTAAGAAAAGGACAACCATTAGGACTGGCAAGGATGACTAGATAAAATTTCAGACAGCCAACAGGGGCTAGCACCCGTAAAATAAAAAAAGTTACAGAAATCAGGCGCTATAGCTGTGGGATGTGTATATATCTATCTATAAAAGTGATTTACTTATAATAATGTACAAAATATAAAATTGTACAATTTATGAACAGGTTAAGTAAAATCCCTAAAGTTGATTCTGAAATGCGATTGTTATACTATAATTTAAAAAATATTTAAAAGTATTCTCGTAATGACTTTTGGTCCTGGCATTATTAATTATTGACAGGTAAAATTTCTAAAACACATATTTTTGTGCGTGCCTCTTCACAGGAAAGATTCATGACAAATGACACAAAAGACTCCACTTATTAGTTTTTTTCAAAAGAAGACATATTTTCTAAGAAGTACGAAAAATTAAAATGCTCAAATCTCGGCTTAGCTTAAAAATAGCGGCTTTGATGGTCTTGGTTTTAAATGTGAAATGTGTAGCAGCTGAACTTACAATAATTTTAAAAGCTTATGTGACTTTGTCAATCGCAATGAAAGAGCAAAGAGCGTTGGACTTCTGTCAAACTCTGTGAACTTTACAAATCCCATTTCTTCGTGTACTCGTATAACTTTGTTGTATTATATGGTTATCGGTTAGGTGTGTTCTAAGCCGAAAGTGTGTCGCTAACTCTAAATTCGAGAGAAAATATCAGCTGAGTCGTACATTTTGTCGACAACCGATTAGTTTTTTCTATGTTACAGCTGATTTTTTCGCTCGAATCCAGAGTTTCTCCCGTAATGAATGTTGTTCCTTGGGATAGTATAACGACATTCTTTTGGCTTAGTACATATCGATAATCCTGTATATATTACATTAAACATATATAACGAAGAGCTATTGATTAGTCACAGGATTTCTGAATGATATGATCCGTCACAGGATCTTGTGATGGATTCCATAGCATTCTACGAAGCTATATAAGCTACGAAATTAAACATCAGGGTTACCGATACAAAGAAATAATATTATTTGTATATTTAATAATGTTCTCGTAGACGCAACTTACTATGCCACTATAATTAGAGTTAAAATTTGCCCTTTCCTTAGTAATAATAGTTACCCATATAAGCGCTCTCTAACAACACTCTGGTGTTTAAATTCATTTAGAAACTCCTTGCATACGAAGTTTAATGCTCGGCGCTAAAATATATTTTCATTATCTATATATATCCTAAAATACCCCTAAGTTCGGACTGACTGATATTTATCTAGGAATTAACGTGGAGCCTAAATAGCTTAAACTTTAGAGACATGAAATTTGGAGAGTGTATTCATTTTAGGGTGTAATGGTGTACTAAGAAAGGATTTTTGTAAATTCAACCCTTAAAGAGTTCAAATTGTGGTACAAAATATAAAACTTTGCATTAAGTTAAAAAAGTTATAACTTTTTATTACTAACATTTGTCGCAGGCAAAGCCGCGAGTGACATACTAGTCAGTTGATATTTTGACTGCCTTTATACTGTACTTGCAAATCTTAAAATTTCACATCCGTTTCAACTTGAGGACATGTACGTGTCGTGGCTGTAGGTAATAAACTAAGTTAAAGAAGCTTGCTTAGACATACTATACTAGTACTTTGATTAATAAGTTTATTACTCGATGTACTCGTATAGCTACGATATAGGATTAACGACCAACTGGTTACACTTAATTGTAAATTTGAATTGCCTTTGCGCTGTCGCATAACGGTCGACCATTCGAAACTATTCAGCGAGCTAAGCTAAATTTAAGTTATAAGTTATGCAGCGGTAAAAAAGTCATCTTACGCTCTATTGCTCCACCTATTTACTGTGTCACGGAAACGGCGAGACCACAGCATATTATATCAACCGATACCTATAGATTTTTTAAGTGAACGGAGTAACGCCGAGTCCGGATACATCCGAATTCCGATTACATAACAGATGCGTCCATTTCACTTTCCGACCTACCCGGAAATGAATTCCTAAGCACGAGTATACCGAATTTGAGCGAGTGTGCGAGAGTCAACCGCGTCGCTTTACGGCTGCGCGGCACCGGCAGCGACGGAGGCACGCACGAACGCCGAAGCGGATGTGAACGGCACATTGTGTCGTTCGAAAAATGACTTAATTTCCGAATGGTAGAGTTGAAATTATCGTGTTGCATGGAGCGATTGTCGCGAAAGTAGTCGCAACTTTCACGCGGCGATGGGGGCGCGAGAGGCAGTCGCGGGGGCCCTATCGTCGACGGCCCATTGACGACACCGTGACCTACATACCGCGGCTCCATTCATGCAGCGACCTCGCGCGCGTAGGACTAAGCCGCACACTTGCCGACGCTGCGACACCGGAATTTCCATCGGCCACTTGCACAATCTCGAGTCGGCATTGTCGCAATCGGACCTACGCGCTATATGCCGAGGTCGCACCGCCGCACCATCACTACACTTGTTCAATTAGAGCCTCCGATACCGTACGCAATCGAATAAAACACTTTTACAATATCTGTCTATAAGCATGTGGCGAAATAAATCTTTTGGAATGTCCTGCTTATACTTATTAATATCCTGCCAACGAGAGAAGCAAAATATTTGAAAAATCTACGTAAATCTATGTTCGATCTCAATATAGTTTTTGGTTTTTTCTTTAGGTATGCAGTGACTTGTAGATACGTGCTTATGTTTACAAGTATCGTAATTGGACATAGGTACTTTGTCAAATTAACAGACTCAAAACATTGAAATTATTACAGATTACGGGCAGAATTATAAGGGCAAAAATATAAATTTGAGATTTACACATACCTAAGTAACTGTAATTAATCAAGTTTAATATCTAGTCTCAAAGCTGTATAATCTCGCTAATAGTTTTGTTTCAGTCATTATAAATGTGATATTGTGCTGATTTCCAGCATAAGTTTAACATGCACATTTGCAATTACAAGCATTGATAAGCCCAGGTCATACATTGAAGGCGTCTATGGCCTGCTACACTGGAAAAGCTTATTAATCTGTTAACTGGAGAACCATCGCGAGGCGAGTTTGAAGATTTATCACACTAGTTACTGTACGCTAATAATTGAGCTCAGTCGCATATACGAGAACGTGCACGCAAAAATTAAAAACAGTATGATGTGTCTAATCAACCTTGGGAAGAGGCAAAGAGAGTATTGTCGACGAGTCTTTAATGTAGGTATTAATAAATGTGGTGTGGTGGTAGTATGTATCGGCAAGTCGAGGTGGTTGCGTTGTATCGTAAGCGGAGGGGCGCGGGGTGCGGGCGCGGGCGGCGGCTCCGCTGCCAGACAGCGGGGCTCCGCTTGGGAGGCTAGCACCAGCCTCTTGCATTGCCCGCTGACTTCACCGGCACCGGCCAACGCTCCACTTTGATTCAAATTGCATATTGAGCAACGCGACACCTCAGCGACAATGTGTTAATCGCCTTGCCGAAACATTTATCGACGTAGACGTTCATATAACAACACGTTTTAGATATATGTATCATTCCGATTATTGTTCTCTTTTTATACACTTTATGGCTTTTATGAAATCACGTAAGTTAATTGAAAGATTTTTGTGATTGTCTAGGAGCGCGAGGCTTTCGCGGCTTTTGGGTATCGGAATTTAACACATGATCGTTAATGTACATAACTTAATGTAAGTACTAAATATAGAAATGCCTATAAAAACCGTCGCCATTTATTTGCTAATCACCATAGTAAGTAGTCTGGGCCAGACCAGTCTAGCAATCGTACACTAGCCTGACGTCATAGAAGCAGACCTTACTTACATTTTAACTGCGACCGCCGATTCGAATACTCTGAATGTTTGAATGAACTTAGTTAACATAGTCATATTTAACTGCATTAACCGCTAAATTCTACTAAACAATCAACATTATGTGTCAAGGATAAACATATTCTGGCACTGAAATGACTGAAATTTTAGGACGTATTATAATAATTACGAGACGAGAAAAACTATAAAAATACCCGTTTCGAAGCGTGTACATGCCTTTAATAATAATATGGGACAACTTCCACACACAAAGGTCTTCAGGTCCCAAACTAGGCAAAGCCTGTGCTATGGTAACCTGATGACTGATATACATTCTTATATACATAAATACATACTCATATATATATATATATATAATAAACACCCAGACACAGGTCAAACAGACATGTTCATGCACACAAATGTTTAACCTGTCCGGGGATCGAACCCGGGACCAGCGGCGCATAAGGCAGGGTTGCTATCAACTGCGCCAACCGGCCAGTCAAAGATAGCCTGCTATCTTGTTATTTTTTACGCCATACTAGAGTAACGATTCATCTATGTGAACCTCACGCAATATGTCACAATGCTACGGCATCATTAACCGAGAATACAGTTACAGGAAAGTAACATAAACTTATCTAATTAAACATATTACATCGATCAAAAGGTACATCAAGAACGATCGGAATGTAACAAGTATTGAATGAGAGAGCAATTAATAATCAACATTCGAAAGCGTAAAAGATTACACGAGAGCCGACGAATTCCTACGCAAAGCTAGGTGAGGTGGTCGTCGTAAAACTGAATGTTGTAATAGCGGGCCGGGCGCAGCGCGGGCGACGGCTATAGATCGTAGCGGTGGACCGCCCGTCGGGCTTCCCTGTACTCATCACCGCGGCGCCATCGCCAGGCGCAGATAGGGCTCGGGTAAATTCCAAAAACTGACACACGCAAATCATTACTAAAATGCACTTTATAGCTGACTGATGATAACCTAAGCGGTCGGCAACCTGACACGATTGTAGGAAGGATAGAAACACACCATGAGAAACCACGAATAAATATTTTAAGCATTCTGGTAGAATGTACAATTCACAAATTTTAATATTCGGCGATCCTCTCGGAATCCTACGTCATTGCCATAAATGTAATCAAATACCGGATTGATCACCAAACGATTTTATACTGCATTCAGATCACTAACTGTAAACGGGCATCATTAAAATGACTAATCAAACGATCGACTCCCAAGAATCTAGTAATGTTAATTAAATGTCGGAATTTATTGAAAATACCCACACCAATAAATGAATGGTGAGAAACGGCTAGAAATGAATGGCCATGGACATCTATTAAGAAGAAAGTCCGAGGTAATAAAATAAAGAGGTGTCCCGGATTGCATTTCAACGCGTATCATTGATAGACGGCATACTGAACGAAACTTTCACTCGTACTGTTCTTTGTACGAATACGAGTAAGAACTGCATCTTGCTGCGAAGCTTTTGAACCCGCATATTTCATAGAGCATTTAGAATGTTAATTTGAGATTATAATAATAGTCGCTGTGATATCTTGGTGGTGCTGGCTAGCAACGCACGCCAGCGTGGTATGCAGGGCGGTGGAAGGCTCCCACGGACCGGTCGTGGTAAGTGGTTCATCAAACTGTCGTCGGTTGCTGGTACCACGCAGGCTTGTTGAATTCATCGCCGCAGCTGCATCGGCACCGCACTGCTTGGACGCAGTAGCATATAGCCGACTCAATGGTTCATGGTCAAATATAAAACGTATTTTAAACCAAACTTTGCATATTTAATAGTTTGAAAAACGTCACAAACTACTGTTAGTTTAAAGAACTTAATACGACCGAAAATTGTAAACCGTGTTCTTATTGCACTTTTTTCAGCTTCAGCCTACTCATCCAAAAGTCAGCGGTACCAACTGGAACCCACGCCTATCCTTAATCATCTATTAAGTCGGGTTGTATTATGTTAGACTTGTTTGTTTTCTTTTTCAGTACATGAAATTTCTCAAATAATAATTAAGTATTATAACTTTATAAAATTTAGTTTATTTCTACGAAAAAACAGAAACTAGCAATTGCAATGTCCAAGCGCGAAAAAATATTTTTTGTATATAGGTCTGGTTGGTCAAACAGTGAAGCAATATGTCATGAATTATCTGCTAGACACGCTGCACAGAAAACGAGCGACGTGTACATAGACAACACAGTAGTCTATAACGACATAGTTAGTCTGTGACACAATTTTAGCAGGATCTGATGCGGTATTAAACTATTCGCGAGCTTACAAGAATAGCGCATTGTCGCGCAGTTAGGTAGGTACAGTCGCGCTTAGTCACATCCGCCTGCAAGCAGATAGTCTCTCGCTGTTTATTTGCGTTACGCTTATTTTATTTGAAGAGGAAGATGTTTCTCTTTTAAAAAGTTCAGTTTAATAACACTTTATCACGTGAAATGTACTTACTTGGCTGAATGCATCTGAGAAAAGCATTTCCTACCGACATTCTGAGTTCTAAATACTTACACCTAGTATCTAGTAGGTCATGCATATATGTTTGTTTCAAATTGTTATTTATTATTAAGTTGATTATTGTGTGAATCAGTTTTGTGGACTTATAAATAAATAAATATAAAATAAAAAAAAACACTTAGCGGAGCTTCATTGCGGTGAAAGGAGAATTTAGATGTAACGATTGGATTTAATTAAAATTCCACCTAGCAACTATTCTAACAGCGGTAATTAAGAACGATACTAAATTCGCGACCGCGATAATGAATATCGTGTAAGAAGACAATCTGAAAATTTTATTGCCCATTCTAGATATACAAAGCTGATTACATATTATTAAAACTATTCGACGACGGGCGGTTTGTTTTATATTGGATGGATTCTTGCCAAAAATGTCACAATAAGGAGAAAAATGTAAACACAGCCGCATTCTAATTCAAAAATAAGGTCGTCTAGCCACCCCGCGCTGCGTCCGTGAATTAGTGCGTCTCGCCACAACACCGCGCGGCCAGACTATTGCAAACTGACTTATTTTTGTGTATACTTAAATAAATAACGGCGCCCGGTCATCACGAGTACTTCACTTTTATAAAATTGTCAATAGCTGTCGGGCGCCGAGCTTTACGGTGGGAGGTAATATTTTGTCACTATTTGTATTAATTTGTTTAAAAAAAATTCAGTAAATGAAGCTGCAATAAAGAGCGTATAAGTGTTTGCAAGTCATTATCGTGACGAAAGGACAAAAAAGTATTAACTAAGTAATTGTAACACGAATTGTGAAACAACAGAATCACGCGAGCGCATTCAGAAATAAGGGCTACGGCTGTTCACCCACACGCATTGACAAATTTGCATGTAAACGGTGAGTCGGCATTATCCGATATGCACTACTTACCATTCTCTTTGAAAATTCTAACATCTCAACCTCTTGACAGGTATTACAATCTCAACAATTCATAGACCTATTTTCATAACATTTAAGGCAGCTTTAAACCACGACCCTTTGTCGACCACATCACCTATGTAAATCGACATGATGTCATGACATAGTTAAGCAACACACGAGTAACACTAAGTATAGGCATCGGAGAACCGCGCGCGGTATTTAGGCTCGCGCAAGGCGCCGTTGCGGATTTCCTTCGGTAAATGCAGCATTCCTAGCAGTCCTAGGTTGTTAGTCACCATTCTTGTTTTACCGATAATCGCGAAGGCAATAATAATAAAGGTCCGCGTGTTGAACAGGTGAATTATGAATGAGACACGTCATTGCACCCACGTGCGGTGACCCACATCGACGCAACGGACACTGCATCTCTTTATCTCTCGCATCTACATTTTTAACACTTAAAAATTTGTTTTCTGTTTTCGTTTGAAAAGACTAAAAGAAAAATCTGTTGTGTTATAGTATTACCATTTTACATTATAATCGACTTTAAAAAAGAAAAATGCTCTCTATCTTTTATCAAAGACTTACTGGTACTAAATTTCTACTTTGGAACTCTTATATGAATATACGTGTTGATATAATGCTGCTGCAGTTGTTTATTACATATGCCTACTATAAGCCCGTTGTATTAACATTGTTTTCATACTGCAACTTTAGTAAGTATGGTCACACTACTATTACAACTTAAAGTTGCATTTGCTTATAAATATGTATACTTCATTACTTATCTAACGATTATACCGATGCAAATATGGAATGAATACAGGTAGACTGCCGGCTACACCTACAACAGTTTATATGAATAAACTGTTGTAGGTATTTGACCAAACTTGGTCATAGCAGCACCGTCTTCAGTCAGATTTACTCATCGATCTGACTTAATATTCATCGCATTTACTCATACCTTACTTGGAAAATTTGTGCATATGTCAAGAACCGGTATCAACCCGGCAGGTAAACAATCGTGAGTCATCAATAATCTTTGCAGTAAGTAATGACTTAATTCATTTCGTAAAACTAGTATTGAATTTTCCTGTGTGCAGCTGTTTTACCCAGCTACATCATTTCAAGTATCTCAAAGGCAATGTTTTAAGTAGTTGTGTTAAGTGAACATAAGTAATTGTTAAGATTCTCTTAGTGTACAGAAAAATGCGTACGAAGGTTTATGTATGCGTATATATACTCTCACGTAGTATATACAGCGTATATTGTTTTAGTTTATTTAGTATGCATCTTTATTTAACACTTTTGGTATTGGTAGACTACCTGTACCTGTGTAATTATGATTATAATTTCTATCTACTTCGCAAGTACTACTACTAGTCGCAATATATTAGTATGATATATAGTCCGTGTTCTGATATTCATAAGCAACAGCTTTTATTCTACTCGTACGACATTGAAATTATTAAAAAAATATATATGCTTTTTCCATATACATACATACATTACAAATAGACATTATTAATCTTATCTAACTATATTCTAAAAAAATCCTTTATATTTCTTAATAATGCAAAAGTTAAATGAATGTCCAAATTGTGCCACATAAAATGCACTCAGCAGGATCACAACCTGGCCGTGGACAGCGCCACAGATGTGCCACGATTCTAAGCCACATGTATATAGTTATACTCTTATATATAAAGAAAAACTATATCTTACTTCATAACAAAAAAATAACAATAACATCAGTCATTAATACTATAAAAAAAAATTCAGTGGCAGATGCTAGTTTTTGTATATATCTCTGTCTGGATATTAGTATTCGTATATAGGTTTTAGCTTCCCGAGTACATCAGATCTTGACGAAACTTGCTATACATATACCTATACGATTGCATATTTTTTGCTGTTGTCGGGAGTTTTGATCCGAGGGAATATTATAAAGGGAGAAAAGGGGTTGGTTAGCTACGGCCATTTAACGGTCGATTTATTTAATACTAACTGTTACCCGCGACTTGAACCGCGTGGACTAGTCCTTTTTTCTTACATAATTTTATTTTTCAATTAAAGTATCCTAATTTTAATACCTCCACCTGTGTACAAATTTTCATTATGATCGGTTGAGTAGTTTTGGCGTGAAAACGTAAAAAAAACTAACATTCACATTTATAATATTATTACATAGTAGGTATTTGCCAGATACATGCAGGACACATACACAAATTGATCGCAAGGATTATTTAAACCGACTTCTAAAAAGTAAGAGAGGTACTCAATTGGACTGCTTTTTTATGCGTGTTACCTGATTTCTCGGAAACGGCTAAAACAATTGAAAGATAATTTTTTGTTTGAAAGCTTGTAGTTCACAAGTGGTCGCATTTAAATTTTATCAAAACCGGTCCAGTATTTTTGGTTTTTAAATCGATATAATTGAAAAAATAATGTATCGGCGTCGGCCGAATAGATGTAGGTAAGTAATGGTAATCCCTGTTTCTAAAAGAATTTGTGTAAATCGCAAAAATATTGTGTGAACGAGGTCAACAGTTTGCAGAACGACCTAATAGTCCAGCAGCCGCAATAGTTTTTTAGTGACGAGACGCCCAAGTTTATTCTATATAATTCACAATAGGTCCATGTAGTCAATGTACTTACTACTCGTAAAGTCTGTGCAGAAAAAGAACCGTCACGTCGCGTCGTGGTGTAACGTGAAACTAATATTACGAATTTTATATGGCAGCCCCAACATAGTAAACAAAATAAATATTTTTTAACTGAGCTAACTACGGTTCTCTATCTATAGTAAGTTTTGAAATTCGGACCTTATTAACGCTCATTCCGATAATTATCGAGGGCTTGATACACTGGATATAAATATCGCAAGGACTCAAACCGTTAACAGACGTTTGATGTCGAAATGGATTATATCAATTCCTAACCAAATTGACATCATTCCGTTATCGATGGCAAGACCCGTACATGCAAAAAACGTTATAACTTATACCAGCCGTTACAAATATACCTACAGAACCGTAATTGCACTGCCAGAGTTGTAAACAGCAAATACATTAAATCAGAGATATGTTACTACTAGATCATCAACGCGAGTGGCCACTATTGTGCTTCTTGTTCTTCAAAAAGTATATCCTTAAAACTATAATTCCACTTGATATGGGTAATTTAGTGGTGCAATATTTTTTATCAAATCAGGCCCTGTATTGTTTCCAATTCATCTCAGAACGAGAAATAGCGTGCCCGCACATAACACAGTATTATATTGGGAAATTCTCTCAAAAAGTTGAATAAAATCAGTGAAATGCCTCTTATAAATACTCCCGAAATGCATAACACACACTACGTAACTTATTTGTTACCATTGACTTATCTGTCTCACAGATCGGTCGATCCCATAGCCTCTGACAAGATGGAGATTTGGGAACATCGGTATTAGGTCAAGCAAACCTCGATTTGTTTGGCGAACTTCTGTCAGATTAGACAGTGGGCCAAGCAAAAATCCAGCCTCGGTAATAAGGACGGAACATCAGTATCTCTTTCTCTTTTTTTCACTAGTAAACATATAGCATCTCGTTTTCGCAAACTATGATGTACCTTAAATAAACACAGCGCCCTCAAATCTTATGTCGGTTCTTTTTTCATACAGGTTCTACACAGGTATAAAACATGGCGAGTTAAATAACATTACGTTTTTGTTTAAATATTGAGATAATTGGATAAAAAACTGGAAAAATCAATAACCTTACAAAACTGAAGGTATGAATGGTATGGGACGTCCAGCACTTCAAACATTTCCAAATAGCGAAGTAATAAAAGTGATTGATAACTAGCTTATTTTTGTAAGTATGCAGCTTAGGAATTATAGAACTCACGATGATTTAGCCTGTTATTAAATGCTAAAATATAAATAAATATATCCGATGGCGGCTGCTGGACAAGTAGTTCCTATTTGGGAATTGGTTGAGTATCTTTAGTTTCAATGACGCTGCAGGACATCATGGGAAATGAGTATTTAATTTCTCATATTTAATCACAAGCGAATTCGCTAATAATTAAGAAATAAATGTCCAAATTAAACTGAAATATTTACCCAGTCAAGAAAAGAATAGAATCCTAAAGTTTGCATACTCTTAATTTTTTTTAATGTAAGTAAGCAAGTATCAACATCCAGAAAAACACGTGTAGGTACTAACTAACGTACATACTATCATATTATAAAATAAAATACTGCCAGAGAGAGAGAGAGCGTATCTCCTTCAAGTCTGGACTTGAAGGAGATACGCTTCCTGCCGCAGTCTTAGCAGGGACAAATCTCAATGGGACTATAGTGAGATAGACCCATTACATTATTTAGTAAGAATGGAACTAACTAGAGCCTATAAACAGTTTTTTAATGTTATAAAATATGCAAAAGTGCATAAGTAATAAGCAATTATTAGAACCGCGTGTGACGCAGACGCATGTGCGTGCAATGGCGTGCGCCGGCGTGTAATTGATACCTCGCTAATACGATGCAAAAACTGGGAATACCGACGACGTGCAGATTAATATTAGTTGTTTACTAGCCACGGTACACGAGCAGCCTTTTCAGATTGAAATGTGGGTAAATGGCAGGCGTGATGATGTCTTAAAATACACACTTGAGTGATCAACACAAGGGATAATAATATTACACAACCTTCCGAGTAATGGAACAGATCCAATATGGAGTGTCAGACTCCATATCGGGTCTGTTCCATTGATCTTTGCCGATAAAATCAATAGTTACTGAGAGTACTATATGAAATCAATAGCATAATTGATATTTAGAGCTCTACAATCATACGAAATGCACAAAAGATAGCTCATATACTACATCCAAGTGAGGGGTGGGTGCGGCCGCATCGCAACCGTGACGCATGACACACATTATGTGCATGTGCAATGCTTTGACAACCTAATGGTGCAACACTGCAAGTAAGAGCAATCTATACATACAGAACGGTACCGGCTTGATTAAAAGCACATCTCAATCATATCTCTTATTTACAACCTACAACAAGAAGGCATTAAAGAGCAAGTAATCAATCGCTCATATGTTCATGTGGAAAGGTATAGCCTAATGGTGTAAACTGCAAGTGAGTATGACCGATCGTACTCGTATATATAGTAAAGAAAAGATCTGGCTTATTTAGTAAATTACATCAGGAAGACTTCGAAGAATCATGGCACTAAATGTAAAATTTATTTCTTGTCAATTCTCACTCAATTGATCAACCAATTCCGGGCAGAATCGTAAAGATAATAACAGAAGTAAGAATAATTAATAAACAAAAACTGCCCAATTTAGTAACAAAAAAATTATGATACCGAATACACTTTGAAATTCTTCATTTATGCAATGGAAAGAATAAGGAAAGAGCGAACCAAACAGAATGCAAACAACAATAGAAATAGCTTGAAGCGCCACCAGGAACTGACCCATAAGTGACGACTTCCTTTACAAAATCAGAGTTTATTGCCGCCAAGTTAAACGCAGAGTAACGTTCTGGACATCGTAAACAACTAGTAACGATTGTCTCTTCCTGTGCCAGTCTAGTCTCTGCTTGTATTAAACTTTGATATCTTAGGAAGGAAGGTAAGATGATTTCTTGCTTGATTTATTAAGTATGAGGGGAGGTCAATAAGTTCGCGGCCGTTTAATGTCAACCTCCTACCCTCTGCTACCGAAACCTTAATACATTTTTATTAAGGTATAATCTTTAGTAACGATCCGAGCTATGACGTCTTCCTTTCTCTCCTTACAGAGCTCCAAAACTACACACTCGGGTTTGAAGTGTGAAGAGAAAGCGTGAACATTCTCGGAGCCCATCTCGCACTTATCTTAGTCATCCCAAGACGATGGTGTAAGATATCTAAAATACTTTTACTACAACCACTGCTGCGAACTGCTTCTTCTTCTGCGGGGCATCTTCCCATACAAGGTTTTCTACTTTTTAGACGATTTATTGTGTGGTAGTCTCAATTGGCTGTCCAGAGGTGGGGTCGTATTCAATGGACTCTCTTCCTTGTTTGAAAAGATAATGCCACTCGTATAAACCGTGGTTTTACCACAGGCCGAGACCGCGTAAGCCGCTAACGCCTCTTGAAAAATCGTATGAGCGGTTTTTTCTTGCTTGGCAAGGAACACAATAACGCGCGATGTTCTGTTTCCTCCAAACTGGCTGACTTCTTCCTGATTCAGTGCAGGTCGATAACTCAAAAGTTAAGGACCCGATTAGGTTCAAACTTGGTATATATACTTTTAATGAGGTGCTTAACTAGTGCCTACCTGCACGAGTAAGCCAAACCTTCCCTCTCGCGAACTTATTGACCTCCCCTCTTATTGTTAGGAAACTTATTGGGTACTATTGTAAAAGTACAGAGTTTTGTTATGTTTTTTTATAGTTTGAAACATGACTACGCTCGTATGGTTCATAAAAGTAAAAAAAAACTGCCTAAATTACACTTAAATCATAAGACAATACTGCTTTATTGGCAGATTATTACAGGAAAAATAAATACCAACTATTACAATACGATAACGAATAAATTTTATAAAACACTGAAATCGTCAATACTATACTAGATAGACTATACATAAATTTTAGTTTGTAGAGAGTACGTTTTCCGCAATTATATAACAAACATAAATTACTGAAAATCTCATAAAACATTATAAAATTCAGACAAATGCAATGCAAAATGTTCGGAGATAAGGAAAGGAAACAAAGCTGCCGAACAAACGTGGTGATTGACTGGGCAGTTTTAGTCCGCAAGCCGGCGGGCAGCGTCCGGCGGCGGCGTGCCGGAAATCGTAAAAGCGCATCTAGAGCGCCGCCCGCACGCACTTCTTCCGGTAACGGTAGAGTAGCCAACAATACCAGCTTTTGTAAGAATTTACATTGAGTTTGTACGGGAGCAGTCGCACGTGATAAATAAGTACTACTACTAGTACCTAGTAGAGCAACATATTTTTAGCAAATATAGAATATAGTGCCTGCGCTAGTAGTTCTCTTCTAAAAAAGATCCTGTAGTGTCTGACTAGGTTAGTTAAGTAGTTTTTGATCTAGGTTTTGTGAATTCACAACAAGCTATGAGAAAGATCTTTAACGATTTAATAATTTGAACGATCAAATTTTATTAAAACTATGATTATACATGCGACATTATATCATGAAAAGTACAACAAAGTACAAAAATTGTTAATACAAGGTATAGATTCAGTCTAAAGACACGATACCGTTTTGCATTTCAGGTAGGGTTACGTAGGCTCTATCTCCACAGGGCATGTTTTATTACTAAGTCTTGTAAATTCTACATCTGCGAACGGATGGTGTCCCTAAGTAGCGTTATCCGGCACGGCTTGCGCCGTTTACTTCCGCATAAAGCATTTCCTTTTACAGTTGTGACTCAAATGCACGAGCGCTGAGCGGTGAGCACCACTATTTATGGAATGCACTTGGACACCGGGGCAACGGCAACTTCCACTACAAACTAGACTATGCACGACGAAGTGAACTGATGAGCAAATTTTGAACTACGTGGAACGCACTATATTAGTTTTCAGTGTTGCTAACAAGGTTTACGTTTAATTGCTCAAACGATTTCTTTTGACCTTTAGAAGAAATCGTTTATTCGAACATTACCTTCAATTTTTATATCACGAGTAAAAATAAGTAAATGAATATATATTTACGGGCAATATATTTTAAAAAGAACTGCATGAGCATTGGACAAATGTACCTATGTCTATAAGAAGGTACATGTGTTATTGTTTGCTTTATTTATTTGAGTAGGTACTAGAGAAATTGTGCAAGCTTTATAGAGATAGGTATACGTAGAGGTTGCGATTAATTTGTTTTCATAATCCACTTTAATAACACAAAGAGTTATTTTAGTTAACGAGTTTATGATTCCCGATCAAAACTACTTAATCAATTAAAAACTTTTATTTTTTTCCAGGTAGTCGCTTTAATTTAATAAAACCAGTCTAGTAGTTTGGTTTGAAAACAAAATAATTGGAAAACTAAATTGGCGTCTCTCGAATTAAAGTCTGTCGTCAAATTTTTTTAAGGTATATATCTGTTTGTAATACGAGTATTTATTATTATATATTAGCTATTGGTAAGTTAAATATAATTATGGCAAGTTAAAAATTGTTTAAAAATCAAATACGAATATATGTGTGCAGCGCGCAACCTCGTGCATTTTTAATGTTTATATTCTTGTACATACATATATCCTCGCATACCATACCAAAATAACAATTTCGCATTCTTCAGGTTTCGGGTAGGTGTGGACGATTCTAAATTACAAAGCAGTAAGTCAAGAAGGTTTTGATTTATGGTCGTTTGGGCGGGCAGGCGGACGGACAAAGGAGCCCGCTAATAGGATCTCGTCCGCAAAATGAAGAATGGAAGAATGCTTCAACCGACTGATCGTAGGTACTCGTATCAAGCACAAAAGCGAGGAAGCCGAAATGCCCACATGCGTCGATTGAAGCGAGTAATTAAAGACAGTAATAGATTAAAAATGTTAGAGCGCTTGAATTAGCATCGTTTCTCGCCCACCCCATAAAAGGTTAGTCAGTTATGTAAATAGCGAATGTAACGCTGAACCATAATTGCACAAAATCTTCATTTTTTCATCGAAACCGCCTTGGCCTACCTTTCCCCAAACACGGCGGCGTTTATTCAAATCGAAAAATGTCAATAGGTACGCAAACCGAACAGTTTTAGAAAGTATGCTCTGTAAGAGTTCGTTATGAAATAGTATGAAATGGTATTGTTTGTGGCGGCAGCGGGAGGAAAAAAATTAAAAAGCAAACAGTTGCGCATTCCATTGCCTGGTGCACGTGGCGCATTCCGGAGGGGTCATGCGCCGCCCGCGCGTGCGTAAAAACAAGTGCAACGTTAGCCTAGCGCAGCGCGCTCGCGGCGCTACCTACCACATAAAACGTCTTAATGCTTTTGAACCCGACCAAAAACACTCATGAAAAAGAAAATCAACCTTTTTAAACACAAAAATAAAAGATTTGTAATTAAAAAAAAACTCAATCTATTTCCATGTTTTACTTAACATTAATATTGCTTAGCTACTAACACTGCAATGTCGCGAGCGGCAAGGTAATTTACTCATAGCCGCGAACTTGTATAAGGAAAGCTCAAGCTTTGGAGGCTTCGCGGAACGCGGCCGGACGCGCGAGGCCGTTCGCATTCCCAACTTACTTACTTTTCACTACACATACATTTATAGATCTAGCATTCGCTTGGCATTGTGCGCTTTGTCACGTACAATCTATAAAATGATGTACTCAGATATTTGTAAAAACATTTGGAAATTTCAGTGTTGTTCTAGTTAGAATTTAATCTGTTAATAGGAATTTGACTATGTGAAGCATAGTCGGCGGCATAGCAAGAATGCGGCCGGACGTGCGGCTCGCTATAGCACTCCCGTGCTACTTCTCCTTATAATTGTTATGCTATACAACTGTGACCCTCTATTGAAATTTCCTAATCTTTATTTACAAGTAAATAAGTTTTAACGGATTTCCAAGAAACGAAGGTTTGTTTCTCTTTTGTAAGTAATAAATAGCTGTTTGTATGTACACAAAACAATTATTATTTTTGCGCTAAACGTACTTATCGTATTACTTTGAAGTAGGTTATATACTAATAGTGATGTAATAATTCCCATAACATTCTAGTAAATAACCGTTCTGAAATCTTTACTACTCGTATCAAGTACTTAATGCACAATATTTGTGCATTTAATGATTCAGAGCTATTTTTCTAAAATTTCATTAGTTTTGATATATGTAAAGAATTGTGGTGCAGAAGCATTTATTCGCATTGAATGATCAGTATCCATTCAACATCAAGTTGTTTATAAAACGTTGAATATATTTTATTATTTAAGTTTTCAAATATTTGTAAGCGCAAATACAGTGTGGTAGAGGCTCTAACGAAAGTTCAGAGGCTTCGAAGGAATGCGACCGGACGCGTGTGTTCACTCCGCTCCCACCACCATGCTGTTTTCACTGGCACATGAAAGAACTTTCATAATCAGTACAATATTAGTAGATTCTTCTGTTAGCTAGTTCAGCGCGAAACAATGTGTAAAGATACTGTATTGCGGATTGAAGGGTAATATCTCCAGGGAGATAACTATGCAAATCTAGATCTAGGAACTAATAACTCAGGATGAGTCGGACAGCGGTGCCATGCCAAGTTTAATTGCGTAATGAAATTTATCAATACGGGAATTATTAAACACCAATATGTAATAACTTCCAAAAAGGCACATATCATTAGGCGACTTAAAAATGTTGCTGGTAATTCTTGGAAAAGTATCAAAGAAGCAAAATAATTAAATACCCCAGTATCCGATTGCGAAACAACCGAGCTGACTAGATTCCATTCTTGTCACATCATTCCTACCAGTAATACTGTAAACGTTGGCATTATGACTCTACAATATACTCGTATCAGGATAAAGAGCTCAGCGACTACTCTACTAAAATATCAATGATGTTTTGCGTATTTTTTTTCAAATCCGCAGTTGTACGGCGCTGAAGGTACCTGAGCAAACCACAGTAACTGCCTGGAGGGTAGAAACAAAAATAAACTCGATAGAATCTGATCCCGTACGTGTTATGGCGTTTTCTGGCAGCGAGGTGTAATATAAAATGGTGTCGAGTGTGTAAGGAGCGATCGCCGACACATTCCTGGCACGCTATAAAGGGAAAAGCAGTATGGTAACTCTCATTGAGTCAGGTTCAACTCAGGCACAGAACTACAAGAACATACCTCAATGATGTTTACTCAATGAATTCAGTAAACAGTGAAAATGAGTAGATTCTACATGGTTACAGATGAAACCATGAAACATGAAGCTAATAGAGACAGTCTCCATTATCGGTCGGAGTTTGAGTACTGTGTCCGTTTAATCTGAGTTCCCGGGGCTTGACTCGTAAATTACGGCGGGCGGCGGCGCCGGCGCCGGGAGGACCGCGCTTGTTACGATATTTGAACAAATTCCCGGCGGTGTTAATCTGCATAATAACAGCGGCGGGCACAAAGCCCTCGCCGTGTTGCCGAGCGCGAGCCCCATTAAGTAGGGCGCCACGACTCCCTGCGCCTTGGCTGCAACCAGAATTCGCCGAAATTCATGCATTCGCGGCACTCTTTAAAACCGACTTGACCGTGAAGCCATCGTTTTTGCGCTGTTTAACGTCCCTTAGACATTTCTAATTTGTTAAACAATGTTATCTTTCGATTATACTTTGTACGTTTTCCTTTATTTTTATCAAAACTTCTCAGATTACAGAATACCAATCTTTAAGAAATATAACGAAACTTATATTCGTATATAGAAAAGTTGGTAAGTAGTCAGTAGCGTTATACCAAAATCTGTAAATAAAATCTGTAAATGTGTTGGTTCTCCCGTTTGGTCATGGGCTGGAAGTTACTATATAGGTAGGCACTAACTGCTCGGCCAAGAACCACGTTATCCGCCTGCCATCGTAATGGATATTACAACTTTTCATGCTTTATGGTGGAACACGACACCATACAATTTGGGATAATGGCAACACACGGCCCGATTTGCACCGATTGCGATAACAGAGATCATTTGAAATTCAATCAGTTTTATACTCGACGTAGTGGGGAAGCCATATAACCCGATGTTTGTGGACTTAATACGTAGGTACAGAGTTACGTTAATTAAACGAACTAAGAACTGCTGCGAACACGGCTTAATTAGCCACATAAGGGCATAAAATTAATCAAATTAACGTGAGTATTCCGGTCGAGGTGCAATTATTTGTTTAATAAGCAAGGGGCGATCCCATGGAGCCATGAACAAAAGAACTCTTGATTGCTGCCTCGTTACCCTTTAACTTAACCGCAGACCATTTATAAGGATACAATACATGACGAATGATAGTATGTTAATAACTCTTGCAGCGGATATTACATTGACAACATTTTGTATAGATAATGTTATGTATTATTTTTATATAGATTGGCAATAAATGGAATTAGGAACGGAATTATAACTTGTGCAATTATGGTAATTTTGCATACATCTACGATTCAGTGACTCACTTTGTGATGCATTATTGCCTTGGATTTCGCAATACAGACATAACTATGCAAAATAATAACATAACTAACATAACATTACTTGCCTATAATTACTAACATCATGAAGGCAGGATGTATTTACTATCAATAAAAGATATTCTAAACTAATATTTAGACAACGCTTAAGATAGAGAAATGACGTTTAATAAAAAAAAAACAAAGCGAAATGAGCATAAGGTGATATGGAGTAATCGTACGAGCAAACAGAATTTCCTAACAAATTAAGTATTTCTCGAATAATTTATCACTTAATTTTGATGTTTGTCGAGATAGCAACATGTCCGTACGTACACAAGTCATCGCGTGCGAATCGAAAACGGGCCTAGTAACCGTGACTAACGACATTTTTGGAATGCGTGTATCTAAAGTAAGTAGACAGTGAGAGAGAGGTGCCAATATTTAACGGTTATGAAGTCTGTGGGGTGTCACCCACGCGGCGCGGGCGGCACCAGACGTCGCGACAAATCGCCAAGGTTGACGTGCTTTGATACGCGACGGTCGGCGGATTTTTCAGTGAAATAGTTTCACTGCGGCCGTCCCGTTTCGGCGGTCGGTGACGGCGACGTCTGCGCCGCGGCCGCCGGTCGATGCCCCCGCGGCCACGCGATTTGGCTCCACTCGACGCAACTAATGGAACCCCGCCGCCGCCGCCGCCGCCGCCGCCGCCGCCGCCGACTCGCTGCCAACTGCCAATACAAGCCTAAACGCGACGCGTACGAATACCTTCACCGATATACCACACTTCCGCCTAACACACTTGTATATTGACCTATCTTGTCCAAATAAATTACAAGTACCTGAAATCATTTATTTATCCTATGTCATTTCTAATACAGTCAATCATAAAAAAAATATAAATGTACCTAATTAGTAATTTCATTATTGGGATGAAATTAGCGTTTCACAATGATTTGACAAAAGTTTATGATGAAATCCCAAAAATCCATGTCAAATGGTAAACGAGCGTGTGAGAGCTCGCCA
This sequence comes from Ligdia adustata, assembly GCA_947049295.1. Taxonomy (NCBI): domain Eukaryota; kingdom Metazoa; phylum Arthropoda; class Insecta; order Lepidoptera; family Geometridae; genus Ligdia; species Ligdia adustata. The sequence continues at coordinate 8,549,897 of OX346225.1, read as the reverse complement.
GACGTCAAACGGCGCGGCCTAGTAGAGACAATAGTCGGTGGCGTCTAACTTCGTCGATATATTCAAACTATTCAGAATGAGATTCTTAAAACAGATAGGTATGTATTATCTGTGACTAATGTGGAGAGCATGCTCGAGTCTGGGAGTGGAATCGGCTCGTTATCAATAGTGTAATTTGGCCGCTCGCGACTATTGTTAGCGGGCTCTAATCACGATGTAGGGAATAGCTGCATCCCGCTCTCGCCTACACCTTATCAATGAAATGCCTGGGCCCGCGCCGCAGCTGCCTTCGCTCGACGGTCCCTCGCGCTCCTGACGTAACAAAATGGCGGACCGCATATTTTTGTAGGTACTTATTCTATTAGCATTTAGTGAATTGATTATTACCCATTATCAAAATTGTAGTCTAAATTGAAATGATTCGTTTGTATGACATCATTTCGCAGAAGGAAGTTGATGTAAATGTAATGAGACATTGTTCCACGATAAACTCACCAAAATAGTCTGTATGGTAATAATGTCCGATTTACAAATATCAAAGTTATAATTGCAATAAGAGCGTTGCAAAATATCTCTAGAATTTTAAATGACTTCTCGATTAATCTGACTTTTAAGACCTACTGGCGCCACCTATTAATCGCTGCCAAATATAGTTGAGTCAAGTTGAACCACAAAACATATCTATAGATACCAACTTGTATCAAAGTAAACAGAAAGAACCTCACATCATTATTATTATCATTATAGTTCCAGCGTAAACCGTCAGATGGCGGTGGCAAGGAAGTCGATAAATTAGAGATGATGCAATTCTTAACTATTCTGCGTTCTCAGTGGTAATAAATTAGCTTGTAGCAAAACTTTATCGGCGTCTATATAAGCCTCGAGTGGCGTTGACGTAAGATTGCTCGAATAATATGGCTTCTAAATACACTTACTAGCGCCACCTAGAACCACTGCCAAATACAATTAAGCCGAACTACGATCAGAGCGATGCGACAAAATAAGTAAAAGTCGCTTAATCTTTGGCGCATCATAGTTGACTTGGCGAAGTCATCCGCCAGATAGCGCTAGCAAGGAAACCGAGAAATAATATTCTTTTGTTATGATGACTTATTATACTCGGTAGTGCATCTTTTATAGAAATAAACTCCGTGTGGCTTCTTCGTGAGGCACAAGCCCTACAAGTAAAGCCCTGGAACCCAGTTTCATACGTTGAGGGTTTATTTCGCCTAATGAAGTCGAGAAAAATTCAAGCACAGGAGACATTAGGTATACATACCATAGTATGTATACCTAATGTCTCCTCAATTCCTTATGATAGTAATTAGTATTTAAAAAGTGGCTAAAAGCAACACACCTTTGATCTGGATGAACAAATAGTAAATGTTAAATACAAAAATTACGCATTAATTTCAGTACCTTAATTTATTTTTCAATATTAAAATGTTTGTAGTTTAGAGACCTTGTGATACTCGCTTGCTGAATCACCGTAAAAATAAATATAAACTGGAATAGTCATTAATATGCTCGGCTCAACCGTAGTCTTAGAAAATCCGAAGAAATCTCACCTTTAAAAAAATAACTTACTTCGCCTTGTGGAAGGACCTTCGGGGAAAGCGGCTCCGCACGACACTCCCACGGCCGACCCGCGGGATGTTGTGCGCGGTGATGGCCACCACTAGCAGCATATGCGCTTCCACTGAGAGGCACGTGCTTTCAACGCTCATTGCTCAAATAAAGCCGAGAAACAGTAGTAGCACTAACCTCGCCTTGTGGAACGAGGAACCTTCTGAGGACGCGGCTCCAAACGATACTCCAACGGCTAGCCCCTCGGGTATGTTGTGCACGGTTATGGCCACCACTAGCAGCATGATACGCTTCCACTGCGAGGCGCGTGCTTCCAGCGCCCGCGCCACGCTGTCACGGTGGTCACCTTCCCCGTTCTCGCCTGATTTCTGGAACGGAATAAAAACGAATTTGTAGTCAAAGTTAATTGTCTAAGTCATGCGTGCGTGAGCTCACGGCCACAGCTTTTAGATCTTAGCGAAGCGCTAAGACGTTCAGATCTCTCGTAAATACCGGCATTTTGCTGAATCGGGGTCAGTCTTCATTTTTTGTTCTTATATTTGATAAATTGTGCTACTACATACCTTAGTGTTATAGTTGATATTTAAATCCAGTTGTTCTAGTGTAACTCTTTTACTGGTTTGAAACTCGCAACGCCGACAGTCTTGTCGCAAAACATACAAAATTTGCGAAGGTAGAGTCTTAAAAAATGTTCGACCGACTAATAGAAGCACATCTGATAAGATTAAAATCTGTCAAATTGTCTAGATGTCGGTAGATACTTGCGTAAAGGCTCATAGCTTCTAACCAATATTGACGAAACTTGATACATAGGCTTTACGAATTATCAGTATTTTTTAATGGATTATGGTTTAACAAATTTTCGAATTTGAACTGGCTCTATTACACAGCAAGAAACACATATCTTTGAAATAATTACACGCTGATCTCCACACACTCTTCCCTATCACGAGGAGATCAGGTTCACAAACGGTACAACAAGCAAGCAACAAACATACAAATTGTAAGTAAACCAATTCAAAACAAATAATAATAATTCTAAGAGTTACAAGCATCGTCTTTTAAATGGGTCCTTGACTGTTACTGTGCATGATTTGTATGAATGATTGCGTGAGACGTCACCGTGTAGCACCAACCCTGTCGAGTTGGATTTACAGAGACGTTTTATTTTGTCTTGCGTGTATAGCAGAAATATGGCCAGTGTAACTATAGGTACAAAGTATACTGCAACTGGTGTGGTTGGTACATGGGAATGAATTAACGGAAATTTACATGACACCATTTACTAACTGATTTCAATATTATTCGGCAGAAACATACGGAACATAAACTTAAACAATAACAACTGGAACTCTGTAAAAACTGTTTTGTGGTAGTTACCAGCGAGTGGTGCGAGTGATGGTGACCGCGCCGCCTCTGCGCCGTGTGCTGGTTGGAGATACAGTCAGCAAAGTCGCCGGGTGGCGGCGGGTCCAGCGTCACTATACTGGTGGGGTTGGACGGCCGCCTGTTTAGCGCCGTCATCATTTCCAAGTCTTCTAGCTTCTCTTTTGAGTCTTTACTCTTTGTTATACCTGAAAATATATCATTTTATTTATAAGTTATTGTTACATTTTAACAGTAAGTAGAACGAAAACCTGCTAAATGTGCTTTTGTACTGTAACCCATTCTTTTTTTACTGCTACGTAACAGAAGAGATGCAACAAAACTCATTTTACAAAAGAAAATTTAAAACCCCTCGGTGATCGATTGGATAAAAAAAATATTTAAATTAAATGAGTGAATACAACATTTTAGAGTTTAGTATATGCATGTATGCTTTTGTGCTACAATGCCACGGATTAGATAGGCACTTGCTACCCATGCATGGAAAGAATTACAATGGAACTAGCTTGTCATAGTTTATTTTATTATAATACTAGCGGCCATACCCGGCCTCAGAAAGGTTTTAGATTTTTCTACATGGCAAAGATTTTTTGAAATCCATCCAGTAGTTTCTAAATTTACATTAATTACATACAAAAATACAAATCTTTCCTCTTTAAACATTATTGTAGATTGATGGGTCACCACAATATAAAAAAAAATTAATGCTTTCTTGGCATTGCCTTTCCATTAACATTTAACGAATGAAGATGGATTATATTTGTTTTTCATATTTAATTTTCTAAAACTGAGGCAATAAGGTACTGAAGTTCATTTGATGTGTAATTTCATGGCTAAATAATTACGAGAATGACTTGCATTTGCAACAATTTTGCATACTATGCAGGCAAACATTAACTGCACGCTACATAAATGCTAAGTTTCTAGATATACCAACCTAACATACCATATATGAATGCCATTTATACTTATATTTGATCTGATAACAATATAAATGTATGAGTACATTATACCTCAACTAGTAGGTAAACCTCTAAGATAAGATACAAATCATTAGATGTTTCTGTGTCTGTATGAAAACAAGAAGTTATCTGTCTGTGAGCACACTTTTAGTTGTAAAGATAACATATACTCATATCATTAGCTGGCCTCAAGGAAAAGATCAGAGCTGGTTGTTTACAACTAGCCCTTTTCTGAGAATAGACTGGTTTGTATCAGCTAAATTGTGTATATATAACATTTATGCAGATTTGACATTTGATTATTTTTCATTACAAATGAATATAATCTATTACTGAATTCACCATTTCCTACATTGTAAAGCCAAATGGCATTGAATTTAATACATCTTAGGTATGTTTACAATAAAAAGTAACTCAACAATTAAGCTTTTTAAATAACTACTTGTAACATTACAACAACAAAAGATGATCCCGAGATGACTTTAAATACTTGGTTTATGTATTTAATAATATTGTTATTTATGAAGCTGTCTTATATTTTATGTATAAGGTGTATGTCCACTTTGTCCTCTAGTAAGGACAAGGCTTGTCACGAAGATAACAAAACAGTCATGGGAGTTATGCCTCTTATAACATACAATTTGACTTTAAAGTCTCCTGCTATGCATACTCAATCTTTATGCTTTGCAATAAGAGGTATAATCACAGTCACTTTAATATTTGTTGAATATAGATGTCAATCAAATATTTGCAAACCACTTAATCTATACTGGAGGATAAAATGATGTTTTTGGTATTCAGAAATTATCTGTGGTAAGTAATCAAATATTAATTTGGTATCAGGTTTTAAATTCACCATTTTGCTTAAAATTAAAAGCTAAGTCTAGTTTAAAATAACATTCAATCTCCTAGTAGTAACAGGTCTTAGATTGTACTAAATCTAAAAAATCTAAGCTGCAATAAAATGTGTAAAAATCTTATTACCCAGGTACATACATATCTGCTACTTAAATGATTGTACAAAACAACCATTACTAAAGAATTTTAAACCATTTAAAATTAACTACTGAACATTTGTAATTTTATTATTCAAATTTTCTTATCTATTCTAGCTGAAGCATTTCCTACATGTCTGAAATTGCAGAAATTTAAATTCAGGTATAATTAATTGGATGAATCTATCTACAGGTAGCATTGATAGCAGAATGTGCAAGTTTTTTTCATGTTTAGTTTTGGCTAAGGCTTGTATCACATTATTTTCATACACTTACTTATACAGTGCACAACATAATTAAAATAGTTTTGATTAAAAAAAATCCAAAACTTTTTACTAAATATATGGGGTTATCGGCTAAGGGTGTACTAAGCCGAAAGGGGGGGGGGGGGGGGGGCAAACAGCTCTTCCATACATTTTGTTGATGACCAATCAACTTTTTGTATGGAACAGCTGAAATATTTTTCTCGAATTCATGGTTGGTCCCATAGTGAGAGTTATTCCTTAGGATGGTTACAGTGACCCCTATTCGGCTTAGTACACTTCTAGCCGATAAACCTGTATATACCTACAAGAGTCAAGATTACTATTGTTTATCACCATAAAAGCAATTATTGTCTGAGCCAAAACAGAATATCTGCTTCAAGTCTGGCAAAGTGTTCTTTTAGATGTTAGTTCCCAAGAAATTTCATAGTCGCATACAGGTTTTATAGTTTTCAACTAATATTGACAAAACATGTATTATAATATCAGGAGGATTCTATAAAAGTACATTCTATAACTCATACAAGAATGAAAGAAATGTGTATTGGAAGCTCAGAACAATAATTTCATTTCATAAGGCAAAGAATTTCTTATCCAAACTGTTTGATCAAAAACACTCTCTCTCCCGACTTCCTTCAACTCCCACGCTTAATTATTATCCACATAACTACTTGGGATAATCAAAACTCTACATACAGTTTAATTAATCTAATAAATTGTTTTATAAACAACCACATCCCCCAAGTCATTAAAATAATCAATACTCTACTGTACTCAAATATAAAGTAAGTACTTTAATAAACAAGAGAAACCCATGCTCGGCAGTTGGACCTAAGCTACCGACAAGGCTTGTATCTACAAGTCACCTTTGCATAAACAAGTGCACAAAGCTAAATTAATTAAAATATACAATCCATAATCCCTATCAAAAAAAAATGTAATAACACAAACTAAGGAAGGAAGAAAATTCCAGAAACTTTATTCTGTAAATGAATTGCATCAGCCAAATTATGAATTTTCATACTACCTACCCAAACCTATGATTCTATACTGAACACCCAGGTTTTTACTGAATGGTCTATGATAGCTCCATATTAAATTTGACTGCGAGAGATTGCTTTCATTGATAAAATGGACACCATAGGCACTATACAAGTACTATAGTATACAGGTTTCATTTCATTTATTATCTTTTCATGTGTTTATGATAAAGATAAAAATTATCATTGAATTAATCAAAGTTATCATAATGAGAAATAGCTAATATACATTTTGTTCCTGTTTTATTACATATACATATCTCATGATTGACAAATAACTATAACTGAGTAAACTGCTTTGTTTTAATAAACTATTTGTAGTAATAAATTCGTAGTTATCCATACTGTGAATCAAATTCAATATATAACTTTAAATCAAATATCAACTTACTTATCATCATGTTGGTGGAATTAATTCCCAAGTAATCCAGGAATCTGTCTGTAGCAAACACAAAGGCAGCTCCAAACAAGAAACCTCCAGCCACTGGAGCAAAGGCATACTGTCCATTCTCTCCATATATCTTTGACTCTTGACACAAGGTAATTGCTGGCTCCAAAAGAGACCAATAAGAAGCCGCAGTCATCACTCCCGCAGCGAACCCGAGAGAAACATCCAGGACTTTTCTCTAGAAATAAGAAACAATTTCAGTCATAACTTGAAAATCTGTAGAGCAAGACATGAATAATATGTAGGCGCTACAACAAAAACACCCACGTGTTTTCCTCTGATAAAGAAGACGCAGCTGGCGCCCAAAGCAGTCAAGCCCCACGTCAGAAGGGTACCCAACAGGGCTTGGGTCACTGCCCCGTATCCTTCTATCATTTTGTGAACGTTTTTCTCAAAAGAAGTCCTCGCTATATATTCTGTTCCAAAGTGAGTACACACTCATGCAAGTAGCATGTTTTAAGCCCGAACGCTTTGTAAAAGTAAGAAGTTGTTAGTCATTTAGCTATTATCCATAAAATAAATCTTTTTATACACTCCTCATGTTTTTATCGTAATTTCGGCCTTGCTTTGGTTCCATTTGACTGGATTGAAGTTTGCAACTCCAATGTCAATGTCAATAACGTGACATGATACGAATTTGACGGTAACAGTGAAGTATTTAAAAATTTGTCACTTTGTTTTTGTACATAAATCCGGCGTCACATGAGTATTACATTTTCCAGCGCCAAAGCTGCCCATCAAACTTTTCGGTATTTTTACCCGACTGCGAAGAGGGGATTACGTTTTTCGAGTGTATGTATGCAAGAATATTTCTTTGGCACGCTCTAAAGCTAAAATGGCTTGTCGTATTTTTATATGAGTGGTGTCAATAGATTCGTATTAGCCGTGATAGTGACACAAAGAGCACCAAAATAAAAATAAATAAATATTATATTATCTCAATAATATTTTTTTTTTCAAAATACATCAAATGTGGTATGAAAATGAAAATTTTTTAACGGTGATTACGAACGTTATATACCTACTAGCTGACCCGGCGAACTTCGTACCGCCTAACAGTCGATTTTTTAAGAGTAATGTTACCATCGTAAAAATATTGACATTCATATTTATACGATAACTAACGTCACTCAACCCGGAACCTCTCCACTAATACTGAAACTTTATGGTATGGAATTAATTTAAAGTTCAAATTGACTTTAAAGTATTATTACGAATCGATTGTAAATGTAGAAAAGTGTTGTTTCTAGACCTATTCAGGCAATTTTTTAAAATTTTCTCTCCATAAGAACCATCCTCGTACTTAATGTTCTAAAAAAAGAATTTGCTAAATCGGTTCAGCTGCTCTCGAGATTTGAGCTTAGCAACACATTCAGCGATTCTTTTTTATATTATAGACATAAATGTTTTATTTGAGTTTGTAATAGGAAATGCTAAGTTTAAGATAGGTACATAAGTTTAAAGTTGTAGTAGTCGGGTTATTTAAGTCACTTCTAACCACTTGTTTTCATTTTACACTCCAGCCTCTTGTATAAAATGAAGATTTTGGCTAGACATCGAGCAAACTGCAATTTGTAGAATAGTATTTTTTGAATATTTTTATTTATGGTCGACGACGACGTCGACGTATTCAGACGACACGCGCCCGTTAAGCCCTTGCCACGCTTATCAGCACCCACGTCTAATACGCTTTAATTTTTTTTAACTTAATTTGAGTCTTATGCCACATCAATAGATCCCAAAATTGCACTTATCGAAGTCCAACCGCATACGCCACGCATACGCCACGCACACACACCGTACCCGCCGTTGGACATGAATGGTAGTACGAGTACAAGCGGGTGCGAGGCGTGCGCGATACATATGCTGATTTTGGGCGTGCTGAGAGCGGATGTGGAGCGGGCGCGAAGCGTGCACGTGATCGACGCGTAAGTCTGAACACGCCAATAGTGTACAGACCACCTCAAGCGGTTCTAGGGTCAGTCGAGACTTGGAGCCTCTCCACGAACATAACACCGAAAAATATTGAAGTGGTTTTGCGGAATATGAAGCGTAGAAATCTCCGGGCCGCGATGGCCTTAGCGTAGATTACTGTTTGCTGGTCAATATATGTTATGTCGTGGCGCAGCTGTTCACTCTCATTTATCTCTCTCTCTCTTTCACAATATATATCTTACTTATATGTTTTATTTTAAAAACTAACGCGTGTTTGATTCATTTTGTTTTATAATACTACGAAACGTAAATCGTCATTAGGCTTCCAATGAGGCGTTCGTATCCACAACGATTGTATGTCTCGCTTGGGCACTCGCCGGTTGCAAGGGTGGAGGGTTGGTGAACAGTCCTGCGGTCTGTGCTGGTGCAGTGCCGTCGACCAAAACCAACATTCCTACCATACATAGCTATTTACTACCCAACTCAAGGCAGAGGCGCTTCGCTTGCTTGTTATAATTATGTATGAAGGTACCGCGTACCAGCGGTACCTATGAAAATAAACTATGTATTATAATATATTAAACGAATGAAATGAAATTATGGCATAGAACGTTATAGTATGCGTATTTAGGGTTTTTATTTTGGCGTCATTTAATGGCCTTACCCACATAAATAATATGAATAAAAAAGAAAAATATTTACTACTATGTATTATGTCTGTTTTTTAAGTAGGTACTTACTCGAATTGGTAGGTAGGTATACCTACCTATTATAAGATGAACTAATAAGTAACAGATGGGTGTCCAGTCTTGCTGGCAACGGACTACTTAAGCGAAGTAGGCGCATACCTACATAAATATTATTAGTTTTATATTTATTATTAGGTATTTATTTTATACTTACTGAATGAACAAGTAGTACTTATTTTGTATGGATTTCCTTCGTATAATAATAAAATAGGCAGGTAGTTGCATTACTAACAGTGTCTAATATAGCTGCTAATGTGACGGTCGTGTTTTCATGCAGCGGATGGAGTTGAAAATAGGTAAACGGCACATGAGAACCCTCAGTTAAATAAATGTCTGGGTATGTACCTATACATGCTTAAATAGTAGGTAGGTAAGTATACGTAACTAGGGACGTACCAAAGACCTACGTATGGAAAAATAGAACAAACACACGTTGGTTTGCTAAATAATAGTACTTTTAATTGACCGAGCGAGCGAGCGAAGCGTCCCTGCTTCGAGTCTGGCAAAATGTTCTTTCATCTGTCAATTTGTATGTATGGATGTTTGTCCGCAAGAAAATTCATACTCGTGTAAGCAAAGATTTCTGTACTTATATATATTTTTTAAGTACAGTACTGTACAGTTATCGAAGGAATGTGGGTAACCATAGTTACCATGTTGTTATTTATTAATTATCGTCAATACATATAGTACCATTTCTAATTTTTTTTAAGTCGTAGGGATATTAGTACATTAATCATATTTCAAATAGTTTCTTTTACAGAGTTTTTATTGATCTTTAACTTGGAAGCTAGAAAAAAATTATGATCGCAAAATTAGTATATGCGATAATCGATGCAAGATAATAGACAGTTCAAAAAACTACTAAGTAGTTTTATTCAGTTATAACACGAGTTTTAGCACGAACCTGAAAGTTGAAAACATTCAAAAGATAGATTCTTTCGCAAACTCGCGCGTTCGCTGCGTTCGTGTGCAGTGCGAGACGTGCCGGCATCGGGGGCACAAACGCCTCATATGAAGTTCAACGAATGTTTACAAAGCTATAGTTGGACCTATCCGACTTTCAGGTACGAGTGAAAATCCACATACCTTAATTGGATACCTATTTAGGTAGGTATTGCTCTAATGTTGAAGCGAATGCGCTTCAACATTACCTACCTAAATAGCTACGTACCTACCTCCTCTAATTGATAGGGCGGGCAATGCGTATTGTTTTAAATTCAGCAATGCAATGGACAAAAGTATTGTATTCTACAATAATATTGTCAAATATTGGATACCTATAATGCAACGAACTTCTAATAAAAACTTAAGCAATTATTATACTGTCTATTTATGTTGATATCATTGTACGCTAACGTAAAACATTAACGTTTTCCTTGTAGACAAACATCGTCATACACATAAACGACTACTTATCATATTCTTTGACACAAACTGACAGACAAAAGAAGATTTTGACCATTTTTCCAGATTTGGAACAGAGACGCCTATATATTGAACGAAAGAGTACCTATTTTACTAAGATAGTAAAACAAATGTCGACTGCTGTATATACGACGCTTTACATAAGATAAGCTGCGATCAAGCCCAAACCAACCTAAAAAAAACTGGAAAATACTGAAAACAAGCTATAACTAATGAATAATCATAGATATATACCTGAGAAGAGAATGGCAACAAACAAGAGTAGATACGAGTACCTAGGTAGATTAAGCTACATTAAGCTATTGTATTTATGATTGTAATTATACGTATAGAAACCCCTTAATATTCTCGTCAACAATAGATATCAAGAATAACAATACGGCGCCGACGACAATAGTTCAGCTGTGTCTAATAACGTTTACCGATATTGTAATTACACAGATTTACTGATTTACAGGCGTTTAATTGCGACCTAGTCCATTATTTTATTGGTCGCAGTAAATGTGTCGTGGAACCGCTATATTTGTACAGTACATGTTTCCAAGTAAAAATTTAGATACAATATTTAAGTACGTAATTACTTTTTTAAATTATATAAGTCTAATAAGTCTATAATTTACGTGAGAATATGAACAGTAGGTAGCTGTTGATACAATTTATATAATGTCTGTCTAAGGAATAATTATTTTTAATTTATTTAATCAATTAACGTTCATCATCGTCAACATCGGCTTATCTTAAATGCAATGCTTTATAGCAGTGGGGATGTCTCTCCAAATGCACAACACTTAGTCCGATCGTGAGCTTCTCGTTTCCAACATTCAACGTTTGTCTTCAGTAGGTAAGTATGTCATTGCTCCACCCTGTCACAGGGAAGGTATAGTAGAGTAGTAGAGTGTAGAGTAGAGAGAATAGTACGAGAATAGGATATAGTAGACAAGTGACGTTCTTTTAAGCTCAAGAACATGGGCTTCGTTATTCTTGATAAAAAAAACATGATTTAATACTAAAACACTCTGGAAGGAGTTTTAGGTCCGAAGTCACTCATCTCCCTACATTATAGAAGTATACGAGTATCATTGCTATACACGAGAAAAAACATCCTGTTTGTCACTGGTACTATCTAAGATGGCTGCTACTACAAATGTCAGGGGTTTATTTCAAAATTTAAAATTTTACTTGTAATTCTACTAATTGAAAGTTTGTCAGAATGTAATTTCCTCCATTTTTTGTTAGAAAGTAAGTAGTGAGTGAAAATAAATAAGGCCTAAACTCAAAGTAGGTTCTAAGGGTAGGTATACGTATAAGACCTAGTTATCAACAGCCTCAGAAGCCTTTAGTGTTCCGCCATGTCTTATGATTAAGTTTTTAATAACTGTCATTATTAAAACCTAACCTACCTTTTGTGCGTAAAGAATTTTATTATTTAACATACTTTTGTGATTATGATTCATCCTGTGACTACGAGAACAACTGAAGAGTAGAGAAGAAGTAGAGCACGGAATATAGTTGTGCCTATGCCACTGTCAATTTAATATTTTATTCAGTAGCAGGCACCCGCTGCGTGCAGCGTGATGTAAATTAATATAATATAAAAAATTTCAAACTTTGTACCCTCGTTTTAACGCCTTGGGTATTTAAAAATTTCAAATTAAAATCTTGGTCTACGGTATTTTATACATAAAGGGGTAAGTAACTACTATTATTTTAAAATTATTAAATAAAACCAAATCAACGGCGGTGATTTTCAAAGTACCTTAAGCACATTTTTAGTCCAAGGTTATTAAATGCGAATACAAAGGCGCGGTATGTATGAAATAGAATCTTAACTATGAAATCAAGTTGCGTGGATATCATAGGGTATATGATAAGTACCCAACTAAAGAATGTCAACAAGAGCATTGCACTGGTGGCATTCAGTGCGTGCAAGGTGCACTTACCTAATAGCGGTGCAGGTTCAATGGCAAAATATGCATGCGAAGGCGATAGCCACAGGCATTAGAGTAACCACCGGGGGCAAGGCATCCATCAGGGCGGCGTGTGGCTGCAACAGCTGGGCATTATGTCCCGTGTGCTCCACATGCGGCCAATTAGTACATCGCATCGATACCTGCCTTAACCTTGTGACAAATGACAGCCCTGTCTTGTACACGCAAATCGTGTCACTGTGTCCCACTCACCATAATAGACTCTTCAGTGAAACAGTTCTTGCATGCTCGTTTGTTAACGAACGCAGAAAATATCATCTAAGCAGGTACATACATATAAGGTGATGGACAGCTAGCTTTAATAAAAATGCAATTAGCAGCTCGTAGAGCCATATACTAATTAAACGAGCTCGAATAGCGTAATTGAGCGTTTCGCGCTCGCCACGCAACTGTTACAAGCTCACATATAACCGAGCGACAGCATCACCGGCGCAGGCGCAACCACCGTGGCGTTGAAAGCACAAAACATTCCGCTAGATCATCATTATTCAAATTTTCGCTGTACTAGTTGCCCGCTTGTTCCGGCCTCTGCTTTTTGTCCTATTTCTTAGTCTGAAATTACGATTAGTTCGGTCGAAATGAGCGGCGGTCATCCGTAGTGGATGGCCGTGTGAACAGACCGTTATCCAAACAGCTTACGCGCTCTGTCGACAAAATCTGTTCCGAGTGTTCTACCGGAAACGCATTATTGCTTAGTAGAGTAACACTCCAATAAACGTGTTTGAACATCATTAAGAACAACCGTACACAAAATAACATTAACAGTTTCGCAATCATCTTTCTCTAAGACTTGTCACTAATAAATCAAAGCATCATTAGATGTACAATGGACGCTTTGTATTGCAGTAGACGTAAATCTCCATTTTATACGGAAAGCAAGTTCATTTCCATTCGGAGTAGTTAATAAATACATAACTGTGAGGTTCGGACGCTATTCCGTGGACACCGGCGATTACGTAACGGACTGGCTTCTAGGGTACAGTTGGAATTGATTTGGGAGCATGATCCATACAGTTGTATTGTAACAACAGCATGCGGAAGGTTTTGCCATTAATCATGGCATTGGATGCACTCCGTCCGGAGGTAATGGCAGCAAAAACGGGCGGCTCGACGCGCGTGCCAACGCACGAGCTTACCGTGATGTATTGTCGGGTAATGATTGCTATGATGGTGATGTGTTACCTATCACGCTATCACATAAGTACTATAAAGAGGACGATTTGAAGTGTAATCCACAATCTGGTATTAGCAGAATGCAACATGCAACTCTGGATTGTACCTGTAAATGTAGAAATGAACTTCCTCTGATAGACGTCACAACCGACTAATGCCGAAATTGAAATAGCGATAGTTATAAGAATATCGACGACTTGTCAGTAAGTCCAATCCTTAGCTCAGCGGTAAGAGCAGGAGTGGCCCTAGCTCGTCATTCGAAAAACGGTGTCTAGCTCAAACAATCATTTTGATTAGCAATTATCGTTCCACTTCAATAGTTAAAAACTCATTTAGAGCTGTACATTGGGTATTGTTACTCACCTAAGAGCATTAACGTCCGCTAAAAGAGACGTTGACGTCGCGCACATGATACTGTTGCCAACAAACGTTAACGTTGCGTTAGTGCGGCGTTAACGTTGCGAGGTCGTAAGGCGAACGCTTGCCACTAAAGACTCGCGAAATTGTCGTCGCGTCTGCGCAGTGTTGGCGCACGGAAGGCGTTGGAGAGACGCTAACGCTCGTAAAACGCTAGTGGGATAGCGGCCTAAAACGTCAGTAGGTAACACTTTATCATACGAGCCATGTCGCGCTGAGTTTGTGCTGTCTAAATATTATAGTTACGCATATAACTACTCGTGTTCTATTCTATGCTCGTATTATAGTGTTTAGGTGAACTATAGATGCGCCATGAAAGGCCTTTTGACAAAGCATACTAACCTGTATTTAGTGCATACTTAGAAAAGTTACCCCATAACCTTACGATTCGTTTTCCTACAAATCCCTTCAATTTCCCTGAAGAGAGTAGGACGGTATATTACGGGAATCAATTGGATGTTTTACATTAAAAGAGCGTTAGCAAGTTAAAATACTTTGAACATTTCTACAATACTCGTAGCTACAGAATGGAAACTAACCGTCTCATGTCTAAATCTTTTGTTACCACAAGATTAGATATGCCTTTGACAAGTATTTTGTAGTTGTTTCGGTTCATTTCTTACTACAAATCCGCGGCTATGACATCTTTTTAGATAACCACCCTTTTAAAGTTTTTACAAGCACACAATCTTGTCGAGTTTCTGACTACTAACCAATTTCATTGACATTTGATATAAAGTATGTTTAAATTTTCATACTACATAGGTATATCTTTTTAAAGGTAGTTAAATTAAACACATAAAAATATTTTTAACCACAGTATTTATTTATTAACCCTTTTCTTTCGTTTTCCTGATTTAAACTATGCCTTAAACCATGCTTAAAAATATATTGATGGTAGTGAGAATGTGTCAATGTTCAAATCACAGACAAATTTACACTTTAATTGATATGTATATTTTTTACAAAAGCTCTCTTTTTTATTAGGGCTACAAAAATATTTTAATACATGTGGAGGATATATCATATTAAATTAATAAATAAATTTGTATACCTTATGTCAATTGATGCTGATTTTGAACTTTAATAATAATAATAATTAGTTCAGAAGCAAAAGACTCAGCCATTTAATTAATCAACAATCAAGGGCAGACAGCTGTGACTATTCTAATCAAATTAGTACTAAGTATTAAGAGATTAATGGTTGTATAGAGTGTACCCAAGGTTGTTTGTAAACTGATGGGGTACCGTCAATGTATAGCTACGACCAAGGCCGAACGTATTCCTATTCGTAACCAGCTGAATTTTTGCTTGTGGATTTCCAGTAAATACTTTTTGGATATTCTCATTAGATGAACATTGCCTGCGTTATTAGTAAACGCGTCTCAACTTTCAGTGTCTTTTATTTTCTTTTTAACCGACTTGCTAGGTTACCGGCTCGTTTACTAAATGGTATCCCAGTATAAACTTCAACCTCTTACTGAGAATAGGAGTTTTGCAAATAGTAGAACCTGCAAGCATATTTTTTTTAGACTTAGACTTTATATCTTCATACCATCTTGACTGCCTCTTTCATATTCGGAATTCTATTTAAGTTGGAGGAGCATTTCCCCCAATAAGTATCTTTGCTTGAAAATGCCAAAAAAGATTACGGATCTATAAAAGTAGATTTTATCACTCTTAAATCAAGGTCTTAAATACTATGGCTTACCAGTACGAATCAAAGATGCCAGTCTTCACGCTATGGGTCCCTATTATTATGGGCTTAGGTTATTCCCTTCAACACCGCGCTTGATATTTTTGGAAGCCATTGCAAAATGTTCGTCGTCGCAAGGTCAACAGTTCGCAGAACAACCTCAGAACAATAACCTTAACGCAATTAAGATTATTGTTAGCCAATGTAGGTAATTGGTTTTTAAAGACGTTTGAGCTCAATAAATAAAATAAGTTAGTCTGCCTGCATATACATATACGTGCTATATTGAGTATGAGTTAATTAGTATGTTACATTGTCTGCAATGAGAGTATTCAAATGTGTTGTGAAATTGTGTGTTTGTAGTGCATATATGATAAGATCCCCTATAGAAAGTTATTTATGTGAAAATGTAACACCATTATTTTATTACACTTTTCAAACATGATGAAATATGGTAGTACCATTACCTACCTAATCTAAGTGTACTAAGGTAGATTGCGTGTTTGGTCTTCGAACGACGCATTATTAAATTCCTAAATGATATATTCCAAATTATTTTTTAATAAATAATTTGCTTTCGTTTGTCCGCAAGTCGCCTGATGTAAAGGGACGATGCGGTCTAAGATGTGGCAAGCTTGCCTAGAAGAAACGGATTTACTAGCAATTTGAAAAGTAGACGCAAAGCGTTTTAAGCGGGTCCGTGGAATCTCTACCATGTTTCGATAAATAAGATAAAAAACCGAAAGGCTAGCCACTTTTCGACGATGGTCGAGCCTTTGAAGGTTTGCGTTAATAGCTCAAGGTGGTTTATAAGAGGAACGGACACATATCGGAAAGTAAGGGCCAGCTGGAATGGTCTCCTTTTAGCGGAAAAAAGACACGCCTGCGTCTTAGCTGCATTGAATTTGACCAATCTGGCATCGCCCCAATCGGAGGACAAATTCAACCGTTCGACCATGGCTTCTCCAAGTGTCTCAACCTCAGCCGCACTGGTACGCGGGGAAGATATGTAGCTCTCAACACTAAAGACTTTTGTGCCAGACAATGTCAAAAGCCTTCGAAACGGCAAGCGCTAGTCCGTATTTCTCTATGGTTCACTCCAGACATGTGACATAATTTCAAGGTATCTTATTGTATATATTAATATAGGTATCTTATTGTCTTTAAAATTTAAACTCAATTGAAAATGACAAATAAACCTAAAAATGTATCTGTTAGCAGTTCCTCTACCCTCTTGTACCCTCTGTGCTAGTGGACCAGACAGACACTGACATTTATGAGACCGTCCTAACAAACGTTTGACCTATATTTTTGACTAATTACCGCATGATTCTGTCTGAATTTGTGAATAGGCATATAAATAACACCTTAGCAAACTTTCCCCACTATAAGACTACCCTATTCTAGAATGACGATGATGAACATAAAAAAATAATTGTAAAAAGTACTAATCTAGACAGATGGTAGAAAATTTTGCCAAACATGAATTAGTGATTTTTGCTCGATCGGTCAATTGAACGACTATGATAAAACGAATCCAGAAGCTTCAAAAGAACAATAACAAAGTTGATTCGAATCTGAGTAGGAATTTATAATCTAAAATAAAGTACAAACGATAAAATATAAAAAGCTTGTTTCTTGAGACTTCAAACGTAGAAATGTTTGTGTTGTGTGCTGCACTAAACAGTTAATGCACTAGGTGACCCGTGACTTTGATGGTAATGACCAATGAATGGATCATTTGAATAGACGGCTTTCAAAGAAGAAAGACGACGTACCTACGACGTACTAGACGTCTATCAAGTAAATAAGTTGGGTTTGCACAGGTTCCCCCTTTGCAAACAATACGTCCGTCAATCAAAGAGACTTGTTTGCAAACGGGAATTCTGTGCATCTACGACGTCCTGCCTTACGCACACGTGACACTGCATAAAAGTAGTGCCTGACAGCACCCTGACCACAGAATTGACATTTAAAATCAAATATTCATTTATATTTAAACTATATGCGCCTCGCGGTGTTACCGCGTTAATACAGGACAATAAGTACCTGTGCGTTATTCCGGGGTCTAAACCGTCTCCGTACCAAATTTCATCCAAATCGCTTGAGCGTGAAAAAGTAAGCAAATAATATATGCAAACTTTCGCATTTATAATATTAGTAGACTACATATTACACTTAGCGAAAGACGCTTTTACCCGACTGCGAAAAAAGTAGGTTTATGCCTTACGAGTGTATGTATGTATGTAAGTATGTATGTTTACGTGTAGTTTGCATATATTTCTTTAGCACGCTCTAGAGCTTAAAGTCTTATGTTTTATAAGTGAATGGTGTTACTAGATTCGTCTTAGTCATGAGAGTGACACTGGGTAGGTACATTAAAAAACAGAAGTTAGGATGATACACAGGATTAAAGATTTAGCAGTCGGGTCTTTGAAGTCACTACTATCACTTGTTTGCTTCAAGACTGGCAAAAAATGTATATGTATGTCAGTATGTTTGTCTGTAATTGGGTTGTTGAAATGAAAGATGTTCATGATTTTTCAACTAATCTTGACGAAACATAATATAAGGTTTTCAAGTTTTTTGGAATTTTTACTCGTTGGGGATTTTTGATTGGAGCACACAGTACAGTATTATATTTATAGTCTGTATCTATAGCCCCTAACCAAACATCTATGATGAAGAGAAAAAACAGAAACGTCGTAATATCTGTAAGTGTACCAAGTTTCATCAAGATCGGATAGTATATATACTATACATACTATATATACTATACTATGTACTATACTATATATACTATACTATGTACGAGTACAAAATTTCTTGCTAACAACATCCATACATACAAACACATAAGACATACCTATACAAACTGACAGAAGAAATAATATTTTGCTACATTCGAATAACAATAGCAGAGACGCTTCGCTTACTTGATCAATTACTATTTTAATTAAAAATTAGCTTATTATATTACATTTCCAATATCATCTTACTGAAATCTTGAATAACTTATTATAGTAAAAACAAACTCAAACTAAACAAACAAAACTAAAGTAGGTCTAAATAGTAATACTATCAAAAATTATAAACGTTGACTTTCATTCCTCAATTTGGCCAGCGAGAGCGTGGAGAATTATGGCCAACACCCTTTTCATAAGGGCGACCAGTGCCCAGCAGTGGGACAATATGGGTTTACTCGTAAACGCATAAATTAATGCCAGCTATAAATTTAAACATTCCTTGAGAAAGTTATTACAGTCATGCAATCTATTTATTTCAATATGAGATAGTGGAATAATAATATAATTTTGAGGAAACACCCATTTATTTCAGTTGAAGTAAGTGTTGCGGTGGTGGACAAGTAACTCGGGTACTACATTTTACCACGTTACATACCGAATCTTTCCATTGCTATTGCATTATGCCATATAAGGACAATTTGGACTATTATTCAGAAAGTAGTGGATATAACAGTTATGTGGTAAGTAGCTGCTAACGACCGACCTATTCAAATCGCTTTCCTCTGATTCTCGAGCAAAGTCAGGGCGTGACCGATCCGCGGTCACGGACGCGCTTCCGTGACGCAGAACTGCCGAACTAGGCTCACCTGCCGAAACACACCTGCTAAAGGTGACAAGTTTCTTAAATTTTACACTTTGATGTCTAATCTTACAAAACTACTGGAAAATCACTTCTTTTTACATTAAATTGAAAATTAGGAAAGATAGACATGGCCTGGAGACCATGTTTAAATAATAAACAAGATAATGATTAATACTCGTAGTTAATAGTTATGATATCTTGTCAAAGAAAGATAAGTAAATTAAAAAGTTATCAGCAATCATCTGCAATGATGATTGACTTTCTATAGCGGTATAATTTTTAATCATATCGATAGCGCAGATGAGTTCAGTCAGAATGAAGCTATTTAGTTATCTCGCGCATCGATCACTCTACCCGGCCGTCGGTCTCGGAGTGGCTTCGAGAATCTGCGACCCAAACATAACTCCGATGACCCTATCGCACCGAAATGCCACTCAATCAGAGGCGGGCAGGGCCGCAATTTCTCCGCGCGAATGTCACGGTAATGAACTCGACGCGAACTACTTACGCTAACGATATCGAAGCCTAATTTTTACCCTAATCCGACGCCAATCAAGTATGTAGACCGAGAGATTGTCGAGCGGCGAGGCAGATCGGCGGACGATCGTGTCGTGAGAACGATAGAGTAGGAGCAGGTGGTACCCTCCCCATAGTCGAACATGGCTAACTGTTCCTCCATCAAGAAGCGCGCAAGCCGAGCGCGCCACCGTGCAGTCCCGTCGCCAGAGCTCACAGGCGCACCACGCGACCACGCGCTCCGTGCCTTACCACTCCACGGTTCGCGAAGCTCGCCACTCACGCGCGAGAAAAAGCTCGACGACATAGTCCGACAATTGCAGTGCTGCGTTTAGAGACCCGAGTGTTGTGAATACGAAACTTCGACCGAACTGTGTTTGTTTACTTGTTTCGTCAATTTATAACGATCAGTAAACGTTTATGTCTAACAGAAGGTTTTTGTAGAAGTAGCGTCAGTAAGGTAATCGGGGCAGATAGCATTAACGGTTGGCTCCGCGCTCGAGTGTGGCAGACCGCAAGCATGACGAGCGCTGGCGGCTGCGCTCTGCTCGCGCTTCTACTGGTATGTTTTCAATCGATCATATTAGACGTAGTTTGCTGACCGTATCCATTATCTATATTATATACCACTAGCATTAGAGGAACTAACTGCTTGACGGTAGACCGTAGGCATACTTACTTAAATACTGACCTGAATGAAGTAATTCTGTCAAAGTATCATAAATTCTTATAAATAACTCAACTATCAGAATAGTAGTGCAAGTAAGCAGTCTCGACGTATTGTTGACTACTGAAGTCAAGGTATTTGGGCCCTATTTTTGAATCGCTCGTATGAATTCAAGTTTCACGTGCGAATGAAATTATCGGCGAATTTCATATCGTATTGCTAGCGAAGGGTATGAATTTTCAAGAATGCGACAGAATGTCTTGCATATCGTTCGTAAGCGACGTCATTAGCGAGTGATGAATTCATTCGAATGTTTCCAAAACAACTATACCTAGTCGTGTTGGTAATAAATATAGTCATATGAATAGCCTAACCCACATTGCTTACAGGGTTTATTGCACCTGGAAAACTTTTGTGTTAACAATCGTTTCAATTGTAAATTGTGGTGTTCATTTGAAATGGTGCGAAATGGATAAGTTGCTTTATATTTCTTTAGATAGCTTCCGGATACGAGTTCCGGGGCAGAAGAGTTTGAATTCAGTCGGCATTTGTTTGTGAATGTTGCATATTATGGCATTTCCTACATAGGCAAATCCAAACGAGGTGAAGGCTAAGCTATGAGCGCAAAACCTCATTTACCTGTATATTATGTTATTGTTTCCAATATATTTGAAAAGCATATATTGCCCTGACCTTGTCTCTATCAGCAGTAGAAGATCTGACATAATAGTAGATCTGAGAACAAAAACTTATAATATCTAGGTTTAGAGATATTCGGATTAGCCCAAAGTAAAAGCTCACATTTCTAACGAGCAATAAATCGTGAGAGCGATCTCGTCTTGCCATTGTGATACGTGATTGAAACCATTTAAAAAAAATCGAATTTCACGGTTGAGAGATTCATTTAATGCGCACAAAAAATGTTAAAAAGTCATCGACAGTGTTCGACGGTTTTGCGACCGGTGTGAATCTTTGATGACAAACTTGTTGTGGTCACTGGTTACATACCTGTTGTAATTTACACAGGCAAAAAGTTAATATAGAGGAAAAACGATACAAGTAGGTAGGTAGATACAGGGTTATTGGTTTGGTAGAGGCGTGCTAAGCCGAAAAGGAGTTATGGCACTCATTATGACAGAGATCATATTGAATTTTATTTTTTATAACGAGTTATTAAACCTCTTTCGGGTTCGTACACCCAAACTGATAACCCTGAATTACTATGAATGTATATTGTATATACCTACATACATACTAGAAGTTTATGTGGTTACAATACTCTGAGATAACAAAAGAGAGGGTCGAGCAAGTACTAAATACAAAATATCATGACATGTTACTCATGCAGACAAAAGCTAGGTAGAGAGAGCACCTCACAATAATGCTAAATGAAAATATACTTGACTGACATACATTGCGAACAAAAGAAGGCTCGTTTGATAGCTTTAGGTGAACTACTTTACTGACTGACGTTACTAATAAGTCACGTACCTACTTATGTAGTATGCGAACTTACTGTGGATACCGTATTATCAAATTATTTGAATGGCAATAATGATAGCATAATCACTTCATAGAGCTAGGTTAATCACTGATCGATGGCGGCAGCTTAGCAGACTGCTAAAGAGTTTCGCACACGTAGAAGAAATTAGCACTAAAAAAATACATGCTTAGAGGTTTATGGCTAAAACGTATCACGAAATTAACTTGAAGCTCCTATTTGGTTTAATTAAAAACCGACTACAATTAGATAGGCGATATTTTTATAAATTTTGATAAAGTTTAAGGAAGTATATTGTAATATTATTTACCCTTTCGAAAAAAAAATACTAAATTGGTTCAGCAGCCTGATTCAGCAAGCTTTGAATCGACGATTAGCTTCGAAAAGTCTTCTGCCTTTGTAGGTGTGTCTTAGAATTTGGGGAGCAGCCATGAAAATAGTTCTGACGAATTGAGAATCCTCCAATCGTGAAGCCAGTTAAAAAAATAAGTATGTATATAGGCGCTAAGATCATGTAACTTGGATTTCCAAGAACGGCGATCGTGAGGTCGACAGACTTACTACTTTATTTTTTGCTACTTTATAAAAAAAAACTATAAAATCGGTTAGATAATGGTGCAGTGGCAAAGATCCCCCCTTTATGGTAGATATGACCAGTCAAAAATCCCCGACGACTAAAGCATTCGTAGAACCAAACTCCAAGTTTCGTCAAGATTGGTTAGACTTAGATACTAAGACCAGTGAGTAGGTACGACATTTGCAGGAGACTTACAATATAAACCTATGAAAATAATAACTAACAGACGAAATGATTGAAATAAACCGAGAAACTCAAGTCTACTGAAACGCCACACATTTCACTACACTTGAGTGATCAAATAAAATGTCAGCCGACACCAAGAGCTTATAATCTTTATTAGAGAGTATTTGCTATTTTTGTTTAAAAAAACAGAGTATCGCCACTACGATAGCGACCGTCATGATACGAATCTCGATCATAGCGAGACATATGTTCATCTGTGGCGAGACACAGAGACATATCAAAGGCATGCGCATCAAATGCAGAGTTAACGTTACAGATGAGGTGCGACGCGTGCGCGTGGTTGCCGAGACGATGAATTTGCGCGCTTTCAATGACCGTCTCACCCGAACGAAACGCTATAATAATACACCATTACTGCACTTGGAATCCGCAAAAACTATAATCAATTAGGTACTGAGAACTGTGCTTTCCTAACCATAACCAGATATGGTAAAGATCAACTAAGAAACGACACGCAACAACGACTTACGTTGTGTTTAATCATGTTTTATGAATATCGAGCATAATATACATAATAATACTAGGTTATATAAATATGATTATTTCGCAATTTTACTGAAAAGATCTAATCTAATCCAGATTCATTCATGAGACAAGAAGTCGTCTATCAAAAGTAGTAGGGTAGGGTACTTGACTCTTTCACACCAAACTGAATATTTTTCTAAAATTAGCAGAACTAGTTTGCAAAGTGCGTGTAAAATACAAAGCTTTTCCTTACCATTTTACTTCTAGCTGATAACAGTTTACATGACCTTATCTAGAGCAACTTCCTCAACTCTGTATGTGGTTAAAATGTTTGCAATTAGATTCACAAGCTGGGAAAGCGATAAATCGTGGGACTGACAATGTGGGACACAGTAGCCATTGCTGGGCTGGGGAAGCTTATTTATTTAATGTAGCCGAGATAGCGAGTTAACTAGAGCTAAAGACTAGCTGAATTAATATCTTTCCGAGTTAACGAGTCTCATCAAATCACGATTGTTGGTGCATTAATTGCTAGAATAACCGTCACGCTGCCCAGATTGCAGTATAAAAATCATCCAGAAATAATATTATTTCTACTTTGGCGTACTAAAGGAGGTTACAAAAAATAAGTTAGAAATAACGAAACAAACTTTTTGACTGTTTATTAACTAGCTGTGCTCCGCGGTGTTGCCCACAGATCTCTAATTTTCATAACCTATGTTACTCAGTGATAATGTAGCTTTTTAACGGTTATAGAATTTTTGAATTCAGTCCAGTAGTAGTTTTTCCTCCTTATAATATTAGTATAGAAGTATGCAAGTGAAATTGATAATTTTGAAAAACCCCCGATATTTGTTGTGGTCGCCAGCTTGGATTTGAAATAATCATTAAAAAAATAATAAATTATTAAATGTATTCTACTAGTCAAGCCTTTTCATTTGATACCCATATTGAGGAAGCTGTGAAAAAATCGTACTTTGCCATTTTGTGGCGGCGGCCATCTTGGACCGATTTTCATCAAATTTTCAAAATAATATTTTTCTAATCAGTCCTTCCGCTTGTGAATTACGATGCCATACACACTAAGACACGTCAAACTTATAATACCCCGTTGTTCTTGCGTCGGGGTTAAAAACTAGTAACATGACTTAGAAGTTCAATTTCCAAAATTCCTGTCTTTCTCTTCTCTTCTCCGAACTTCATGTCTCTAGGTTCGGCGGCTTAGTCTCTAAGTTTATTCCTAGCAAAAATCAGTCAGTCAGTCAGCCAGTCACCCAGTCAGTCAAAACTTACTCCTTAATTTATATCGATTATCGAAGCATACAGAATTTTTTATTTAACCTTCACCAAGTTCCAGGCTACTGGTACATTAGTAGGTACCTACTGCTACGTTTCCCAAAACCAAATTCGGTTTGTAGCTGCAGCTTCACGCACCACCAATAATCAGAGCAAGCCCATTAAAAAAGAACCGTTTAAGAATTCTAAGTGAAATTTGCATACAAAAGTTCAAGATCAATGACAATGAAGACGATGTAACGAACCCGGGATATGGTACCGTAACTGTTGAAAAATATTAAATACATCATTTGTAATATAAACCTTTTTGTTGATAATTTTATAGAACTTCTTGATTTCAGAGATGCGCATGGATAACATTTTAACCGACTTCAAATAGGAAAATTTTAAGTACCTAAGAACCCTTTCAAATAAAAAAAATATACTACTTCCAAGAGAGCGAACGAAAAATTTCAGGACAGGCGGCTATCGACAGTGGCCTATTGGTCAGGGCATCTTGGCGTGATACCCAGGAGGTGCAGGTTCGAATCCTGCCGGGAAGTATTATTATACTTAGCATGGTTTAATACTTGTAAAATAAAGCCATATGATATATTGATTGGTCCCTCCGAGGCATCCCAGAGAAAACGAGAAACGTACATTATAAAAATAAATATAAAAGTCTGCTGAATAGAAAAGCCCTTCTTAATTGAAGTCGTATAAATTATTAACAAAATATGTTTTTCCTGCGATTTTCCACCTCCTATTCATCGCTACATTTATTCGTATAATATATTTTTGAGGATGGTAAGCATAGGTGTATAACGAGGACATAAGCCCGTGTTAGGTATTATTATACGATGCGATATACCTGCATTTACAAATCAATCACAATAACACAAAAAGAATAATACCTTCCTACAGATCGTAAAATAGCGAAACAACTAAGGCTCGGTAAGTGTTAAACAGAAAAAGTAAATTTATGTTACGCTAATTGACCCCGCAACTCACAAGCAGTAGGTAAGGGCAGCAAACCGTAATTCATTGTAAGTATATACGAGTAAGTAAGCTACAGAATCTACTTTCGCTAATCGGCAGCGTTGTGCTCCGCTCACGTCCCCGTATCAAATCATGTGGTACGTGGTCCGGCCGGACCCACTTAATCCACGTAAACCGCAACCACACCGATAAAACCTCATCTCAGTTACAATAGAGCTCTATTTACTCCAGAATACCATAAAACTTTCATTTTAATCGATGCCAATCTTTTTAAAACGATATCGTAGAAATTGAGGTCAATCGTAGTATTCTGCAGTCTTGAACTCTAATCTTTATTACCACCGAATATTTCGAAGAAAGTGTTCGGAGCTTCTGCCAACCATTTGCAACCGAATATCACGTAAAATATTAAAAGTGGAACACAATAAACCAGTAATCAATTGATAACAGTTCGGAGTAATAGCAATCATTGATCGTTGTTGTGGTCAAATTTCATTGTGAATATCCTATCATTAAGCTGATTTTATAGAAATTGATTAAACATGGAAAATATATATCAAAGCGATACATAATACTCCACGTGAACTCAGAGCCACTTCGTGCCAAGCATGCTTTATTTTACCTTGATACACTACCAGCTAGTAAATCATCAGCGTCCTCACCACAAGTGAAAACAAACAAACTTAGGCAACTCTAATCAAAATACGTGACTGACTATCAATACACCGTTCGTATTTAATTAACCAAATCCCTAAATCTATTTATAACACTTATCTTTCCTTTTGTCTTTGAATACCTTGTAATTTTTCAATGTAGCAAGTAGTAAATGGGTTTACTGCTACATTTTCTAGAGACTAGAACAAACAGCTGACTTACGCACATTTGGTTATATCAAGATATGACGCACATTAACTGAGCTCTTTATTGCTCATGAAAATTATATTTTGTAAGAAGGTATCTACTATCTTTTTTCAACCGTCAAACATTGCTACCGTGTTAACCTACTTTAAAAATCAAGGTCTTTTTAGCTGTTTGAGTAACGACATAGAATTTCAGAGAGCCTATCAAAGCAACACTTACAATAAAACAGAAACGCACTTTCACTATTTAACTAAGAGCTAATAAAATTAAACACTTGAATAAAATTCCCGCTACTAATTCTCTTTTATTCTTAGGCTATAAACAGTATTTGAAACTGTATAAAATAATAGACATGTATTTAGAGGTTTATAGGTAGGCCATGCCATAAAATTGTTAATACAAAGAATGTATGTGAATTGAAGAACTCCTTCCATGGGATGAGAGAGCACCTATCAAGTAGGTGTATCTACTGTATATGGTATCTACTGACTAATCATGAGAGAACTACGAGTAGGCAGAGTTACATCGTGTTGTATACCAAATATAAGCTGCAATAATTATTTTGATACCGTGATTTAATGCTACCTATCTTCTTATAAGGAAAACATAATAAGAAGGGCTGAATCAACCCTCAACCCTTCTGTGAACTAGTCTTCTACGACATCACTTTCCTAACACCACATACTTAGATTATATCTTTTATGGTTCCTTCTTCCGCCATCATCTTTGTTCCACTAGATCGATTGCTGATAAGTCGAAATTACACCGCAATGTTTTTATACGGCAGGCTCAACAATGGGCAAAGGAATAAATTTACTTATTGTTTAATTGCTTTGGTTGGCTGTGCATCCTTCCTCATGTGAATGCTCATTGTTACAGATGCGAACGGTACTCGGACAAGACTACGACGGTAAGTTGCCTGCTTTCAATTGTATGCACTGACTCACTCATTGAATAATAAAATAAATTGTCCGTATTGCAAAATACAAATATACAGCACAAAATTATGTGTTTGAATGTAAGCTGACAACTTTTACTTCAATCAGTCAAGTCGAAAAAAAGTTCCATAGAAAAGCATCATAAAGTAACTTGGACAGTAATTCTTTTAAAAAAAAGTGACTACTGATTTCCATTTCGTCTTAAAATCAAACCTCTTGACCGATTTTGAACAATATAACAAAAAAAAAATCGGTTCATCCGTCATCGAGAAATCAGTATCATTTAAAAATAATATAGTCGAGTTGATAACCTCAATTTTGGAAGTCTGTAGGAAAGTATTCAGAACATGAATATTTCTCATTTCAATGTATCCGTATCTAATAGCAGCACCCCGGGGTCTTACCTGCGGTGAATATCTAGTCATCCAATAAGAACACTGCATTTTTCAGTCGCCTATGTATTAATCTAGGGTATTAGCTAGATTCATCCAAATCCGTTCGGCCGTAGAACGTAACGAGAACGTAAAAACCTTGTTTATAATGTTATATTTATTTCATACTTATATAAAAAAGAAGACCTATAAGTATTTATCTACGTCTTCATTATTCCTGGTTCTGGCTCTATAACTTGTTTCTGCGGTGCTTAGAACATGTCAAATGCTCCACCGCGAAAAGTTACATGTTGTTCCACTCACTCTTACAGCTAACAAGCGATTTACGTTTTTAGAATGAAATTTCGTAATTAATAAATGCTTACAAGATAATTATCTTCCCAGTGACAGACATCCAGTGCACATTTTCGAGCAGCGGCACCGGACTAAGAGACTCCGTCACAGCTCTGCTGAGGAAGCCCGAAGGCTTTCGAGGAGCACCCCTGTTCGCAGACGACCGCGCTACCGATCCCGTGGCAGACCCTGTCTGCCAGATCAGGCCTGAAGCTGAAGACCCCACAGGACTATTGTATAGACTGAGGATCACGGATTTCACGAAATGTGGAGTGCTAAAACGAAACGTAAGTCAGGGAATGGTGGAATTAATGAAAGTATACAAGCCCAGTGTCGTGAGCTTGAGTCCGACTGGGTCAGAATTGAGTGTTAGACCAAATTTCAACCCACGCCTTAAACTCTATACATACGAGGAGCAAAACCACACGCTCTAAATGTGTCTATTTTCATCATTTACATTCCGTAAAGTAATTTTTTTTTGGATTCCTTATTTCAGTAACTGTAAAATAGCCATTTAAAATCCAAATCAATTAACAGCAGGTAAGCGACCGTATAACACTTCGGCCGTTCCGAAATACTTCTAACGAGCTCAATTCGGTTCAAATATTATTCTGACAAAAGAATTGTCGTTTCATCTGTTATAATCATCACATAGAAGGTAAAGTTGTGTCATCGGCAAATAACTTATGCCGTTAGTAACAGTAAGCAGTGTAGCTAGTGGCCTACACAACGGCTACACTGACATATTATTAACTACCGGTACAGTATTGAGGTAAATAGATAACTAATACTCGGTACGGGAATGTTGCCTCGGATTGAATACAATGCACTCTGCAGAGATTAGCGACTAGGTATGTTTGTCGCCCCGCCAATGTCAAGTGATAAACTCACTCACTGACACAGCTCTCATTGAACGCACTTCCGTATTGAAGCCTCGTTCTGCCAATTACCTACCCAGTTTTCACTTTATTGTTTTTGTTTAGGTCTCTCGTAATTCGCAGAGCAAAGTATATCTTTCTGCATCGTTTACCGCAAAACGATTGCCGTTATTATACAAGCAGTTATTAGTGATGGTCGTTTTACGAGCATCAGCTCCAGTGAAGTTTTAGAGAAGTGCTGGGCTAAAGCAATTATGAATGACAGTAATTATTTAACAATGTATTACAAGACCGGTCTAGTAGTTCTGCGAACCGTTAAACTTTCGGTCACAATATTATAGCTACTTTTTAAAATGTGACTCGTGACACTAGATGTAAGATTTTTTATTGTATATTTGATGTTTGTGTGTCTGCAATAAAGAGTTAATTCATTCATTAAAGTAATGAACAGTTACCACTTTTTTTTCATATCCAGAATTATTGCCGCGTTAATTTGCCAAAAAAAAAAATATCGGCCCGTAAATGGCATCGGAACTTTATCTTTTTTAGGAACATATACCTCATAATCCAAAATCTCCTCAAATTTTTTTAACACCAAGTTTCGACGAGTTTGGTTCAAAACTAGGACCTGAACGCGAGTACCGACGTAAAGAAAAACGTATAAACTAACCGAAAAAATAACATTTTGCCGGAATTGAAGCAGAGATGCTTTGTTCACACGGTCAATTACAATACTTACTTTGCAAATGAAGTACATACAAAACAATTAAAATACTTATTTTGTTCCGCAATATCTGACATTGTACCTTTTAACTATATTTGCTCCTACCCAGGGTTTCGTGCATGTCCGAGTATGGTTTCCTCAGTTTCCCGGTGTGGTAATGCAGTCAGATCAAGAGCTTATCATAATGTGTAAGCCGCCGGAGCCCACCATCATAGAAAATAAGGCGGCGGGGTTCGCTGGCAGTTTGTAAGTATCTCATATGGTAATACTGATATAAATAAGAGATAACAATGAGATAATTGATGGAGTCAGGCGTTACTTTGCGGAAATCCATTTATGATAAGATGGTATATACAAAATATTTAGTGTTTTTCCGCCTCGTCTTGATGTCAGCGTGAGAAATGGAAAAAAATTTTTTTTTATGTTGTGGTTCCTCCTCACCACCGCCACACCTCACCTTATTATTTCTCTTTCTCTCAGTATCCGACTTCCTCGACGCGTGTTTCGCCTTAGCACAAGGCATCCTCAGGAGATGTTGACTCTTCAAGCGCTCGTTCGAAAGCGACTTTCGAGCGAGCGCTTGTGAAAACAGCACGTTGCACCAATGAAATGGGTGCAACGTGCTGTTTTCCACATCCTTGCCAGTGTGGCACAAATGTCGACTAGCTGAGCTACCATGGCCTGTCTTGCTCTAAAAGTGCGGGCAGGATAGGGTTATCCTGCCCGCAATTTTAGAGCAACGTGTATAAGTTTTAACTAAATTTTGCCATGTTTTAAAGATACCAGATAGATTAGGTAATATACGAGTAATGTTTAATAGATATAAACAATACAATAAGTAGATCCCGTTAGTGTTTTTGTTTCAAGGTTTTTAACCAACCACCCAGGTGGCAGGTGGTATTGCTGGTAGTGGAGATTTGACGATGAGTCGCAAGTGAAAATTTAATCCGATGTGAAGTTCTGATCTGATTTCCAGTCCGCATGGAGCCCGCGTATCTGGCGTGGTGGAAGAGACTCCAGGCCGTCTAGAGTATGAGGTAGCCTTGTACAAGGAAGCTCCGCCGGTGTCCCGTCATTCCAACCACTCAGTCGACTTGCCAGTCGATCAGGTAACTGCTGTACGTTGAATTTATAACTGGTTTTTTATTGTTAGTACTATATAAATAAATAAATATGGGAGGGACAACAATTCCACAAAGGTCTTCAGGTCCCAAATTAGGCAAGCCTGTGCTATGGTAACCTGATGACTGATATGCAAACTTATGAACATAAATACATACTGATATATATGTATACATAATAAACACCCAGACACAGGTCAAACAGACATTTTCAAGCACACAAATGTTTAATCTGTCCGGGGATCGAACCCGGGACCGGCGGCGCAGAAGGCAGGGTTGCTACCAACTGTGCCAACCGGCCAGTCTGATATAATTGACTCTCTATATTTGTATACTTCGCGAGTCTATAATATTTGATTAAATACCTAGACTCGGTGAATAAATGTGACTTCTAGAAGAGAACAGACACTCACCGGACAGGCATACAAAATACTTTTTGCCTGCCCATGCTGGAAAGACCTTCACTTTCGTTCGGTCAAAAAATGCCGTAGGTACCAATGTAGCTTTCACTTAAAATAATCATTAATATACCGGCGTTTATAAATAATGAGATCATAATATAAATAAATATCAATAAACTTTTTAAAAAATTATAATACACCGATTATGGTTATAAATATTTTATTGCACCAGTTTCATACGAGTATCAACATACAACTTTCATTTATTTTCGTTGCTGAAAAGATATTTGGATAATATTTAATTGTCTGATTGTAATAGGTATTGTTTTTACGTCATTGTAAAAGACTTTAAAACCACCATAATTGTTGTTGTGTCCTTTTCATTTCAGGCAGTTCCAATCGGTACGAAGCTGCAGTTACGCGCGCGTATCAACCCAGATTCTGCATGGCGTCACATCAAGCTTCTGGAAGTAGCAGTCTCCCCTGACCCTGACCGACCTCATGCCCCAGGCGCGGTTTTACTCGTCAAAGATGGGTATGCATCCATACACATTCCAGAGAGAGTCTAGCCACCAAAATAAAACAATTCAATGACCTATCGACGGAACTAATCGCAATGCACGAGAGTAGCGTGATAAATTGCCATAAAATCCGCAAGACGCGTATGATTTTCGTCTACGATGCCATACTAAGTACCGTTATGTTGTCTTTCGTTGAAAGGTCTTGACGGGACGGATCTTCACGAATTATCAGAATTTTAATAAATGCTGTTTCATGTCGTATGTACATCCCAGTTGTGTATCTCATCATAATATTTCCTATTGGCTACATTCAAAAATTACGGCACACAGTAACTAGAAATTTACTCAACGGAACGGTAAGTTTTTTTACATAAAGCTTGATATATTTTTTGAGACTCAATAGCCTTGCGTTTGATCGCAACTCGTGTAATCTGGACTATGATGCGATGACGCAAGCTTCCAAGAAAAAAGTGATTAATTAAAAAATCCAGGAGCCTAAATCTGACTTTATGACGCAAAGCAATTGTAATTCTAAAACAAATAAAATAATAGACTTGGGCCTCAGGTTTATTGAACTCTTACTATACTTGGAAATTAGACAAATATAGTGAGTTCCACAATCCATAAAAGCGCACTATAAAAGTAGGCGCTTAGTATTTTTTGCGAGTCAGTAAAACGTAAAAAAACAATATACTTAATCAAAGTATGGGAATACCTACAATTATTTTCAAAACTGTGACTATTTTGTTTTATGGTCTTTGTGACTTTGTCCTAGTAATTGTGCGCCTTGGACATATCTAATGCTCTTTGGACAATTTGCGACTGTTTATCATTTTACGCTTTTGTCGTTTTGCGACTAATAAAGACTAAATTTAAACAGAGCCACATGGGAAGTAGCCCTGCCACACAAGAAAATGTTTTAAATTAGTCCAGGCGTCTTTGAGTTTTCATTTAAAAAACATAAAACATAAATTAAAACACAGTCGAGTATCGAGTATAGAATTGAGTACCTGTCTCCTATATATAGGAGACAGGTACTCAATTCTATACTAAAAACATAAAACATATAATATAATAGAATTGAGTACCTGTCTCCTATATATAGGAGACAGGTACTCAATTCTATACTAAAAACATAAAACATATAATATAATAGAATTGAGTACCTGTCTCCTATATATAGGAGACAGGTACTCAATTCTATACTCGATACTCGACTGTGTTTTAATAAATATGTTTTTTAAATGAAAACTCAAAGACGCCTGGACTAATTTAAAACACAGCTAGTATATTTATATATAAATATACTAGCTGTGCCCTGCAGTGTTAGGTACCCAGTGTGTTGTGCTGTGGAAAGTTGATTATTCCACGGGAACACTGCATTTTTCGGGTTGAAAAGTATTCTATGTGTTAATCCAGGATATAAGCTACCTTGGTACCAAACTTCAACCAAATCCGTTTTGCAGTTTTTGCATTTATAATATTGGTAGGATAGCACAATTGCCAAAACCGTAGAAAAAGCAAACCTGTCATTAATTATACTCGTATTGTATTTCCAACAGTTGCCGCAACCGTGATTTCGCGTCAATAATCCCGCACCAGCCGGCGCGTTACCGTGAGCGACATAACGAGGTTTTCCTCGACTTCGAGGCGTTCTTGCTCGCCTCAATGAAGGAACGATCCACCTTGTGGATCCACTCGCAGATAAAGGCATGCATGGACGCGGGTGACTGTCAGCCTGACTACTGCCTCGATTTGTTTGAACCTTCAGGTACTTTTTCCGCTTAATGTAGGGGTTTATCTTACTCTACTGATCGCTCTATTTCTGCGTCAATATAAACCCAACAACCTATGAATTAGCATATACACGCAATAAAAGAGATAAACAGCATAAGTGTTAAAATGTAGGTCAGCGAGATATCTTTTAAGCTCTAGACTAGAGGTACAAATTAATAGTGTTTAAATAGATATACAATGCCCATACAGTGGTCCAATTGTATTCTCGCGGCACTTACACTTTTGCTAATGGGGCAAATAACCAGAAGAAGTGGACCGTCTATTTTGTGCCTCATAAAGCTATTCAGAAAATATTCTTGGCAATAAAAAATCTGCCCTATATGTATAAAATTTACACTGTCTCACTAATTACACTCTTACAGTAACACTAGAAGAGTTCTGAGAACAGTTGACCTCGCGAACACAATTGTTTTCTGAGACCTTTGTAAATCTCGAAATGAATAATTATTTATTTTACGGTTTGGTACTCAGAGGATATATTTATGGATTAAATTTCTTACTTCTTATCGCAAAAAAAGCCTCGGTCGATTTAGAATTCATAGAAATTACTTGGAATCGCAGAGAGGGTGCCTGGTAGGAGAGAAAAGTGCATAAAAACCTTTTTGTAAATTATTTTACGAAGTTACAAACCCAGAACACAGTTCATATACGATAGATCTAGATAACTACATGGCCGAACACAAAGTTCTGCACCAAATCACTTGTTACAGTTTGGATTATCACTTCTTCAGATTTGATACCGACAAATTCATCAAGAGAAAATATTTCAGGACACGGGCGTCGTCGCAGATCGCTGCCAGAAGAACCGCACAACGCAACTACAGCTGCGCTGGTCGCCGACAACTCAACAACTCCGTTCACTCGCTTTAAGGAGAACTTGGAGTACACGGTGGTCATGCCAGGAGAGCTTTTCCACAGAACACCGCTGGAAGCAACCTGCGCCACTTCTATGATGGTGGCTGTGGCACTTGGCGCACTTTTGTTTATGTCTGCACTTCTGGTGAGTCACGAGTTATAGCATGCCTATGTAACAATAACTATAAATATGCAATAGTTCAAACTAAATTCGTATTCGTGACCTCTGTCGACTCAATTTTGAGTTCATATTTTTCTAGAGCTTTTCCAACATTTTACTCATTAGCCAGAAAGCCATTCTTAAAATATTATCTAGAATTCAGAAACTCCTTTTTTAAGTTAGTTAAAATAGACCTTAGAAAAGCGTTCGTCAGATATTTTTTTCTCAGTGGTTCTTCTAGGTGGGTTACTTGTCATTATCCTATTAATGAGTGGCGTTTTTACGGCCTAGAAACTGCAGCATTAGCACTAGCAAATATGGCAATATGAAAGATGAAGACCTTAACACTTTTCCTTTTTAAAGATGTGATTGCTTACATGTCACTATGTTAAGAAGATATAAAAGTGGCAAACATTTTCCCCCAGATGTGCTACTTGGCTACAAAGCTGAATTCAACCATGCTCAAGAACAACAGCCTTCAAGCGCCTTCAGGAAAAGGCTTCGAGCAGATCCTTAGAGAATTAGCTCACCATTCTATGTCGGACAATGGATACACGGGTCGCCCAACTGTACAGTAAAACTATTAGGTTATTATTTAGATAGATAAGATTGTACCAGATCTGACTGAAGTGCTAAATCGTTTGCAGAATTTTTTTTTTGTATTATTGGTTACCGAAGGAAATATTTGTTTGTGAAAACCACTTCTCCGCTACCTACTCATGTTTTACGATTTTTATCATTTATATAAATCGATAGAATTTGCGATGCCAGTTGTGAGACTTATCGAGGTGAAGAATTAGTAAAGAAAATTTAATGAATAAGATACTTATTACCGAATATAACGGCAATTAATTAAACAGCAATAAGGATGTGTGTAAATCGTGCAACAAAGCCCGCATTACCACTGCTAATAACAGCCCCTAATCGATCCTGAGGGCGGGAGGGCCAACCGGACTGTGCAAATTTGCTTCATAATGCACAATCAACATTTATTTTTAGATGAGTATCTACAGTGACCGTGTATCTTCATTTGTTGTTGTATATTTATTTTAATATTTTTATTTCAATTATTATTTGTAAAAATCTCCTATTATTGGAACTAAACAAAGTAATTCGTGGGGTTCAATACATACATGTGGTTATAAGAGAAAAAATAGAGTGAAATGGGTGGAATGAGAGAGTTAAGTGAGTGGGAGAATAGGGTAAATTAGTGCTCAAATTAAATACATTTAAGTGCCTTGTTACAAATGTACAACATGGTGCTAGGCTTGAATGCAACATCTTTGTCTATCTGTCATAATTTTTCATACTAGTGAAATGCGAGTTGATAATCCCTCACGAAATACATGATATATGCCTATCACTATAACTACAAATGTGCTTAAGCAGATTTTCGTCAGTAGTAATTAAATTATTTTTAATACACAAACAAGAAATGATATAAGATAGCTAAGTAAGGTAGTACTTAATTAAATTAAAATATTTTCATGTAGTTTGCCTAAGTTGGAAAGTATTGTATAAATTAAGATATATTTATAGTAACAACGAGCGATAAATTTATGTAAACTTATGACTGAAAAATGTTTCAAATATTGTCCTAAACAATTTTAAACATTTTCAGTCATGACTGTCACATTACGAAAAAACATAGGTATTAATAATACTTGCTTAATTTATTTATAAAACTAAATGATTGGTCGAATAAATAGCACATTAGGTTTAGAATTTTTTAATTTATCAACCTACCCATTATAGGTAATACCCTTGATTATTTAACCACATAGATAAACCATGTCATACTCGGGTCCATTAGTTTAAAAAAAAACCTACAGATGGCGTTACTGGTTT
Organism: Ligdia adustata; assembly: GCA_947049295.1. Lineage (NCBI taxonomy): Eukaryota > Metazoa > Arthropoda > Insecta > Lepidoptera > Geometridae > Ligdia > Ligdia adustata. Next base: position 8,513,146 of record OX346225.1, on the reverse strand, counting down.
CAAATGAGTAAACATTAAAATAAATTACTCGAAAAGAGTCAATTTACGATATTCATGGAGTGACTTTATAAAATTAATTTATTATAAGATCAGAATAACTATTTTATGGGGTAATAAGCTATGAAATTCATGAAAAAAATATAATATAATTTTATATTCGATTTCTTGAACCAAACCGAACCTTGCGCTCAATAAAGTTAAGTGACGCAACTAGAAAAACGCTAGATGGCTCTGAATGTGCAAACATCAGTGTTCACTATATTGCCAGATATAAATGAATGTTACAGAATTCGGAATTTTGTTTTGCTACTTTTAATAAAACCGAGTGTTGAGCTGTAATATAGAATACGAGAGATTATGACTCGGGATTTTTTGTCGGAGGATACACAAACGGAATATATGTGTTCAGTGACCCATTTATTTACACAATAGTTACACGTTGGTCAAAAAACCCAGTCCTCGAAATAACAACTAAACGAAATTAAACGTATTTAGTACCACAACGTAAAAATCCTTTTTTACCCAAGTGTCTAAAAAGAAAAAGAAGAGAGTGTCTTTATTTTAGTTACCTACGGAAAAAACCGTAGAAAAGTAACGTAGACTTTGATGTGGGACTTGGATTCGTATTATAGCCATGCAATATCGTAACATTACACAAACAATATTGTAATACTTATCCAAAGTTACGCTGCGATGCGTGCAGTTGATCGATAGCTTACCTTTGATCGAACTGTCGCTAACCGTACTCAGTAGATGGCGCTTAAAAAAAATGCAAAAAATAATAATGCACACCAACGCCATCTAACATATTAAGTGTAACTACGAGGTACCAGCGAACTTAATAAGTTTTACGCGATATTTTTTGGTTGTATGACATGATTTATCTAGGCGTTAGCATATAAATAATCAATGGTAATACGTACTTGAAAAAAGTGAAAACCTTCAATTTGGCAGGCTAAACTTACGTAAGGTAAACGCCGGTAATGTCAATAGTGTCCCAGTATTCGTCAGATTTTTAAAAAACACCCTCTCTATTAATACTTTATCTAAATTATAAATATTTTATGGCAATGAATACCTTGTATAACTGTTAATAGTAAAGCACTTAATTGCAAATGCAATGGCTTTTGAGACAAGAGTGTTTCAAAGGTGAGCACGACAAAAAGTTTTTTCGGTGAGATCTATAATATATTTCAAAATTTACTATAAAAAACTACGCGTCTCCGGCGTGTGGAGGGGAAATGAGGGTGACTCATCTACAGAAAAGATCCTCAACTTGACGCTGGCAAATATACAAATCGTATGGTGCCATATACAAATAAAACACAGTAACATACGTCACTGCCAAAAGTCAAAAGCTAAGGTAATTTTCTAGCGTTTACTGAAATAATAGCTTCTTTGGCTGTATATATTTTGCAAACTTAGTGATTCTTCAAGTATTGATGTTTAACTATATTTGATTATTTATCTTTAGTCTGTTGTTTATATAGGCCAGAGATATAGACGCAATAACGTGTTGTTTGTGTCGCGGGAGATCTCTTTTTTTCGCGGAAGATTTCTATGGAGATAAACTCTCTAGTAAAATCTCCATCCCTTTATCAGGGTACATGACATGACTAGAACTTGACCACGGTGAGATGTTATTCGATATCACCATTAATTGAAAATATCTTGAAACTTGACGCTGGCAAATACACAAATAGTATGGTGCCATATACAAAAAGAAAAAAAAGCTTAAGAAAAGTAAAATATTTTGATATCGACTGATTATGATTTAGGACCAAAGAGTACCTTTTATATACCGAGAATTAATTGATTATAACATTAGAATTATCTACATTATTTGAAAAGAGTTGTGCAGTAATTTATATAAAAGTAGAAAAATTTTACAGATTAGTTTACAAAGAATATTCTATACTTTAAATGTAAATGGTGTAAGTAAAATGAGTAAGAGAAACGGTACCGCACCTGCCGGCAAGAATGTAAAAAAACCTAAACACTGGTCCTTAGGACTCTTAGAGTCTATGCGAGATCCAAAATCCATCGTAATCTCTACAGAGAATCTGGTAGTAATCAGAGATAAATATCCGAAAGCAAAGATACATTACCTTGTCTTGCCTCATAAAGAATTAAATAATTTATATAAGTTAAACAAGGAACACATAGCTTTATTGGAAGAATTTGGAGATATTTACAAACTGATACAAAAAGGCGAGAGTTGTAACCTAAAAGCTGGCTTTCATGCTGTACCCAGTATGTTTAGACTACATATGCATATTATAAGCACAGATATGATCTCCCCGTGCCTGAAAACTAAAGTGCACTGGAATAGTTTTACTACTAAATTCTTTTTACCATATGAAGGTAAGATTTACTTTTTTTACTAGAGGGTAACACCAGCAGCATTGTTTATTTATGGAAATATTTATATTAAAATAAGTATTTTCTATTATAAGCCAAAGTCAATTAATTTAGTCTTAAAAATTATTTACATCTATCCAGATGTCAGCTGGTCTTCTCTACTGATTCTCATAAAAGTTTGTGGAATACCATACCTACAAGAGTTATTTGCAATTTACTTTGTTCTAATAGGTTTTAAGAATTATTGAAAATGTAGGAGTGGACGACTTATCAGCAAAAACAGACTCTCAAGGTGGCTCTTAAGAGCCATTGCTGTGTCAAATTATTTTAATTTATTATATTTTGCGACTTTAAAACAAACGACAAGCACAAGACCTGTTTTTTAAATTCAGAATGCTTAATAAATGTTGTATTCTACTTGTCACTACCAAGAATTATTGAAATCAAAATCCCCGATGACTAAAAATTTATATAATGTAGCAAGTGAAATCTTTTTAAACATACTAACTAGTCTTGCCAGGTGTCTCCACTTGCATGGGACATCCCAAATTAGGTAACAGGGGACATCGGACGATAAATGTCCTGATAAATGGATAAATTAAAAACTTTTAATAACTATCTTCTTATGACCTGTTTTGGTTTCTATACAAATATGACAAGACTTTCTCCCGGCCTTATGTTTGTTTGTTCTTCCTTGATGATCTTAGATCTACCGCGGGTAAAATCGCGGGGTGCAGCTAGTTTAACATATATCTAAAAAGCCTATACCTTTTTTTGTCCTGATCTACAACTCAAATTGCCAATTTATTTTACCTTCTTTACTGGTTTAAAACAAATGGGTCACTAACTTTAACTGACATATAGAACCAGATAATAAAAAAATATAACACAATAATTTGATATTATATTTGAAATAGAACCTGGTAATTAAAAAAAATAATACAATAATTTTTTTAAATTACTATTTGATATTATCCTATGTAAAGAAAAATTTAAATATTTGAAACTTTGTGCACATTATTTCATGCATATTTCCAAGTTTTTTTAAATAGCATTAAGTAGCTATAATATTTATAATTTTTATATTGTGTATTTTCCACAGATGTTCTAAATGAACTGAAAGAAAATGGTTCAATCAAAAAAATATCAAATGATCATCATAAGAGTCTGATGGCAATGGAGCTCCAATGTAATCAGTGTTCTTACAAACCTAAAAACATGCCTCAGTTAAAAGAACATCTCCTCACCGATCACAAATGTTAAAAGTGTAATAGTTAATTTAAAACCTTGCTGATTAGAAAGTTTCTTAAATAAATGTTTTGTTTTATAGACCAAGAGCCCACAATGCCCAGACCTTCGTTATTTTATAAAAGCTGAAAGTTTTGATGTATATGTTTCCTATACAGGCATGCACAACCAGCGACTAGAGTTGGGGTTGTAGTTACTTGAGACCGTAACATGTCGTAAAGGAGTATAAAATAGTGCCTTAAATTCGTTAAAGTATAAAGCTCTAGTTTCTTTTATTTTCTTAGGGATATTATAATATTAGGTGTGTCTGGCAATGGATAACGAGATTTCTAAAGTTATCCCAAAAAACTTTCAGCTTTTATAAAATAACGAAGGTCTGGCCGTCTTGGGCTATTAAGATAATAATAAAAAATCTTTATAAATCTAAAATTGCACGATTCTATTTCATATTCTAAGTTGATTGTTTTAGAATTTTACATATTAATTTTGTCTAAAACTTTTGCAATATACATCCCAAGTATGTAAACTAAATTAGACATTTTGACATTTTGTATAATAACATTTTGAAAAATCCTAAAATATAGAACTTCTTAATTGGCTAGTCAAGTTTCCTTAATTATTAAATGATTAAATTGTACTAACTAAATATCTCATAGAACACTTGATTTAAATTGCAATTTGCATGGACTGCTTTCAGAATCGATTACAGTAGATGCTGTACTCTCACTTTTATCATCATTTCCCAAGTTATATATGGAAACATTCCGCCTTTTAAAAGTCTTTTTAGTTGCCGAAACTGGTGTGGAACATTCATCAGTTATATTACAACTATCTGTCAAAGATATGTCATCAGATGATGGTAATCCTTGTGATAGTTGCTCATTCTCATCATTACTGGGTGTTATTGGTGCAGGAAGGGATAACTTTGAACACTTGATAACACAAGCAAGGGGTGTTGCAGCTTCTATTGAAACTGGCTCAGCTTCTACAGAGTCATAGTTTCCAGGTTGTTTCATAGTCCTTCCTGTACGGGCAAGGAGAACTTGCACAGGATCATCTATACCTAAAGTATCACATAAATTAGCAGTCTGAGGATTTAGTATAGGCTCTGTAGGAGCAGTCTTAGGTGCTTGTGGGTCGAAAACTGGAGCAGTTCTAACAAAACTGTCTTCTCTGATGGTCATATCTTTCATAATTGCTAGAATTGCTTCTTTTTCTTCTTCCGTAGGAGTGAAATCATACCTGAAAGGGAAAAAAGGTAAATAGTAATAGTTACTATAGTTTGATGATAAGGAGTTATATAAAAACAAACAGACTTCTGATAATAATGTCCTGAAGCTTCAAAATTAATGGGGAATCTCAACCAAACAATACAGAAATATTATACAACTTTATTTTTTTTTTTTTGAAACAGCACCTACCGCCTAGAAATAAATTTTATTAAAAAATCACTTAAAAGGAAATTTTTAAACACATAATTTATATTGAAAACACTCACCTTTCATTCCCGCCAGGCCCAGGCATATGACAATCTATATTCTTCACAGACATCAAGTGGTTTGTACTCTTTAGTATAGCTAACCACTCTACATCATACTTCAAAGTTTTATCCCCATCATACTCGGATGGTACATCCAATATCTGCAAATGTCTACGCTTGGGCAAACATTTGTCTAATGCCAAAAACTTGGTCTCGTTGCCATTGTCATGCTTGACTAGAGCTACAAACTGGCAGTGCAAGTGTGCTGAGAACCAATAGTCTGGTTTCATTGAATGCAGTAATTTCTCAGCTGGCACACTACCTAACCGATTTGCTTCAATGTCTTCCCTAAAAATTATAATAATTTAAAATTACTAAATTTAAATTATTGAGCTAACACTAAGATTTATTATGATCAAATTTATAAATGGATTTTCACTCAAAAGTTTTGGCTCTAATACACTGGTATTAGAGCCAAAACTTTTGAATTGGAATAATAATAATAATAATAAAATTTATATTTGTGATCAATGATAGAAGCCCAGTGGCTTCTATCATTAAATATAATAAAGTCAGGATTAGCACTTGGCCAGATTTTTTGCTATCAAAATGATGGTCTAATATCTTTATTTTGTATACATTAGTGGATACTTCTCTGTGGGATCTAAACATATTCTGCAGATTCCATTTTAAATTTGGTCTCAGTATTAGAGGTTCTCACAAAACATATTTGTCCCAGTGATGTTTTACTAATTTAAATACTGTAACCAATAAGGTATTGATGTAATTTTTTTATAAAGTGCTTTAATTTACTCTTAAAATATTTGGTTAATCATACCTAAAAAATGGCTTGAACCTCAAAAGTTGCTCTTTATTGCCATATTCAGTTATGCCATTGGGCCAATCATGTGAAAGCATAACATGGACCTTGTCTTTCAGCTGGTTAAGGCGGAAAATATCAAAAGAACGGATGTGGTAGACTGATCTTAAAGAGCCCTGGGTGTACGGAGGACATTCCCACAGGCCTTGTGAGTAGTTGTGTCCTTTGAATATTCCAGATAACCCTGTAATTATTGTGTTATTGCTGTAAAATATTGCATCTGCAGTAAAATCTACCTCATAGTAGGGTAGAGATAATTAGAATCACAATGGGGATTTAGAAACAATTTTGCCAAATGTCTACTACTTTTACTTACCCATTCAATTTATCAGACCAAACTGTCAACAACAAACAATTAAAGACAAATCCTAACTATGTTTGCATCCTATAAACACTAGTAATGTGTGTTTGATTAATTTTGTTTGAGTGCAAAATGCGTCATTATTGAAGACACTAACAACTCATCTCATCCCTGATGAAGTTCACCAAATGTTGATGAAAATCAACTTAATAAGAATTTAATATGTTGGCAAACTCAACTTTCTGGGCCTGAAGGAATGAAACTATAGTTGAACTTTTCCAACAATCAGGTACATGTGAAAACACATATTATTCAAAACTAGTTTATTTGATTATTTTAATACCTAGATGAACCTTTTTAGCACCAGTGATCTGTATGTGATAAGCATTGGCATGCCCCATGCACTGATATCATCTACAATTGTCAAAAAGCTATTGAAATTGTGTTGATTGGTTAATAGAGCATGGTAATATAGTTTTAATGTGGAAATTTTATATTACCTCCAATTCTCAAGTCACCTATTCTGACAACACCAGCTCTCCCAAGATAATAGATTTTAGGTGCTACCCATCCACCATAAGGCAATTCTTGCAAGTAGTTTGATGCTTCATGATTTCCTCCTATAAATATAGTTAATATAGGCGCTTGTCTTTCGCCACTGTAATACCTATAAGAAGAACAATATGCTATTAATTGGTCATTGTTGTTGTAGCTAAACACTTTTGTAACACTCATTGAGCAATGTCCTGTCTTACTTGTAAAATGAGCACATGCTATGATATTTTTCTGGTACAGCCATGGCACAGAGATCTGTTTTATTTCTAACGGATTGAAAGTCACCGCAACATATTAATAAATCCAACTTTATTCCTTCCCTTTCTTGTAAAGTTTCAATACATTCGTATATTTTTTCAAGCTCTCCATGAGCGCATCCTTCCACGGCTATTTTCATGATTTCTTCTTTATTTTTTCCAGGACTTAAGATAGATTGGAGGTTATTCTATGTCAGAAATTTAATAATTAGTTAAAGTTATACGGTCAAGTCAATTATCTTACAAAATACCTATAAAACAAAAAGCCGATGACCTTCTTACTAGGGTTGGCTTTTGAAGTTGGGTTGGGTTGTGAAGCTTGGGTCGACAAGTATATTGTATCGATATTTTCATCTAAGTATAAATCGACAAGTACATTTCAAGTTCCCACCAAATCTTTGATACCTTAGGTACCTCATTTTTGTCATCAATAAATGTATGCCACTTACCTATGAATAACAGTTTATTTTCAATGATTGACTAATTTTCATGTTACATTTATAATGCAATGTCTATTCGATGTGTGGAAAGGCTATTATTTAAATCTTCTGTAATAGATCACAGTATTAGTAATTCAACTAGTTGTGAATTACACAGCGCATTTTTTTCGGTACAATTTTTTTTGGTGGAGCCGATAAGCACTGGCATTCTCGCGCCGCATCGATCAAGTGCTATGATAATTTTGAAAAATAATCTGTGCTTAGACCCTAGGCCTGTCTTCAAATGGCTCAAATATGTAACCTCTACCGAGATTTTGAGAAACGAGAGAGTGCTTGAACTCACAAGGCTGCCTAGCATTACTGCTCTTCTAAGGCAGAAAAGATTGCGCTGGGTAGGCCACGTGCACCGCATGGAGCCCTCTCGTTTGCATAGACAAGTCCTCCTTTCGGAAGTAGCACATGCTAAGCGCGCAATAGGCTTCTGCTACTAAGATTTAAAGACAGTGTGAAACGCGACATGACTTCTTTCGACATAGAATTTTGTAACTGGGAAGACATTGCCGAAAATAGGGACACATGGAGAAAAGTCACAGCAGATGGTCTGAAAATTCATGACGATGCTTGGTTGGAGGTGCTGGCAAAGAAACGTTGGTACAGGCACAACATAGTTAACAACTTAACACCTCCAACTCATCAACCTCAACTAACTTGTCAACAATGCGGTCGCTGTTGCGGATCCCGTATCGGACTCTTCAGCCACCAACGGAAGTGCAATAGCAATCCACGACGCTGAAACAAATCATCTGCAAAGATGTTAAGGGCCTTATAATATAACCGAGACTAGCATATTTTCGTCGCTCGTGCTGTTCCACTGAATATGCCGCAGGCTTACTCTGTGACAAAGGAAGATGAGATGGCGCTAATGTGTCAATTCAACGCATGTCGTGTCCCATACGTTACGTGCAAGACCGCTCGAGTGATCGACTGCAGTACCACACTGGCAGTGCTAGGCCTCTTAACACCTAGCACCCAAATGTGAGCCGATAGTGAGATAAAATCAGTCAGATAGATCCGCACGTAAAACATATTATTAGTATAAAATTGTCACTTGACCTCACATTTTCATCGATATCGATACAAATAAAAACCATGTAGTGTTTTACCTATGCCTAGAATCGACTGACAGTGACAGCTATTAAAAAAACTTCTTTTTTGATTGGCCACCACACTCTGTGTATTGTGCCAGTTCTCAAGTTCTTACAGCTGTAAATGTATTGGCAACTGACAGTTCTTGCTTTTCATTGTGGCTAGCTTAGAACGATATTTTGTTCAGCTCTACTGTTTTTACCCGACTGTGAGAGAAGGAGGGCTATGTTTATCGAGAATATGTATGTACTTATGTATGCATATTTATTTGGCACGCAATCTAAATTGGACTGTGTTAGTCACTTCTAATTTAACATTTTAAGGTAATAAATAAATGTGGTAATAAAAAAGTAAGTATGAGAAAGTAAAATCGGTAATAATCGATTATGATTAACTAAATCTGGTAATGAACAATTGACAATATTTAAAATTTTTAACTCCCATTTTTATTTAAGTACGGCATATTGTTGTTCTCGTCATAAGCTCGTAAAAAAATGAAATGATCAATCATCTGTATTTTTGTTATTTCTTTGCTAGCTTCTTTGGTACGCTTTACAGAAGACAGATACATTTTTTTTATTTGTGGCATCTAACGGTCATGCCATAAATACGAGAATGGAGAACCCAAAGGGGTTAAAATGTAACACTAAAATATACCTAACATTAAAGTATAGACTAAGTACATTATACTAGTTTTTGATAAACGTAAATACATGCAGTATTAACAAAGTTATCACTACGAGAAGTTTAGACCACTTTGTTAAACTGCCGTGCTTCCCGCCATATTGTGGTGATGTCGTAAGTCGAGTAACACGCCCGCGCGCCATCGCCAGTAGGTACTGAATCTCATACAAATAAAGTCACTCTTGCATTCTTTGTTTGGATTCTGTTGCCTAAGTAATACTTGTATGCGTCAGATAGTTTTTTTGTTATTGTTGTATTAATTCGTAAGATTGTTTTTAATTTTTTTTTATACCGTTCATGGAAGGATTCCAGAAAAGCCAGTCAAACAATCTACTAAGAGTACTGCTACTGAAATACGTAGTATTAAAATAAAAAGTAAGCATGTCTTTTAAGCAATATTTATTTCAAATACCATAAGATAAGATACTCATAAATAAATAATAAAATCTCTTCAGGTTATATTGGAAATCTATGAATTTGTAAAGCTTTGTTATTTAGGTACTTACTTACGAGTATGTATCCATTTTCTAAGTTTGGCGGGTTAGTGCCTAACCTAAAATAATTACTAATAACATTTGAAACCAATTCTGTTAATTTAATCATATACATTCACTTAAGTAATCGGCAATATACCGACGTGTCGTTGTATAGTTAGGTACCGCGATATTTTTACAACTGTAAACAAGTGATTAGCAGCCACTTCAAAAAAACCCGACTGCTAAATCTTTAATCCAAATCTATAGACACTATTCACAAAAAATTACGACAATCCGTTTAGGCTCTAGGGCGTGCCAAAGAAATATACATACCTACATACAAAGTTACATGCATACGTACTTCTTTCGTAGTCGGGTTAAAAAAAACACTTGCCCTTTTTTACTAAGTATCAGGAATCTGTCAATATGAATATTGTGGATTCCTGCATGTTTATATAATACCAAATATTATTGAAATCAGCCAGTGAATGATGCCGTAGCAAGTTTCGCCCTTTTTTGCGCGTTATTAAAATATAATGTTTTCAACCGTAGAGCGAGTAGGTATGGCCAATTCGAGCCAGGGAACGAATTGGCCATACCCGCCCGGCCAGCACACGGCCTGTGACGTCATCACGCTTTTAGAATGCCGAGTACGTTTTGAAATTATGTCGAACGAAAATGCGCACTTTGATCTTAATTTTCTCAGCAATTTTTAATGATAGAAAAAAGTAAAAACATAGTTATTCTCGTAACTTTTTCTAGATTATTTTGGCATTTTTAGAAAAAAATTTTTGTCAACTCCATTGAATTTTGAAGTTTTTTGTAAATAACTCTGCAGAACGTGAATATAAAATCTGGTATTTTTCATATGATTAAATTATCTCGAAATGTTTTACGAATTTCTATCACTTTCCAAAAATTAAGTGCTGTCAATAATAAAAAATACAAAAATCAATGGATTTTTGAAGTTTTTTGTAAATAACTCTGCAGAACGTGAATATAAAATCTGGTATTTTTAATATGAACTCGTCATTAAATTATCTCGAAATGGTTAACGAATTTCCATCTCTTTCCAAGAGTTAAATATTGTCAACAATATGAGTGAAAAACTCAGAGGTGCAAGCCTTACCTTGGGATTGAATCAGGTCGGGGTAACGGGTTTTTTCGACTAGACTACCACTAACTTCTCACGAGTTAATTCGTACTATTTTAAGGACACGTTCTTGACTGATTTTCGGGTAGATAGCTGCGACAACAACCTATTTTGAGGGCCGCATTTTCGTCTACCAGCAGTACTTACGTAGGTACATTTTTTATGGATGGGTAGGTGAGGTGTGCGTATACCAATGTACCTTTATACTGCAACACGAATAGTTGAAATAACATGTATAGGGTTCGAAGCTACTAGAGCGCGAGCGTATACCTTGACAACTCAATTAGCGGCATGGTATAGATAGGTAAGTACATAGCATGAAGTAGGTACAAAATTAGATCGCGCTAATTGCCAAGAAGTGGAAGGTTTAATAAAAAGCAGCTATTGTGTGAGTTAGAATCGTCGATCATACAAACTAATGAACTGCGTATTGCCATGCATGTGGTAAAAGTAGTCAAACCGCTTCAGTTAGAAATTCCTGATATTGATAGCCTCATCTTTTTAAGAGTTCCGTCTCCAAGGGTAAAAACGGGAAAAAGGATATTACCACAACTTCGCAGTCCATTTGTCTTTCACGAGAATCAAATATATATTTAAGGGGGCTCCCAAAACAAACAAACGTGCTTTTGATGATGATGACTATTGTCGTTTTTCTTTGATATTAATAAAAGCAATAGGTAGGTAGAAACTTCATGTTGTTTAGATAATGTTTCAGAACCCTTCCTGCGCAAGACCGACTCGCATTTGGCCTGTCGTCAACAGTGGCATCTTTACCTATCATTCAAATTAGTTTTCACCAAATATTCTTGTATCTGTAGCCTTTGGTGCAGTCGTAGATATATTGGTAGATTCTATGATAATTTGCGGTATCCCAAAAAATAATTCTAGCTGGTAACTCCGTTACCTGTCAAGCAATGTGAGACTTTTTGGCGGGAAGTCAAACTGAAGGCGGGAAATTTATTTTCTGCGTGAAATAATTACTTTTATTCCTGTTTTCCCGTGAGTAAATATCAATATCTCAACGGAAAAAGTGTCCGGCGTCACGCTGCGATGGGGACGGAGGACGATGAGGGCCTCAAGCCCTCTGAAAGAAAAAGAAAATTTGATGCCATTCTACAATCACCAGAAGCTAAGTACAAAATGTATTTGAAACCAAATTACACTCGGTTATTTCTAGAGAAAAGTGCTGTGGATTACACAGTTTACGTAGAGTCAAAAGAAAAGGAAAAAATCGGCAACAAAAACCCTATTAAATTGACTCAACTCTTTGTAGACAATATAAAGGGAATCACTGGCGTACACAGAATAAATCCATTCAAAATAGGCGTAACATTTCAAAAAGCAGCAGCTGCTAACAGTTTTTTGAAACAAGACAGCTTTCTTAGTCGATATATGTTGCGTGCATTCATCCCAGCGCACTTAGTTGAAAAGATTGGGATCATAAAATATGTTCCGGTGGATATGAGCAATGAAGAAATATTTAAAAACATAAATTGCGATACCGACATCATCAGCGTGAAGAGGTTTATGAAAAAGGATGAAAATAAGAAACTCGTACCACTCACTACAGTAGCCATTACCTTTTCGTCAACAACTTTACCTCGGTACGTGTTCCTAAATTTATTTAGGTACCAAGTTCATACCTATGTTCCACCACTGATACAATGTTTCAAATGTTACAAATTCAACCATTCAGCCAAAGTATGCCGAAGCAACACCCAAATGTGCTCGTCGTGTGCTGGGGCACATCTTTTCAAAGAATGTACATCAGAAACCCTACAATGCATCAATTGCGGCGGAAGTCACCTAGCCATATCACGAGACTGTCCAGTTAAAATTAAAAAACTGGAAGAAAAACGAAAACAAATAATAAGCCCTAACCGATCATTTGCCTCCGTGGTAAACAATAATGTAGACAACTTTCCTCCTTTGAAGGAAAAATCGATAGCCTCGAACAGCTTATTATCAGAAACTAAAAATAAAAAAACCGAAACAAAGTCCAACTTAGACGTTGAACAAATTGCTAACAATGAAATAATTCTTAATGCTATTGTTAAATCGCTAATTACTCTAGCAAACTCTAAATCTACCGAAGTCATGACATCTAATAGAATAAAAGACATATTTTTAAGTAATTTACATTAATTTTATGGATAATAGGTCCTGTAATAATTTATCAAATAGAAAAACACACATAACATTAGCCCAATTTAATGTACAGAGTGTTACCAGTAAAAAACCTTTGCTGATTAATTTTCTTCATGAAAAAGATATTGATATCTGTTTGTTAAATGAAACTTGGTTAAAGTCTAGAAGTTCTTTCAGTGTTCCAAATTATAATGTTATACTTCAAAACGGTCCAGATGGTCATGGAGGCGTGGCCATCTTAATTAAAAATTCTTTTAAGTATTCATTTTTTCAGACTCCTTATTACGATTTTCTACAATCAGTCGCAATTATATTAAAAACTAACTTTGGTAATCTGACGTTATTGTGTGCTTATGCGCCACCAAATCGAGCTACACGAATTTTTAAATGCATAAAATTAAAACAGATAATTAATAACTTGCCTAAGCCGATCATGGTTTTAGGTGATTTTAATGCACATCATGTTTCATTTGGTTGTCGTTCTTCGAACTCTAGAGGTAATAGTATTTATAATTTACTAGACGAGTGTGATCTATGCATTCTAAACACAGGATCTTTAACCACAGTTGGAAATATTCGTAACAACCCTTCTTCAATTGACATAACATGTATAAGTCCCAATTTAGCTCCTTTATGCGAATGGAAAGTCTATGACGACCCAATGGGTAGCTATCATTTTCCCATCTTGATTAACATTCAGACTTCGGTGGAAAAGTATGTGATAGGCACTCCCTGTGAGCGCTTCAATTATAAGCAGGCTGACTGGGCCAAACTATTTTTAGAAAGTGAAACAGCATTCAATAGTATAAATTTTAATAATCAATCTCCTAGCAATATTTATGACTCATTCTGTGATGTACTTAATAATATTAAATTAAAATGTATTCCAAAAATTGTTAATCTTTGCTCATATCAAATGAAAGCTCCAGTGCCTTGGTGGGATAGTGATTGTGCTACTGCAGTTAATAGAAGTAGATTAGCTTTGAAAAAATATTGGTCAATACCTACAATAGCTAATTATATAGAATACAAAAAGATTGACGCTCTTAAAAAGAAATTGTTAAGTCAAAAAAAGAAGGATGGTTGGAGATCCTTGTGTGAGGCATTTAATAGATATACACCGGTGAGTATGATTTGGAATTATATCAGAAGATTTAAAAGAGCTGGTTCTAGAAAAACATTCAAAAACGATGAGTGGATACCTTCCTTTTTAGATAAATATGCTCCACAATCTCCTCCTGAAAAAGACGTAGATACAAAAAGATTAAATATTATTTTTGACTCAATAGGTAACACTGATGGATACTTTTTGAATGAACCATTTACAATACATGAATTTAAATCAGCCCTAAAATCAAGGAAAGATACAACACCAGGACTTGATGACTTTACGTATAAATTAATTCGCGAACTTCACCCAAATGCTCAAAATATTCTTCTTAAGATCTATAACTTGTTATGGGAAAACAATTATATTCCTACGTCTTGGAAGACGTAGGAATATAATTGAAACTTGGTTAAAGTCTAGAAGTTCTTTCAGTGTTCCAAATTATAATGTTATACTTCAAAACGGTCCAGACGGTCATGGAGGCGTGGCCATCTTAATTAAAAATTCTTTTAAGTATTCATTTTTTCAGACTCCTTATTACGATTTTCTACAATCAGTCGCAATTATATTAAAAACTAACTTTGGTAATCTGACGTTATTGTGTGCTTATGCGCCACCAAATCGAGCTACACGAATTTTTAAATGCATAAAATTAAAACAGATAATTAATAACTTGCCTAAGCCGATCATGGTTTTAGGTGATTTTAATGCACATCATGTTTCATTTGGTTGTCGTTCTTCGAACTCTAGAGGTAATAGTATTTATAATTTACTAGACGAGTGTGATCTATGCATTCTAAACACAGGATCTTTAACCACAGTTGGAAATATTCGTAACAACCCTTCTTCAATTGACATAACATGTATAAGTCCCAATTTAGCTCCTTTATGCGAATGGAAAGTCTATGACGACCCAATGGGTAGCTATCATTTTCCCATCTTGATTAACATTCAGACTTCGGTGGAAAAGTATGTGATAGGCACTCCCTGTGAGCGCTTCAATTATAAGCAGGCTGACTGGGCCAAACTATTTTTAGAAAGTGAAACAGCATTCAATAGTATAAATTTTAATAATCAATCTCCTAGCAATATTTATGACTCATTCTGTGATGTACTTAATAATATTAAATTAAAATGTATTCCAAAAATTGTTAATCTTTGCTCATATCAAATGAAAGCTCCAGTGCCTTGGTGGGATAGTGATTGTGCTACTGCAGTTAATAGAAGTAGATTAGCTTTGAAAAAATATTGGTCAATACCTACAATAGCTAATTATATAGAATACAAAAAGATTGACGCTCTTAAAAAGAAATTGTTAAGTCAAAAAAAGAAGGATGGTTGGAGATCCTTGTGTGAGGCATTTAATAGATATACACCGGTGAGTATGATTTGGAATTATATCAGAAGATTTAAAAGAGCTGGTTCTAGAAAAACATTCAAAAACGATGAGTGGATACCTTCCTTTTTAGATAAATATGCTCCACAATCTCCTCCTGAAAAAGACGTAGATACAAAAAGATTAAATATTATTTTTGACTCAATAGGTAACACTGATGGATACTTTTTGAATGAACCATTTACAATACATGAATTTAAATCAGCCCTAAAATCAAGGAAAGATACAACACCAGGACTTGATGACTTTACGTATAAATTAATTCGCGAACTTCACCCAAATGCTCAAAATATTCTTCTTAAGATCTATAACTTGTTATGGGAAAACAATTATATTCCTACGTCTTGGAAGACGCAATGTGTTTTACCAATTCTGAAAGCAGATAAACCCGATAACGAATGTGATTCTTATCGACCTATATCATTATCTTCTTGCATAGGCAAATTATTTGAAAATATGCTTAAATTACGGTTAGAATTTTATAGCGAAAAGAATAACATGTTACCTGTTCAACAATTTGGTTTCAGAAAAGGTAAAAGTGCAGTTGAAAACTACATGTCTCTCATTACTGATATAAAAAATTCTTTTCATAGTCATTCATATACAGCTTGTGCTTTCCTTGATGTTTGCGGTGCGTTTGATAATGTTAATCCTACAATACTTGTGCAAATTTTATGGAAACTTGGAATACCTGGAAAAGTTTGCAAATGGATATTCAGTTTTTTGTTTAATAGGACAATGTTTGTTAAATTTAATCATATTTTACATGGACCTAGAGAAGTTTTCATGGGAACAATGCAAGGTTCCACAATTTCGCCACTACTTTTTGGATTGTACACATCTCAAATAAATAGATATTTGACTGATCCGTCAGTCAAATGTCTTTTATTTGCTGATGATATCGTTGTATATAGTGTAAATAAAGATGTAAATATTGCTATTAGAAACTTAAATAATGGCCTATCTCAGATTAAGAGGTTTTATGACAGTTTGAATTTAGGAATAAATGTAGATAAAAGTGGAGCTATGATATTCAGCAAGAAGTGTGTAGACTTAGACGATATTTCACCTGTTTCTCTCTCCTGTAATAATCTAAACTGGTTACAAGAGAAAAAATTTCTAGGAATTTATTTAGATAGTAAATTGAAATTTGAGACTCACATCAACTACATCATAAAGAATGCTGGCAGAGGGTTGAACATATTGCGTTCTCTGGCTGGTGTTCATTGGGGTTCAGATCCCAAAATATTATCAATGCTTTACAAAAGCATTGTTAGAAGCCATTTTGACTACAGCTCATTGGCCTATATGAATGCTAATGTTTCTAATTTACGAAAATTAGATGTAATACAAAATAGAGCATTACGTATTATTACGGGAGCAATGTGTTCCACACCAATAAATGCAATGGAAGCTGAATCAGGTATTATACCACTAAAATTGAGACGGCTACAACTTGCTCAAAACCTTTGTCTTAAATTACTGGCAACTGACAACAAATTTGTAATGAATAGAATTTTACCTACTCAAGACCTTCCTTCAGATTTCACTAATAACTTAGATATAAACGCAGAAGAACTCCTTTCAGAACACCTACCAGAACCATTAAAAATAATTTTAAATATTAAGAACCTTTGTAAAAACATGCACACTTCCAATCCTCTCCCTATATTCTGTTCAGATTATAAAGCCATGATCCAAACTGATATTAATATCAATTTAGATCAAATTTGTAACCAAGTTGAATTTTCGGAATATTTAAACAATCAACCTTTATTTACCTACATTCTGTATACGGACGGTTTTAAAACTGAGGACAATGTAAAATCAGCTTTTTATGACTCGCAGACAAAGACTAGTTTTTGTGTGAAATTAGACACTCATTGCAGCATTTTCACAGCAGAGTGTTATGCAATTTATTGTGCGTTAGTTTATATAAATAATGTAAATAGAACTCATTTCTTAATAGTGTCAGATAGTAAGAGTGTACTTTTAGCTCTAAGTGGTAATTTACTTAAATTTAATACTAATTATATATTGTTAAATGTTAAAACAATTTTGCTAAATTTAAGTAACGGAGGCAAGTCGGTTAAGTTTAAATGGGTAGCTTCTCATCGCAATATTTCGTCCGGTAACCAAGCTGCTGACAAAGCAGTCCGAGGAGAATTTAATGAAGACCGAACAGAAATAGTACATATACCTTATACTGATTATCAACAGAAACTAACAGAAAATATTATGAATTTATGGCATTCATTCTGGAGATCGGTATCTGAGAGAAAAGGTAGATGGTATGCATCAATTCAGAATGCCCCGCCGCAAAGACCTTGGTACCACAAAAGAAAGGACATAGAAAACAGAAATTTTATAACTACAATAAATAGACTAAGATTTGGCCACTGCAAAACACCAGCTCATCTTGCAAGACTCAAAATTGTACAAAGTGATAAATGCGAATTTTGTATTAGTGAAGTTGCTGATCTGCAACATATTGTAATGAAGTGCCCGAAATTTAGATTAGAAAGGTTAATTTTAGTTGCAGAATTGCAGAATATTTGTAAAAGTGTAATACCGAATGATTTGCAAAAACTTCTTAGCAACCCTGTAAATTTTATTCCTATATATAAGTTTATTAGTACTACTTTAGGTAAATTGTAACATTGTATATTAATAGTTAAGTAAATAGTTCAATAAGTTAGGCATTAAGGACTTTGTATCCAGTTGCCAATAAAAATATTAAAAAAAAAAATCAAGTAATGTGATTTTTCATCTCATATGGTAAATTCTGCTCGCGGCGCTAGGTATTGAAATAAATTTGTTATTTTACACAGAAAATCAAAGTTCTGACTTTTTCTTGAGTTATGGGAAAAAGTAATGTTGTTCGTGGTTCGGTAAAGTTGCCTCTTCAAGCACGAAGCCAACTTTACCTGCAGTTAGGGTTATCAAAGTAAATACGCTTAAAATTAAAAGTTGTACGTAGGTTACTAATTATTAAGAAAATAGTTTTGATAACTTTCGAAATCACTATTATCTACCAACAGGTTTTGACAACGTGAGTATTTATTAGTATTAACATAAGTATTTATTATTTTACCAAATCCAGTATTGACAACCCTGACGACATCAACCTGTTTCTATGAAAAATTCAAACTTATTGGGGCAACTTTACCTTTGTGTTGGTGGCACAATTCTTAATTAAATTAGAAGCTTCCAGGTTATTGAGACATTGTTTATATAGCAAAAGATATTAGCTGCAAAGATTTTGTTTGTAGTCTAACTACTATACGTATTGTGCGTAAACTGTAGGCTAGGTAAAGTTACCAAAAACGTGTCAACTTTACCTACTACTAATTTCAGATATTCTAAGGCTTCTATGCAAGTTTTAGCAAAATTTAAACGCTAAACCAAAACAAAAAGATCTTCCTAACAAAATGTATCTATTAAAACCTTCCTAGCAAATGCCGTGTTGGATTAATAAAAAAATTTGGTAATGTTGCCACAGTTGACGGTATTATTTTAGTAGCTCAACAACGGATGATTTTGATTTTGTCTATATTGCACATTATAATTTTTATGAGCACTTGATTTTTTCCGCAAACTTGCTAAGTATCATTGAAATTAGCCAGTTTAATCGCGAGGAATCCCTCTTATTGTAAGAAAACTTCGTATTCGTAAACTACTAAATATTCGTTTAACCTACAGATAATTCAAGATTAATTGAAAACTATTACGTTTTTATACCATACGTACCATCATCATACACGAACATCTATATCTGTATACTACTTGATCATCGTATCGTATCAACCCCATAGCGCCCTACTGATGGGCGCGGCTTTACCCTATCGAAAGTGCGATATCTTATATTCCACAACGCCAACATGTGCAGGTTATAGACTTCACTTATCTCCAAAAGCTATATACTTCCTTGCTTTCTTGAACAAATAGGTTTCCTGACGATGTTTTCTTTCACTGTTAAAGTGGTACTTACCTAAAGAAGCTCATTTTTTATTCCAAACTTATTGTAGCTTGATCTATGCGACGCGTGTTCAGTATGCCACTATATATCGGGCCCAACGCACTTATAATCATTGCAATTCAGTGTAGTAATGCCGCTAGCATTCTCGGCGAGCTGACCTCTGGTGGTGGGATCGAGCATTTGAATTACCTGTCGATCTTAAGGGGTATATTTTTTATTTAGTATTTTTCTATATCCCTAAAGTGTATGCAGAATGCCGAAATGTGTATCGGACTTCAACAAATGCGTTTGTTGATTATATGCGTATAGGTTAGCAAGCAGAACGCAAGCAGTAAATACTGTAACATCTCTTGACCTATGCAAGTCATAAATATATAGTATCTGTGTATTGTAGGTAGGTATATTCATTGAGATGTCACGGTTGGACTCCCTCGCGGCACGTAGATAAGCTGCGCGGGCGCAGTGACGTCAGAGCGGCCGGCCACATGCGCCAATCGCGACGCGAGGCGGTGTCGCATGCGCAACGCCCACTCGTAACTCGGAAAACTCGGGAAAAACCGGAAAACATACTTAGTACAAAAGCATTGCCCAAATATATTTTTTGCACTAAGATTTGTACAAATGAAGCGTAGGCGAATTTTGTCCATAAAAGTGGAGATAAGTACAGAAGTTAGTTACATTGTTAGGTTTTGAAGAAAGTATTAGATAAATAAATAAAAAACATATTTTACTTCTCGGCTGTATTGTCCTTTGTCACCATATGTAGCGTTGCATTTGTTGGGTGTAGTCGCTTGCGATTGCCTAAAGCGGGTACAGCGGTACAGCGCAAACAATTCTAACAAAATAAATATAAACTTATATTATTTTCGGGATATTCTATGTATACTGCTAATAACACGCCCAATGCTGTATGCATCATTTCCATTTCTTGCAAATATCTAATTTAATTTCAATAATACTAAATAGCAGGCTAGCAGGCAGGGGGTGGCGACGAGAAGCCCAAGATAGTGCCAAGTAGCGCACCATGGAAGCGGTTTATGTGCATCAGTAGACGAGAGTGACGTGATGATGATGATGAGTACTAAATGAGCTCTCAGTAATCGGTTTTTGTAGGTGTTTAAAATTAATACTCAGACCTGAAAGTTTAGTTTTTTTTATACCTTATTACTCAAATATCGGGCAAGAAACCAAACAAGAGCTCATAAGTAGGTGTCATCAACTATATACACAATAATTATTGATGATAAAATAATAAGTTAACTAAACTAAATGAATAAATATAAAACATTTATTGGCATTAGAACACTACAGTAACCCTACAATAAACACTTACGGTACTTATTTTAAGACATATATTAATTAATAATTACTTAAATATATATATATATATATTTATATATATATATATTATACAAGTCCGTATCTAAATACCTGAACCTAAAGATGTCATTAGTAAGAACTTAACTAATTTTTATCTAATTTTACAGTAAATAATAAATTAATCGATAAGTAAATAAACACTAGAATGACGTATCTGAGTCGCGCGCCTCTTCAGTTCATTTTTATACTAATACTCGGAGCATAAGGAACTCTTTATAGTTCATGCGCGCGAGTCGACCGCACGCGCGCTCGATGTAGTAAAAAAAACTTGTGTCACCGAACTTTTTGAATATCGAACATTTGAATTTATATTTTTTCTTATGACTTCTAAAGACGTTTTCTTAGATTGTATTCCTGGTGTTGTAAATATGAGTTGGGAGCAAGTTAAAAGACCATGCGATAAGGTTGAAATCAACGAAGCTGTAGGAAAATTACTGCAAAGCTTCAACTATGATACCATCGTGCCGCAGCCCTCCAAGTGAGTAATTTTACTGTATATTTTTTTAATGGAATTTATTAACTCCTATTTTACATATCCTAACTGACTTTAAGAGTTTTATAATCTTCCTGGATAAAATTTTACATAAATCTATAGGTATTATGAGTTTTGTAATTTTTTATGTAACGAATGAACTCAAAAACTACTGAACAGATTAAACAAATTCTTTCACTTTTAAAGCTACATTATCACTAAATAACATATAGAGCCCAGCTAGTAATAAATAAAGAAACTAAAACATGAAAGAGTATTAGATGTGTTTTTGGCATCACTGCTTCTAACGAATTCAATAAGACGAAAATTCACTAGTTATATATTTTAAAAAACCCACGTGCTTGATGTTTGCTGTTGAATTTCTTAATAATATATCTACCTACTTACTGCCCGCCGGCCATGAGCTAATGGTAAGCTTACCTACTGGCTTCGAGAGACTCCGTTTCCAGGTTTGATTTACGCATTTATGTACCTATGATAAAAAACGTGATGCCAAACTAAGTAGGATTTATAAATTCCATTATATTTATGTATCGCGCATAAAAAAAATATAATCTTCTATTAAACACAATTTAAATCGGGGCAGGTAAATTGCGCCGAGACAGATATTTTTGCCTTATGTATGACCTAATAAACTTCGTGTGCATATTATGTATACTCGAAATTCACACAGGAGTATTTATTAAATGACAGTTTGGTATATTCATATTATAAAAACTTATATATATTCTTAGAAGGCATTTACTCTAAGGTGTTCTATACATATGTCACGCAAGATTAACATTATTTATCAATTAAATTTTAGTGAATTAATCGTTTGACTAACTATGATTATTTACATATTTATGATAATATTATAATATAATAATATGTTTGAAATGAGATAAAGCTTAGTTATTATTATTATTACATACGTAATCATTAACAAACAAAGCTTGAATCGGACCGGTTTGTAAAAATAAATTAATGGAAATAATATATGGAATGCTCATTGTTTATAGGGCCTTCGATTAATATACTCTGTTTACTTTTAGATGGGTATAATTTCTTCTTTTTTGTCTTTATTTTTTTGGTGGATAGGTAAATACAAGACGGATAATTAAATTGAAAAATAATTGTATGGCAGTGAAAGGACAGCAATATTTCCAAACAAAAGACTTCAACGCGCTCTCGTCCACGAATTTTTTTGCACTACTTTATGCGTACGAGTAGGTACTTTTACTTGATGCATACGAGTAGATTGTGGTTTGCGTAAATGTGAGAGAAGCAGAAGTATCGGCTTCAAGTCTAGCAGAACTTGCCTTTGTCTGTCAGTACGTTCGTATGGATGTTTGCTGGGTTCTTGATTTACAGGTCGTAATTTTTTGTTAATCTTGACGGAACTTGGTCCGGGTAAAAAGTCTCTATCCATAATGAATTTTTGATTAGGTGTGCTTTTCTTTCGTGATTTACCAGCCAATTGTGAGGATATTTTCCAGAAACATAAGTAATTACTTACAAAATAAAACCTATCAATATAACCAGACTTTGTCGAAATTAGCTGCCAAATTGCGCTTTTCACGCAAGAAACAATATATGAATATCATAGGTACTAAAATATCAGATGAACACATTTGTATTCCAATCACTTATAATATATGTTTTTCACCGTTTAAACCTTTTCCGAACTTTCACAAACATTTCAAAACTAAAATCACCTTAATCGGCCCAGCCGTTCTCGATTTATATACATATATGTAGATAGATTAGAAATGTTTTGTCAGTCGGTAAATATAATTACTGTTTGGGCGTCTAGAACTAGAAACAACAATATTCACATCATTTCGTTCTTATTACCTATCACAGTTGAGAAGTCAAATTGTGGACTAAATAGAACAAAATCAATCATATTATCATGACATATCACAGAGTAGAAAACTGTAAGCCTATGTGCTGTGCTCCTATCAAAATGAACATGACCTGTCTCAGAATGAAGCATTCATTATGATACGTATTTCTACCTATTTGTGCTTAACCTTACTTATCTCAAGTTATTCCGTATGAAGTTTCATATCTGTATTTAACTAGAAATGCCTATGGATTCGTATAAACGGTTGTACGAGTATATATACTTAGTCGATAGGTAAAGACTAGCATGGGAGTCGCGAATATTATATGTCCATTAAATAATGATTATAAACCACTAAAACTACAGACTACCATATAGCACAAGAGATCTTTAATAATTATTGTATCAAGTGTATTGAGACACGCATACTGTAGGATTCCGTACATTACGAGTATATCCGAGCTTATTGTCGTACTTTTATTTTGACGCTATATATTCAAACAATTTTCCTCAAGAGTGTTGCCCAGTTATTCAGTCTAATCAAACAGATGTTTTTATATATGTATAGTTAGAGTTCTAGACAGAAACACAAGGAAGGAACAATTTGCAAACTCCTTTCAAATTTTTTTACAATATTTAATTACAATAATGGTATTTTTACGAAAAAATTACGGACAGAACCTGCACACGATATGGTTGGGTAAACAAGTGAATACAAGGGGCTCTAGAACACCGCGCTCATCAAAATCAGTTTATCGGTTTCGGTTGTAGATGGACACAAGAGTTACACATACAAATATATAAACAAAACACTGGAAAAACGTTGCCCTCTTTTTGGGCAGTTGGGTAAAAAGAATTCATCCCCAATTCACACCATCATCAGAGGCCATCCCTAAAATATAAAATATTTCAATATTGTGACGCAATAATTAAAATCTATAACCATACCCAAACTCTATATCTTTACCAAATTTCACGAATTCTGGTCAACAATTGTAAAAGTTAAGAGACCCCTCTTAACTTTTACAAGACAGGCCGACGGACGGATGGACGGACGGACGTACGGAGCGAAACTAGGTATACCTAGGTGTTTCTTGTGGTACTACGGAACCCAAAAAACCAGAACAGTACACAATAGATTAAAAATTAATCTCAGGGCTTAGTATTAACGAGGCTTCCAGCGATTCCTGTTAATAAACTGGATCTACGGTCCCAGTTGCCGGATTTATTCTTTAAAACAAACCGGTGACTGTTTCAAACCATTTTTTTTTTATTTTTGTATATTATGGTCAAACAAATAAATGTTTAAAGAAACAAGTAATTAAAAGTGACTTAAAAACCCGGCTGCAAGAACTTTAGACCCGTATCTTGACAAGTAAAATCGCGGCATGCAGTTAGTAAGCTTATGACCATCTACTCGTACAAGACTAATCTATTGACACCACTCACATAAAAATACAAGCCGTTTAGGCTCTAGGGCGTGCCAAAGAAATATACATACATACACTCGAAAAACAAAATCCTCCTTCTTTCGCAGGCGGGTAAAAACGAGATATTTAAAAGACTTTTGTTATCGTTACGAGTATGCTAATGTCGGGGCTATGCAGAATGAGCAACTTTAATCTCCGAAGTGCTGCAACAGGCAACTCGCTACTAGCTGTTTCCATATAACTTTACGAAACTGCACAAAGATAGCAATCCCAGTTGCAAGTTTCAAGAATGGTCAACAGTTTTCAGTTAATGAACTGGATAGTTGCAAAACTACTAACAATTTTCCTTTGATTGCGCATATATTTTTTTTTAGAATCGCGACAACAGGCAACTAAGCCTTTTTGTTGCTTCATGAGTCATATTTTTCTGTTGAAACATTAATATCCAAATTTTACCAAAGTCACGCATTATTCATTTACGTATCAGACTCAAAACACAAACTCTTGCTTGGTCAACTATTTCTAAACTCACGCATTAGAGAAATAATAACGTACTGTAACGACTTCACATATGTATTCGTATTGTGAAAGAAAATGAAGAACAGAGAAAGAATTACCAAAAGAAAGGCTGTCTGTCATCAACTCCTTTGCTATCTCAATCATGAACTGTCGCAGACAAGACAATCCATTCATCACATGACCTCATTAATACTGAATTATTCTGCAATAAATTATCCATAAATACCTATAGTCGGTTGACATGTATATTAGCCCTGGCGACCCCAGGGGTCGGACCGCGGCCTGTTCACAGCAGTACTCGATGCCGCCCCTAATTGAATAGCTGTCTTATCTGCTATCTGCTCCGTGTTTATTAATTTCGTATCGAGAGGCGGCTTCTTACATCGTCTTTCTCTTAAAGTTTCTTTTGAATTGATTAGAGGAACTTCGAAGAATTTGATGATTACTGAAGTAAAGTTGAGAGTGTTTAAAAATGCTATAGGTACTGCCAAGTACAACAAATTCCCATACGTTTATTTGTAAGCAGTTATTTTTACTACTTATTATTTTAATATTTCATGCATGTTGTATGTCACCCAATCAATGCACTGTGTTTGCATATGGCAATATTGCAACAAATGTATAAATTTAACTTCCATAACTTATAACAGCTGCGCTTGATAACATTAAATTCTGTTAAAAGTGAATTTGCAGATAGCTTATCAAGAATGATACAAACATCTTGATATTATTACCCGCCTAATATATCATATCTTAAGCGTTTTCAAGGGGCGAGAGGGCCCTTCGTGTGACAATTTGTTATCTGGCTCCCTTCCTGCTGTACAGTTTTATTTCCGCGTGGCACGATAAATGCGCCTGCGCAAACATTCCCATTGTGGAGTGTTTATCACGTCTTCAGGGACTCCCCGGAATACTTTCTGTAGGGTGAATAAAGTACACTAATACACTAATAGAACGTCATCGCGAAAATTTTATGATGCCGATAGAACTTTTTCATTTATTTAAAAATAAAACCTCTTAACCGATTTTATAAAAGTCAAGTAAAACAACATGGGAAGTAAATCCTTTCAAACAAAAAAAGATTTTTTCAAATCACTCACTCTACCCATCTCTGAGAAATCAGGTATTAAACATAAAAAAGCAATCGGTTTGAGTAGATGCCTCCTCATTTTGGAAGTCGGTAGACAAGAAAATTACTATCATTCCACATGAGTGCTTATGTCAAAAAAACTTATTCGTAAACATGGGAAAAACAGTATTCGTAATAATATGGTAAGAAAGTTCGCCTGCTTTTCATCTAGTTATTCTAGATTCACAATGAGTCATTGTAATGTTCATACCCAATAACGTCAATCAGCTTTTGAAGCTGAATTTTATTGAGATAGAAAAGCTCGTGAAAGTTATCAAATAGTTTGACATTTGTTAAACGATTTGACAATAACTACGAATGTAACATGTATTACCTATTTGTAAACGACTCCAATGCGCAGTATTCTATTTTACGCATACCTATACTTAGCTTTTAGTTAAGCTTTTTTGTTATATAATGTTGCATATTTAGATACCTACTTACCGTCTAAGTAATCGGCGAACTTTATTTCCTTGTTCTAGGCTAAGCAATTTGTCATCTATTTTGGCAACCTGAGGACATGTCTCGATGACCACATCTGTTGATTTAAACAATCAAAATCTTCATATTTTTATCAAACTCCATCAACTTTTTTGTTTCCACGACTTTGTATTTGTGTTCATCTCATCGCATTCCCCACTCATTCGGCCCTAGCCGTGCCGACTAAATTTCTCAATTAGTGAGTTGAAAGGGCCGGTAGATTAAGATTTCCTCGCCTAGCTCACCGGTGCGAGCAAACATCCCGTGGTTTGCGCGCCGGTTCAAGCCTGCTGTGTAAGCAGGGGCACAAACACAAAGTTCACAGGTGCCGACGGTGTACCACCCCTGTTTGTTTATGCCACTTCACGTCGCGCTGTGCTTTTGACATTTGGACTTTATTGCCATTTATTTATGCTTGTAACAGTATAATAATATTATTTTCCTCAAAACCATAACGGAAAAAATACAAACATATTTACAAATATTTTCTGTGTTTTACTGGAAAGGCTATAACTGTACATATAAGTCTTTGGCACGAAACTGAGATGTTCTTGAAAGCAATAGTTCGTTTATTTATTACTAGCTGTACCCGCAACTTCGTTCCCGGTTGCTGACTTTGCATAAGTATGTCAGTGAGACTTAACAATTAGAGAATTAATTTCAGAGGTCCTTCTAAAAGTCTTATCGTTGTCAAAGATACAATAAGATAGCTGTGTTTTGAACTGTAAATCTGATTAATTTAAACGATTCAGAAAAGTTCGCTCAATTTAGTTTAGCATGAGTGGACAATTCTGAAGAACTAAAGATTTTGCATAGCATTAACGCCTATTTAATTTTACGAATTTAGCGCTAATTTCAATCCGTAGGATTTGTTTGTTAGTGTATGTATCCGGATTGCCCATTTTTATTTTTATAAAAATAAGTAGGTAACTATTCAAATTAAATTTCAATAATAAAAAACTTCCTTGAACGTTTTATGTAGACGCCTAATATATTTTTTATGTTAAAATAACAAGAAATATATTTTGGGGTACATTAATTACAGTTAGTAATTTCTAACAAAAAAAAAACAAATTCCAAACCGAAGTCGTGTTACCGAGTCACAGTTAAATACGCAACCGAAGAAATATTTTTTTGGGGTACATTAATTTCAGTTAGTCATTTCTAACAAAAAAAAACTTCCAAAGCGAAGTCGTGTTACTGAGTCACAGTTAAATACGACTTCCATGCCCTCTCCCGCGGGAACACCAACTAATTTCTGATATAACAGAATTTCAGGTAGATTTTTTAACAAAAAAAGAATCATCCAAATCAAAGCACGCGTTACCGAGTTATAATTAAAAAAGACTTTCATCCCACGAGAACTCCTTCTGATTTTTGGGATAAAAAGTTGATAAGATCCTACGTAAAGATATAAACCCTGAGCATACCAAGAATCATCAGAATCTATCCAGCAGTTTCGGAGTTACGGAAAGTCCAGAAACAGATAGACAGACAGACAGACAAACAGAAAGACAAAAATGAAAAAAAATAGATTTGGCGTCAGTATCGTTAATCTCGCTCCGCGAAAGATATTTTGAAAACATATTCAATGTCAGAATTGGACCTGTTACAGTTTTATTATAAGTATATAGAGTAAACACAAGTATAGCACGCGATGAGTAAGCGTCGAAACTCGGCGCAGCACAGCCAGTATGGTCTCTGTGGCCATAGTCCAAATAGTTCTTTCAAATATGGCAGCAAATGCATGCCAGTTTCAAATATTGACAGAGTGTAATCTGGCCGTACGTACAGTTAGCGGTGGCCTGGTAATGTGCGCTGTTAACACTAGCTCTTCATTACCGTGGGCATGTGTATGCGCATGGTACGAGTATATTATGTGCTAAACGTTATTCGCGAAGTACCTACCGGTAGAGATGTTGCCAGTGTATTCAACGGTGCACTCGGTTCCTGAGTACAGTACTATTATTTATTATGTGATTGTAACTTTCCAGAAGTAAGTAAGCAAGTGCATATAAATAATCATTTAGTACATATCAATCCAGTCTTATTTAATTATAATACATGGTCGGATCGGAAACCTAACTCATCGTACCCGTCGCTTGCGTTCAAATGCGTCGAAACATTACGTACCTGCCTTTTTCAACTGAAAAATTATGAAATCGTTATAATTGAACGGATACTCTTAAATATATAGGTAATTATAACATTAGATTTGTAGATATAATATAAAGTTTATATAAAAGTAAGTTACAGGGTATGTCAATAAGATCAATTCGCAGAACCGCTATATAACCTAACCCGGCGCGCCGCGTTATCAATCAGCCAGTAGATAGGGCGCAACTAAAACTCGACACGCCTTCTCTATAATTTACTATCTCTTACTTCGCATTTTAAAAATAGTTAAGTGTAGCGTCGCAGACAGGTGTAAAAAACTACATTGCTATAATTTGACGCTACTATCAAATTGGTAGACAATAATATGCGAACAAGATTTATTTGGTTTTATCAAAAGTGCGGTAAAACAAAGCACCCAAAACCGAGCTAAAGTTTGTTTGAAATGTTACAATAAATCAAAATGGCTCTAGTAATTTGGTTTATAAATCGAAATAACTGAAAAACGTAAGTATAGAAGGTTCTTCCAAATTATTACGGTTAATTGACACCTTTTTTACCGACTTCAGAGGAGGAAGTGGTCAATTCGTCAGAGTCTTTTTTATGTTCATCGATTTCACAGAAATAGCTAGACTGATATGAAAATTCTTTTTTTGTTCAATAAAATGTATCACAATCATTCCAGTAGTGATTTTTAATCAATATATTTCTTTAAGTATTACTGGCAAAGCCAGTAAACAAATAATTAGGTAGCCATATTACATCGAAGTAACGCGTAACTTCTATCGAAGCCCAAAATTCCAGCACTTGCTATCATTTAACCTTTATCGATACTAACCCTTTCCAATAACCCATTCATAACTTAACCCCTATAGATAAATTCTCGTACATAATTTTCCCATGACCATCGGACCAGGTGACCACCGAGCTTTCCCATGCCACTTGAAGCAGGTGACTGAAAGCTATCCTTTAATTATCATTATCATTGGTGATAAGAAGTATTCAAGTATTACACTGATTATTTTTCAAACATGATCTACATGGATAAGAAAACAATAATAAAAATGCTTTCTTATATTGCATGTTTATAGCAACTAATAAGTCTTACGTAACAAACACAGTAAATATGATATAAATTTGTAAATAATTACACATAGGTACTCGGCGGCATACATCGAATTAAGAAAATGACAAAATAATTTCACGGACTATTAAAAATCAAAAAACCGGCAAGAGATATGTAATTTTATTCTGGTTTAATTATTTCGTTTTATAGTGAAAATATAACTACATACCTGTTGTCAATATTTATATCGTGCAAAAAAGAGTAAAAATGACGTTTGTTGCATGGGAGCCCCCTTAAATATTTATTTTGTTTTTAGTATTTTTTGTTATAGCGTCAATAGAATTACTTACATCATGTGTGAAAATTTCAGCTGTCTAGGTATCGCGGATTACAGTTACAGTTACAGCCTAGTGACAGACAGACGGACGAACGGCAAAATCTTATTAATAGGCTTCCGTTTTGTCCTTTTGGCTACGGACCTTTAAAAGTATAGTACTAAAAACATAATACAAAAAAAAAATGCAAATTCGGCTTCAATTTGACAAGATTGTTTCGTTATTTTGATTTATAAACGAAACAACCAGACTTAACTTATACCAGTTTTTAATTTATTTAATTTATTATTTCACAATATGTTATATAATTTAAGTTTTGACCGAATACTTGTACCATAACCGGATAAAATTTATAAGGAACCACCTGTAAAACAACATGTAAAATTCAAAATTTAAAAACACCTGACTTTTGTGATGGCCGCCGTCTTGGATTAATACAGTATTCTACTAGGCAAGCCTCATTTGATACCCATATTAAGGAAGTTGCAAAAAAAATATGACGTCCGCCATCTTGTGACGGCGGGCGTGTCATTAAACAGCTAAGAACACCCCCGACTAATACACCTATCAAAAAAAACAATATAAAAAATCGGTCCATCCGTTTGGGAGCTACGATGCCACAGACAGTCACACACATACTTACACACACGTCAAACTTATAACACCCCGACGTTTTTGCGTCAGAGCTAAAATTTTTACAAATTGATCCTTCGTAAGTCGAGTTGAGAACCACCTCCTCTTTTGAATTAGATAAAAATATCCATAGCACTCTAACGATTATGAACTGATTGTAAAAGACATCTGACTACTGTCGTATGTTTAACATCGTCGTTAATTGTTAATGGCGACTATAAAGATAATTTGTGGGGATGTATAGGGTTACAGCCACCCTTCTGGACTTTTACTACCGATTTATTAACCGTTTAGAGTGTTTAATGAAAGACTGGTGTTTCTGGTGGTATTGGTAGCCTTAGTATGTGCCTGCTGCTAACTCGCAGTCATCAGTCAACTAGTGTACTTTAAAATCAAGTAGTAGCCTAGTAAAGTATAGTAAAGTAATATTTATTGACCTTTAAATAACGTTCGTTACAGGCAAGTCTTATTACATTAGAATTAATAATTACTTAAAAATTTAACTTATAAATTTCTATATACGATTTGTTAATAATTAGATCTTAATTTAATAGTTCTCGTGACATATATTGACATTTTGATTGCTTTGTTTAGTTATTATAGTTTTTTACACAAGAACGATGATTCTACAAACTGCATTGACATATATTCGCTGAGTTTATAAAAAAGCATGTTTTCAAAAAAATGCTTAAATTTTTGTTTAAATGTAGGTAGTAAAATTGAGATTTATTATACGATCAGGTAATTTATTGTACATCAGTATATTAGTATAAAGCCCCTGTTTCATACATTCGTAGGATTCGCCCTTTTTTACTATTGCGTGAAATTCTTTTTTCCGGTATTTCCCTATCCTCGTGCCCTATATCTATGCCCTATATTAGACTTCTAATAAACTACTATGAATATAAAGTGATATTACTGTCGTTATTTTATCTTTTAGTCGATGAAACCAAACGAAAAAGCGTCTGATGTTACGGGATTCGGGCACATTATATCCTCTGAGGTTTTCTATTAATGTGCAGATTAAAATTTAAACAAATGGTTAGAAGCGAGTTTGAAAATTGTTTATGTACCTAGTGTCACTTTCACGACTAAGACAAATCTTCTGACACCATTCACATAAAAATACGACAAGCTGTTTAGGCTCTAGGGCGCCCCAAAAGATATGTATATACATACATACATACATACACACACTCTAAAACCATTACCCTACTTCTTACGCAGTTGGGTAAAAAATGTACCTTTACCAGTGAATGACGAAATCTAGAGGAAACTGTTCCTCATAAATGGATAGAACTTTTCAAGTAAGTGTAATCATTTGGCCAGGGTGGTGGACTACTGCCTGCAACCCTTGGTAGAGATACTATGCTGATAACTATGTAAATTTTGGTGAGGCATCCTATTTATCTCTTATCAAATTTAAATATGCTTGCAGCTGGCCCCGCAGATCCCCACACAAAAGGGAAAAATAGGAAAGGCTTAGCAACATATCAAGCTGCTTACATGTTAGGCCTACCTTAGGCATGTTAGACCTTCAAATATTCACAAAGGTATTTAATTACCTCCGACAAGCAGGTCACATCAAGATAGTAAATCTCGTAAATTAATTCGTATCAATCATGTTGGTAGGGATCAGTTGAACTTCGCGCAATCTTTAGATTTAATGGCGCCATTTTAATGGCTCAAGGAAAACATATAGTTATGATTAAGTAAAATAAATAATGACCGACACATCTCGCTCTCTATCTGCCTATGAATAATATTTGAACCATGGAAATTGTAAAAAGTGCTTCGCTAGTCTAATTACAAGAGTACTTTCGAGCGAGCGCTTTAAGAGTCAACATCTCCTGATGTTGACTTGGGCTAAGGCGCAACACGTGTCGAGGAAGTCAGATACTGGGAAAAAGAGAAATAATAAAGTGTGCAGGTAGTGTGGAGGTACCACACCATAAAAATAAAAATATTTTTTGAATTCTCACGCTGACATCAAAACAAGTCGGGAAAATACTAGAATTCACTAGATATTCTTTATATAACATCTTACTAATGTAGGTTTCCGCAAAGTAACGCCTGACTCCACTAATTAAGAGTATTATGTAAAAACTTATATACAAACAAGAGACGATGATGTAGGTATAGACTGAATATAGCGCATCTTCAAAGCAAAAGCTAATGATGAATAAATGATAGCTAAGTTTCACGATCAATAAACTTCATAGCCCAATGCAAAACACTCTACAAACCGTTAGACTATCTAAACCGAGTTGTGTTGCACTTACCAGCAACAAACTGTCAAATATTTAGCAAATTTATGCGCTAGCGATGTTGTGGGCGGCTGCGCCCGCGCCGGCTACTGAGGGGCAGAAATAGAGTGGGCGGCCGTCACAGATGACAGCTAGCCCGGGTTACGACTTCCTCAGCCAATGGCCTCCGTTTGCATCGCTAGATAAGTGTACTTGGACAGTTATTATTTCTAAAATATATAGGTAATTTCGTTTATTTATATATACCTATATAAATAGGAAGAACTTCATTAAGATATATAATTATTCTAAATTATATGTTTTTGACGTATTGACTAAAATTATACTTTTGTATTTATATATTTGAATAATTAGGTACGCTGATAAAAAAGTTTTTCGTAGATCAGAAAGTTCTGATCTTCGAATACCATTTTATCAGCGTTAACAATTCATGAGTAAACATTTTACATTACCATAGAGTGTTTAGTCAGAGAATATACGAGTATTATAACTAGCTGTGCCCTGCGATGTTACTCGCGTTAATACATTATAAAAAGTAGCCTATGTATGCCTTAGCAATCCAATTTGTTCCAAATCGATTCAGCATTTTTTGCATGAAATAGTAACCAACCATATATCCACACATCCATTTACATTCTTACAAATCGCGTTTATACTACGAGTTAGGTAGTACTGTCACTTTATGCAATTCTCTTTTATTATGATCTTGCCAATATATATTTTTGAGATGTAAATAAACAATATATTGACAGCTTCTTAATCACAATTTTTATAAATAGTGATTCACGCTCTCTACCAATCGACCGTTAATAGCGCAGTAGCAAACTTCTCCGCGCATGTGGACATACGTCTTCCGTTTTAATATCCTGGACGACTGTATAAATACATAACAATAAATACGATACAACATTATTCATAACGAACAAACACGGCAAAAAATGTTTTTATTCTGTTGTTATAGCGGCAACAGAAATAGGTACATCATCTGTAAAAACTGTCTAGCTATGACGGTTCATGAGATACAACCTGTTTGAAATTTATATTAATATTTTTGGTGTACAATAAAATTATATTTGAATTTGAATTTGAACCTGGTGACAGACAGACGACAGGACGGAAAGACGGACGGCTGGATGAACAAATAACGTGTTGTTCTTTACTGTTTTTGCACTTTAAATATTTTCAGTTAAAAAAGTAATATATTTACTTTAAAAATAAATAATAACATCATAATAAAATAAATATTTCGGTGGGCTCACATACAATAAACGTGTTTTTTGGCGTTTTTTACTCGATATTAATAACACCAAGTAGAAAATTGAACGAATGTTGTACCTACGGAACCGTTAGTGCGCGCAGTTCGATTTTTACTTGGCTTGTTAATTTTTGTCTGTCGTTACACCGCAATGATAGAGCACACCACATTCCATTGGATATGTATACGAGCATGTATAAGGATTCTTTGGTTAATTCAGCTAAACCATTTTTCTGCTTAGCTTACTTATGCGTCATATTCGTAGTTGTTAATAGGTATATTTCCACGAATTATTAATATGAGCCTATTTTATTTGTAGATGTTGCAAACACATTCATGTAACCGAATCTTTATTTGTAATCGTCAATCATAGTAACACGTAGTACGTAACGTTTGGGTATATAAGTGTGTATCGTAACCATACGTTCTTTCAAACATGCCGCTTAGTAGGTATGATTTATTCTGTGGTTGTGCTTAGTCAAGCAAAACAATAGTAAGGAATGCCTAAATATAATGAATACTTTAAGTACGACCCCGAAATTTACGTCTACACGTGTTAAATATTACTGAGTTCGAAATCTAAAATGGCACGTTCTGTCGAAATGGACTGAGTTACGAGGCATAGAACAGTTTCCTAAAATATCCATAAATATCGAATTTTAAGTTTGTCATGGTAAATTACCTAAAAAACTTTAGGCAACACGGCATTGAGTGATATGCATTTTACAAAATAGTGAAGAATTTTATCCAAATGTGTAATTTCTGATGATAATCACATAGACTATCGTGGTTTTCCTCTTGGTATATTTTATGTACTTACGGGATAATGACATTCATATTCATTTATTTCAGCAACACACATAAATAATCATTATTAGTAATAACATTTATATGGACCCTGTTTATGTTACATGTTAGCGTAATATTATAGAGTACAGGCCAAGACAGTGTTCTTATAGTTAGGTGTTCTTACATACATACATAATATACAATGAAAACTAACAACAATAATAGGTACTTTACTTATTCTATTCTATCTATTAGGTGAATATAAATATATACACATATCTATTATACTATCACAAAACAAGGAATGTATATAAGCTAAATAAAATACTACTATTTACAACTTATTCTAGATTGAGATCTTTACATTTATTCATCAAAAAATTCTTTTAAGGTGTAGAAGCGCTTTTGTTCCAAAAAATTACGGAGTTTGTTTTGGAAAGTAATATCTATGGTTTCATTTTTAATTGAATCTGGGATTTTATTATAGATCTTTATTGACATGTAGTACGGGCCGTTTTTATATATCTCTGGTCTAAGTTCTGGGAGTAGGATTCTATTGGGTTTGCGCGAATTTGGATTTTGTTGATACAATGTTGGATGCTTCCTGACAAATATGGCTGCTTCAAATATTTATACATGGAAGTGTCAATACTTTTTGACATACAAGATGTAACTGGTGCGTCGCTTTATATTAACAATGATACGTAAAAATTTTTTTTGCAAGATAAACAACTGATTGGCACTGGTGCTATTTCCCCATAAAATGATTCCGTAACGTAGCCACGCGAAAGCATATGCATAGTATGCTGTGAGTGCCGTTTCAATATTGCTATTTACTTTATAAATTGGGATAGTTTTTTTTTTTTTTGTCAATATGTCCTTTCCAATTTAGGTTTGAATCGATGTTGATGCCTAAAAATGTGCATTCATTTGTTTCTTGAATATCTAGGCTTTCGGATAGGTATGTTATGTCTAGTGGTTTTTTCTGGTATTGCAAAAATTGGATTATTTTGGTATTTTTTGTATTTAGTTCTAAGTTGTGGTAAGCTAACCATATTTTAATGTTCGTGAGGGTGTCTTTTATATTGATTTGTGAATTTATGTCCGGCGTGCATCTAAAAAGTAGGGAAATGTCATCGGCAAATAAGATACAAGGGGAATCTGATAAAAGGGGCAAACTGTTTATATAAATTAAAAAAAGTACACAACTTAATACGCTACCTTGTAGAATTGAACAGCTAGTAGTTCTGAGTTCTGATAGTATATACTTTACAGTGTTGGATGTTGTGCAGTGGTAATCAATTTGCACTTGTTACTTCCTATTACGAAGGTATGATTTGAGCCAATTTAGCGGTTTTTCTCTTATGCCAATTTGGAATAAATATGCTATTAATCTCGTATGTGACACTCTATCGTTAGCTTTCGACATATCAAGCAGTAGCCCAACTGAGTGCTGTTTATTTTTCATATTGTCTAATACTCCTTGAATATATTTGTAAGCAGCTAATGACGTTGAACATTTTTTACGAAAGCCGTATTGGTTTTCATTTAAAAGACTATATTTTTCGAGGAAGCTATAAATTCTATTTGACATTGCTTGCTCGAATACTTTAGACATTGCAGGTAACAGAGATATAGGTCTTTAGTTAGTTTTATCATATGCTTTTCCTTCTTTTTTTAACACAGGCCTTATTTTTGAGATTTTAAGCTGGTCAGGGAAGCATTCCTCTTCCATAGACATGTTGATTAATTTTGTTAGAGGTGGGGTTAATTCTAGGACACACGATTTAATCAATGCAGGTGGAATGTCGTCGATCCCTCATATAGGTATAATAGCGAAAACTTATCAATGTCAAATAGGTAACATGCTATACAGCAATAATATATCGTGTCGGGAATGCCGGATCACACACAAAAATTTATACATGCTCTATAACACAAGACAATTAAGCTTCCTTACCTGAGACTCAAACCCTAGACCTACTCATCTCAAGGCTAACGTGTAAACACTATGCCATGTTGGTTGTCTGCAATCCCAACTAAGTATCTATCAAAATGTATCAACATTGACAACTGTAGTTCTTAAGTCATAAGTGCAGCAAAATGCAATAAACACGTGCTCCGAGTGGATTTGAAATCATGTTATAATTAGACCATTTGTAGCATTAACTGTACGTGCAGTACATAATATAGTTTCACTACTCAAAATACTAGTCATAAGTAGCATAGATACGCATGTAGATACTATTCCTTGGTAGATACTTACTACTGCACGTCTACTTCGGACATGTATATCTTTATTGCTATCATTTTTGTATAATATTCAATACTATATACAAGATTTTATAGACACCTCTGTTAAAATATTTAAAATTGACACACATAAGTAGCCACTTGATGAGTGTTGCCTATGAAAACCTTCGGAACGGCTCAGAATCCCAAACATGAGTTAGAAATCGCAACGAAAAATCTCGTGCATTTGCTGAATATAAACAATTTTAATACTATCGAGAAGCTCAACTCTCAAGTGTCACTGACAACTTATGATTTAAATCGTACGTGTACAATACAGATGTAAGGCGACGAGACGAGCGTGAAATCAGGCAGTAAATCACACTGTGCGGGACTATAAAACTTTTTGTCACTGCTGCCATACGATTAGGAATTTTAAATTGAACTCTTTCAGTTAAGGGTATAAAACGGTGTTAGAAGAACATGGGAATAGGTTAATTAGTTAGGGTAAATGTGAGTACATTTTCAACACAAAAGCGTCACGTTTTATGAATAAATGCATTTCCGGTTTGGTTTCACATATTAATTCATTTGATCTTATAGACACAGTCTCTTTCATACATTCTCACGTAAATTTCAGTGCGTTTCCTAATTTTTTTACAAATAAAACTCTATTTTTTTGACCCAGAGAGCTAAGCGTCTCTCCTTTGGGTCTGGAAATTTTACTTCCTCTTTTATATAAGAATTTTGCATCTTTGTGTGTTTGTTTGTATCCTGAAGTTTCGTACCCGCGTACAACATTTACTTACTGACCAATTTAATTAATTGGATACACACATGCGAATTACAACATTAATTAAAATTCCTAAATATGAAAAAATCAGTCAAGTGGTTATCGTGTTTTTATTTGTCATGATCGCGAGGTCGATAGGTCGCGAAACTACAATAATATTAAATATGGGACAACATCCACACAAAGGTCTTCAGGTCCCAAACTAGGCAAAGCCTGTACTATGGTAACCTGATGACTGATATACATACTTAGAAATACATATATACATACTTATATGTATTTATATAATAAACAACCAGACACAGGTCAAACAGACATGTTCATGCACACAAATGTTAACCTGTCCGGGGATCGAAACCGGGACCAGCAGCGCAGAAGGCAGGGTTGCTACCAACTGCGCCAACCGGCCAGTCTAGTAGTTCGTTAGTTAATAGTTAGAATGTAACTTAGCCAGTTATTGATTTATTGAGTATTGTTACTCACAAAAAACGTAATACAAACTACGCAAAATGAAACGAACATGCGTCATCTAATAAAGGCAATAAATCACTGAAACTACAAATACCATAAGTAGGTGGTTACATGTACCCATTAAATACATTTGAGTAGTATCTGTGATTGTCAGGAGCTGGGATGTTACTAACCAGATGGCAGCGTCAGTGTGCGGCGGGTCTTATGTCTCTGGCTGGATACAAAAACTACTCTACTGATTTAAATTGTATTATCATTAGCGTTTTAAA
This sequence comes from Ligdia adustata, assembly GCA_947049295.1. Lineage (NCBI taxonomy): Eukaryota > Metazoa > Arthropoda > Insecta > Lepidoptera > Geometridae > Ligdia > Ligdia adustata. The sequence continues at coordinate 8,474,050 of OX346225.1, read as the reverse complement.
TGGTTATGGTTTTAATTATGTGGCGTCTAGACTTAATAATACCGTATAACTTTTTTTAAATAGGATCTGAACTACCGGGTTTGTGTCTATAAAAACTAAAATAAATTTACTAACTTCAAAAAAATTTGCAGTATATACCTTAGCATCAACGATTTTTTTTTCCCTATATCAGCGATTATTATAAAGCTTACGTACGGACTATAGGTAGGTGGGTAAATACGTGATTACATACTAAAATTTAAGATAATTCTATCTTTGTCTAGTCGATTCGTTAGAATTTGAACTTCTACGCATTTTACTAGACATCAATATAACAGCCAAAAGTTACGAGAACTCGTTCTGTGTAATAAATAAGGAAACCGCTGCAAGTTCGGCGAAGCAGTGATTATTCTCCTCATATTGCTTCCCGAAGTAATCCGTTAGAAATCGATCGACTTTTAGTGGCGTGTCAGTGTTTGAAGAAAAAAACATAATTTATTGTCAGAGCGTTCAGATCGCAAGGAAACCCGAACGCGGCATTAGAAAATAAAAAAGTAATAAAATAAGTGAGGTTTACGAGCGTAAAATGACGTGAGGCCGCGCCACTTTGCCTGTTTACAAATTTTACATGCGCCGACGTACGACTGTTTTAAGTAGTTCAAAACGCACGTACATAAAGGGTGACTCGTAATTTATTTTCTTTATTGTAATAGTCGTGGCTTGATGGCTTCGGTTACCTAGTAATTATCGGGCGCGCGCCGAAAGCTAAACCAATTTGAGCAGTGAAGGGAAGCCGACACTCAAGTGCGCATTTCATATTGTTTATGTCAACATTTGAGCTTTTTGTTCGGTTTCGGGTCTTAACTATTTATAGCTATTACTTTACAAAACACTTGTGTTAAAATTTATGTTTGTTCACTATCGATTTCGAGAAGGAATATCCAAACAACGCGCACGAGCATCTAAAAACATCTAGTAATAGTGCATACCTAGATAGCTATTTGTCATTTAGCAAAACCAAACAACACTAGAATATTTCGGATATCAAGTCAGAGATGAAATTCAATTGTATTTTCGTATTATAATCGTGTATGAAAACTGTTGATATAGATAGATAGATTATTTATTTTAGACAAACAAAATATTAAATACAACAGAACATATAGTAGTGTTATCCTTCGCTCCCCAAGTCCTGGATCCACACCTGTTGGTTTTAGGCTTTCTAGACCCTCCGAAGATCTCTAACCGGTCGGTTCGATTAGAAACACTTTAGCGGAGTAATGACTGTAACAGTGACGACCACAATAACATACTTAATGTATTTCTAAATTTTTCTCTCTGGTCGTTAGGGACGGCGGGTGCATGCGGCGCAAGCATGTGAAGCGGCCGATGAATGCATTCATGGTGTTCGCGCAGGCCATGCGAAGGAAACTGTCCGAGCAGCGGCCCTCGCTACACAACGCTGAGCTCAGCAAATCACTGGGCTCCATGTGGAAGTAAGTATAACTGACTCAGTGAGTGATGCGTCTCTGCTTTGGGACTGGCAAATGCTTCTTTCGTCTATTCGTAATGTTTATGTATGGCTCCTGAAAATTTCGTACTCGCGTACAGTTCGTATTTTCCAACAAATCTAACGAAAGTGGGTATTTGTTTTACGAATTCTTAGAACTTTTTAGTCGTGGGGAACTTGATTAAAGGAATATTTCCGCCAAAAAGGACGAGGAAGTAAATGCTATGGAGGAGAAAAGATGTTAGTAGTAACAAAAGTCATACCGAAGCTGCTCACCCTCAAGAAGTTTTGCGTTAGTTACCAATAACCCAGTATACCTATGAGTGGGTATTATGTATGCCCCTATTATCAAATCTCTATATAATAATATCGTAGCTTCATACCTATTACTCAGGCGAGTTGCAACACACAGAGACAGTCTGGAAGGTAGGTATTCTAATAAGGTCGTCTCATTTCTCCGTGTAATTGGTAGAAAGGCGGTGCTTAGGGCTACGCGTGCGGCGTCCAGCGGTGCGCGTGCATCGATTGTTTACTCATTAAGCACTATCGCCGCCAACTGCCCGATACAGAGCCGATACCATCTCTAACTGTTCTGGTTCGTTCAGATAGAAAATTGTGCCGCGGATTCGCATCAGCCGAATATTTGGAACGCTCGAAAAATGCTGACTCATTCAATCGCCTCAATAGCTTCGTTTTTACGCTATAGCCGTAATAAGTATATAGCTAATACTTAATCGTACTAGCAACTTCTTGACAGCTTCTTAAACTGTTGACATTAATTGCCAAGCTTCAATGTCTATAAGATCAAATGAACTGAACACAAATTTGTTTGGGTTAAAATCTTACCTACGTCCTCATCCTAAAAAAATATTAAAATAATTATCTTCTTATCCTAAATCCGTAGTCTTAACACATTGTAGGTATTACGATTCTAAAAAAGCAACATATCTGTTTTTATATTCTAATGTACTTATTTTGTTTTATTTATCTGCAGTCTGCTCGTTAACTCGCAAGAATCAGTTGCAATATACGTACTGCTTCCAAGTGTATATTAGATACAAAAGGATAGGTACTTTTTATTTTTAGGGATACGTGCCTAAAAATTACTCGATTACTAAGAATTCGCTGTCAGTCCATCTCTCCGTCTGTCACCAGGCTGTATCTCACGAACTGTATTTCAGTTTCCGCTATAACAACAAATACCAAAAACAAATAAATACATATTTAAGGGGGCTCCCATACAACAAACGTGATTTTTTGCTGCTTTTCCTCGACATCACAAGTAGAAACTTGACTAAATATTGTAGGGAATCTAGTGCGCGGGCCCGTCTCGCACTTGGGCAATTTTTTATGATTCAAACCAAATAAAACTAGTTAATCCACAGCGACAGGCCACACGCATCGCAACAAGGTAAATTATACAAAATGTAACTGTATTGTAGAACGAAGACAAATCCCCCTAGTCATGAAAGAAAACATTTTTGAAGAGAGCGTGATTGTTGTGATTGGTCACCTCTCACTGTCGGCGGATGCAGATGTTTAACTAGATCGGTGAGTTCAAATATCGCTCTATATATTCAATCGATATTTTGCAGTTTGTCTAAAAATCAAATGTACAAGCTTCCTATACTATAGGATAGGATTCTGAATGCTGTACATACAACTGACTAGTTAGACGGTCAATTTTAAAAAACTAACCATAGAAAACTAGCGATGTTTGATACATTCAGTTTCATTATACCTAATCACTCTGATGAATTTCATAGAATGTGAAACTATAGATGGATCTTACCAGCGATAAATCAAAATCATAATTAGGTAAATGTGAAAATCCGTTTTTAACTAAGAGTTTTAAGCAATGCAAATATATATATACATATGTAATCCTAAAAAAATGAGAGCCATAACTCCTAAGGTAGAGAACATTAGCTCTATAAATATAGTTAGCAATCATATTTTAACATGACCATCTCTTAATATTTGTAGACATCTGCAAACTATTAATTTTTTTCTAGGAAAGGAGATCTTTTTCGTCTGAGAGCATAGTAACAAATAATATAATTAAGAAATGATGTGTAGATACCTACTTCGAATGTTATTTCTTATTCGTGCCTATATCATATTAGATTAATACAAACTTGTGAAATTCCTGGATATATCTACTACTACTTTTAATATATTTAGATAGGCTGACATGTATAGACAGACATGGATAGCTCTTAATAATTCTATTCTTTCTATGAAAGACGCTAATATTGTTTTACGTTTCTATAGTAAAAGTAATAAATATATATAAAAGCCTCGGCAGTATTCAAAATAGAAGTAATCGTTCCATGGTAGGCGCATTGCAGTGGCTGTTGGCATCTGGGATTGGGCTCACAGATGCTATCTCTAAGCGCTTCACCGCACTATCCGCTTCACAACAACTGCATCGTGATTCAGCACTAGCGTACGAGTATCACTGGTTCAATGTTTGTTTTTCAATTTGATTCCAATGGTTTATTGTGCACAAATATCCATATAACTCTATTTTTTAACCTCGGCAAAAAAGATGGGTTTTTATAAAAATAACCAAGGTCTCCTCCAATTCCTTACACTCTCCTCCATCGCAGGTAAGTTATATTTACCTATTTCTCTTGAAATCCTCGAGGAGGGAGTGATCACCGAATAGAATGCCGCAGCCCGAATCGCTGGCGACCTTTTACCTTTAAAATATAAGATAAGCTTGCATTTTACCGCATCTCGCCTGATATGAAGCAACGATGCGGCTTAAGAATAAGATAGATAATTCTACTTGAGTTTAGCGGTTTTATTAGCACCGACGCCTCGTCGTTCTCTACGCGGTCTTTTCTTTCGATATCAAGAATGCTCAAGTAATGCTGCGTTCCATACTTCTTTGGAAAACTAATGTTATGCCAGTAAGTTATTTAGAACTCACGCCTTCATATTTTTTTAAAACGAGTGCGGCTATAGTTGTCCTGTACCTATCTTCTTATCCACCAACCGAATGATGTAGTCTTCAATGTCAATGTTCTGGAAGAAGGCAAATTCTGTTACTAAAACAGTTATATTTTATTTGCAGGAGTCTCAGCGAAAAAGAAAAGCTGCCATTCATAAAGGAAGCTGATAAACTTCGTGCTCAACACAAAAAAGAGTATCCTGATTACAAATACCAGCCTAGGCGCAAAAAGCAGCAGCCAGCGGCGGCTACGAAGCTCAAGCGGGAGCCATCACCAGAAAGAGAACCTCTCCTTGACTTTGGCAGAATTCCGGGTATATCGCCGGCTCTCCTAGAAGATGGGCCTCCGGACTGTGCAGAAATGGACCGATATTTGCCTGGGAGTAACTATCATGAACTTCAACCACGGTTTTCTTCCCATGATCTAGTTCACCACCCTCCCCCGCCCCTTTATGCCCCTGTGCCTACGCACATGCACGAATGGTCACACTACTCAGGACATCACCCATAAATCCTGCCAAAAATTGACAAAATGCAATTAAAATTATTCACTATTAACAAATATTACCTATAGGCAAAAAAATACTGAAATCCGAGTCCGTCTCTTAAAATCATGGCTTTTTTCATTTTGATCTCGTGGAATAGCAAAATTGCAGATACGTTACTATGTATGCGATTAAAAAAACCTTTGTATATCAGGGTACATAAAATGAAGGTATGATCATGGCGTCATAGTGCTAGTTGTTTACGTGGTGGCCTTCAGCGTCTCCGGACAAAGGTATCAAACACTAAAATCTTCGCTGAACTTATAAAGTGAATTTGAACTTCTGGTTTGATACTATACTGCCCCAGTCCTATAGATTTTTTATAGCTTAGATATTGGTCATATATTGTAAATACACATATAGATATAGTTCGCAGTTCGTGGTCCTTGGTAGATAGTAGGTACGGCTGCGACATGGCATTGGGTCGCACGTGCGTTTAATCAAAAGCTGGACAAACATTCATACTTACTAAATATCATGTTAGTTTATAATTATTTAGATAAAGCTTTGTTACTAGTAACTTTATATTAGTAAGTAGCTATAAGGATTAGGAATTACGTTCCGTAGATCTAAGTATGCAATAGGCACAATTCTGTAGACTTTTTAGGACAATTTGAATGTATACCTTTATTTTAAACTTGAAAGAAGATAGTTACGGCAAATATTTAGTTAGGTTTCGCATACAGCCTTATGAATTGGGTCTAATCAACAAATTATAATGACTTTTTAATTATTTCCTAATTGTAGCTGTCCTATTAGAATAAGAAAAATAAAGTGCCTACTACTCTTATCATAGCCTTTAGGGAGAAAGTACCTACAGTAAATACTTTTTTGTGAATATACTCATATGTTCATAATTACCTATATAAAATACCAGCGATTGCACTACAACAATATCAAAGTGTTTAGGCTAATTTTGTCATTTCCAAAGTTAATTTATATTTATCAAGTTTAGTCTTATTTGGTAAGTGTAGGTTAGTAATATTATGTTTAATTAAGTACCTAATAAGTTCCCAGTAAATTAAATATTAGATTACATTATACGAGTAGGTAATGCGAGATGTCAAATGTTTTACGTAAGTTATTGTTGTGAAACTAAAATTAAACTCGTTATTACGTATAAAAAATAGCATTTTATTTATAACGTACTTAGGTAGGTATTTAAATTATTTCTTCCTATTTGCTCATATGTACTTTAAAAGAAGTTTAGTCTTTTATAATCCTACATGGCGATAATATTTTGACTCTAGGTAAGACTTGGGAAACAATTTCATGAAAATAGTTTACCTACCTATCTTTTCAAGCGTTGTTTCCAGACATGTATTTAGGATGTATAATAGTTTATGTGCGAAGTACAATCCTTTAACATATTTCATCATGTCATATATATAAGGTATTAGGGCGTATGTAGCTATCATCATTTGATTGGCTCAATTAGCACGCCTTGAAGATTCTTGGAAACGTTATCCCGCGGTCGGATGATGGGGTGATACGCGCGCTTCCGGTGAGGCGGCGGCGCAATACAACGGACTCCTTGTTTAACCCCTATCTTATCACTCTCACATTTTCGCGACATGCACGACCTACTCGACCCGATATATCTGCAAATTAGGTAAACATGCGACGTTGAAAGAACTAATTACTTAATTCATTAATAAGATGTATTATCTTAAGTAGACTATTTGGTTATGTGTGATGTCTAATCGAATTTATTTCGTTGGACGTTGATTTGGTTGACATTCGATTAATTCCTATGTACTTACTAACACAATATAATGCAATCCCTATTTTGGGAAAAATAGGTGTGGTAGGTACCTACTTCTGTATCCGTTTGCTCTGTACCTACCTAATACAAATAAGTACTTCGACACTAACCTCTCATTATACAAGTCGCGAGTTTCTAAATTTCGATACACAAAAACATGTTGAAAAAGATGTTATGAATACTAAATGGTGCATCCTGATCTGCAATATTAAGATTGAGAGCAAATGAGGCGCGAGTCGCGTGCTAGGGCGGCGGATAGTGTTTCACATAGGGCTAATACACATGGGTCGGCTGCCATGACATTCAACACTCCTCCGTATAGGGATACCACAGATTTTTTTATTTCAACACATGAGATATTGATTACTGGGGCGGAGGTTAACATGCTCAATTTTACGGCTTAATCTTCGGGCCCGTTTTTTGCAGTTCGACTAACACTTTACAGAAGCTTATTTCTGTATGCATCATTGATTTTTGTAAAAGATCTCTTGGTTTTAATTCTTTAGTATTTTTTTACCTTGGACGAAATTCAAGATACAGAATATTATATAACAATATAGTTAATTATACCATATACCTACCTAAGTATAATAACTTACTGGTACGTACAATTTGAATGTATACCTTTATTTTAAACTTGAAAGAAGATAGTTACGGCAAATATTTAGTTAGGTTTCGCATACAGCCTTAAGAATTGGGTCTAATCAACAAATAATAATGACTTTTTAACTAGGTATTTCCTAATAGTTGTCACCTCACTCGTATAATTCTTGTCGTCCAGACAAGACTAGAGCACTACCATATTTTTTATTTGTTTTGCCTACCTACGTTAATCTCCATATCTCGTATTTGGTATATTGAAGATTAATGTTCTGTTTCTCGATAATTTAACAAAGTTCAAATTTCGAAGTTTTTATTCGCCTCATGTTTTGTCGGATCGGGTTCACAATGAGTTTTTAATCGAATTCGAAAACTTTGGAACAGTAATTACGCAGTAATAACAGACGTTTAGAAATGATTATAACTAAAGTTTAGATCTACAATCGATTTTCATTGTCATAAGTTAGGATCTTCTTACATGCTTAGCGTAATTCGTGTTGTAAAGTTTTAGTACCTATTTGATCGGAAGTTTTTCGTGAATCAGGTTGCTTTAAAATAATTCAAGCTATGTACCTATATTATATGTACAGGTAGGTTTACAAGTATATTTCGATTTTTTTCGGAGCGTTGTTTCAAATTTGTTTGCTAATTTGGCTCAGGTTTAAAAGCAAGAGGCTGCTAGTTCGTACGTGGGAAAAAACGCCAGAAAAACAAACCGATGAGACAAGTAGTTTTCAAGTTAGTAGTTGCGGTTTTTTGTAGTCATTAAACCACGGTATCTAACGAATGAACTGCGAGATAAAAGTTGTATATACCTAGCCTACGAGTATAACCATCTGCAGATAAACACAAATCCAATAGACACCTCGCACATCAAAATCGGTTTACGGGTTTGAGCTGTAGAGGGTCACAAAGAGTTAGACATACTTTACATGCATTATATTCACGTACAAACATGCACTCGAAAAACATTACCCTCCTTTTGGGCTGTCGGGTAAAAAAGTTTGTATTTCCTGAGGTTTGCTATATCAAACTCATGCGAAAAAAACCTGTAGGTAACCTGAACCTGAAGGTAATCCTGATACAACGGTAGGTACATAACGGTTGAAACCTAGCTTTCAATAGGACGAAAAGAGATAGACTTATAAATTTACGAAAGACGACGAAAAACGTGAAGCATGATAGGTAGAAGGTGTACCGGATGGACCAATTTTATGACTGTAGCTTATAAATGTAGAAATCTATAAGCTCTAATTTCTATACAAAAGGTAAAAAAACTTCCTGTAACAAAGTACAATGACCGTGATGGGCAGGGTACTCTGAGCGTCAAGTGGGGCCGCTCGCGAGCGGCCCGTGTGAATCTCGTCTCTGATGCCAGATAGCTGCCGTAAGATGATACTACGTCTGGGCAGCATCGCAGATCACTCCGACATTGCCTGCCAACATGTGTAGAATGGTGCCGCTGCGACGCAGCGCCTGCGTACTGTATGCTTTGTTAAAACGTACTTACCTACTTAATCGAAGTGTTCAGTTGCAGCCTTTGACCGTCGGTCGTCGCTGACTACAGCTTATTAAATCCTACTATGCTGTTTTCTATTTCAAACAAGACGAAAGCGAAGCTAAGCTATCTTTATGTAAACTTTTTTCTTAAGTATTTAGGTATGAATCAATTACTATTTTAAATAGACGGCAATCATATGAATTCTGCAGTCCGGTTAAAAATCTTCTACCTAACTTTTTTCTCATGATAAGATGATTTAACGGGTTTATCTGACACCGATTTTCTGTCGATTGTTCGGATTTTCAGAATTGAAGTCACATTTTTAATAGGTTATTTAAAAAGTTACCTATTGGAGCTCGTTCATGTACGTTGAAGCTCTGAGAATCTCTCTTGCACGATTCAAGTCTAGCATTGATGATTTGCCTAGAGTAATGCGATGTTGCGTGTGTGAATTGCTTGTGGTGGCGGTCGGTAATGATAGTTGATGTTGATGGTTCTGTAGCTAGGTGAACGTTCTGCTAGGTAGTTCGCGCTTATCTGGATAGGTGGCGCGCTCGCTAGTGGTTTAAAATTTACTCGTTTATCTAAATCTTAGTTAGATATTACTGGATAGTCGAATAAGTCCTTATCGACATTGGAACTTGGTCCTGCCAGAATATCATTTTATCAACATACATCGTAGGTACTTATTAATTCGTCAACCTGTCAAGTGTTTCAATAAAATCAAGCGCCTTTTGTTGAATCTGAAAGCGGGCACTCTCGACTAAATACTATACATCTACCACCCCACATAGGAATATCACAGTTAGGTGTGCATTAAGTTACTAGGTAACGTGTTAAGTACCTATACAAAGTATGGACAGGTGATGAAAAATTTAAATATCGTGATTTTCGTGTTCGTAGGAAACCACTATAGAAACTTTAGTAGTAGTACGTGACTTGACCACGAAGACCTATGTACCTATTTGAGCTTTACAACAGTTCAGTAAACAGTGGAATCATTTCGAGCGTGTTGGCATTTTATTTTATTTATTTGGGCCAAAAACAGTGACACAATAAAACTTATATCTAATTTTTAAGTAAGATAATTAATTAACTATGCCACTCACATAACAGTCCACCGATTACTCATTATGATCTTTGTTTGGGAAGATGGTACAAATTAGTTGAGGACCCTGGAGCAGATTTACTACATATTTCTGATATAATTACTAATTATTCAAATAATATTAGGACAAATATTTAAAAGTACTAGTATACAGTGGGTCATGCAATTAAGCAAACTTAAATTGTTGTCACGATACATCGCAAAGAAGTAAACAAACATACAGTTATACAGCACAAGCTCCGTGTGTTAAGGCGACGGGTATAGACAAACGCAATTGAGAATTGAGCCACGAAATAAATAATAGTATGTACTGATACTTACCTATGCCATGCCATCTGTTTGATTCTGGGCTAAACAAAGGGGCGGGCATTGGCCTGCCGTCTATAATTTTGTCAACTGTATAGATAGATGGTGTCTTATGCACAGTTTGGATATTGACATAGAGTAATGTAAGTTCAGAGAAATAACATCGTACTTTTCTGAAAGTTAGGTTAAAGATTACTATTGTACAGAAGGTGAAGTATAGAGAGAGCAGAGCAGAGCAGAGCAGAGCAGAGCAGAGCAGAGCAGAGCAGAGCAGAGCAGAGCAGAGCAGAGCAGAGCAGAGCAGAGCAGAGCAGAGCAGAGCAGAGCAGAGCAGAGCAGAGCAGAGCAGAGCAGAGCAGAGCAGAGCAGAGCAGAGCAGAGCAGAGCAGAGCAGAGCAGAGCAGAGCAGAGCAGAGCAGAGCAGAGCAGAGCAGAGCAGAGCAGAGCAGAGCAGAGCAGAGCAGAGCAGAGCAGAGCAGAGCAGAGCAGAGCAGAGCAGAGCAGAGCAGAGCAGAGCAGAGCAGAGCAGAGCAGAGCAGAGCAGAGCAGAGCAGAGCAGAGCAGAGCAGAGCAGAGCAGAGCAGAGCAGAGCAGAGCAGAGCAGAGCAGAGCAGAGCAGAGCAGAGCAGAGCAGAGCAGAGCAGAGCAGAGCAGAGCAGAGCAGAGCAGAGCAGGGGCCTGATTCTCTATTGACCACGAGATGTCATGCTCGAAACTCGTGACGTCATAACATTCTAGAGACGCAATCTCGTCTTTTTGACCGCGGCATGACGTGTATGTGTAAAACTTTATTCTGTATGCCACAAGATAGCTTGTCTATGCTCTTTGTTTTCTTTTTATCGATAACAAGGTTACGTTCAAAAATCTTACTTCCGGTTTAAACGGAAAAGTACCGATATTTTGAGAATAGTGATTATATTGATGATAATCTATCTGAAGTGAATTTATTATCGCTAAATGACTGAAAAAACATAAAGTATAAACCTACTTCTACGCCAATTTGCAGTATTAAAATGAAAATAAATGTTTACTTTCTTTTAATGAAACGAAACGTTTTGCAAAATAGTTCTGAACGGAATTGTGAACTTCGTTACGACAGTAAATAGTCAAGTAATTTTACATTTTGCTGTCACAATCTTGTTTTATCCTCTTCTTAAATTCAGTCTGTGTGATAAAGATTCTACTGGCTGGAATAAATTTTATGACCTTACTAAATCAATTTCTTTAAATTCTCCTATCATTAATTCTTCCAATCTTTCCTCATCTTCTGATCATTTAGTTCGTTCGCTAACTGATTGTGCTATCCAATCGTTTCCCTCGAAAAAACCTCTATCTAATAAGTTGCCTTCCCCTCCGTGGTGGGACAGGGAGTGTGCTAAAGCTGTCAAAGCTCGTAAGCTTGCTGAGAAAAACTTTAGTCGGTGTATGACTCAAGCTAATTTTACTGAACTAAATTGACTATCTGCTAAAGCTTAACGTTTGTCTCATTCCAAAAAAAGTGATAGTTGGAATTCATTTTGCTCTAGTTTGAGTCCAAGCTCTCCCGCATCTGTTGTTTGGATGAAAATCCGTCATTACAGAAAATCATGGTGTCCACCTTCTCGTTGTTGCAGCCCTTCTCATTCTTGGGCTGAAGCTTTTATGGATAGACTTGCCCCTCAATACTGTCCCCTCTCTCCGAACTCCCTTCCGTGTCTGTCGCCTCATCTAATGATGCCTTCGACTTACCATTTACGTTCGTTGAATTGCAAAAGTCGGTTAAAGATTCAGCTCCAGGTATAGATGGTGTTCCATACTCCTTTTTTACTAAAGCTAGTGATAGCTTGCAGGCTTATTATTTATCTTTTGTTAACGTTATTTTTTAATCTGGTATCGTGCCTGATAGTTGGAAATCCCAATATATTATTCCCATTCTCAAACCTGGGAAAGATTCGGAAGACCCTAATTCATACCGCCCTATTGCCCTTTCTTCTGTCCTCGCTAAAATTGCTGAACATCTTATTAAGAATCGTCTTTAATGGTTTCTTGAAAGTAAATGGTCTCCTAGCTAAGTCCCAATATGGTTTTAGAAAAGGGGAAAGCACTATGGATAGTCTCAGCATCTTTACTACTGATATTAGACTTGCGTTTACCCGTAATGAATCGATTGTGGCTACCTTTCTTGATATTTCTGCTGCTTATGACAGTGTCCAACTTCCCATTCTTAAGAATAAACTTCATTTTTTAGAAGTTCCGGTTAAACTGTGTAATTTTATTATGAATCTTCTCTCTGAACGTTTTATTTATCTACGTTGTTCAGATCCAGCTATTTCTCCACATAGGGTGATTTGGCGTGGACTTCCCCAGGGATCTGTTCTCAGCCCTATTCTCTATAATTTATATACTTCTGATTTAGAAAAATCGATTGGCCTTTGTCGTATTTTTCAATACGCAGATGATATTATTTTATACACATCTCATCATAATATTGACGTTGCTAGTAACTGCATCTCTCATTCTCTTGTTTGTCTAAATTCCTGGCTTCATCTCAATGGTTTAGACCTTTCTCCTTCTAAAAGTAATATTGTTCTTTTCTCTCGGAAGCGTGACCGTGCGTGCGTGACTCGAAGCGTGTTTTGGATATTTTATTTAATGGCGTTCGAATTCCTGTTAAGAAATCTATTAAATTTCTAGGGTTAATTTTGGATAACAAATTGTTGTAGATGTTGTAAAGGTTATATATGTCGACGATTATATTGTCTGTCTGACTCCTGAGGGATTTCTACTGAAATAATAAGTCCACATTCACTCATAGTTTTCACTCGCGTTTATTCTTAAACTTGTGTACAGGGCGGCGGGCGGAGGATGACTGAGGAGGCAAGGAAGCGCGCGGAGAACAATTGCACCGAATGACCGTAAACGCTAATTCAGCATTCCTTGCCCCCACACAAATTAAATGGCAAATTACACTGTGATTATGTAGTTGGTAGATGTGAAAAGAATCTTAATATTTTGAGATGCTTATCGGGTGTCTGGTGGGGTGCTCACCCATTTTCCTTAATACTTCGATATATATTACCATAATTAGAAGCCTCTTAGATTATGGTTCTTTTTTACTGGAACCAGCGAATAAAGAAGGATTAAGAAAATTGAACTTGATTCAATCTAAAGCTCTTCGAATTATTATGGGGGCAATGAAATCATCCCCTATTAATCTCTTCAAGTAGAGTGTGTTGAAGCTCCCCTCAATCTCCGCCGTCAATATCTTTCAAATCGATTCTCCTCTGCTCCTGAAGAGTTTCGCGTCTTTTAAAGCTCTAAAAGATCGTGTTGTCCGTTCTCCTTGTTTGCCTCTTTTTTCGTCTAGTTTTGATACTGTTATTTCTCGTCCCACTATTATTTTGGATTTTGATATATTTTGTGCTGGTGACCCTTATGCCGATGAATTAAAAAGAGATTGGCTTGGTTGGCATACTATTTGTACGGATGCCTCGAAATTGTCTTCCCTTGGTTGTGTTGGGTGTGGAATTTTTATTCCCAACACAATATTGTGCAGAAAGTTAAATTTCCCCCTGAAACCTCTGTGTTTTCGGGTGAGTGCTGGGCGATTCTTGAAGCTATCCGGTATATCCTTCTTTTCAAATTACGTCGTTGTCTTATTTTTTCTGATTCTCGGAGTGCCCTTCAATCTCTTCTTTCGAATCCCTTTTCCTCCAAATTGCATAATCATATTGTTATTTTAATCAAAGAATCTCTCAATTTGTGAAGGTCAAGAGGTAGTGAAGTTGTCCTAATTTGGGTCCCAAGTCATTCTGGTATTCTTGGTAACAAACGCGCTGACGAGGTTGCTAAGGATGCGGTGGTGTGCGGTGACAAAGTTCCATTTTTCTCTGTGTGAATGTGACGTTGAAGATGGAAACCTTTATCATATTTTCTTTGTCTGCTCTTTCCTTGATCATTCATTTTAAATTAGTTTCCTTTTAGCTTTTTGTAAATAGATTTTATGTTTGTTTGTTGATTCGCTCGTAATGTTTAAGTTGTTTTGGTTAATTAAATTATTAAATTTAAAATTTATATTTATATTCATACTCTCGTGGTTATATTCTTGACGTGAAACTGGCACAAGTGTCCCATGGACGATTGCCATTAAAAAATACTAAAAAACAAACTTGTTTTAATATCAACAACAACAAAATAAGTAAAATAATTATAAATAAAAACGAATGTTTTTTACATAAAAAGCAGCAATATAAAGCGAGAACCATTTTACAGTTTGTTTCTCGAGAATCCGCAGATCCATTTCCTACATTCCGAGTTATATACCTACTTATGATAACTAATATTAAAATGTCTCATCTTATGGAGATATAAGTATAAAAAGCATGTGAAAACGAAATAGCTGGCGCAAAATAGCTAGCCAACAGCAAGTTAGTGCATGCAAGAAGTTGTGGATGCTGATAAACTGAACAATGACAAATCAATGGATACATGCGTACCTACATTAAAAACATATTTCAACTTTAGTCTTGTCAAACATTTGATGAAATAATTGTTATATGTATCGAATTTTCGACGAGACATCATAGTTGATATGTAACAAGTTGAAACGTAGTTCGAAGTAGCGTAGACCCTTTTAAAATGTGTAGGTATAGGAATGTAAGGCTATGTTTATTTCAATAAAATATGGAGTTAAAGCATCAATTTTTTTCATTCACTAAGGAAATTATCATCAATTATCATAATACGTACATTTTGTAAAATAAATATGTCCATTTAACCGTCTTACAGAGGAACATACGTATGTTCTGGGGGGTTTATTTTGGAAACCGCAATCACCACGATGGCTCAACGCACTACGAGCGTGTCAGAAATTTACAAGGACAATATTAGGAACGGATTACGTAAATAAATTATTAGAAATCTCAAAATTCGGTCAAAATCAGACCAAACGCGCCTCTAACATGGCCGGAGAGCAACATGTTAAATTGACAGTTGACAAACGGGTGCATTCGTACCACTGCACGATATAAAATTTAACGTTGACTTCGTGAATATTGTGCAAAGGTAACCACGTGCTTAACGTAACAAGCCCGCGTTACGTGTTTAAGTGGTCATGGCGAATCAGGCCAATTACCAAGGCCCCAGAGCAGAACAGCTTAAACAATTTAATAAACATGAATTCAAATTAAACTAAAGTTTGAGTTAAAACTTACTATTGATTGAAACAAATGCAACATAATATGCCTCTAAATTAATTGAGAGTATATTATTAATCATAACGGTTTTAAATGTGAGTATGTGTGAAAAGAGACGAGTGAGTGAGATGTAAGATGAGTATGTAGTCTAAAGGGAAAAAAGTGTGGTTAGGTTGTACGAGTACAAACATCATGTTTCAAAGCTATCGGCGAAGAGTTCAAGACTAGGTAAAAAACCATGTTGTATGTACATGTACAGGATAAAGAATAAGAAGGACTGCGTCTACTGATTAGAGATCTTGCGAGAGGTACCGGCACCCTGTAAACTCTTCTGTTTACAATGACGTCAAGGTCAGGGCACTTGCTTAATTATTTATTATTATATTGACAAACTATATAACATGAGCTCCTGGTCCCTACGGCCCTAAAGTATCGACTCCAAATGGCTCAAATATATAACCTCTACCGAGGTTAGCATATTTTCGCCGTTTGTGCTGTTCGGCTGAATAAGCCGCCGCCCCTGCCCTACTCTGTGTCAAAGGAAGATGAGATGGCGCTAATGTGTCAACGCATGTCGCGACCCACACAAGAGGCCTACCTAACTTCCAAGGCACAAGCGTCATTCCGTCAGGTCTTTTTCCATCGTCACGCGTAAGACCGCTCGGTTCGAGCACAGCTGCAACATTGGCGGTGGAAAAAGCTCGACGAATGATATCATTCAGGCTAGCTGGCGACGGCAAACGGAGAAAAAGATTCACTGAGAATCGGTGAACCAAGAAGCCATCTAGGCCTCCGGCGTAGCCACTCTGAAAAGACCTAACAGCCTCAGCAACCTCACAGGCAGTAACTTCAATGGCGACATCGTCCAATTGAGGTGGATCAGGGAGCTGGAGATCTGCTGCTGCAAGCGAATGTTTGTCACGTAGTGACTGAACGGTGTCGGGAGTACAACTTAAACTGCAAACACGTTAGCAAATACAATTATCGTTAGTCATTTTGCTAATGTTAATAAATGCACTTGCCACTAAAAAAAAAAAACAAAAAAATATATCGTAGGGTGCCATTACTATATATAAAAAAACGGATTTATAATTAGTGATTGCCACTTTCAAAGTCAAAATTTAATTTCTGTCAGCGTCAAGCTGTCGCTACTAAATGTCACTGTCAGACTGTCAAGATCAAAGTGACAGCTAATTAATTTTATTTTTTCGAATCGAAATCTCCTCCATTTGTTTCAGAGAGGATGTCGAAAAAGAAAATGATAACTTGTGTTTTGTGATGTGTTTATTTCAGTATAGTTTAAGGTAGTTACAGGTGGTTATGTGTTGATTTTAAATTGACCTAATTGATGGCCAAAACACCGAATGGCTGGATTCAGCTGGTATGTAAAACAATTGTTTGATATTTTTGTTATGAATTAGAGCTTTATATATAGCTCTTTTGTGTACTCTTGTTTCTTCTTGATCGGCTTGTTTAATTGGATCAAATTGACCAATTGACTGTCCTTTGTACTCTGAATATTGGTATTGAGATGTTCAAAGTGTTTAACCACTAGCGTCAGATCGTAGTTGCCTATATGCCTGAGACATTCATTCATAATATACGGAGAAGTGAGCTTTTATTTATTTGAAGTCAAAAAAATTACGTTTCATCATTTAAAAATATAACTCTATAATAAATCTTTGCTTAGTTATTTAGTAACTAATGTTTCCTGTTATAAAAATGTCTTAATCCAAGGTTATCTTCTAATAGGTACATGTATAATAAATGAAATTGGCATATAGGTAAATTCTCATGTTTATCATTATTTCTTGCAGGTATCTTTCTGAAGGCTTCCAAGTTATTATTGAGAAGTCCACAAAAGAGGCAAAATGCTCTCTAAAAGATATACAGTTACGTTTTCTGTGCCCTGATGACCTAGAAGAGGTAAGCCACATCTATAAATAGGCCTTTTACTAGCAAAATCAGTAAGTATCTACATCATTTACAAATATTTACCATTCAGCTTTAGTCTTGAAATCTATAATAAATGACCTTAAAAGCATTGGAAACTCTTTGAAAATTATAGCTTCACTCCATTACGAGGCATGATAATGTAAGCATACATTAATTAGATTTATGCAGGAACTTCTTTTGTAATATCCTGTTATTTTATGCTGGCAGTTTCACTACATGATTACAGCTGTAGGATTGTTATTTAAATCATTCATCAGACTCATTGTCTAATAATAATCTTATTAGCCCTCATTTTCCCAAGTATAAATGATCAAGGCTTATGATGTATGGAGCATAATGCTAAATCAATTGACAGACACAAAGTGTGTACACACAAGACAACATTTATAATTGTTAAAACGGAAAAAAAAACTGAATTTAATAGCTATTACTCATTGTCAGTACAATATCTTATCTAATCACTCCAATAAGAAATACAAAATTGCAGGAATTGAGACATTCATTGTAATCTTGATAGGTATTATATAGGTTTCAGTAGTACTTATATGTAAAGGCATAACAGCTGATGCTGACGATCTACAAGCCATCAGCTTAGGGTACAAAAGGCAATGATATCAATATAATGGTCAACAATTGGCAGTGGGCATTGATTCATGGTATGTTGTGGCAATATTCGTTTTTGCAATTTTGGAGCACTTTAAAAAGACTGGGCTTAATGTGACAGAGGTGTTTACACCAATGCCTATCATTCAGTTCCTCACCAAATGCTTAAGAAGTGCATTTTTATAGCTAGTGGAAATTTAATCATCGTAATTGCAAAATGATTCTATTTTCATCATGTGAACACCAGGAGTTTGTGAACAGCACACACTTCTGTTAAAGTTCTAACTGCAATAAAATACATATAATTTAGCACCTATAACACATCTATTGAATTCTAATCAGATTGTTATGCGGCATAAAAATAGTTGAATCACTGTCTCTAGTGAAGGCCCTTAATCCTACTTGTTGGACCACTGCTCCGCACTGAACTAACTAGTATAGTAAACTAAATTGTTTTAAGGCTGTGTAGGCAGGATTGCAGACAATGCTTAAAAGGTAATGTTGTACACTATGTATGAAGTTTTATTAAAAAAAAAACCAACAAGACATGACTGGTTCTTTTGATATTCAAATTTAAGTTTGCCAATATGTTACACAATTTTCTGACAAATGTTATTGAAATATATTGATCAATGACGCCAGCCAGCAAACTCTTTTGGATAAAATACTCCCTAATCAACAAACCATAGAATCTGTATATCGAGATCTAAAGATTACTTGGAAACTAGGGCAAGTACCAACAACCATACATACATACTGACTAATGAAAGTAAATTATACTAGGCTTAAAGCAGACTTTAAATGTGAAATTATTTGTGTTGAAAAGAACACAAAATAATAATTAAATTGTTTTATGTTGATAATTCACTAACAATTCTAATTGCAAGTAAAAACAGTACAGTTATAAAAGGTTTTTATTCTTTACCATCCTCCAATTGCAAAAAAAACATAATATAACCTTGAGTGTGTACTGATTTGTATCAAGTTAATTATAACTTACAACTAAAACTTAAACTTGACTTATAATTTGTCTGGAGTCGATAAATAAAGAAATAATTCAATTAATAAATGTAAATATTATGCAACATCTGAATTTCTTTTTTACAAGACGATATAATTGATATAACTGCAAATTTCTTACTTACTCGTACAAGCAATTTGCAGTTATATCAAGCTTTTAGTTTCCAGTTGTTATTTGTTGTTGGTAGAGATTCCTAGGACTAGCGCTTTGCGTCGGTTTTTAGTGAACAGCCAGGTTGTAAAATTCGCTGCTGAGTTCTGCATTTTACTGTAGCTATAACCTCGATCTTTTCAAATTGCGAGTGAATCGGTTTCATCTAGGCAAGCATGCCACACTCTAGGCCGTCGCTTTATATCAGGCGAGGCCCCTTTTCTTGGCACCTAAGAATTGACACGCGGTTATTTCAGTTTTTTTATGAGTAAGTACTCTGTCTACCGGTGTAGGGACAGTCCACGGGCGTATTTCTCCCTCCACATTAAAAGCGCGAAGTGCGAAATGCGAGTCGTGGCCGAAGACTGATATTTGTGCCCCGGTCAAAGTTGTTTGATTGTACTATTTTTCTCTCTCAACATTGTTTCAGGTAAGGTCTCTATGCAGAGACTGGTTCCCGATAGAGTACCCGCAGTCATGGTATGAAGACATAACTTCTTCAGAGAGGTTCTTCGCCTTGGCAGCAGTCCACAAAGCGCAGATAATAGGGCTCATAGTAGCCGAGATCAAACCATACCTAAAGTTGAACGCAGAAGATAGAGGCATCCTGTCGCGATGGTTCGCCTCCAAGGATACACTAGTTGCCTATATATTATCATTAGGTAAATATATTTTCCTCTTATTTTATGACTCATTTCGTTAATGAAATATAATCAGTCATATAGGCTGTGTCTTCTAGTAGAATAAATTCACATCAGTTTTATTTTTATTGGCACCTTCGATCAATATTCTAAAACCCAAAAATACAAACACATATAATAGTTTTCGCAAAATTACATTGAAATTATAGTTTAGCTAAATATTGAGTTGATTGAGGGTTTTCCTTACGTGATGTGCGTATAAAATAGGTTGTGTCATAGTATTGTGAAAATATCAAACTCCTTATTTGGAATAAACATTTTTTGATTGAGACACTCATAGGTATTACAAATCCTAGCCAGAGCGAAAGAAACAATATGATTGACAAACCTATACCTCGGTTTTATTATACTGTACCTATCTGATCTATCATGTCATATAATATGTAATAAGTAGCTACACAGCATATCACATGGTTGTTCTTATAACCCAAGCAGAGGTAAAAATTCAACATGACACTAATTTAATACTACGGACCTAATAGAATCGAAATGCCTGTAATTTCCATTACACATTTTTTAACTAGTCTTAATTACCAAGTAAATTACTCCGTATATAAGCCATACGGCCGTTAATGAGTTAATGCTCGGGAATTTATACCAATATTATTGTGCTTTATGTGATCAGTGAAATATAAATAATAAGTAAAGTATAACAGGCATCCAGTCTTGCCACTTAGGTCACAGATAACGGTAATTTTTTGCTACTGTACCACGGGATTCGCTCTCGGTTACTTGTTGTTACCGTTACAGCTTTTCTTGAAAGTGACCGGCCTCAAGTCATAACTGGCTAGTCAATAGCTATACGTTCTTTTTAATTCATTTTTATTTTCTTATGAGATGTATGATGATGAAATTGCAATTTGAGTTGCATCTTAACTTCAGTTCAAATGATTAACGACTGTAAAGCCATTATAACTATTGATAATACGACAAACAAAGCAATTACAGTCATCTGAATGCGCTCTATACGCGGTTCGAACAGTCAAACGTCTAAATGTCGTAATCTGAATCGCATTCATTACATATTAAATTAAAATGATATTGTGTTTAGCATAGTGAACATCGTCCGTAGTTTTCAAAAACCAAGAAATCATTTGGAATATTTGAAATGTAACCATTTCTAATTTTCAAGAGAGATATTGCAGATTTTGATCCCTTTAATTAATTTCCGAAACCAATTTTGACAAATTTTGTCATAAAAAAAATTAAAGCAATCAAAACATTTTGTAGAATTCGTGGTGAAAAGTTTAGTACGAACCATAACGATTGGAATCAGTTTGTATAAAATAGTACCATATTGCGAAATTTTATTTGATTTCATCGTGTCAAGGCCAATTTCGCTAACCACCAACTCAACAAAAACAAAAAAAAACTAAGATTTTAAGGATAAATCTATACTCCACATGGTTGGAATGAAATCACTACAAGCACTATAATATAGTATATGTACCTACAATACGCGCGCGAGCCCCGTGTAATCAGGGGCTAAAGTATTGCGCCTCTTCCGACTGCAAGAGTACACTGTTCGAGTTATGATGTCCCCTAGAGCATGCTTATCGAGTCCTGCTTGTTTTCTAAAGATTCTTCAGAGTTCTCACGCGTACTATATATTTGTGATCTCCTATAATAATTTCTCCATATCCTATCATATGTTCACCAGGGGTGGTACGTTCTTACCGGCGGTCAGGCGTGGCGACCATGCTGCTCGAGGTGCTAATCAACCACTTGTCCGGTCCGCTGCCGCAGCCGCCGCACGGACATCGCGTCAAGGCCATCTTCCTGCATGTGCTCACCACCAACTCAGAGGCTATATTATTTTATGAGCATAGAAGGTAAACATCTTTTTATGCGACTTCAGTCTTGGTTACTAAACATCCCGTACTAGACAGGAATTGCCAGCGTACAAGAACTATTTCGCTTGGCACAAGATCGAGATAGATTCGCTGAGCTGACTTGTTTGAAAGGGCATACCTTCCAAGTCCCATATATAACTTTATAAAAATCAGAGTAATCGAGAATCTATTACCGACCTGCAGGATTTTAATATGTGGCCTCGTGATTAGCACTTGCGCTTGCACCAATGAGCTAAGGTTGATTACAGACATCGACAACGTTCTTGTCATCGCAGGGATCGGTTTTCTACTATTCACTTTTTCTTGTACCACAATTTTTTGTTAAAGACTTAGCTTGTCCAAACTTGCTGTGGCTACTGAAGTTTTCATTGATACAGCATTCGGTGACACACTTAACACATTGCAAAATGTCTTTATCAAACTTATGCTATGTCTTTATATGTCGTTATCTAGTAGGTTTAATATTGTGATGAATGCTTTTATAACATACGTACAAAATAAATATGAATCAACGTGGTAAGCATGACCCTTCGATGGACGAAGTCCATTACAAATACTCATTTCCTTGTGAATTGAAGCGTACATTCGTTTATATTTTCAAATCTTCTGAAGAGCACCCAACTTTTATTAACCTTCAACGCAAAATAAAGAGGTTTATAACAGCTCCCTCCACCTCCACCACATTTAACTGATTATGTGTCAATGGCATTGTACTTTGTCTGACTTGATGGAGAATTTTCTTATTTTTTATAATGACTCAATAAAATTGGTTCAGTTCTATTATTCGTCAGTAGACCATATGTGATTAATTTAGTGGTGTTGGCTTGTTCTAGGCAAATAACTATAATCAGTTGATTATAGATGTAAAGATTATTTTCTTTGCTCTCAAACTCATGTTAATATTTGTTTCCAGATTCCGTCTACACTCGTTCCTGCCATACTACTACTCTATAAAGGGCCGGTGCAAGGACGGGTTCACGTACGTTTACTACGTGAACGGCGGTCACGCACCCTGGGGGCTCTACGATTACGTGAAGTATGTGGCGCGAGCTGCGTGGAGTGGGGGTGGCCTTTACCCCTGGCTGTGGGCCAAACTAAGGACGGCACTCACAATCGCGTGGCACAGGTAGTCTACGATACTCGTGGCGTGTGTGTTGTGTTCTATGCGTAGGCGCAGCTAGGGTAACCACGTGATATAAATAGACAATAGCTTTAACTGAGACAGTTCTAGCGAAATATCAAAGGTTCTATGTGAGATTTAGATGCATTGAACTTTAACTTTTGTATAAAAATCACTTCAATTATGATTATTGTCGTATCGTGAAACTCTTGATTAAGAAATATTCGAACTTTTGAAGATTTTATATCAAATACAGTGTGATTGGCAGTAAATATTCATGGTTGATTATTTTGTTGCTAAGTTCGAATCAAGACAGGTCTAACAAATCACAGGTTGGACAGTCGCTTCGCACTTTGTATAATCGACTTTATTTTATACAGATGTCGTTTTGTAACCGCGTCTGTGTGTACCGTGTATGGGTATAGTGTAGAGCAATGAGCAGTAACTGAGTGTGTGTGTGTGTGTGTGGTGCGTCAGCTCTGGCATGTGGCGTATGTTAACTCGCCGTTGGCTCTCGGTCGTTGACGGGGAGATAAGCCTCTACTGGGTGGGTGGGGGGAGTACAGGACTTTCTTTAAAACTGATATTACTTCTCTGTTATTTGCCCAAAGTGGTTCCAGCAAAGTGTCATAAGTCCGATGTGAAATATTATTATTTTTAAATTATTTTTTGTTTGTTTTTAATGTATGTGGTGGCCAAATGTTAATGGCCAGTGCCGAATGTGAAAGGGCACCAAAGTCTTAAAACGGAAGTTTTTTTTCCTGCTTGATCGACGAGACTCCCATTAATTGATTCTCTAGCAAAGTTTAGATGCTGTCAAATTTCACATGTACTTAATCGTATGAAGAATCGGTTGATTCACTCACATATAAATAAATAATGTATAAATAAGTTGCTTCTAAAAGACTTTCTATGGCGTCTTTTGTTCCATTTTATGACACAGATAAATAACACAGATGACAGTCAAAGTTAAGTACCGCATTGTGATGCTGTAGATATTTAAACGAACTTAATTAGAGGGAGAAGTATTATTTGTGTCGCGTCTATGGCGAAGACACTATTAGTGTGCAAACATTTATAATTTTATTTCGTACAAAACATTTTGTAACCATCTATCTACTCGCTTACAAATGTGCAGGCAACTACATGATGACTTTAAATATACACAGGGTTACTAGTAACTTACGGCCTCTTTTTGTCAATTGGGGCGTAATGACCAACAACTTTCTTTTTGGACCTTTGAAAAATATATCTTAATAAATATATGACTGAAGCAATAACACCGATTTAATACCATAGAACTCCATACAAATTCTTCTTTTAGATATTTTATAATTACTTATTTTTTATGTAATTTTGAGGTACTTACTTATATAAAAAATTATATACCTCACATAAAAAAAAAATCTTCTAATAAGTGATATCTTCTGAATTATTAAATATTTCTTAATTTAATAAATTTCTGTCTGAAGCAATAAAACCGATTTATTATCATAAAACGTATTTTGACTCCATACAAATTCTTATTTTTGATATTTTATAATTATTTATTTTTAAAGTAATTTTGAGGTAATTCAATCAATTCTTAAATAAATCTTGTTATTATTTTGTAATACTAAATTTAAAATAAAATGCTAAACAAAGAAATAACAAAACTATTATATCAAATTTCACACAGTTTGCTTTATACCTAACTGTGATATGTGATACCCAGGGCGGACAAACAGCCACACAGACCAGTGGACAAACATATTTATACTATAAACATTTCTCGTTGTAATACAAAACCCTAAAATGTTAGCTGTTCCGTATATTTAGCCGCATGTCATCAAACTATGTTTTTTTAGTTGTTGGCCTGACTCCAAAGTTGTCTTGAAGCGGTTGTTTGTAAGTTACGAATAGATATAGCTCTCGCTGGTACAAAGTACAAAAATTTATACTTTAGTAACCCTACCCTATACCCTAGTGACGCCTACGCTTGTGTGTGTTGACCAGTGAGTGTGAGTTGTGTGCATTTTACTATGTGTTGTGTTTTCGGACTATTCTCACTTAATCTCTTTCTCAATAATACTCAGTTGTAAGTCTTAGCACGTTGAAGTATTATGTAATTTTAACAAAAAAAAAACTTCGTGTGTCTATTGACATTCATATTGTGATTTTTATTAATGATTATTTTTTAGCAGATTTTATATAAGCCACAACCAACGTCTGTTTATAGTTAACATCGATGACCGTGTTTAGTTCTTGCTTGCTTTCAAAACGTTAGTCAAATGTTGAAAAAAAGCTTTGCACATGAAAAAATCGACTTCTTTATTACGATACTCATTCGCATCGTACTTTTGTGAATCAATGCAATTTATTGTAATTTTTTTACATTTTACCGGAATATCATTAGCGCGGTGTAATGCATCGTAAAACGCCACTCGTAATAGAAACGCGCTAAGACAGTCACGGTAATGTTCCTAATCTATAACTCGCTTGCCGTATTTTAATCAAACGAAAGTTACTAACATCATTCTGCCGTTGACTTGTACTTACTTACCAATTTGTGCACGTAACGAGTTCTACAAAATTTTGACGGCGTTGAAAACGTTTTCAGAAATTTCAACAAAAGTTATAGAAGTGCGGTGATTGAGCAGTGATCGCGCGACATGCCATATAGAAATAACCACGCACGAGAATTATATTAGCTACAAGTAGGAAACCAAACTGACACAAAATGGCCTAGTACTACTTACACGTATAGTGGGACAAGCGTGTATTGGCGTGCGGTCAAACTTTAAGACTTTTAGAGAATAATAACAGTTATGTTATAGCTATGCCCAGGAAAAACCATCAGTGTTAAAAAAGAACAAAATCTAATAATTAAATGACATATATGCTTAAAATTAGAACTTTAAACTTTCCTATATCTTTAAATTGAATATGAATGCATAAAAATTATACACCATCTCTTTGTGTGTTGCTATGATGTATGTCTGGGAAGGTATTCATTAAAATTATGTGTATGAGACGATGTGTCACACTTAGTACGTATAATTCTACACAAAGCGCCCCCTTGACAATGTCACTCACACAGCAATATGCAGACTGACAAGGTTCTACTGCGGTGCTGCCAATCTCCATGGAAAGCCTAGTAATGTCTCCACCGCTTTACGAGGGTACAAAATGTGACGTTTACTCGACTACGATGACTTAATACTTGATATTTGATTTAACTTAATCGATTAATAACTTGAATATTGATAAACTTGACGCTGGCAAATATACAAATTGTATTGTGCCATACATCAAAAGAAAAATAACGCTATCGTAGAATTGTACGTACATTAGACTGTAAATGAGTAGGTTTAAAGTTTGGCATTAGTTTGAATCTCGTTCGCAAGCCAACACACTCTTCTCTAAGTGTACATGTTTTTATTCATTCATGTTTGTTCACCCAGGTACAGAGATCCCATACACAAAACACATCTGGGCCCCGGACTGACTTCATCCACGTTACTCGATTTGAAAACCTTGTAACTATTGTGTCAATTTGGTTTACGATTCACACGAATTACAAAGTTATTTGTGATAAAGTTTAGTATTCGAGCTTTAACATTATTTATCAGGATACAATGTTTTTTTTTTTAAATATATTTTATAGAAGTTTGATTGACACATACAATATACCTAATATAGAGTAGACAAAGAGCAGTGTTAGGACAAGACGTGTATAATAGTGCGTGCCATGTACAACTGCCAAGAAGTAAGCGAGGTGCCTGTGTGTTCAATAATGTTAATTATGCCTAAACAATAATATCATAGTAAGGTCTATCTTTAACATATTAACTGTAAATGTATTTTTCTTGAACATGTAGTATGTACATACATTCTATGGGCACTGTAATTAATTATACATGAACAGCGGACGTTTTCCATACAACACGTAATTGTGAAAATATCGATCCTGTGAATCTATAAACACAGTTCTTGCTAAACTAAACTGTGTTCAGTTTCTGAAACTGACGCGTTAACTTTATAAACAACAATTTTCAAGTTGTGAGTGTTATAGTATGACGCTCTTTAATTTCATCAACTTATGCAAGGAAAAACTTCTAAAATGGTATTAGTAATTACTACGAGTATTTTGAAAAATAACTATACATAAAATACTTTTTACTTCGTTATTTTCGTACATATATTTTAAATTCTTATTTTGTAATTATTATGTCTTTGTTAAAAACCGCGTTAGGTTCATAGTCCTATTTATCACAATTACAGTTGTACGGCAGAGCTTGACTTATGAACGTAATGTGAATTTATTTTGGACTCTACAGTAGTGTGTGGTTCACTACACATCCCAAACCAAAGTATTGTCCTCATTTTGTTAAAACTCATTCAAATCATTTATTTTACTTGTGTAAGTATTAATGTTAATTGTTTATTTATGACGATGAGTATTATTTTTGGACCATTATTAAATTATTTGTGATTCCAGTCATGTCTTTAAGGTATTATCGATTTATTGACTTTAAAGGTTTTTTTTCTTCAAATAGTGTAATTTTGTTATTTTGTTACTCTTCTACGAGTAGTTATCATGTGTTATTTAAATAAATATATTAATTTCACCTTTTAAACCTTTTTTACACGAGCACGTTCCTAATTCTAAATGTAAATTGAATTGTGTTGTATTTCTACACTTTAAAAGTAACAAAATGGAAAAAATTAAGCTTCCTAATAAATATAATTACTGTTGAATATAAACAAGTGTTTTGGTTATTATCAATATAAGTCCGTCGTGTCCGTTCGAACGCATACCCGCTCTGTGTCAAATAGTCTAAGAGTAAAAGGTCTCAAGAGTACGGTTGAGTGACCCGAGCACAGATATCATTATGATCTCTATGATATAATATATGATAGATGTCAAATATAACATCTAATCCAGCTGAAGCAAATTTAATCTTGTTCAAAAAATCAATTGCTGTTCGTTTGTCTCGGAAAAACTCGAGAACGGCTGGGCCGATTTAGCTGATTTTGGTTTTGAAATGATTGTGAATGTTCAGGGAAGATTTAAACGATGACAAACATACATAACTGTTAGGCGGTACGAAGTTCGCCAGGGCAGCTCTGATATAAAATTCAATTTTATTATATTGGTTTTTATACTAGATCAAAATTTGCATTTAACATGTTTGGTTCATCGTTATTTCATAGGGTGTTAGTACTTTGTCGACAATTATATCCAAAGGTAGGTACATTTTGTTAGTGCGGTATAAAACGAGTTTTTGTGTAGTTCATTTAAGAACTTGACTTAAGCGCGAATCTTTAAAACACATGCTCGAGTTTTTTTCAACACAACACTTGAGCTTCGATGTCAATGTTGACTCAGATTAAAAAGTTTTAAGAGTCGAGATATAAAAAGTAAACCTCGTACCAGATTTAAAAAAAAATCAATGAAAATAGCCATGCGTTTCAGAAATTTTTAATTTTAATAATTGCTTTTTTTCGTCAACTATGCTGTACAAACTACATCGCCTTACATTAGAATTAGCAATTAATAATTGCACGTAAAAAACTTAACAAATAATTACTTTCAACTTTCGATTGGAATGAACAATTATTACATACGAAATATATTTTATATATATGTATATATTATTTTACAATATTTATAACCCTACTAAACAAAATATCTATCAAGAAGCAATCACAATCGCCCAATGATATGTTAAAATTATTTGAATATATTATTGCGCTGGGTGTGCGTAGCGGGAAGTGCGCTAACGCACAGGCGAGATCACGCGAGTCGCGACCTTATGCAAGTCGAGTCGCTAGGCCAGTCGCGACACGATGCCAGTCGAGTCGCTAGGCTAGTCGCGTCGAAAGCGAAGCGAGACGCACTACGAGACGAGGTTGTCCTTCTCCGAGCCGGCCTTGTGGTTCACACCCTTGAAGTCCTTCAGACGGATCGGTGACGACTCGCTACCCGAGTCACCCTGCATACAAATACATAAAAATGAAGTTATCTACCTGCTACATACTATTTGTTTACAGTTTGTTTTAGCTTATAGAACGGTTTGTAGCGTAGAAAGGGATATCACACTTCCGAAACGATAAATGTAGCGATCTAGGAGACGCTTCAGTACCTACAATGACGTACATTAATTCAATGGTATTAAAGACTCATGATTTAATACAAGTCTTTTTTGTAAAAGTTTTTACCACTTCCTATACCATTTTATCAGCTATTTTGATTTAAAAACCAAACTACTGGGTCGACATTAATAAAATCAAAATGGGGCCACATTGAAAGTATTTTACCTTTCAAACAGTAAAATATATTTTCTAAAACGGACCTGCCGTCTCTGAGATATTAGGCAACACACATAATATAAAACATTCGACTAGAGTACCTCCTGCCTTAGTAGGTGTTGGTGATAGAGTAAAAGTCCAACAATTATTTGAAACAGAACGAATACAGGGCGCGTTTGCACATCGCGACAGTACCGAAAATTAGTTGTTTAACGAAGAAATATAATAAAATCTAGGACATCGAACTTTGTCGTGTCATTGCTAGGAACAGACTTTTTTAACAAGCAAAACTGTCAATTATTTTGCAAGCGCACCCTCAAGTTCAGAATTTTATTCAGTTTAAATAAAACACAACTACCGACAAAATGTAGTTCACAAAATAGACACCAGACGGCGCCACTTGTGTGCTAATACGTGCGTCGCTAACAATCCGGCCCCATAGTGCTGAGCTGAGCTGATAAACTAATCAAACTTACACAAGGTGAAACAAATGGAAATAAACACGACGTTCAGATCAGCACTAACACTCCGCTGGAGACAGTAAAGCGACGCGCGTGACCGGCCGGCGAACCACGCCGGTGCGTGTACGCACATCTACGACTCGGACGCGACCATCGTCGCCACCATGAGTCTTACTCACTACTCCGTGGCGCCAAGAACCACGATCTAAATTAGGTTCGACTAATAAAACAAAGTCTCCATCTCGCAACGCTCTTTGCTCCTTATTCCACTTGTGCCTAGGTAATAATGTGGGCAAATATTCTTTGACCCACCGGCCCCAAAACATATCGGTTAACCTCTGTGCTATGCGCCATCGTTTACGTAAACACAGATCCCTATTATCGTAAGTACCTAAAGTCGGACCGTTAGACGACGTACCTATCAAAAAATGGTTAGGCGTCAACGCTTCGGGATAGTTCGGGTCATTAGAAACGTAAGTAATCGGACGTCCGTTGACGAGAGCTTCTACTTCCGCAAGTAAAGTGGTTAACGTTTCGGGATGAGGAGCGCGTTCTTTAAGTACGACCTTAAGAGCCGTTTTTACGGTTAAAATTAACCGTTCCCATGCACCTCCCATCTCGGGAGCGCCAGGAGGTATGAATCTCCATTCTATACCTCGCACCTGGCCATCTTCTCGGAGCTTACTCTGGTTGAGCTCCATTATACTGCGCCTCAATTCATTATCTGCTCCGTGGAAATTCGTCCCGTTATCGGAATAAATAACGACGGGTGTTCCACGACGAGCTATCATGCGCCTCAAAGCCATGATCGCTGAATCGGTAGATAGACTTTCTGCTAATTCCAAGTGAATCGCTCGAACTGTCAGGCAGCAAAAAATCACACCGTACCGTTTCTCTCTTTTTCGACCTACGGTTACCTCCATTGGTCCAAAAAAATCGACGCCACAAAAGGAAAAAACTCTGTGGTGATGCTGAAGGCGTACCGAAGGTAAGTCCGCCATCCGCTGCGGCTGCGGAGTCGCGCGGCGGTATTGGCAGAACAAACAACGTGAAGCCACGGCGCGGACAGTCGGCCGTAACTTTATAATCCAGTATTGTTGTCGTAACTCATTAACAACCAGTTCGTGCGCTCCATGAAGCGCTTTCCTGTGGTAGTGCTCCACCAGCAGTCGTGCGATCTTGTGGTGACCATCGAGTATCGCGGGTCTCATGGTCGACCATTTAACGCTTTGAACTTTATCAATTCGACCATGAACTCTCAGAATTCCATCTGAGTCAATATAGGGCGTTAATGTTAACAAGCGACTAGAACGTGACAAAGATTTATTTTGCTTGAGCAGCTCAATATCTTCAGCGAACGAGTTTCCTAAGCAGTAATTTTTCTGCATCATTTATTAACTCAACACCAAGTTGAGTGTCAGTCCGGCGACAACGTTTAATAAATAATAAAACTCGAGCGGTTACTCGAACGAGTCTAATCCAAGACGAAAAGTTGTCTTCATTAGGTAATGAGTGTTCAATGACGTGTGACGTCATCACATTAACGTTCCTAGTCTCACAGTCTGCTTCTTGTGATGTCTTGGAGGCCTTAAGATCCTTAGGCCACGTATCCTCTGGCTGCAGTAAGAACTCGGGTCCTTGAAACCAAACACTATCGTAAACTAGCGGTGGTGACTCTTCTTTAGTAGCAAGATCTGCGACATTAAGCTTGCTAGGCACATATCGCCACTCTGACGTCACCGTTAGTTCGTCAATTTCACCGAGTCGAAATGCAACGAACGGTTTATAGTTCCTAGGGTCACTACGAATCCATTGCAAGACCGTATGAGAGTCAGTCCAAAAGTAGCGCTTATCAGGTTTAAAATCTTTATGTTCTCGCTGAAGCGTATCAGTTAGCCGAGCGGCTATCAAAGCACCTGATAACTCGAGGCGCGGGATCGACACGGGCCGGAGAGGAGTCACCCTGCTCTTCGCGGCTGCGAAACACACCAGCACGCTCCCATCACCACGGATTAATCGCCAGTAAATAACTGTTGCATATGACTTTAAAGAAGCGTCACAAAATATATGCATTTCTTTTTTTATAATTTCGTTAGAATCTTGTATACCTAAAGTATCTGAGTAACATTGAGACCAAGTACCAGCTTTTAAATACCAGCGAGGTATTCGTAACATTCCTAACTGTTTGAGTTCGTCGAGCCATTTTACCCACTTATTGTGCTCGGCGGGAAGAATCTGGCTTTGCCAGTCTATACCAGACCTATGTACGTCCTGAAATATGACCTTGCTTTTTATCAAAAATGGTGATAAAAAACCATGAATATCGTAAACTGACATAATTATGCTTAACATCTTACTCTTCGTAGGCGGCACGATTCCGTTTAAAATATCGTTAGGTATTCGAGTTAAGTTAATTGTGAAACCGAATGAGTCATCGGCGGGATACCAAATCAGCCCTAAAGTGCGCTCAGATGTGTTGCTTACACCGTCTTTAAACTGCAGCGCTGTATGCGCTAACGCATCCGTAGGTATCGAATCTAAAACCTGTTTACTGTTACTCGACCAACCTCTAATCTCGAAACCACCTTGCTTGTGAATAGAAGTTATATCGTGCACTAATTTTATAGCATTATCTACGTCATAAGTTGAATACAAACAATCGTCCATAAAATGGCTATTAATGATGACGTCGACCGCTTCCGAATTAATGTCGGCATATTTGAGCGCATTTTTATTTTTAATGTACTGCGCTATGAATGGTGAGCATGTTGCGCCGAATATTAAACTTTGCATCGCACAAATTTTAACCGGGCATTCTGGAGATTCTTGCCATAAGAATCTGAGTACATGCTGATCCTTCGGATTTATTTTAATTCTCAAAAACATATCACGAATGTCTCCAATAATAACAATAGGGTTCTCGCGAAATCTAAGCATAATACCGAACAACGAATTATACAAGTCAGGGCCAGTCAATAAATAATCGTTTAAACTAACGTCATTTACCTTCGCTGCGGCATCGTACACGAGACGCAATTTTCCCACTTTATTGGGATTTTGCACACCGAAGTGCGGTAAGTACCAAACATGATCAGCTGAGAGTTCCTTATCATCTAGTTCTCGCGCGTAACCATTATCGAATAATTTAGATATTTCCTGTTTATACCTAAGCGCATACGCATTATCTTTAGAAAACTTTCGCAATAATAACTGTTGCCGTGAGTAGGCATTGAAATATGAGTCAGGCATCGTAAAATCGTCTTTTTTAAACGGTAATCCGACTTCCCATTGTGTCCCGACTTGACGTGAAGTTTTATCTAAAATATCAATAGCTCTCACGTGATCCTTATTCTCCCGAGTTAAGGTCGATATTCCTACCGAATCGAGACTAAATGAATTTTTGATTAGATCATTCAATTCACTAGTTTTATGCATAACATCATTATCATCAGAGCGAGCGAGATGGAAAACATTAAGTTCACTTACCGAAGAGTGAGTACGACCTTGGCGGCGGTCGTGGCCGTGGATAGTCCATCCCAGCTTGCAGCGTGACGCATACAAGGAGTTCTTATCGCCGTGAACTATCTCCAGCGGGGCGATAAGAAAGTAATTATCTTCGCCTAACAATATGCGCGGCACTACATTTTGTGCGCAAATTAAAGGCTTTATATTAGCTAAATGCGAACAATCAACTTTGTTTATAAGAGACATATTTTGCGCGCACAACTTTAGCTTATCACATTTACGCAAGGTAATATCATAGAAAACATTGTCATGTCCACATATTTGCACATTTACTTTCGGTACTTCCGATTGATACACTTCTAAACCGAACGCGTCAGTAAATTTTATCGCACACGGGTTTTCACATTTTAAGCCTAAGCTATTCGCTAAGTCCGAATCAATCATAGACACCGCGGCGCCTTCGTCTAGAAGTGCGTATGTATTCACAACACCGTTAGGTCCGCGTAATTGAACCGAAATCACTTTTAACAACGCGAATTCTTCCGAAGCCGACGACGACTTCGTAGGACTCAAAGACAGGTTCTCGCAGGCGACATCGTTCCGTGCGATGTGCGTTATCGATGCTTCGCTGTCGTTCGTAGGTAAAACTTGTTCCGGGCCGTCTTGGCTTATCGGATCAGCTGGCTGTGACGTCACCGTAGGCTTTATCCAGTGCAATAGTCGGTGATGCCTCATACCACAGTTTTCTACGTCACACATTGGCGCAGGACATTCGTTACTATTGTGCTTACTAGAAGATAAACAACAATAGCATATTCTTTGCGATTTCACAAATTTCCATCTATCTTTTCGCATCGCGCGTTTGAATGCGCGGCAATCCGGCAATATATGCGTTGCAGATTTACAGAATATACACTTCTTTTCTTCAGTGACAGTAGCAGTATAGACAGTGCGATGACGTAATTTGTCGTCCGTGCGTTTAGGGGCTACTTCTGTTGACTTCTTATTCTCTCGGGGCTGAGTGCATCCGACGAGAGATAACATGTCAGCTTCCGTCTTTAAAAATGTAGCTAACAATTCTAGCTTCGATTTGCCGTCACGTAGTCGAGTGTAGGCATAATCTGTCCATTTAGCCATCAGAGTGCTCGGCAATTTTGAAACAACAGCTGCAGCGAGCTCAGGGCTTCGTAGGTAGTCTTCCTCATCTAGTGCGCGTATTGTCGCTACGCAGTTATTTACCTTAACGGCAAAGGACGTCAACTCTTGTTGATAACAATTAGGTAACGATGGTAACTTTTTCAACTGCATCGATAAATTCATAACAATAGCATCTCCTCGACCAAATTTCAATTCGAGTGCTTCTAAAATAGCTGACGGCGGTGTTTTGCCAATCAATAGGTCCGTCACAGCTTCCTTCGCCTCGCCTCGTAATGCTTTGCGAAGTCTCCATTTGTTTTCAGTATCACTGAAGTTGCATACGCGAGTCGATTCATCATATGCGTCTTTAAAATGTAGCCACTCGATGCAATCACCACTAA
Source organism: Ligdia adustata (assembly GCA_947049295.1). Taxonomy (NCBI): domain Eukaryota; kingdom Metazoa; phylum Arthropoda; class Insecta; order Lepidoptera; family Geometridae; genus Ligdia; species Ligdia adustata. The sequence continues at coordinate 8,439,441 of OX346225.1, read as the reverse complement.
ACAAAGGCAGGTCGCGCGGTGTGCTGAGGCGGCTGAGCAAACGATCATCTCAGGGTGGAGTCGTATTCTGCTTCATCAGATCCTTCAACATATGAGCAAGTTGTAGGATACTGTCATCGTGGGGCTTCGGCGGCTGAATAGGGGGGCAGTCACGTTCCAGCCAGCTCTCCACACGTTCATCAGGTGCCAGTTCCTGGAACGACTTGGCACTGTCGTTCCCGTCACGGTCTTCGTCAGAAGCTTCATCGGTGCCGACGCGGTGTGAACTTTCGGCGTCGACCTTGGCAAGGTCAGCCTGTAGCTTCTTGTCTATCAATTCCATCTGTATCCTAGCTTTTGCTTCGGCTGCTTCCAGCTCAAGCTGCTTCCGTCGTGCTGCCGAAGACGCCTTGGATCTCTTCGAACAAACAGTTGGTTTCGAAGCGCACGTAGATTGCTGCTCGGTGCCACGTGGTGACATTTTGCATGGCACTGGCGTGGCGATATTCACAATTGATTCCCGTGACGTTGTGGGGCATTCGCTGCCATCGGAAATAAGTTTATGTATCGCACGCTTCATCGGGGTACTGTCTAATTTTGCTATATTCGATTGTTTATCACGATCACGTCGCGACGACATTTTTGGTGTTGGAGTTTCCGCCATTACGATCACTTGCAATATCACGTTCAAATCTGATTCACAGATTCGGCTCGAAGACCAAATTGTTGGTGATAGAGTAAAAGTCCAACAATTATTTGTAACAGAACGAATACAGGGCGCGTTTGCACATCGCGACAGTACCGAAAATTAGTTGTTTAACGAAGAAATATAATAAAATCTAGGACATCGAACTTTGTCGTGTCATTGCTAGGAACAGACTTTTTTAACAAGCAAAACTGTCAATTATTTTGCAAGCGCACCCTCAAGTTCAGAATTTTATTCAGTTTAAATAAAACACAACTACCGACAAAATGTAGTTCACAAAATAGACACCAGACGGCGCCACTTGTGTGCTAATACGTGCGTCGCTAACAGTAGGTGAAAATAATGGGTACTTCCCAACGAGTAACACCCCCAACTCTAACACTGTGACTGGTTGGCAAGTAAATATAGACATAATCGCAACGGGACTACGAACGCGACGAATTAAAAATCTTACCATCTAAAAAGGAGTTAAGTAACAATGTGGTATGTATTTATCATCATAATACTATCAACACAGGAGCAAGCAACTCACGCACTTTAAAACAATGCAAGTCTCATCCTATCGTAAGAGGAAGCAACAGCATAAGTATGAAACGTACATTGGCGCCGAGTGAAGTAGTCTCTTGGAGGAGCAGCTCGCTGTCAGTGCCTCGAGACTCCTTGTTCTTGAGGATGGAGCGAGAGCGGGAGTCGCCATCTAGCGGCCAGCCGCCGCCGCCGCGCTTGCTGCCATTCTTACCTGGAACCACAAGTCGCTCTGCAAATGGTATAACACTTAGCATTTAGAATATAAATGACTAATTGCGCCAGCATTAGTTTACAGCTCGTCGCAGACGACGGGCTGTAACATTTTATCTATTTTTAGACCCAAATAGTGAATCACTTACCAAAGAGAATGTGATGATTTATAATTCTCGTAGCTATACCCCTCGGCGGCCTCTTCTCTTCCTCCGACCAGTCCTGAAAAATACAAGAAGTTACTTCTATTATGTGATACTTCCAACTAGATACAAGAACACAAGTTATACAGTGACCAAACCACTTCCCAGTATACGCTATATCGTGCAGACGTCACTGGATACTGACAACGGACAATTACAAAGGAAACATTTTTGACCATGCTTTTGAAGAAGAACGTGACTTTGGAGCGTACCAGTCGGTTTGATACTTACTGGAAAGGAGTCTGCGTTTGATAAGAATTACCTGCTGGAACCGGGCCTTCCTGTGTTTGGGCTTGGAGTCGTCGATGGAGAGGAGTGGTGGAGTTGGCGCTTCGTCGAACGGCTGAGGCAGGCTAGTGCGCGAGGCATCCAGCGGTCGCGGCGCGGCTGCGGGCGTGGTGACCACCGCCGCGGGCGTCGCGAGAGACGCGCGGGAGCCACGCGGCGAGCCTTCGCCCTGACTACTCTTCGCGCACAACACGGTCCCGTCCCCGGACGCGCTCCGCCGCACCGCGCTGAAATCAGCCGACACCCCGCCCCCGGTCCCCCCCGTGCCCGCCGCGCCGCCCGCGCTCGCGCCGCTACCATCCAGAGGGTTCACATACAAGTTTGAGGAGTCGTTCTCGCATGCGATGTCGCCCTCTGAAGGAAAAGGGTGCGTAAGGCATGATGCAAATGTATCTGTAACGTAAGACATACACGCACTTGGAGCCGCGCACGCCCTTCCGCAGAAACGGTGTGTGCACTCCTAAACACGGGATGGTACATATGTTCTAAACGAGTGCTGAAAGTACAGAACAATGAATCTGTGAGAATGGAATGGCCAGTGAACGATACCCAGGCAACAGAAAACTAAGGGGAAACTACAAATATTCATATCGGAACTGTTCCTACTTCAATTCTAAAAACGGGAACACTTGAAAACAACAGTATTATTTTATTTTTCAACTTTGTGGGTATGAGAGTGAGTTTCCAGTTGTTTGCATTTGTTCTTGGTGGCAGCGTGGATACTGACCTGGGCTATCGAGGCTGTTGGGCGTGGCTTCTGGCAGTGCTTTAGGCGCGGGGTGCCGCTGCAAGCACGCTAGCTCCACGCACACCGGCTGTCGAAGATCCGACGTAGACATTGGCATTAGCTGCTCCGCGTCTATGAATTCTTTGTAACCCTGTACCGGATGGTATGAGCTATGCATTAGAATAACAGCTAATAACGTTGTTATGAACAAGGGAGCGACCTTTTGGTTGAATATGTATTCAACCAAAAGTTCTGCTAACGCCAGACCTCACTATCAGAAACTTGTATTGTAACGCTTGGTGCCTATAGTTCCTCGTTTCACCTACCCTTACGACCTCATGATTTCAACAACCTCTTGTCTAATTTTCTGTAGGTAAATAGCAAACATTTAAAATTTCGTAGAAACTATAATATGGTTAGAATACCCTTTTTATGATTACTTGAGTTTCGAACCTACATATTGTTTATTCTGTGCTAATACCTATACTAATACCTATGTATTAGGTGTAGTTACCTGCCACACTAGCTCCCCAAAACTTACAATCAATTCCAAGATAAATAAAATGTATTCAAGAATATTTTATTTACTCTACTTATATATATGCCCTATTTACTTACACTTTAGTCACGCTAAACAAATCGAGATAGTAAAATTATCATCATCTCAGCATAAAAATAGTCTGTTAATCTGGGTAAAAATGAGAAGAGTTAGTATCTTAATACCTTGAACGTGCAAAAACAACATTCAAACTCAGAAGGCAGCTGATCCAAGTCAAGCTGTTTGTCAGCAGTCTTCTTTTCCTAGAAAAAGAGAAATTAGTGGTTACACACTAATTCTACTGCACACCCTGACGGTTTCTAAATCGTTAAATTTCTAGGTTATAATTACATTATAGCAGTGTCTATACTGTCTCATATTAAAAAAATAACACACACTCGGAAGGAAACGACCAATACAAGCACATTACGATGTTCACCAAATGCTACAACATAGAAGAAGACAACAACACTTATATAGGGTTATTGGTTAGGGGTATACTAAGCCGAAAGGGGGGATGTATGTATGTAGTGAATTCATCATAAGGAACTACTTTTTCTGTGGGACCAAGTTTGAATTCGCGATTTTTTGAAATATATTTTGTTGACGACCGATAAACTTTTCTATGGAACAGCAGATTTATTTTTCTCGAGTTCTCTAGTTGGTCCCTTAGTAAAAGTTGTTCTTTAGGATGAATACAGTGATCCCCGTTCGGCTTCGTAAACCCCTAGCCGATAACCCTGTATTACATATACCTACTCTACAATGCAATTCTAAAACATTGTTACTCGATTTTGTATATACCTTCAAGGATAATTGCTAGTTAGGTAGGTAGGAGGTATACTAACTTTGACATCATGCTTTTAGTAGGTAAATACTTATCAAAATAGTTTTAGGTATACGAGTAGGTTCACGCTGTACCTACTCGTATATCTAATTAATTAAGGTACTAAAAATAATGCAACAGGTCTTACGGGTGTCGGTTCAGGGTTTATGAGCAAGCGTTTCTCTGGCGTGTCAGGGCCCTCGTTAGAGTAGCGGCGCTCTTTGTTAGGACTGCTCTGAAACTGTCACCTGCAGCATTAGTGACTAGTCTATAGATAGGAAACAAAAAAATAATGAAAGGGTGCGTCCGCTATCAACATAAATTGGTAAGAAATATTAAACATGAATTGTATGAACAATATTAATATCGAAATAGAAGATTGGTCCAGGGGTTACAAAAATTAGCATGTTGATTTTTGGAAAGTACTGAGCTGGAGTCAGGATTATATTGATTGTGCAATACAAGTGAAATTCTTAATGTAATTAAGAATACGTAGAGTTGATTATTTACAAATCGTATGCTATGAATGTGGGACGCACCCGGCGTGAGCGCAGATAGTCTTACCTGCGCAGGGTCGGTACTCTGCGACGTCTTATTCGAGATGGCGTGATCATACTGCTTGTAGCAGCCGGGAGGAGCAGGCGCGTCGCCCTCTAAGCTAGTGCCGTCCGCCTGCGACAGTTGGTGTCCTGGAGACACACACTATCGTAAGTAGCGATGTCTTCCGACCTTCCTCGCTTGCCCGACTCGAAGTCAACCAAGTAAACATTCAGAACGGATGACATAAATAGCGGCGTGAACTACACAACACACATTCCACACGAAAAGTCTATGATCCAGCGTCATCCGGATGCACACATGGGACACTCCACATAAAAAAAAACGTTAGTCTAGGAAGCGTTAGGCTCACGCTGACAACGTAATCGACCTTAGATTATAGTGTCTTCGTCGCACATCGCAAGCTACACACGACACGACGCGAACCCGAGCCCGATACTAGACTAACAATAAGGGCCGAGTGGACGAGTGTGCGACAGTAGCGAGTTGCTCATCTGGCGTCGTCTCTCGCCTCAATGAGGACGCACTTGTCACCTGAAGACAAGGAATAAAACTGTCTGAGTGCACCTCGTGGGAACGCACGCGCGGGTGAACATGGCTGTAGCTGCGATGTAACGTGAACTGTTGATTCTGTCTGAGGATGTCTGCGGTCCCGGAGAGCTAACGATGCGTTGCGACGCGTGCATTACGTACGAGTACATTCCATACGACACTCAGCATTCGGTAAAGAGATGCGGTCGAGCACGGGAGCATGCGTGCATGCAGAGTGACAGATATAACACATGACATGGACAAGCGGCAAAAGCTCGGCGCGACTCGGTACTGACCTGTATCTACGATGACATCGATGAGGTCCATGCTTTTGGCGAACGCGTCGCGCAAGTTAATGTGGTGGAAGGAGACGATAGATCCCTCTCGCTTGGCTCGCTCCAGCGCCTCGCGCCGCTTGAGCGCCTTCTCGCGCCGCATCTGATTCTTGTAAAACTCGGCGAAATTGTTGACGATAATGGGGATGGGTAACGCGATTACCAAGACGCCGCAAATACAGCAAACCGAGCCGATGACTTTGCCCAACGGGGTCGTGGGGTAAATATCACCGTATCCAACTGTAGTCATGGTGATGCCGGCCCACCAAAACGTTTCCGGAATAGAGATAAATTTAGTCCCGGGCTCCTCCTTCTCAGCGAAGTAGGCCAGCGAGGAGAATATGAGCACTCCCATCGCGAGGAACAACATGAGCAGCCCGAGCTCCTTGTACGAGTTGCGCAGCGTGAATCCGAGCGACTGCAGCCCGGTCGAGTGCCGCGCGAGTTTCAGGATGCGCAGAATGCGCATTATTCGGAAAATTTGCACAACTCGGCGCACGTCTTGGAACTGGTCCGTCGCGTTCTTATTGGTCTCGAGGAGGAATAGAGATACGAAATAAGGCAAGATAGCCAGCAAGTCTATAACGTTTAGTCCACCTTTGAAGAACTTCCACTTGTCTGGCGAAGCGCTGAACCGCAGTACGTACTCGAGAGTAAACCACGTGATGCACACGGCCTCGACCATGGCCAGCTGCGGGTTGTCCATGGGCGTATTGTTTTTGTCATACACTTGCATCGAGGGGATCGTGTTCAGTGTGAGCCCTATCGTGGACAGCACGATGAAGAGGATCGAGATAACTGCGATCACCTGCAAGCACGCACACCAGCGTGAGCGGCGCTCGCTCGGACGACGCTCGCCCACATTATACACAGAACTACTTAAATGTATTATCGGTCACAGTGTCAGCTCCTAATATGCCAGTGTCTATACACAATCACCTAATCTTCCTACGTTTTATACAATGTTAATCTAACGCTATGTAGTCGTAGGTAGGTATATGTATGTATGTAAGTATATACAGGTAAAGCCAATTAAAATTACATATAGTACAGTAAAAGTACGTAAACGATAGTCATCAATATCAATTAGGTAGGTATACAGATAGAGAATAGTGGTAAAACAATTTTGGTGTAGAAATAACATCTATTCGTGTGAATTATGTTAGTAGTGTTGTGTGAGGTGTAGACATGTAAGATTAATAAATGAATGTTGGTGAACGGACGTGCGTTCGGGTAGAGAGAACTGCGGAAGCAGCGCACGCGCGTCCGTTCATCGCCGGCGTCGCTCGGTTAGTAGAGTTAGTATAACGAAGCACAAGCTGGTTGCTCGAGGGCGGGATAGAGGAGGGTAGGTGGGTAGAGGTGGGTGCCGGCGGACGGCGCCCAGCCGTGGTGTGAGGCGGCGCGGGCGCGCGCGCGCGACGCAGACACATGTCGGCGGCGCGCGCGCGTCCCGTGCCCCCCCGCACGCCGGCCTCGCAGCGCCGCCCCGCGGCGACTGGTCACATCGCGTAAGCCCATCCCATATTTGCTAAATTTGCGACAACAATTAAGCTCTGTTTAAACAGTTCGTTGTTCGAAAACGGTCGACGCGGCTGTGAACATTTATAAAATACATAATATTTTGTTAAATATAAGTACCTACCTAATACGAATCTAGCTACGGCATTAGTCTACTGCACTATATTTTGCTACTGGTATAATACTTACAAGCCAAATATCTAGCTTTGCAGCAGAACGAGTAGAAATATTATAAGTAAATTGGAGAGCTGTCGGTTATGTATTGACCAAGTACGGTCTTTTGTATTTGTATTACAATATAATGGAATCAGAAAAACATTGAGCCCATTTTAGTTATGACGCAGCGTGCCTCCCTTAGTACCTACTTTAGATAGATAGGTACTTGATAAATAAACTCTACAAAAAAACGTACCAAACGCAAATCCAGGTAAATTAGATAATTTAGTATACAAAATAAATAATGATTTATATACACTTTCAAAGATATATACAGATAGATACCAAGAATCAGTCTTTAATACTTTTGAAGTAATTATACTTACATATAGACTCAGCTATATCACAGTTGTCGAAACGTTCATGTAAAAAAACTAAATCGTACAATATAAAGCTGTGGGTAAACTACACAACAGGTTTGGGTTCGACAAAAGCTTTCGCATTCACAAGTCATGGTCATGAGGAAACATCAATTACACAACACCACATCCATAACACGAGGAACTAACGTGACAACGGGCGGGATAAAGGTAGAGATAGATGTTATTCATGCACCACATATTACACGACACTGTAACAAACTCGCACAAACTGTGAAGGTTGTGACCTAACAGTACCTACCTTATCAAAAAAAGTGTTTACAAAGTATAAAGTAAATAACCAACTTATTGCACGTGCGAGTTATTGTTATAACCCTTGTTTTTAAACAAGCTAGTTCTTTACTCTGTGTGCAAAGGCAATTGTGTACGTATACATACCTACGCACATGTATGTATACCCATTAGGTACTAACTATTCATTACAGACAAAACATGTCGATGAAAAATAGTGAAGTTTTGGTAGAACATAGATTAGGCTCGTGGTGCATTTGCAATCAAATTTCCTTCTATGTATTCATGGTGGTGTAGGTTATTGTATTGGCTGTGTACAGTTGTACAGAGAAATAATGCAAAGTGTGCTAAAATTTAAACTAAGTAGGTATGTCATAAATTTCGATCACTTGACAAAAGCATCTAAACTACCACGACCAAAAAATATAAACAAAAGTTCTATTCCGATACCTATAACAGTATTCCTCTGAGAGCTATACTAAAGAGACAAAATGAGTTTTAAAGATTAAAGTGATTCGTGGGGTTAGAGATACGTTACCCTGGCTGCGATACTCGTAGTGGGTTTTTCGAGTAAGTCCCAGAGCCATTTCTGGTATTGCGCGCATGTGCCTTGTCCGAACTCTTCTTCTTCCCGTTGTCTCAAACTCTCGGCTTCTTTTCTCATTTCTTCGTGTACATGTTCCTTCCTCTGGTGGTACTTGTGTTGACAACAAGACTCCAGGTACAATTCGTCCACGCCCCAGTACTCCAGGTCATCACTGAACGCCAGCACACACATCTCATCCACTAAATGTAACTTTCCAGTTCGATAAAAGTTCAAAATTGAACTGAAACTCTTCGGGTGCCTGGAAAAAGTTGAAACGAACTTTTAGCGTGACTAGAATGACTAAGAGCAACAGTTCTAGCGGTTTCCTCCGTCGGTTTTAATTTACAAACAAACAAAACAGAACTAATTAAGGGGGCATAAATAAGGATGTTGAATTGTTTGTTTCCGTACGTTCACCTTGAACATTCGGAATCATTTCTGAGCGACACGAGTAATGAGGTACGGCGTTATTCTTTCGATGCTGGTATAAATAATAACTTTGAGAATTATTTTATGAATGCGAACATCGCATTGGAAAGTTACGGTATCTCATACTTTAAAACATTCCGCGGAAGTTATTTGTAAAAAGTTGTTTAGAAATTTTACTAGAAACTTGTTGATACAGTTGCTCAAGTTAACGATTCGTGCCTTGGGGCTGTATTCACGATCTAATGGCACTCCACTCGGAAGGACAAAAACTACGTGTCTTTACATTTATACTATTAAAGTCTAAATACCTTGAGAATTAAAAGAATACCTTGAGAGGTGAATATACTCGTATAGGGATGGGACGGGAGCATCTAGAACGTGGACGCTATTTAAAAGTCCTTATATAGAGAGCTCAAACATACTAATTATATCAGCACAATAAATGCAGAAACGGGGTCTACTTAGCTCCAGCAGATCAGTTCTAAACAAATATCGAGTTTCCAAATATATCCGACTACTTCCGCTCACAGCTATATTAAACCCAACCTATTACAGAAATAATCGTTGTCTTGCGGTTGTCGCATAGCTCCGTGATGACCTCGTGCAACCTCGGGGCCGACCCAATCCAGACATACGGCCAATGTTCTCACAACAACATTCAGAAGGTTCTGTTGACACAGTGTCTAGCAGCCCAGTTTAAACAGATATCGTGTTGTGTCAGACTAGTTCCTCCGGCCTAGCAGCTGGGTAGTACCTACCTATCAAAGAAGTACTCATTGTCTTGTAGCGAGTAGTCATCGCACAGCTCAGTGATGGCTTCGTGCGTGTTGCAGTCCCGCAGTCGTCCAAGTCGCGTATGCGGCAGTCGCTCTAGTGTTCTCCACAACACCTCGTGCCGCACCCCGCCCACGTTGATCATGACTCGTTTGCTCAGTGCCTTCGCGCGGAGCATCATGAACGGCTCCGGCGGCAGCGACGACATCGATCTGAAATTTTATCGGACTTAATGTTACAGGCGTGCAAGTGGCATTGTAGTATTTATCTTTTTGTTTGTGGCGTGATAGACTTCCCTCTCATGACATCCATTTAGATGTGGAGGTGTAGATAATAAGAGAACATAACCCAATCAACTTTTACAAAGATGGAATCATTCGTATGCTATAAATAATAGTCAAGTCAGATCTGACCACATATAGATAGATGTATTATTATTTTCGGAGCGTTCGATGAAGTACAGAATATTTCGAGTTTAGTACGTACATAAATTAATTATGATGTCAATTCAAGAATATATAAAGTACCATTCAAGTTTTAATCACCTGTTTTGACGTGCGTGATGCACGCAGAAGTATCGCGCGGGATTGTACCGCGCAGGCAACATTTGTTTATTATTCTGTATAAACACGTTCACGTACAATATACACTTTCCAAATGAATGAATACCTCACTTCCATTGACGCTTTTAGCTAAAAGTGCATCGTTCGATAAAAAGATCAAGAGTACTTTTATTCGTTTGTTTACTGTCTGCAGATCGGCATGAGCAAAAGAATGATTTTTTGGTCTTTTCTAGATTGAAATGTGTTTGTTTATGGTGACGGATACCACAAACACACGCCTAGTCGATGCGGCCAATGTATGTGCTTTACCGACGGACAGTTTGTACACTGGCCGTCAACACCACTTAAAAGAGAGGGTGCCTTTCAGCAAGTAATAAAACACGTTGTTAACTAAACATGTGTCGGTCCTAAAGCGTGATATAGTGGAATCAATATCCACAGCGGAGTATCAGCGTGTAAACAAACTTTAAAAGCGATGCACGAATGCTTTTCAGTCTCGGTGGCTATAAACTTTTCGAGTTGTAAATATAAATAAAATGCAACGTGCGTGAACAAGTTCAGTTATTTGGCAACGTTAACGTTATTTTTTCCGTAGTTCAAGTGAGATAGAAGTAGAACTCTACCTATAGTTACTAAAAAACTTATAATAGGCTTGCACTTGACCGCACCTCGCCTGATGTAAAGCGACGATGTGGCACTTGCCTAGAAGACACCGGTTCATTTGCTATTTGAAATGAACGAGATAGGTACTTACTCGATTTTTGCCCACACCTAAGTAATACATAGGTATTTCGTATTTAATTTGTGACGGTATGCGAAATTGGGAGTTAGGTACTAGACGTTCTAGACAGTATTTTAAAAATAAAACATTTTCAAACACACTAGCATTTTCGTAAATACAATGATCAAAAAATTCGTATGCTTATGTAGGTACCTAGTTAGAGTTTGTTGTTCATAGGTAAAAAGCAGTTCGTGGCAGGCGAGTAGTATTTACAATTGAATAGTTAAATGCTAACAATAAGCGTAGGCTACCAACAGTTAGCTTATGCATGGAAGTACAAAAACTAGTTCGCAACGAGCCTATTTCAAAAATCTGCTTTTTTGACTTCCGCTTGTTTCAAAGATTTAAAAAGTGAAGACCAAGTTGTCTTAAGATAGATATGAAAACAAAAACGAACAGAGAAAATATTGCCGGAGTCGTTTTATCAGAGTTAGTAATTTTATATGCTTTTATTCTAAACTGGTATAATACATCATTTGCTCAGCGAACTAGAGAGCGAACATAAAATTGAGCCCGTTTAATAAAAAGTTAAAATATTGAAATGTTACCTGGATGTCGTCCGCTGCAGCGGCACATTGTGTTGCGCGGGCGGGTGCGGCGCGGACGCGTCGAGCAGCGCGTCGCTGTTCGGCGCGGACGTGGGTGCCGCGAAACCCATGTGCGCGCGCGGGGGCGAGTCGCCCGCGTGCGCTCGCGCGGGGCCGCGGCCCGCCCCCTCGCCTCCCATGTCGCTAGCTCATGGCGCCTAGCGACGCCGCTTCATCGCGCCCACACGCCTCCACCACGCATACCAGTACGAGCACCAAGCCTGAAACACACATGGTTTCACCTTTATAAAAAGCTTAAGACCTTGCGAGGTTATCTTGTTATCTTATCCTATTATCTTTAGTTGTCTTGTGTGTCTTAATAAACGTCTTCATTCTTTATTTCTTTCTTTATAAGCGAAAGCACTCGTCTTCCAATTAATTTTTCATTCCTACAAAGATTGTCTAGCAATGAGACTGCTAGTGCTAACCTGTGATGTTCTTTTCTTTTGAATCTTTTGAATTAATTATTTTACTTTATATACTCGTATTGCACAGCAAATAACAAAAACTACAGCAAACAATATTGAATAAGACAATTGTAGTATATTGGGCGGCTTTATAGCCTAAAACGATAATAATAAAGTATTTGTTATGTCTTTCATTGATTTTTCTAGTTATGGCTCCTTCATTGCGATAACGATTGAAGCCGAAACACATCATGGCATTGACCTTTAAAAAGGTAACAGGATTTGAGAGAGTCTGCGTGATTGAAGTGGTCGTCTCATATCAGTAAATATTTTTAATAGGTATTTCATCACGCTAACACTCTTCTACTATGCATGTGAATACAAGGCCCGATTTATTGAACTTTATAAAAAGCTGCAGCATTTGAGAACATTTTGCTGTTGTTATTAAGAAAGTCAAATCAACCTCGATAAGTAATTTACGACTTTGGTTTAGAGGGGATTTTAAAAGAAAACCCGAACCCTTAAAACATCCTCTAAACCAAAGCCATAGATGTGCAATTTTTGAGTTTTGAGTCGTAAGGTAACATCTATACTTAAAATATGCCTAAATTTTAGCACGATTTCTTGCAGTGACTTGGTAAGAATATTCTTAAAACAACTAAATAGAAAGAGGCTGCGTTGACTATTATACTAGTAAGAATGCAAATATCTTCTTAAGATTCGTTCAGACAGTATATTAAAAAACACCCATTATTAATAAGTTTACAGAAAAATTGGCCAAGTGCGAGTTTACTCGTGCATTATGGGTTCCGTACTTACATGAGTTACTTATCTATACAACATGAGTTATTTTTGGTTAACTTCTTGCCATACATTAGTTTTTGAGTGAAAAGGAAGACATATATTAAAATAGATGTGTTAAATTTACGGTTCAAAAACAGTATTTAAACACTAATTAAACTAAATCTTCTAATAAATAAAAGCAAAAAAAGACTTCTCAAAAAACCCGTTAGTTGAGGAAAAGGTGGCAGCATTGCCACGTTGGATGGCTATGGAGGATCTTTGACCCAAAAAAAACCAGCATTTTTGTCACCTGTTCTTTCTACCAAACGCTTGGCCAAATCAAGTGAAAACACAATTAAATACTCTGTAAAAATATCAAACGTCTACCTGTTGCCTTTGATAATATTGAGCTAAAATCGGCAAATTGTTGTATGGGAGCCACCCTTAAATATTTATTTAATATTGTTTTTAATATTTGTTGTTATAGCAGCAACAGAAATACATCATCTGTGAAAATTTCTACTATCACGGTTCATGAGATACGGCTTGGTGACAGACGGACAGACTGCGAAGTCTTAGTAATAGGGTACCGTTTTTATTCTTTCGTTACGGAACCTTATAAACTATAGTAACGCTACCTACCTATAGTATGATCCTCTACGGTGATTCTTAGCAGCTCTACATCTCTAGGGACAATGACGTCCGTAGCTCGTAGCGCTTGACGTAGCAGCGCTCGTAGCAACGTTGCTTGCTACAAGTGATGTTTATTACACCTACTGTACGTATATTTACTACATTTTTATTGACGTACGTGTTCTGACTGCCATAAATGTTTTTTATTTATATTCAGTCGTACGCCGTACCTACTTAAAACAAGGTTACGTAGCCTTGCATATGTATAATAAAAAGGCAAAGGGGATACAGCTCTGAATATTCACTTTGAGGTACCTTCGAGTTGTAAATGAGTACTCGAGCATACAAACTAGAGGGAGCTGTAATCTGTGTCACAGCTCAGGAGCGGTTTGTCCTTGACCCTCTCTTACATCCGGAGTCAAATCCCGCTAGAATAGCGTGTCACGAGTACGATGGACCGGAACACTGCAGAGTGGAGACCTTGCTGATATGCGGAAGAGAAACTTTTTAAATTACTTCCTAAATTGGCATGATTTTTAATTTCCCTAGTGTACACTGTTTTTGTCGCAAACGCATTGCGACGATCATGAACACGATCTTAATGCTTAGCGAGTAACCTGTTTACTAACTCTTAACATCCCATTGTTCGCTCGCAACATTACAGGATCATGATATTTTAAGGTTACATGATAATAAAAAATTAAACAGTATACCTACATACTTGTAAAAATATAAGTAAATCCATACAAAAACCAGTTATTTTGATTTAAAATCCAAATTTGATGAAATTTATGAATGAAATAATGAATGATTGTAATGGACAAATTTTGATAAAAATTATTTGGGAACACCTGTGAAGTTATACTTAAAAACAACATTAAAATTGCTTCAATATTAGCGAAGCATTCGCCCAACAAACGTACAAAAGAAAACATTCAGTCGAGTTGTAAACCTCTTCATTATAAGGAACTGAATAATTGTTTGCCTTATTTTTGCCAATTTTGCTTAAATGCCGCACTAAATACACGTTATGCCCCTGTGTTTTATATCTCTGTGAAACATCTTTAAAACCTGGTTTACTAGATAGGGTGTTTGAATAAATATAGAATATCCAATACAGTAATGCAATTTCGGTAGCGTCACTTTCACTTTTGCTATTGGGCCAAGTGGCCAAAGGAGGTGGGCTTCCTCTCATATTACCTTAATGAGTTATTTAACGAAAAAAGAATCAGGCGTTAAGCAAATTTAAATCACATATTGTCACAGCTAGTACCTAGTTTATGAAACTACTTCATTACCGACTTTACAAAAAGAAGAAGGTACTTAATTCAACGGTATCTTATTTATGTTTGTTACCTGATTTGTCGGAGGCGGCTGGACAGGTTTGTTTTTTTATTGTTAGAATTATACTTTTGAAGTGATCTCATTTAAATTTAATCTTAAACAGTACAGAAGTTTGATTTATAAATCAAATTAAATATAAAAGTTCTATAGGCGCCTGCCGTAATGGAAATCCTATTTTTTTTAAAAGAACTTTATCTAGTAAGAATTTCGTTTTAATTATTGTCTCAGCTACCTCGTAACGCTGGTCGTAGCATGTGCTACGTCAGCGCAGGGCACTGACACGCGTAGAAGTACCTACTACGTGCTTGGGCATCGTAGCTTCGTAGTCGCTAAAGACATTACATTTTACTGGCGTACGTGGTCTCTGCGTGCCTACTACATTATAGATGTAATACGTATTTATATTTAGTCCTCTTCGAAGGTTATAACGCAAATGATATATGATCATTATGCTTTTTACTACTAACGAATACATTAAATATTTAATTTGATAGTGATCTATTACTTTTTATAAGCATCTAAAAACTCGTTTATAAAGTATATATCAACATATTTCTTTCCACTAGTAGGCGCAGATGACCCTTGGGTAGGATGTGTAGCTGAACTCGGTCGTGGACTTTATATATTTTGAACGAGTTGTAAATGTATTTGACAAAAGATTTCCTCTAACACAGTCTTGTCAAATGAACTATTTTCATATCATTGCATTTTCAATTTGCCTCTTAAAGCTTCTTCAATTCGTAGAGTACTTCTCATCATTAGATATAACCTCACGATATATTTGAAACTAGCTGTACCCGCGACTTCGTTCGCATCTGTTATCCTTGCATAATTATGTCAGTAGGAGTTAAAAATTAGAGAATCTATTTCAGTTGGACGAATTAGATTGTAGATTAGGATGTTAATTTGATCAATAAGAACGATACAGATGTAGAGAAGTTTGCGCAATATAGTTTCGGGAAAAAAAAGTTCATATATTATCCTGAAACTGAAATATATTATACATAATAGGTAAGTTAAGTAAATATGGTATAAACCTTAATAAATAATAAATAATAATACATCATGGTATAAACCTTGAACATACCACGTTTCATAAGAATACATCCATCAGTTCCAGAGTTACCTATAGAACGTCCATAAGTAGACGGATAGACAGACAAAAATGAAAAAATAACACAGTTCTGGCGTTTTTATCGTTAATGACATTCCCTGTAAAAGATATTTTCAAAATATATTCAATACACAGAATTTGAAATGTTACAGTTTTATTAGAGGTAATAAGGTAATATATTATAATTGTGCAATAATCCATAGCCATACAAATATTAAGCTAAAAAGCAGAGTCTAAGTTGCTCATAGCATAATTTAATTCGAAGTTACCTAATCTACTTAAAAGGTGTCATTAAAATCGAAGAGGGCGAGTAATTTAGTATTCGGCCGGTCTCGGTCGGCCACCCCAGACGTTAAATAATAAATATGTAGCACCATACCACCTGATCGATACCCACCAACGGTGACTTTCCCGGACTAACATTCATGTTTTGTAATTCTCGTTCATAGAAATGGTTATTGATAATGAAACAAATATGTAAGCAAATGAGAATAATTGTAGTGTTAGAGTAATGCTACAATAAGTTCTATGACAATGTATGGCATGTTTCTCGCGCTGTGTTTCTTCTCAGATATGTTTTCGTCAACTTCGAAAACGAAGCAGATCCTAACAAGAACTTGGAACAGGTATTATATAATAATTAAAACATATCTTTAATAGTGAATGCAAACCTTGAGCAACGAACTTGACAGTATCCTGAAATTACCAAACGTTTTACTAAGTACCTATCTGATATTTAATTCTTTGGGCTGAATTTCTGCTAAAAGTCATGAGCGATTGTGGAAAATACGTTTTATCGTAAAATTATATGTACCTCATTTTTACTGAGGAAGGAATAGTTACTCGTGACATAAAATTTAAATAAAACTTTTCAAACTTTGAACCTACATATAACCCCTTTAGCCTCTTAAGCGTTAAGCTTCCAAAATCTTTCTAAGTACACACCTGCACCCATATAATACAATTCTAAATGTTATGCCTCTAGATTCAGCTACTTATACAGGCTCTACGTTGTAATACTAGCAATCAGTCAGGACTTACTTATTTATATGTATAGATATTTTTTAAGAAAAGTATTTGTAAAAAATGTTTGGTCATACGAGTATAGATTAAAGAGAACGCAACTCAAATAAATCAAAGTTCACAAAGTAGGTACAGCGACAGGTGGCCAATATGTTTATGTTTATAATGTGATGAAGCGGGTGAAATGCCTACCTTATGTAACTTTGGTTTATATTTGGAAGACAAAGTTCTTGGTCTTATTGAATATTGGCATTGGGTGATATTGCTTTGATTTATTTAAGGGTCGGCGGTTTATTAACAAACTTTTCAATAGCAATAAGTGCTTCTCAAGCTCAGTAGATCTTCAGAATCTAAGAGTAAGGTTTGTTTTTTATGTTTGCCACTCAGTAAAGTGGCAAACATAAAAAAAAAATACTAAGTGAAAACATTTCTGTTGTATCTACAACTCATCTTAATAAAATTTTGCTTTATGCTACGAATGCGACCCTTTTATATTGAACCGTATATCGAAATGGAATTAATACGCGAATTGCGTAGCAGCAACGCTTTTAATTTAACGAATTTCCCAGAAAAAAGATCAATTTCATAACATTCGTTGATTGGGATTCGTCGGATCCGTTCAACTTTTGACATTTTGTTTCAAAATTCCTAAAAATACTACGCGAGTACAAGGTACAAAAACATGTTTCTATTTTGTTTTGTGCCGTACCTACTTCTAGAAGTTGCGATTTCCGTGATGGTCGAAATCCTTAATTACGTGTCAGGAACCATTGCGTGTGATTTTTTTGATGAATTTCAAATATATTTTGTTTATTACACATCAAAAAATTGCGAGTGCACTTTAGAAAAATGTCTTATTTCGTTTGGCTGGTCGCATTCGTAGCAATATAAATGCAAGCAATCAAATTCAAGGCAGATAAAGTCACTCAATCTGATATGCACTTACTTTCTACACGCAACACAAGAAGAAATGGTTCGATAAAGAAAGAATTTACTGGTGCTTTCTAAACTTGCGGTATTAAGTAGCCCAACCTTAATCTAAAAGCTGTTTAATACCAAATTAATTAATGTGCTATTTGTCTCACAATCAAATCAACTTAAAATTCGATTTGACACTAAAGAAATAAATAATAATAAAATTAATCCGTTACATAGTTAATTTCGTTGGTACGATATCAAACTGTTAGGAAAATAATTCTGAATATATCCAGCAGCGTAGGAACGATGGGAGGCATGATCCCGTGAGTCGGTTCACCGGCTGTCGGTGACCCACACTTTGCTTGGAAATTCTTAAATCGTTGTCATATTTATTTTACCGACTTTAGCGCAGTAGGATCGTTAGTTCAATATTTGGATGGATAGAAAAAGTTTGTTTAATTATATTCATGCCCAATTTAGCTTATAAGAACTCTCAAAAGAAGGCGTCGCATTAATTCTCATTTATCAAAGCTAATTTTAATCTCAACTATTCCACTTATTATTCAGGACAAGACCGTGAAGTGTCATAACAAAAGAGATGGAAAGCGAAAGGGTATGTAGTGGAGCGATGAGGCGATGGAGAGCGAGTGAGTGGGCGGCTCGGGATCGATTGGACGAGCCATGTCGCTCGCGTGGCGCGCCCGGCGCCCTACGACCCTCGCCTCCACTTACCACCTTTTTACAAACAACCACTCCTGACTAACAGCTGATGGAAATGTGCAGAATGACAGACGGACTACCCGAGTTTCTCTCACGTGCTGTAAGATTTTGGTCATCAATAGTTTCACACAGCCTACGAGTTTTGAAATTTCGGCAGGAAAACGAAAATTTTTGAAATTAATCCTTTTAAATAATCCAATTCTAATGACAATCTAAACAATTTTCAGTAATAAATTTATTGTTTTATAAAACAAGAAGAAAAACGCCAATTTTGCAATATACAATAAATACTGTTTCATTTTCAAAATTTTTTTTTTATTAATTTAAAAATAAATGCTTAAGGTTTCTGTAGGTATAATATATGTCCATTTAAATGTAAAATACTGCGTTAAAGTAAAAAATATGTATAGCCTGCATTTGTGAATAGACTCTAAAGTCTAAATATTATTTTCACTGCTTTATTGTCCCGGCACTAGAGACAGGCTGGTGCCCCTACTGAGGCTTATCAGCAAGCCTTCAGTCGGATCGACCCTAATCTAATAATAGTCACGACATCCGTGCACTCGGCAACGGCAACAATGTCCTCCTGTCACCCACTACCTTCCACCCCCCATAACATCGTCACGCGCCGGCTCGCTTTGTTATCTATACACGCCCCGTTTCATGTACCAAAAGCTCAACGTCTTTATTTGTTCGACCCCCATGTCTATACGAGAAAATAACTACTTTGAGAGAAGGAAGTACATCAGAGGACATCAAAAGATGGGTATTGTTATCCTCATATCAAAACTCGCTACTGTGTAGGTTGTAGATACCTTTACAAGAGGAGAGAGACCTCTTTTCGAGACCTCAACAAAATTTCCTTTGCGTACAAATACGAGTAGTTTAGTATATTCAAAACAACAAATACTTATTACAGTTTATAAGAAGGAATCACAGAATTAATAAAGTAAAGCAATTATTTTAAGAATGTAAGTAGTTCACATACATTTAACCTTGTGTGAAGTAAATACATAAAGTGAATTGTATTTTATATAAACAAAAATAAAGTAGATAGCAGTACATTATTACCGATTACACAACATCATGCAACTACTGAAGTAAACTTATGTTTTTAAACATGTAACTTATTAACCACGTAGCATAAATATTGTAAATACTCAGCGAGAGACAACTTCAGCAGCAACACAACGTTCTTGCCCTGAACTTTTTGCCGTACAAAATTAGGAGTCAAAAGTGTTTGGTAATTGAGGTTTAGCCCACTTTAATATTCACGAGGTTGCAATATTAACATGCAGACAAAATATAGGTCACGTGGTGCTCTTGGTGAGAGCCAGCGACCCCCGTACGTAAGCGGCGCCACCCCGTCTGCAGCGAGACGCTCGACTACCATCACACCTTATTATATGCCTCATTATTCTGCCCATCCCTAAGGACTGTACTAAGATATGACAAAAACAAACCCACATAAAGTTTCTCACATTACCTACCTACAAGCACGCCTTTAAGATCTATTTACGTAACCGTATGAGCTCATGTTATTTACTGATAGACTTATTCGGAGCGAGGGTTGCAGACCGCCTCCGTATTGATCTCGAGTTATGAACGCGGAGCCGACGCCGCCGGCACTAAAACCGACATCGAAACTTTATTTTTTATGTCACGTTTTGTGTGTCACCGCATTTACTGGCAGTAATTTGAGCTAAAAATAATGTTATCTCTTGTTACTCCTTGGTGGATTACAAACTGCGTCGACGTATTCGTATACTTTTAATATTATACAGGCGTCTTCCAATATTTTTTTGTTGTTTCTGTTCGGTGTTCTACACTGGCGCTACATCGTAGATATCATAGTGGCTGCTTGTTTCGTAGGTAAGCGCTACGATCGGATGGTTACACATTTACCGCTGACCTTTCAGCGCTCCGGGGCTCGATTGTCCCGGTTCTGCTCGACTCCACAAGCTGTGCCGAGCGCCGTAATTGAATCTGGAGCATGCGAGCATGAATAAACCATTTAAACGCCAACCTTTCCTAGGCATAGTTACCTATAGGTAGACGCAAAGATTACTCGCAACGGCCCTATAACACAAGCTCTCGGGAATTACGTCATACAATTCTATGCGGTTCCTACTGCAATAATGTGCGATTTATATCTGATTAAGTATGGCTACTACGAGTAGCCATTATGAACTTACAGTTATATAACGACAGGGTCATTAATCGTAGCGGATAATGGGTATATAATGAGCACCAATCGAGTGCCAATTAAGGACGATGTTTCAGGCACTAAATCGATGCAGTAATTATGCTTCCGCGCCGTCCCTACCTACCCATTACCATTAATATTGTAAAATTGTATTTGACCTCCATTTCAAAATGTAAATTTTCAACCGCATCAAAAACTCTGTATGCGTTTAGTATATTTTCCCCTGACAATAATTTTATGAGCGAACAAAGCGTCTTTACTTTAAGTTTAGCAAAATTTTCTTTCAGGTCAGTATGGTTGTCTAGATACTCGCGTAGTCAAAAAAACGGAAACAAAAAATTGTAAACAATTAAACAGTAGTGTAAGTAGGAAAAGATTCTGACGTTATTGTACCTAATAGGTAGGTTGGTAATTTAAATGCATTGCCGTATGAAACAAGGTTGGATTTTTTCAATCAATAGACGTATGTACTATTTATTTCGTACGTCCTAGACAAGTCCGCTCTACCGAGCGTTGTGAGGCACCGTGGTTTGGTCCATGGCTTATCGTCCGTCGCTGGTCCCGGGTTCAATCCCCGGACAGGTCAAACATTTGTGGGCATGAACATGTCTTTTTGACCTATGTCTGGGTGTTTATTATATATATAAGTATGTATATCAGTCATCAGATTAACATAGCACAGGCTTTGCCTAGTTTGGACCAGAAGACCTTTGTGTGAATGTAATAGAAAAAAAAATTAGAGGTACTCAACCCGACTGCATTCTTTTCAAAGTTTTTGTTGACCTGGTGACCTCGTGAAAACAATAATCTTACTACTTTA
Source organism: Ligdia adustata (assembly GCA_947049295.1). Classification (NCBI taxonomy): domain Eukaryota; kingdom Metazoa; phylum Arthropoda; class Insecta; order Lepidoptera; family Geometridae; genus Ligdia; species Ligdia adustata. The sequence continues at coordinate 8,417,976 of OX346225.1, read as the reverse complement.
AAAACTATTTTAGTTAGAAGAATGACATTATATAGGAATTTCTTAAAGAAAGGAGTTTATTTTACTATTTTCTTGATATTTCTCCTGATAACTCCCAAACATGTAAACATTCTTCTAATCCTTTAAATTACTTTTATGCATTTTTAAATTGACTTCCCTTTATTTGGAAGAAATCTTCAACTTCAATAGAACTACGACGACTAAAATTTTAAAAAAAATTAAGAACCCTACGGAAACTACGACAGACGAAAGAACATTTTGCCAGACTAAGACACTTCGCTCGCTGAGTTAATTATATTAAAGTCAAAGGTCACTCGATCATTTACTCACTGATTAACACAAAATCTTGAAATTACTAAACCTACATAGTAGTGACTCCGACGAGTTTTTAACCGACTGTCATTGTTTAAATGCATAGCTCTTCTATACATATTGAAAATGTTTATTATCTAGAGATGAAATAAAACTCTTGAATTCAAAGTCAAGGGTACGCGGGTGGGTTTTTGCGGTAATAGAATATATTATCTGAGGCATTAAACAGCAGAAATTAGAATGAGTGCCTGGAACTTAACGATAGCAGTTACGGTTTGTTTATCTGCCCTTTATAGGACCACGCGCATAATTTAAGTTGGCTGGAGTTACTCTGCATAGCCGGAATGTATGTGCACTTAAAGAAGAAGCTAAGATTTTAGTGATTATATGTAATTTAAACTTTGATTCGTAGGCAATAACAAAATAGCAGAATTGCTGGGTACGAGAAAGGTATTAAAGCGATGATTCAATTTTATTTTATATGTAAGTACTTACTCCATGAATATTTTCTATTCCCACGGCAGTATTGCGTCTTCTCCGTATTAAAAGTAACCTATTTAGAATGGCGTGGTTTCTATTGCGAAGCACTGTATAAAAACCCACCAATAATATCTACCTTCACTAGCGCTAACATCTGTATAAAGTATGAAATAAAAGCCTTGAGATCAACAATCTGCAAGAAAGTGTGGAGTGAGGGTGAATGGCCAATTGATGAGACAAAGTTCATCCATCCTTAAAAAAGTCGACGAAGCAATGTAACAATTAGCTCTTATCACACGCAAATGAGGTAGGTACTGCTCTATATTCTTAACAACCGGATCCGATATTATTTAGATCAGCAGATCCCGCAAGAACAAATATTGAATGTTAGTCATCTGGTTGAAAAGGCCAGACAATAAAACATGCAACTCATTATTTGTTTCGTTTGAATAAACTGGTACTCCTCATAGGTATTTACCTTGATTGGACCTTAGATTGCCAAAACATCGTACGTTGATGTTTCAGACCTTATACTCCAAAAAACGTCGTCAAAATTGAAGATGTTATATCCCATCTTTTTAAATTTGGTAAAGGTATCCGACAGGGCTGCATAGTATCACTCATCTTATTTAACGCCCACGAAGAGTAAATCATGCGGAAAACTTGTGATAACTGAGACGGGGGTGTGCACATAAGTGAAGCAAAGTTAACAAATCTCGAATGTGTTTTAACCAGACTTCAGACCTTTTGTTTATCTCGGATCTGGCATTAGAAGCGATGGTTCCTGAATTGAGTGAAGTTGATGTGCGAAGTCGTATCGGAAAGGTACCATGTCTCATCTCCAGAAGATTTAGCAGAACAGAAGCATCTGTCTGAAAACCAAAATGAGACTTGTGCGGATCCTCGTTTACTCTATCTTCCTTCATGGGGCCGAGACATGAACTCTCAAAGCGGCATTTCGGTATCGCATAGACGCGTTCGAATTGTGGTGCTGATGAAGAATAAATACGGAGCAACGTGTCAATATTAAAACAGCTCTACACCATCTATATCAAGCGTATTCTGCACTACTTTGGCCATTTTGTTAGAAAAGATGGTAACAATCTCGATAGAATGAAGGTTACCGGCAAAGTAGATGGGAAAAGACCGCGAAGCGCTTTACGTAGTTCAAATTCGCTTCATTTTAGACACCACAGTCTACAACGCACTGAGGGCCTCTAGGATAGGGGAAATTGGCCTAAAACTGTAAGAGACAGGCTTCTGGGAGGTGAAGGTCACGACCCTTAGACATGAGAAATGCGACTTAACGAAGAGGAAAGTAACCAATGTTATAATGTTATGTTTGTAACTTATATAATATTAATCCAGGTTGTAAGCTTTACTGGTGCCAGATTTTATAACAATCCGTTCATTCCTTTGAACGCGAAGAAGTCAAAATTTATAATATTTGTGCGAGTATGATTATATTAAATTCAGAATAATAGAAGAAGTTAGTGACTTGAGCAGTATCATTGAATCGAAAAAATATTTATATAATGTTTTGGAAAACGAAGATAAAGCAGTGAAACTTCTTCATTTTACGAATATTAGATACCTACCTTTATTTTGTGTGTACGAGTAGGCGGAATTTGGGAATTTACACATGTTGTGATCACGTCACACACTCGGTGACCATCAAAACAACAGATGTCTGGTACTTACCGGTACACAGTACCTATCTCCAGTGTGTTGAACCATTATTGCAAATTTCTATTAAAACATATAGAAATAGAAATAAATTTTAGTGTCAATTATTGTGTAAAGGTAGTGAACGGAGGTCTTAAGTTGTAAACATGTCTTAACAGTCATTGTCCTTTCGAACATACAATAATCTATAATATTAACTACTTACAAAATTAGTGTAACAGCAATGTACCTATGTTACAAAATAAAGATCAGCTAGTTAAGTGTAGTACATATTTATCTAGAAAAACATATGGTTAAAAGGACTTGTACAATCATAATATTCCTCTAAATCGTAGAAAACTCTAGTTATAAGCCATTTTTTATTACTGTTTTAAATTTATTACCGTGCAAGGATCTAATATTGAGTGGTAAATTACTGTAAATTTTAATAGCACTAGTAAAAGTACTTTTATGGAACATTGCATTTACTCGTAGTTGGTGTTTCGATCGTAAAGTATCACAACGAGTAGACTTTTTATCAAAGAAATACTGCTGATTTTTTTACAAAGATACGTATTTCCATATATATATTTTTAACAAATTACTGTTATATTGTTAGCAAGTTACTGACAAATTTTCATCCTTAAATATTTTACGGCATGTTTCAACGCTTTGCAGTTTATAAACTGCTCTTACACATTTAAACAGTTCTCTTTTGTAATATGAACGTAGATTTTACTTCCACTGAGTTACTCCAAAATATTCTCCATACGTTAAATGAGGATAAACGTATATGTAGTATGCACTTTTTGCAGTGACTTTGGATGCGATGTTTCTTAGTATTAGAAGTGCATAGCAGTAGTTAGATAGTTTGGAATTTACTTGTAATACATGATTTCTTCAATTGAGTTGTGTGTCAAGAGTAACACTTAAAAATTAAGTTACGTTAACTTCATTTATCATATTATTACTATCAATACTTATATTCAATTGTAGACGTGAAGCTTTATAGTTTCTAAATTTAATGATTTTGTTTTTTTCTATATTAACTGTTAAATAAATGAATTCTAACCAGCTTACTATTTCTTGAAGTGTTTTACTAATTATGGTTTCAAATTCTGATTTATTCAGTTTGTATTATTGTATTTAAATGGTAACATCGTCAGCGAACATTACACAGAGATTTTAGTAACTAAGGGTAATTCGTTTATGTAAACAAAGAATAGTAATGGTCCTAAAATACTGCCTTGGACCCCAAGTAATATTTTGTTAAAACTAAATTGAAATTGTTATATTGTTTTTGTTCAATTGTTATTTTGTTTGTTGTAGAAAGCCTTAAAAGATGATTGATATCTATTTGATGAATAAGATTTCAAAAGAGATAAGGAACAAAGGAACCAAACCTTTATTTTGAATAAAACTTACCAAAAGCCGGGCTGTGGACTGTTGTATTATCAATAAATAAACACATCGCATGACACAGATAAATATACAAGTAATTAAGAAATAATGGAAAGAACAGTGGGATGTGTGACAGTTCGCGAGAGTTGGTGGTGACGTGGCGGGACGGTTTTAGCGCGAGCTGAGTTCTTGGCACTTGCAGAGTATCTCCCTAGCTACGCGATGCGACGCGCTTTCAATACACGCCTCTGCCTCACAAGCACAACAATCATCTAGGTCTTACTGATGAAATACGACATATTTCACGTAAATGACTCATGTGGATTATACACGACACGAAACATTGAAAAAACGCGAATAACGAACGCTATATTTGATATTCTTTTGACGTGAAACCTCGTAAACACACCCCGAACACACATTACATTCCTAATTCGAGTTAGAAAGCTTTACAGAAACGGTGAATAAAGCGAATGGAGGCTTTCCTGCAACAAAGGCTTATGCAGGAGGGTGGTGTTCCCGCGGGGGAAATAAACGAGCGGCCGTGTGCGAACGAGTGGCGTGGCGTGTTTACGAGGGCACCTCTCTCACCGCGTCCACCACCGCTTTTTCTGTTAGTGTTTGTATTTATACCATTGTCAGAGTTTTAATTCGCTCACGCACCGTATGAAGCAATAATTTTATAATAATTGTAGGCAACAAACTGTTAATGTGATGTCAGATTCTCGACCGCAATCAAAATAAATGGCGAAGGTTTTTTGAACAGCAGGTGTGGAGTGAAGAGTGTCTGTGAGGTTCGGTTAAACATGTCCGAAGTCTTTACCACGCTGGAAATAATATAGATCAAAGAGTTTATATGCATGTTGTCTTTTATTTTGTATGGAAATGAAATGATTAATATTTTTTTATAAGTTTTATTTATTTGCAACATAAGTTGCAAAAAAACGTACTAATAATACTTGAGGATAGTTGAATCCTATTGTCATGAGTCCTTGGTATCACATTATCTCGGCTATTAACGGCCGCGAAAGAACTTCATAAGGAAAATTCCAAGAGAACGTTTTCTGTGCCAGCTTTTTCTGGCACGACGTGCATCTACATAATTTGGGCCTTTTCCTGAAATTGTTTGCATTTTTTGACAGAACGATGACTGGTATGTACCCATTGCCTGGATCATGCTGCGAGCATTGTTTTTCTGCAATTAGTTTTATGATGGTTTTTCTCTATTAAAGATGAGTTTGTACAACAGCTAATTAATAAGGCCATCGACACGCTTACGACACGATTCCGTCGCAGAAATAACATCGCGGTGTGGCGCCGCGACGTAGGTCAAGAAGTATTTTCGGCCTCGCCTTGATACGGGGCTATGGCATATCATACTTGCGTTCGTTATAGCAATTCCGTCATATATTGCGTATGCGCAATGTGCGTACCGGTTCCGATTCCGCTGCTAATCTCCGAAACAACTTCCAGACATTTTTGTTTCAAGTGTAATTAGGGTTAGAATTTGAGTACGTATAATTCAAATTAGTAAATTTTGTAACCACTGTTCTGGATCGTCTTGACCTACACAACGAGAGTCTCGAGATACGTCCTACTCCAATAACTAGTTCATTATGTGATAATAAATATGAATGTTAATGGGATATCGTAATGGTTGGAACGACCGCACACCTACAGTGCAGTCTAATTTAATTGCCTGAGATCGTAATTAGAAGGGTACGCGCGGCTCGCGCTCTATTTAGTTCGAGACATTGACCTATCTATGTGTCCAAGTGCTATCGTTTTAGCATGTAAATGTGCTATACATTAAATCCAACTAACGATACATTATGTTTAGGGATATTTTTAACATAGCAGCTGTTGGATGCGAATCGAGAGTCATCTGGCACGTGTACTTATACAATCAGTGCAAAGTTATTTTAGCGCTAATGAACTTTGTCAGTCCTTTCTTATAACGACCTAATATATTTAAGATGTAAGGATATACAGACAACAACCAGAGGCTTAGTCAATTAATGTCGGTTCTCAGGCGATGTACGTCTAAGTATTTGAAAAGAATTGCTCTTTAATCCCGTGACCGTCGCGTTACGGTTGGAAACAATAGCAACGTACTATATACATTTTCTCTTAGTTATTTGGTTGATTGAACTCTGGTACATTAGCACTGATTCAGAAAGTTTCCCTGCAACTCGGTTTGAGCAGTTGTTATAAACAGGCAGCGCAGCATAATTGCTTTTCCAAGTGCTGTTACCACCGTTTATTCATTCTTTTCATTCTTCCTGAATCGTTTCACGTGAATTAGTTTAAGTATGAACGTTTGTTAAAAAAAAATATGCAGTCAAAAAGCGTAAATAGAGACATAAAAGCATACATAAAGTGTTAATCATTCGAAATTGTGATGAACCTGGATATTTCATAACATTTTGGACTTTGTATAACGGTTTCAGTATTATTTGAAGAATCAGTATTTTAATTGTTGTGTAGGCATTGAACTTGCCTTAGTGTCAGTCTTTAGATCGTATAAAAACCTCTGGCTACTAATTTTTCTACTAGGCCCAGACCGTAGTCTGTAGTAATATCATGAAATTTACAACTACGAACTCGTAGTTGTAAATTTCACTCCAAAGTCACCCATCCAAGAGGTAGCCGTGTTGAATATTGCTAATTTTTAATGATCGGTTAGTAAAATCTAAGCTTGCTATTGTAAGGTGTCTATGCATATACCTATTAATATTGTATGCACTTCTTAAAACACACTACGGTGAACACCTGTCTGGTACATTAAGTATGCATTAGAGAACGTGTTTCTGAGAAAAGCTAGTGTTGTTTACCTACTGATAGAAACTCAAGCTTCAGCATCTATTGTAAAACGAATCGCCTAGTTTGAGTTTCCAATAACCAGCTATTCAATATTTATAACTTCATAAAATAGATTTTATGCCATCCGCCCGTGACTCGTAAATAAGCAATCCAATTTTCGGTGGTACTCGTAGTCTACTCATGCATGTAGATTAGCTTTTGGAGCATAATACTTGGATGCGATGTTGTGTACGTAGCTAATCCTAAGATTGTTTAAATACAGTTGCAAATAATCTAATTACACATATCAAATACTTATATGGAACTTTTATTCGTCATTGATCACGAAATCTCCTGTTAATTTGAGTGAAAAGACTAAAATTTAGGTCAGAATCGGGGAAGACGACGACGAAACCGAAAAACGACGACGTGTTAACTTATAAAAGTTCAACGCGTCTGTCTATGTGTGTGTGTGTGTCTGCTTGTGGCATCGTAGCTCCCAAACGGATGGACCGATTTTGATTTTTTTGTTTGATAGGTGTATTATCCGGGAGTGCTCTTAGCTATATGACAAATTTGAAGTACAAATATATAACTCCCTCATTATGGGTAACAAAGAAAAGGGCTTGACTAGTGGAATACTATTACATTATGATAATTTCAAATCCAAGATGGCTGCCACAACAAATGTCAGGGCTTATCAAAATTTTAACATTTAAGTACTTGTCTTGATTATTTTTCTTTTAGACGGATAAGGGCGCGTCAGCAGTTTTTTGTCAACGCCAAAGTCTCCCCAAACGTTTTATGATTATTTTCCATATTCTACTTGTTCATCTCCTTTATACACCGCAGCCTCCAAACAAGGCCCCGTAGCAAGACACCGCACAGGCCCAGCTTGCCAATTTAACGGCTCTCGTTAATGGCGACTTTACGACGTATACCACCAATTTACGATATATTGGCGAGCAGTCGCTGCAAGACGCCCATTGTCTTATGACGACCGTTTAAAATAATAATAAATGTATCCCTGAATTTATGCTATCGTCGTCAACGTAGCCGCGTGGGGGTCAAAAAGAACGAAACTACGAGACTTTATTGGCGAGTCGTATCATTGTAGAATGTGTTTACGAATAAGCTCTGCGAACAAGGTTCATCAAAATTTGTTCAAAACTGACATTCGAACTATGTGTACACGTATACCTAATAATATCCAAATATACAAGCACACATACTGATAAGTTAAAGTAAATTTTGTTAGACTTGAAGCAGAGACACTTCGTTTGTTTCGCTTGTTCGGTTGATTACACTGAGTGAGTTGAGCGTTGGTTTCAATACCTATCGGTCGCAACGCAGGCCATAATACTCTGAATATAATGGATATCAACATAAGTAGTAGAGTATTAACTTATATCGCAGGCACTCTTCAACTCATTTATCCGTTGAAATGAAATTCTAACAAAAGTTGAACAAAATTAAACAGATGCGATTGAATGATGTTTCCTGCGACATATTTTTACTGCAAACTTTATTTCTAGCGCCAATATCAATCATGTGACGTACCTATAATGTTCGGCTATTTATTAAACTAAGTGAACGATGCGGGCTTTTTTCCACGATTTAAAAAAGCGTATCCGTTAAATTCGAACGTTTTCATGATGATTTTAGCATGGTTTTTATGTTGCTTACCCACTGATTATACCTATATAATTAGAATTCGACAACTGCTATAAAATTCATTTGATGGTGAGGAAACTTGCGTGGAAAAGAATTTAGGAAGTGAATATAGTATTATAATTAATTTAAACATGAGTTAATGTGACGCTAATGGCAATCTCCGGGCGGCGCGGGTGGTGATTTGTCTGCGACGGCGCGGACGACGTGAGGAGATCGAGTCTATAAAGTGGTCGACACGGGTGAGATCAAAGCATATCGATCACTGCCTCTCGGTTTAGTAAACACAACATCGGCAGCCCTCCTGTGGTGTTGTGACGGTGCGCGTGATTTCTAAGAACACGAACCGACCTGAGCTTTCCGTTCTGGAACTACGTACCAAATTATCCGACTCACAGTTAATCCGACGCTATTAGAGATGACCTTGACAATTGTAAATATTTATAACATGTTACCATAGTCAGTGTGAATGTCTTCTAAATTTACGTTATGATTTCGGAAGGCGGGGATACGATTCGATAATATATTTACGCATGTATTACTCTTATATATTATAAACAATATATTTCAATCTTACGATGTTATTTCTAATACTACCCGTAAAGCTTTCCTTCGCTCGTCGTGGCGTTTGCTTAATGAAGTGTCAGCGTGTGTGATGGTTATAATGAAAAACTGATTTACGAAGGATCAAAAGAGTTGATTGTAAAATAAATAGGCCTAATGGGAATTAAGCTTCATGCAACCATTAATAATCTAGTATGAACCAAGTTTTACCGAAACCAAATCGCTGAAGTATCATTAATTTTCGAACACAGCGAACAGAATCTGATTCTAGTTTTATGCAAAGAGTAAATGAGATTAGGTATAAAAAATAGAGCTCTGGTGCTCATCGATTTACCATAAAATCAATGTGTTTTCTTTATTAATACAAAATGCCTACTTCTGAGGAGATATTACTAAGAGAATTCATTAATTGAACTAGAATTCATTAATTGAAGTAATGAAAATATAGTTCACTCTAAAGGTCGTAACAAGCACATTGACTACAACTACAGTACAAGAACTCGGGCAACAAAATACGTAGCATACTCAAATAAGCTAAATAATGCAGAAAATTTAGCTCAAGGCGTATGCTCTACTCTACGTGTTCTATCAATTGTTTCCTTACATCTCAATTATCTGTTGGTAGGTACACAAGTAAACGCTCGTTACAATGAACGTTGTTTATACACTAAAATGGTTTATTGTTTCTCAAAATACACATCTATACCGGCTGATTTTATTTACATCTCTACATTTTATTACTTAATGTAAGGTGCGCTTTTATTCAATAAAAATCTTACCAAAATAATAAATATGCCCACCTGATATAGGTATACCAAGGACCTGAGCTTTGGGATTATTGACACTAGCACTTTCCCAAGGTTTTGCCTGAAACCTATGCAAAGTGCTTATTTTTTGTGAATAAAAAGCATCGGAAAAAAAATTGCCTTTAGGAACTCATTTTTTATGGGTGACTAGTTCAAATTACTCTTCAGATGGTATGAATGAACTTTGACTTGGGCCGTCGCTGGAAGAGAAGAATCGACATACTCTGGCATTCCAGAGGTAGGCATTTCGACCAAGCAAAGGTCCACCTTTGCTTGGTCTAAATGCGTTTCCGCTCGTCGTTGTAGCTACGAGTAGCTAGACGTTAAACTAAAACGTGATAAAACAAATTTTAGATTTTTTTCGCATACCGAATATTTTATATAGATCTGTGTTTTGCAAATATAAACATATATATTTCGATATCATTTTAAGATTCCAAACATAAGTTTAATGTTGTTGATTTATGCGTATAATAAATCTTACAGTTCAGCTAATAAAAATAATAAAACATCTATACGAATGTGTGAAATATTCTAACGAGTTTTATGCGAAGACCATCAAATCGAGCGGTCGGATTCATTAACGTTTCGGTGGTAAACATTATCCGGCAGACTTTTGTGCAAACAGAAAACCGTACAATTATCTGCATGAAGGAATTCTTCGCTTCGTGAATGTCGTATAGTTTATTTTCACTAATCAAAGATGCTCTTCTGAAGTACATTTAGAAGAAATATGGGAAAGTTTCGTCGGAAGTGCGCCGAGCTAGGTGGCTGGCAGGCAGCCAGCCTCGCCGCCGAGTTCCTGTCACTTACTTCAATGTAGAGAGAATTTGAGATACCGAAACAAGTACAGAAAATATTGATAGAAATTGTCTAAATCTATTGCAATAAGGTTTTTATTGAAATTTACTTATTCAACGCTCGCCAAAAACTAATCTGGAACACAGCGCTCGTTCTACTCGTATCAACAGAGATACCCTCGAAATACGCTTCTGTACGTGAGAACTGGAATCATATCTGCAAAACAAACACACGGCACCATTTTCCAATTGGAATTGATCATTCGGTACATTCGGTTGGGATAACATTCCTACTTACCTACTTAAATTTGAAATTCACAGATATTTGCACAAAGCATTTCAGAACTCATACGCATTTGCACTTTGTTAATTGAACAGAATTTTCTCAAAACTGGGTTAAGTACGCGTACCGACAGCAGCCGTGCAAAATGTTTTATATTTACGTCTCTCTTTTCTGCTTTCTCGACCGTTTACGAACATAGGATCGTACTTTGTGAACAGCTCAACTTCCTCATTCTCCGAAGTTTTAAACCAAAGAGGCTGTAAAAGACATCGTCTTTGTTCTCAGTCGTGGCCGGATGGCTTCTATCCGAGCTCATCGCGGCTTTCCATCTGCGTCTCTCGACGATCCGGAGAATGAACTGGACTTTTTATAAAACAGTGTTGGTGACTTGAACATTAGTTTATGGTTAGATAGGTATAGGTTTACACCCTTTTTAATAAAGTTATTCCTCAAAACTTAGAGAGCGTTTCCAGCTAAGGGTGCACAAGTCACTATACTCATCCAAAGAACAACACTAACTCTGAATTAAAAAAAATCAGCTGTGTCATCAACGACGACCGATCAACTTTTAGTTTAGGATGAGTATAGTGACCCTCTTTCGGCTCAGTACACCCCTAACCGAAAACCTGAAAATATATTAGGTACAAATATTGTGTATAACACATATTAAAATACAATATAAAACACAATATTGTGTAAAGTTTTATTCCAGATCTAAGTGCATAAATAATAAGAAATCTGTCCGCCTCTATTTCTATTGCTTATGCTAATATCTATACCTAATGTACCCATACTCACGTTTGGCAGCGGTTTGCTCAGAGCTCTGATGGTTATGAGATGTGAAATATTGTACTATCCTTCCTATCCTTTAAATTTGTTGTCAGTTAATTTTACATAAAACATATTGATATCTACGACGATCAAGTAATAAGAAGAGACTTCAAAAAAGCCGACTGCTAAATCTTTAAACCTGTGTATAGTTATTTTTATTTTTTTTATGTACCCAGTGTCACTTTCACGACCGGTTTGTTCCGCTTTGCTCTAGTCCCGCTATGCTCGGCTCAAAAAATACTTACTAAAAAGTGCCACTATGCACGGCATCAAATTCGATTACAATGAAAAAGAAAACTATTACAGTATTATATTTAAGCAATTAACACGTTAATCAACATTATAAGCTCATCTGTAGAATTACAAAAATCTCAAAAACTATTACAAAACTCTAAATTTATTAGGAAACCGTGGATAACCCCAGGTTTACTAAAATGTATGAAAATAAGAGATAAACTACAACGCATGTCAAAAAAAGATCTAAATAATTTTAATGCATTAAATAATTACAAAAGATACAGAAACGTATGCAAAAATATCTTACAAAACCTAAAAATATCATATGAATTTAAACTATAGAAAAAAGCAACGGCAACAGTAAACAAATTTGGAACACTTTAAAAAACGTGTGTAATTTAAAAGCTGCCAAAACGTCAAATCCTTCCCTACTTAACTCCAAACCTGCCCCAAAAGACTCCTTAAGTAACGTCAATAATTATTTTGCCACCATAGGCGCAACACTTGCAAATGACATTTTATCAAATCTTAAAATACCTGAAGATGAATTAGCAAAACAAGTAAAAATTGACAATTCCTCATAAAAATCACTATTCATTGCGTCTATGAAATAAACAAAATTATAAGTAGTTTGAAAACAAAGTCAGCCCCAGGCATGGACAATATTAGCAACCATCTATTAAAATTAGGGAAACATAGTTTCTGGCCCAATTGTCCACATTTGTAACCTCAGTCTGCAGTCAGGACGTGTTCCAAATATACTAAAAGAGGCAAATATATGTGCGATCTATAAAAATGGAGATGCAGATGAACCTTCGAACTATAGACCGATTTCATTGCTGAGTTCGATCTCTAATATTTTGGAGTAAGTAGTCAACAAAGCCCTAGTTACTTGCTTAGAGAGCCAAAATATCCTATCAGATAACCAATATGGCTTTAAGCCTGGCAGGTTGACGGAAGACGCTGTTACCGCACTTATAGACCATGTGTCAAAAAACGTGGATTCAGAATCGTGGATATAGGAGTCTTTTTAGACCTTGCCAAGGCCTTTAACACCGTTTCAATGCCAATTCTTATCAGAAAATTAGAAGGTATTGGAGTGAGAGGCATAACCTTGAAATGGTTCGAATCATACTTGTCAGGACGTAAACAGAGGGTACGAGTGGAGGGCCAATTTAGTGACCTGTTAGAAATTCTATTTGGAGCGCCCCAGGGCAGTGTATTAGGACCTACCTTATTTTTGATGTATTTGAATGACCTCTGTAATATGAGGATGTCTCAATCAAAGCTCTCTGCTTTCGCTGATGACACACCTATAATATTCAGTGGTAACACATCGGATGATGTTGTCAAAACCACCAATGAAGGTTTGAAAAAGGTAAAACCTTGGCTACGAAACAATTTACTTACCCTGAACGCAAATAAAACCAAAATAATTGCTTTTAGGGTCTTTAGCAGAACTGGTCCAAAACAGCCTGTCTGTATAAAACTACACACGTAGAATAACGATAGTTCTAATCTATGTGTATGTCCAAAACTAGGACAGGAAAAACATTATAAAGACTTTGGCATTTACATAGATGAACTACTCACATGGACTAAATAGATAGAAGTCTTAAGTGGTCGGCTCCGGAAATTGATCTTGGATTCAAGAAGTTAAAAGCAATTGCCAACAAAAACGTTATCACTATGGTATTTACCTCACTTTGCCAGTCGTTGGTTAACTACTGTATAGTCACATGGGGATCAGCTGGAACAACAAACTTGCTAAAAGTAGAACGAGCACACCATGAGGTTTTGAAGTTAGCGTACAATAAAAAGTTTAGATATCCAACTGAAATGCTGTATAAAAGACACAAAACAAAAGACTGTTAGACATACATAATGACAACTGCACTGCTATACCACCGGACAGCAAAAGAGAAACAAATTGGATCACTACGAAGACCCATGTGGCCTGTAACAGCCAGTGTGAAAAGACTAATTGGTATAAGAGGTTACGAGTGTCGAGGTAGTTATATATATACACGTCTTAACAAAAAGTTAACTATAGGAGAGGATTCACAATACAAATGTAAAAAGAAAATAAAGGAATACTTATGTACACTTAATGATACGGAATCAGAAGAATTATTTAGAATACATATATAAGTAGCACGGTGTTGCTTACCAAATACACATGCAAGTAGGTACACATACACATATTACATACACTACATACATACAAAAACATACATACACACACATATACTCACACCCGCATACATGTAGGTACATACTCACACTATTCCTACATACATTAACACTCATACACTTCCACACCCATATACACACAACCGCGTCTTCAGCACATACATACTCGTATTATAATATACAGCAGCAGTATCTACTACTATCTACCAGCGGAGAATGTAGTTACGAACATAGGTCGGTAGACCTGATGCATCACGTTCAGTTTCTCTCTCTCTGTAGTTGGCCATAATATAAAATACTAATCTATAAATAATGTATTACTTCTAATACTGACACTAATTATAAATTGAATGAATATAAACAATAACATTATAATGACAATTAATGCCAACTGAATTGTATAACTATAATAATAATCCATATAAATGTAATATTAATAATTAATTAAATGATTTGACTATTGTTATTGTAGAACTAGCTAAATTAACTCCGTAAATCTACATCTTATTCTCTATTCTAAATTGAAGTCTATACCATATTATGAAATGCATTTATACATTTCATAATATGGTATAGACTAAGTAAATTAAACAACGGAAGAGCACTAGCTACCGCAACACAGGGGATCCTACCGCCCTAGCTAGTGAACATAACATCATTAGGAACAATTAAGCAATAGCAATGTACATAATAATAGCACAATAGTATTACATAAATAATTTTAATTAGCTATTAACACTTATATAATTGCTATAATTTTCACCTGTGTTTTTGTGTCAAATAAATAATTTTTATTATCATTATATTATTTATTAACCATATAACAAGCATATTAAGAAAACTCTAGTTTAAATGTATTTAAACAGGACGAACTTTTGTATATTTCATTCTACGATTCTGTGTATTTTATTCTTATATATGTACCTACATTACTTTAATTAATAAGACTGATTTTTTTGTAATCAATAGTTGATTATAGGTATATTTTTTTTGTGCAGTCGATAAGTCTGTTATATTATCTATAAATAAGACTCCAACTTCATTTTTATTATGTTATTTTATATATATATATATATATTTGAAAGATTCATTACTATATTGTTTACAAAAATATCTTAGAATTGCTGTCAAACATGTATGTAGGTACTTGGTCTGTCTTCTGTCTGCCATTTCTACTCTTTTCAATGACAGAGCGAGTTAAATTTTAACCTAGACACGAATTGCCTTATATTTAAAAAAAATCAAACTGTTTTCTTTTTAACTGTACCTTCTATTGTTTAGACAAAATCGTTAAACTTCCTGCATAGCGACACTTTTTGGTAGGTATATTTATTTTCGAGCATAGCGGGACTGGAGCAAAGCGGAACGAACCGCTCACGACTAGGACGAATCTATTGACACCACTCACTTTGAATACGACCAAAGAAACATACTTTATATACAATCACTCGAAAAACATAAGTCTCCTTCTTTCGCAATCGGTAATACGTTGAAACGTACATGCAAAATAACTTTATTCTACCTTCCTATTTAAGTAGCTATAAATGATGATTTTGCTTCATGTATATATAGGTAACTAAGTAAATTAGTTATTCAATGATTTTTTTATCGGCCCCAACGTACCAATAAATATCGCCAGCATATAGGTAAAACCGCTAGTAGTCTATTTACGTAATAATATTGTTAATTTTAATTGTGTTATAGTATTATTATGATTTTATCTTAAATATAATAGGATATATTATAAACGCCTACCCTTCATTGGATCGCCTATACGAGTAACCATCACCTCCACCTGATAGGCAGACAGAGCGGTGAAGAAATCTCTGCAATCGAGCCATGCTCTAAAAACAAGTGTCCAAATCAAGATAACACCCACACGAAACGAGTCACCACTTTAATTAGTGCAGTGACAAACTATTTATAACGCAACAAACGCATCAGAAGCCAAGAAGTTTAGAATAAGTAGCTACGTAGCAGGTGGACTGTGCAGTTAGTGTGACGTATTGAACGGAAATATGTTAGTCGCAGCTGGGCTCCGAGCTAGCCCTACGCCGCGAATCGCGATACGAGACGCTCCGTCTCAAATACGCTACTCGTATGTAATAATGGCACATTGCTCTACGTCAATTTTATTAATGACTGCTGTTTACAGAATCATTATAGTATTATAAATAATATTATATTGAAGAACAGCTTCTTCGATCTGTTATTAATCTAGTTGCGTGTTCATACGTAAGCAGACAAACATATAAAAGGATGCCTTTGATCAAACGTAGAGCTTTCGGCCATAAAGGAAACTGGTATAATAAATTGGCGGAACTGGCCATATCTAAAGCAAGCCATCTCCGCAGGCCTTTGGAAGTGGGTCAGGGTAACCGACTAAACTAACAGGGCAAATGCATGGCATTGGCAACTTTCAGAGTTTTACTTGAACGCTGAACTTGTAAGTGTCTTAAAATGTTCCTAATCATCTATGCCTAAGGTGTGTGTGTGTATGTGTGTGTATCTATGCCTAAAATTTATCATTGTAAAAGATTCAATAAGACAGCAGTGCTTTAAACTGTATTATTATTAATTAAAGCGATGTAGAGACGTTCGCACAATTACTTATGTTCAGCATGTTAAGATTCTGCATATCATAAACGCCTATTTAATTTTACGAATTCTGCGCTCATTTTTACCCGCAGGATTTTGTTTTGCTAATGTATGCATCCCGATTGCCTATTTATTTTTTATTCAAGACAGCTATGCATTTGACAACCAGCTCGCACGACTACAGAAACCAGCGACACTGTGACCCCTGGATGAAGCATGCCTTGCAAAGGCCGCCGCAACACACCGTTAGCTGTTTGATTTTTCAACTTGAGGGCTAGCTAGTTAGCCAGGCAAGTATTAAGATTGCCCTTCTACCATGCTATGGTTTCCACACGATGTTATCCTACACCAGTAGCTCAGGTTCTTCTTGCGTACCTATTTAATGGGATCGAACATCGTACTACTCGGTCACCATCGCTACAAAAAATTGTGGACGCTATGTGTTGACACATATGTCTCATGTGTGTGCTATGTAGTCTATCTAGGGCTACAGTATTGCTGATTTCCGTGGTCGTGCGAACTTGTGGTCAAATGCCTAGTTGTGTAGTATAAAATAATAAATATATGTACAATAATAATCTATGCAGGTTTTATTAATACTTAATATTAACCACATCTTTAGGAATTTTTAAGTAAACCTCCTGGCCTGGTCCTGGCTTAAAATGAGTGCACATGTTTTGGTCCTCAGATTTAAGGTAGCAAGGCTATATGTAGATAACATTCTTGTTCTACTTACATATTCCACAATGGGTACTTTATATTAGCATGACTTATATAATCAAAATAGGTTTACCCTTTTTTTTAGTTTCTTTTAGTAAATATAATAATTTTATTTTATGCATAATATATGCTCTGTACGAGCAAAACTGTTAAAACCATTTTTTTTTAAATAACTGTGTGTGTGAAACCTTGTACCTACACACTTTCACACTAAATATATACTTATCATTATTCTATAAGTAGGTAACTTCCTACTGCTGTGTAAGTAGGTATCGTATCCCAAAAAGCTCCGCAAAGAGGTGTCATGAACTCTAATGATGAATTGTTCGAATTCCATTACAACTTTTATGCATATCGATTTTATTTTTACCTAATAATAAATGCGTCGTAAAACATACTTTATCGTTAAAACTTTTACGTGTAGGCAATTCAAATGTCATTAGCTATATAAAAGCTGGTAGGAGTAAAATAGTTTCATTGACCGTTAACAGCAATCGATCATTGTGACTGGAATAAATTTCTAGTAGGCAATATGTCGGTCATTAGAGTATCATCCACAAATTATGTCCTCCGCTAAGAGTGCTCCGATACGATTAGCTATCATCATTAACGAGTAGATATGATAACAATGCTTGTCTGTGTACGGGCCGACTGTTATCGCCACTAACTGCATACCTACACTCGTTCATAATAGTGAAATGAATCTTTATATTTTTACCAGACTTCCAAAAAAAACTCGATTCGTCGAAACCTTTTATTATGTAGGTATATTCCCCAATTTCCCAGCGACGCCTAGAGCGATTTCGAATGTGTCTGATTATTAAGATTGTCATCATTACTGGTGGCTTTCTACAAAATTTCATGGCTGAACTTGTTTTTTTCTACTAACTAGTTTGATGAGTCATGAAATATTTTTTGAAAGTCAAAATATTCGTGTAAAAATAGTATGAGTGTTTCGACTTGCACTTGGACTTTCAAGTTCAAATTACTCCTTCGCTTAACTTTTATAATAGAAATTATCAGTAAAAAATAAAAAGTCATATGAGTAATTTATAAAGGGGACCTCAATACAGATTTCTGGCACGTGGGGCTAGTTTTCGCCGCTATTGGGTAGCGACACGGAAACTAAATTCCCAACCTTAACAATTTTTTTTTGTTCATGAGCGTCTTATATGTGTGAATATGTATGTTGGTCTTTAAGGTACTTATTGTATGGGAATAGTTGCCTGAAATAAATTGATTTATTATTATTATTATTAATACCATGTAGTATGAAAACCTTATAGTCTTAGTATACTTAAAGAGAAATAAATCCGAGCGCCAATAGTTTATAAGCAGATATTTTTGTGCTTTAAATATATAAGCTTGTAGGTGTTTATGCGAATACTACCGCAGATTTTTAAAGAGCAATATTAAACTTGTTTTTGTGGTAGAACTACAAGGAAAATAAAATGCCTTATATTTTATGGATGGGTAGGTAATTGAACTGCCCTAACTATACATACAAAGGATATATATACCTATATTATTAATATAGATTACATAAAAAGTATTCAATAAATAGTTAAGTGGCTCCAGTGGACGTGAGTAGAACCTTAAATTTAAAAGTTATATTCAGTTACCTATATTATCAGACAAGACAGGATCGGCTCATAAATTATAATTTTATCTTCACCTACCCTTAAACTATTATATTATTATTATGTATTGTATCATCATCATCTTCCTAACCTTATCCCACTACGTAAGGTTGAAACAGCATGTCTTCCCTTTAAATTGTACTCATTCAGTTTTACTTTCAACAGTCGTCATTTCTTCACCCATGCCACCTTCACACATATTCCTCTCTATACAACTCATCCACGTAGATCGCCCCCTCCCTTCACTACCATTACTATTATCCGTAGCTTACCATCATTCTCATTGACGATCAAAAGCAAAAAGTCTAAACAAGCCAATCTGCCTGTACCTACCAAATTTCATGTATTTATAAAAAGTGCAGCAAGTTTGTAACTAAATACTAATATGGAACTCTAAAAAGTTGATTGACGGCTAACTTCATGCTTAGATCAATATTGACGGTAACGGCTTAATATAATATTCATATAAAAACTTGTATAAAGAACAGTATGAAACTCTTGCTATCGATAGGTAAATAGTTCAGTAAGTACATTTATGAAAACTTGATCAGCGCAGCGCTCCGACAGACGTGGCGTGGTCCCATGAAAATTGCTGATGATCATCAAACATTTATATGTATATATAAAAGAGTAAGTCCTGACTGACGTCAGTCAGTGATATTCGCTAGAATGCTAAGCAGAGCCTAAACCTCTGAACCTAATGAAATTCAATCCCTAAGGGGGTTAAAAGTTTTACTACTTATTAGTTACGTACCTAATAAATAGTAACATAATATGTGAATGCATAATAGTTGCAGTAGACTCCCAAGCGTCTGTAAACGAAGTTTTATTTTTAGAAAATTGGATTATTATAAATCGCGTATTTTTAGACGAACGCGTAAATTTATTAAACTGTTGCAAATGTAAAGTAAACATGAATCTATTTATTATTTGAGGTGGCAGATATGTCTTAAGCATATATATATACCATATCGTATAACTATTTCAGGTGGTCTCTATCAAACCTGCCACAATAAGAACAATGATTTCTCTAGAATAAACGACCCGACATTATTATGACGGGCTGACAATTACGAATCCCTTCGCCTAAAATTAGAATTATTATGGACTTCCTCGATCTGGGTTTCGATTAAAAAACAACCTTGATATTGTGTAAACATATGTTATTGAGTTGGCATTTGGCAGCTATCAGACAGACATGGAACGCTAACGAGTGCTTTAGCTACAATCTCATCGACAAATAACTACGAATAACTAAAATATCTATAAACTGGTTAACGAAAATTAAACTCTATTATTTATTTATCCAATTTGACAAACTTCAATATAAAAATTCTTAAAAGTCTTATTTGTCTATCTATCTGTATATAATAAAAGTCTAAGTTTTAGCCGACTGATATTACCTAAGAATCAACGCAAAGCCAAAGCCGCTGAACAGAGTGACATAAAATTTGGAGGGTGTATTCATCAAAGAGTGTAGAGGTGTACTAAGAAAGGATACTTGGCAATTCTACCCCTAAGAGGGTTAAATAGGTGTAAAAAGTGTCTAATTTCTTTATATTCCATTTTTCACGCCTGATGGCGTGACCAAGGGATATAGGGATTTATTTTTATATATGAATAATTGAAAAAAAACAGTTGGTAATTTTTTTGGTTCAGATGTTGTTGAACACTCATGTCGGTCAACACTCCACACCGCGTGAGTTTGCTAAAACATCATCTGGGTAACACTTTAAGTGAATCATCAGAGTCTATTCTAGGTTTATTATCATTGAAAACAATACAGATAAATCCCGGTATAATAAAAACACTCAAACGTAGTTCAAGGAAACTATTCATGTATAAATATAAACTTGACATCTGCCCAGGGCAGCGTCATACTTTCATCAACATCTACCCACAGACAGAAGACGCCACAACCATTTATATCTTTAGATTTTTATACTTATATAAGAAGTAAAAAAATCTATACTTATCCCTTAAGAAAGCTTCTAAACTATTTGTGTATATAGTTGTGTATCCTATTGTTGTTTCCGTATCGGGTATGTATAAATGCGCAAACATTAATTAACAATTAGCAGATGTATGAATATTCATATCAAACAAATCAAGAACCCGATTAATCTATCCACCCATCATTCCTTGATAGAGAAACAGTACAGCGAAAGAGCAATTGTTGCTCATGGTTGCTAATAATCTAATCTTTAGCGGAAACGCATTCATGTTTTACCACTAGCAACCAAAGACAATCATATTGACAAGAATGTTAAGGATGGCTCAGTCATCAAGAATTCCTACTGATTTGAGCGACAATATATTGCATTATTCACCCCGTTGCGAAGAGACCAAGTAACAAAATCAAAATATAACTAATTTTACGAGTGACGATTCACACCAACATACACATCTTCATCTTACTGTTCTTGCCACTTTGTCAGTAATAAACCGGTGCGTAGGGTTTGTGCCTGTTTTATGTCTCTACGGCAAATACCGTAAATTATTGGCAATACTCTTTATCGCTTTACTTTGTAGAGCCGGAGTCTAGCACTTCACAATATAGTGTGCGTATAAAATCACAAATCGTAAATTTCCTTACCAACTTTTAATGTGTTTACAGAAAACTTTCCGGGTTGTTACTTAGGCGCCAGTCATGAAATTAATAGTGATAGGTATCTAAATATATTATGATTCGACAGATATAGTCGTATACCTAACTATCGCTTCGCTGTGTATAACGTGTAACCGACTCACTGGATATTATTATGTACACTTTACAATTCGGTGTACAATTTACTATTTCCATACAGAGCTTTTAACCAGTTTAGAAAAGCTCGCTTTGATTGTTGTCTTATTATTATAGCAACTACCCCTTCTTCAATATAACAGCTGTTCCGTAATATTTGTATATATAATTTCAAAAATATGTTATATAATAAACTCCCATTACATATGATTGATGGGCAGTAGCGATCAAGATACAGCGAGATGCAGGGAAGACCGCGTGGGCAGCGCCCGCCCGTCCTTTGTTTCCGACACTTCGATCAATACGGACCGAGTCCAACTAACATCCCAATCTACGCTTTATTCTTTAACTGCCACCTGCCCACCTGAACGAAGCTCAAGAATTTAATTAACTAAATGAGAATTTATTGCCATACTTAATCCGAGTATAGAAGGAGGATTTGCGCAAAGAGCTATCGTGCTTACATTTGAGTCCTCCAGTACACAGATGTTGGCTACGAGCGGTCGAGCTCCCATTATAATATATTCAATCGATTCGCGATTTAACCAAAATATTTAAACGGAATCAGTAAAGCGGTTTTCTTTATACTTATATTTGTATCTAATTATGCAAGCTACTGAAGCCTCTTAATCCTGGTGGCAAGATTCCGAGCGACGCTGTATAGGGTCAGGGTGGCGGGCATCCCGCCAAAAGTAAAGGGGTCAAACGGGCTACTTGCATTGCAAGCTGGGGTTACGCAATGTTTTTGCCGGGATATTGGTACTTATTGATTTGCTGGCTCTATGTCCCTAAACTGTATAAAGATGTAGGTACCTAAGCTTGGTTATATAAGGATATCTGAAAATATCTAGCTTCTTAAATAAGGTACATTACAGACTTACTTAACTAGTACTACTTAGAAAGAGAGTATAAACTCGATTCAACACCTTAGTTTTACTAAAAATGATAGTAAAATCTACCAAACCATTGTTGAGGTAAATCTATAGAAAAAAATTAAAACATACACGTAGAGACAAGAGCGTGTGAATGCTTTGAAGAATGTCTTATTCATCGAAACCAAAACCAAACTTTGATAGCATTTAATTCGTAGGTAGAACATATTCAGCTATAGGTACTCCATTCATTTCAAATGGAGAGCAAAAAACGTACGTTGACGCAAAAGTACGTCGAGAGCAGCGAACGATGAACGAAGATAAACGATGCATTATTATTATATCGTTATCAATACAATTATGTATCGTTTGCCTGTCGCTTACGCATTTACCGATTTTCGTGGTACAGAGTTTCGCTCTCCACTTGAAATAGACTATAGGAGTATAGGAGCTAGTCTAAGAAAATTTATATAACCTCAAGTGAAGTGAAGTGTTTATATTTATGAAAATATTGACTCAAGATTTCAGTTAACACCTACTACATCTTTATACAGTTTCGATATCCTAAAATTAGATACAAATATAGCAATTTCGCTTATAGATTTTCAGGGAACAAAGGCTCTGCCAAGTAGGTTGGGTAACGGTTGCTATTTGGAGAGCGGCCAGCGGAGGCCCGAAGCCTGAAGCCAATATTTGGTATGTTGCATCACGTGTAATTTCATTTTGTCTCATACAATATTTAAGTAAGATGCTAAATAGAAAGAAGCGTAATGGGTATTTGAATGAAAACGTGATTTTCAAACTTGATAGCTGGTACCTAGGTAGGTACTTCCTTAAGAAAGTATATAACGATGTCGGAAACTTTTTATCTACCTATCAATATTTGTATGTACATAAAATTATACAAACATATCCCTTATGGACAGTCAGGTTAAAAATTTTCTTTTTATTTGGCCCAGACTACTTTAACAAATCGAGAAAGATACAAACATTCAAAACCTTCTCTTATTTTGAAGTCGGTTAAATCGCTTTATTGTTCGTGGCTCCGGTTCGATTGGAGCACGGGAAATGAAAAGCAATCTTAAAAAATAGTTTGTACAATTATCATTATGGAAAAAATCCACTTAAGTTAAATATGGTTCGCGATCACTTTCCCATCGCTCACTATCAAACGCTAACATCTAAATTCAACAAGCCATTCGTAGCAAAGCTTCTAACTAGGTCAAATTGACTATAAGTTACATTTGCAAGCAGGTATCTATAGGTAGACACTAAATGCTGGTAGGTAGTCAATAGGCAGAGGCCAAGACTCGACAAGATCAATAGTAGAACTTAACTTGAGGCAGTTTGTAAGTTGCACAATAGCAGTTGCTCGTGATATGTATTGCTCGTAATGTGGCAGTATGTATACAAAAAAATGCATATCACGGCACCGACATAATTAGGCTACGCCTGAAAGCTTCCAGGGGACAAATTGTCTTGCTGGGTTAACAAATCATATGGAAGGGTTATTTTGTAATCAATCATATGTAAGGGTCGTATTGGTTATTTTGCTTTTACCCAAGTGTTTTACGCTATTAAATCGATGTAATTTTCCATTCCTACTAAGGTTGTCTGGAAACGATCACTTTTTAGCGATATGATCATATTCATACTGATATTGTTATCCATTACTTTTTCTCAGTTTTAGAAAAAATCTAAATATTGTACATAACGTAAAAAATTAAACTAATTTTATACTATATACATATAGACAACCACGACTATCTAAAAGCTTTGCTCGTTACGGTGGAAAACAGGAAAACATTGGCAATTTTGATAGCATCTCCACGATAATAATTTTATCGCGCTTTCTTCCTGCCTCGTATTTCAGCATAATGTGCTTAATCAAATAACCCGGATGAGGCAAAAGTAAAGGGAAATAGAGAAGGTAACAAATGCTGGGCCTGGCACGCAACGAGCGCGCAAACAAAGGGGATGAGCGTAGGAATTTGTTCAGCTTATTTGTTGATCGAACAGCACTTATTATGCTACTCCTTAAAGCTTCCACCTCTGCAAATATCCTCTCCGCAGCGCAGTTAACAAGCGAAGAAATATAGAACACAAGTTTATACTGCGGAAGTTAGAAGAAAGTGTTTTCTTCACAAGTGTTCTCGAGGTGGTAATTCATTAGATATTCTATTGAGGGACTCATAAAAATCTGACTGATTTTAAAAATCAGAATAATTTTTCTGAATTGATCGAGTACTTATTGGCGAAGACGCAAACACTAGGCAGGTATTTATTTAAAGCATACTTCATTGATTATTAATCTTTTAGGACGCTGTGGGATGCCACAGCATTTCACAATAGAAAAAGGATATTTTAATAGGTAGGTACGTACAACCAATTATAGGGCACTAATTATAGCAAGATAAGTAATAAATAACACAAGAATTATTAATATCTAGTCAATACATAGTACCTAATCAATAAAAGAATTATATGAGTAAATAGAATGAATTTAATTGTTAATTAGATTCGTTATCATTTAGCCGTTTGATAGTGTAGTAGTAACAAAAGCGTATTGGTGACTAGCCAAAATATTACACAATAGCGCCAATTGAAGCTCTTCTAAGCGAATCTTCGAGCTGATTGTGACATTAAGGTATGACTTTTGTGGAGAACAAACTGCATTAAATGTCAGTCAGTAATTACAGGTTTTCTTTAGATATTCTATAAATACTCGCTACCGGTACTTTTGAATCTATTCTGTCCAATATAATACATCACAAGACAACAACTGTGGCACCTACCTATTGCCAAACGGCTGTTGTTGACTTGCCGAATGTCGAAGAGTTGCGAAAATGGGTCACTGTCAGTGGATGACATGAAGTGTTACACAAATCGATGCAAATCCACTTCAAACATTTTCTTCACACAATCTCGCTTTGTGTGCTGGTTTCACTTGCACGAACTTATTTTTACCGCGGAGCTTTCCTTTTCTCTAGATAGGTATCATATTCTTAATGATGTTACCGCTACGTACGAGTCGTCGTACCGATTTTCTAATGTTGTTTTCATTCAGATTATTTTAGTGAAAAACTAGTTCAATAGGCGGTGCTCTAATATCAATTATATGAATGACCGGACGATGTTTACCTCCCCGTGTGACCTTAAGAAGGCGGATACGATGAGAAGATCCGAGATTAACTATCGATGCACTTCACGTGTAACTGCTGCAGTCTACAGCCAGCGAGCCTGGAAGGATCAGGATGCCGCGGAGAGATACACCGGGAGCACTAGCACTGGGACGGATGAGTGGCTCGAGAGAGTCGCGGGAAGCCTCGAGCTAGTGGGGATTGAAGGATAAATCGCGGAGCCAGAACCGGCAGTCAGTGGTCGCTTGGTGCGAACGCGTCTTGCGGCGGGCGGTAAGAGCGGCAGACAGTGGAGCGCGCGGGCGCGGACTGCCGAGTCGCTGCCGCTATTTGCGCCCGCTGTGCTCGCTCGCCGCCCTACCCCGCCCGCCCAGAGCTTTCTCTGCGCAACGCAACTTTTCTTCATTTCACCTGTAACTGCCATTTGTTCCAGCGATTTAAAAGCGATACCGAGAGCGCATCAGCACGTAAAGTGACCATCAACGGCTTCAAACGACTTTTTAATAGATCTGCTGTGTTGTATGAGTTAGAGAGTAGGAAGGTACTATTAAACGTTGCACACTCGACTTTACAGAGATTTTTGTTTCGATTACATTCGTAATCCTATATACTCTATTAAACTATATCAACTTTATTTGAACCACAAAATGTATTAACGTAGGTACCCAAATAAAAAGTAAATGCTATAATAGGCTTGTATTTTATATATATCTATGAACAGGCAGAAGGTAAACTCCTAGGAGAGCCTGAATTGTGAGTTTAAGTACCCCAACAACCCTACGTTTGTAGTGCTCTAAATCCCTAGTCTACCAGTATGCGGGAAATACATACATCAAAGCCAGCACACGCTTCGGACGGGAAGTGGAGGCTGGACCGTATGGTAGCGGTCCACAAGCAGGAGACCAGAAGAAGGAGAAGGAGGTGCGACTTGGTGCGAGGTGATCTAATTACCTGATAGTTGCATACATGTCTGTTAGTATTTATATTATTTCTTAAATTTAAGTTCGTTACAATATTGGCCGGCCGAATGAAGCGTCTCTGCTTCGAGTCTGGCATAATATTCTTTTGTATGTCAGTTTGTATGTATGGATGTTTGTCTTCGAGAAATATGATTCTCGCGTACAGGCTGTGGTTCAATTTAATCTTGACTAAACTAGGTATACAGGCTCAACAATTTTTTGATTTTTTTTATTCATCAGGGATTTTGCTTCTAAATGCAAAAACCACGACGAATCTGTAAAAGAAAATTTTATTACTCGTGAAACAAGGTCTAAAATACTGTGGCAGCAATCACACGAAACGGAGATGTTTGCTTCCATTAGTTACGTCCTCTTTTCACGTATAACAAGACATTTTTGAAAGACTTTTTTCTTTATTATTTGGCCACATACTGTATGTTATACATAAAAGTATTTTTTTAAAACAGTCGAATTAAGCACTTAATTTTCTTGAAATTTCTTTATAAAATATTTTGTGCTTAATAACGTGAGTTATGGGCGTAGCGTGGGGGGAAAGGGTGGCCATGGCCCCGGGTAGCAAATGTGCCTTTTATCTAGATTTTTATGTAAGTTCTGCAAAAAATCGTGCGCGGTTTCAAAAAAAAGCGTGACAGGGCGCGTTGCATTGCGTTGCAGCGCGTGGTTGCGCAGCGACCATTCTTGTTTGTCGTATTGTGCAGTGCTGCGGCAATTCCATATATCCACATTGATCTGTTCCTTCTGGTAGGATAAGTGATTATTTTTCATCTATAACCTAATTTTTAATTTTTATGACACCGGCTATTATATAAATTCCAATATATTAAAGTTCCTTGATGAGCGCCAGCGCAAGGGAATCCTACCGCGTTAACTAGCAAACAAAACATGAAAATTTACAGACTAGTTATAGTTTTTTCTATAATCTTGAAAAACTTACTGCACTAATAACACTAATTTCTTTTGTATCAATTTAAATTTTAATTGTGTATCAAATAAACGTTTTTTTTTTATGATTACACTCATTTATTGATAAACACGGACTCTTATATCTCTTTACAATAGAAATATGTACAAAATTACAGAAATGTATAAGTATGTACGTATGAACTGAAAATGTGAACCATTTTGAACTAAGTATTATGAATATCTGGGCTATTGTTATGAATGTTTGATGACCGTGGAACTGACGGACTGGCACTAAAACGATTGGCCTAAAGCTGCTAATTGCATATATGCGTCTTTCTTAAAAATAAGGATGATTAGAATTTTTTGAGAATATCACTAAAGGCTTCGTCTGAAATATATAATTAATTATGTGGCATCAGTCTATCAGTAATAATTATTTCAATAAACCATAACACATAAAATATCGTTATTCAGTGATCAGGGATAGGAATCCCTGATCACTGAATAACGAAAAAAATATTGTAGTATATAGGTTTTGTGATTGGATATGTGTGTGTGTGCACAACAACTTGTTGGACACACTAACCTTATATTATTTATTTATAATACTTATTTATTTAGCAGAAATAGTAATTCAATTTTATCACATTTAATCATTGTTATCTACTCGATATATATTTTTTTGCATTCCAAGAACTATTGGATATACCGAGGTGATTCGGATCACAGAGCGAATCGAATCAAAAGAAAGAATTTGAAAATATTTTAAATTACGCGCAACTATACATTAACTGCACATCTCTTCCTCCTTTCCCCCCGCATCTATTGCTATCGGAAATATTTCAATCGCTTTAGTAGTTCAATGCCGGGGCCGCTCATAAAGGAACTATCACTATGGCGACGCTGGCCAGGGAAGTGGACGTGAGGCGATATCGGTTTTGACGCTAAAATCTAAGGTACGTAATTATGTTTCCTTGTTATTTTGTTTCAAGCTTTTGTTGAATTGTTTTGTATTTATTATTATATTATTATTTTCTATTTATTATATTAGGTATGACTGTAATAATCTAAATACAATTCATTTTTAATGGTTATGTTACAGATATTATGACAACACGTTATATTTAACTGCTAGTTATATTGGGCGAATCGGATCTCATGGACCAAAGGTTTTGAGAAGACAGAAATATTTCTTCTTAATCATAATTTAATCCCAGAACGTAAGTTCATTGGGGATACTGTAGACCATCTTGACTCAGTTGAAGCTAATAGCCTATTTCCTTATACAAGTGCTCGACCAGCTCCTTCCACGAGTACTCAACAAGCTACCATTTTACAAGAGGCAGAACAACAGCAAAAACCAGATCGGGAATAAATAATTCCTTCTCCACTGTAGAGCCCTGTTGTAACTAAAAAACCTTGCCAGGTTACTTCAGAAAAGAAGAAATCAAAAGCAGAAGGAAAAGCAAAAGGCAAAGAGAATACTAAAGCTATACCTGGACTGAAAGTAAAGAGCAGGAGTCAGTCAAGAGGATGACACTGCATTTCTTGCTCAGAAAAAAATGTACACCCGCCAACAGAAGACGGAATTCAGTGTAGTAAATGTGAAGAATGGTACCATGAGAACTGTGCTGATAGAGGAGGTGCCAAAGGGCCACTTGTGATTTTTGTGCCAATAATGATAACTGATCTCAAAATTAAGATACACATTGTCCTTATCTAGATTATTATGTAATTGTTTTCGTTTTTATTTGATTTTATGGAACATATCTGTTTGATCCGATTAGCCCCCGAATTTGGGGCGAATCGGGTATTTCTCAAGTTATAATTTTTTGTTTGTGAAAGGAAAGATTTAAGTTTTTTTAGAAAAGATTATTACGTGTAGGTATCTACAGTAAATACTGATTGTTGTCTAATGAATAAATGTAACTAATTTTAAACAGAAGTTGTTTTTTTTTAACCTTAAAGTAAAAATGATCCGATTCGCCTCGGTGTACCCTACGGTATTGCTTAGGAACAAAATCTGTTCTACAGCTTGAAATTTGTGCGATAAGGACTAGCTTTTGCATTTTTGACGTTTAAACGTTTCAATTAATCGAACGTTTATTATTAATTAGGGATGTAAGCTTTTTTCGATTGATTCTGGTAGTTGACACCAAATGAAAGTGATATGTTTTTTAAGTACCAGGTAAGGACACATGATAAAGCTCTATAACTGAAGCAAAAAACTTGCCTTTAACAATAATTATGAAATAAATTCACACCCTCTTTTGGTTTGCTTATTATTTTGCCATTTATGATAAGCTTTTTTTGTATCCAGATTAAAACTTTAAAGAAAAATAAATAATGAATTTCTTTATCAACCTAAGTTCAAATCAAAACCGAGGAAAAGTCAACACTTTTAGCAAGAGAATACTCCGCCATTATTTACTATAACGAAAAATTATTCAGATAAAGAATTAGTTTACCTGGATGCACCCAAATCTGGAGATCTTTACACAATACTCCTACATTTAATCGATATTTTATTTGGCTCGCGGCATCACTACATTTGTATGTATTGCTAGACGTGCCATCGTTGTAGACCCCAATGACTCCCAGACAAAGTTAATAGAATATGAACTATAGTCTGACTTTCCCAGCAACTAGGGCATGGGAGGAAATCGGTATTTTTAAACAGAAATATAGTAGGTACACAAAAATTCAACAATACACAGGAAAGAAACTGAAACGCAAGTAAAGTCAAAATATAAATAGATATAATATATAAAGAAACAGATTATAAAATGGAGTAAGATTCAGTTATAACGTTGATGACTGCTGGCTTAATCTTGTACTTGTATTAGAGTATAATATTGTAATGTTAGTTGTTATTGCTATAACATAGATCTTCTATTTCGTATTTTTTTAGTAATGCTGGATAAAAAAAAGAAAGGCTTGGCTTTTGGGGATTAAGATGACGAAAACAATCACGAACACAGCTACTTTTTCTTCTTAAATAAGAATATAGTTTCAGCCTCAAGATGGATAATACAAGTGATAATGGTAATTTCATAGAAGGTATATCTTATATAAATTATCAACATTTTGGGAGGTACCTATAGTACTTTTTTGAATTATCTTAAAATAAATTTTATTTTGTATGAACATTAATAATTATTATACTCAGAATTGCATCATGCGCAGACCTTCCCCACTACGCCACGTTTAGTTCAATAAGTTTGGGGAAGCATGTTTCAATGCATAAAATACTTGGTCAACTTGACTTTGATACTGCTGCTTTCTCTTGAATGTATAAGCGATAATTGAGCTTAGGTACGAGTATGTTCATTACGATGAAAAATAGTACCTAACCTATGTGAATATTAATCAGCTATGATGAAAGAAACTAACTTACAAATAATAAAACATTTTGTATTTGTAACTATGTTGATGATTGTATAATAAAATTAAAGTTATTATATAAAAGCATATTATGAGTTATAAGCGACTACACATTAAGAATAAGAAAAGAATAAGAATAAGAAATATTTATTGGCCTTTAAATAACATTCGTTACAGGCAAGTCTTGTTACATTTTAATTATTAATTACTTTAAAAATAAACTTAACTTATAAATACTTTTATAGTTCTAAGAACAAATAGTTATTATATTATACATTTACATTGTCATTTATTTCTTTATATTAGATTTGTAAGTAAGGGTGCTTACAAACCCCGGAGTGGTTTGATGCATCGAAGTTGTGTTGAGTGAGAGCTATGATAGTTCTCATTTTTCACAGCAACGAATACTTGTGATAAAGATTACTTTAAGATTGAGGGTGTTCTCGTACCGGGCAAGATTGGCGTGACTTCACAGCCCAGGAGTTGTTCGAAGCATCGCAGTTGTGCAAATGAAAAGTATTTCACGTTGTACAGTTATATTTAAGAGCGACAGAATCAAAAGCGACAGATTTAAGAGTTATAGATTTAAGAGCGATAGATTTAAAAGAGGGTGTCTAAGGCTGAGCAGAGATGGCGTGAGCTTGAAGCTAAATCGATTTGAGAGCTTCACAGTGCAAAACCACAAGATAGTAATTATTTTAATTAGAACAGAGTTAAAACATTGTGATTCGATATTCGAGTAGTTTTATTTCTGATTTTATTAAATTGTAATACACTATATGTTAATACCATTTAATTTACTACGCCAGATTGCACTACCAGAACGAAGGGACTCATTTCATAAGGATGTCTGACTGTTACACTCATACACTTGTTGAATGCGGCAATTTTTAATTTTTCAAAGCTTCATAAAATTAACCAACTTCCTTCTCCACTCAATCAGTTCTCTTCTAATCCCCTGTACCTTGTGAATCTAATCCCCTTGTGAATCTCTCGTATTTCAACCCAATATTTTGCTTCATTTTGACATAGAAAACGATTCATCAAAAACATTGAAATATGCTGGTTGGCGTATCATATTTACAGATGCATCAAAATTATCAGCAACCAGTACTGTAGGAGCAGCTGTATGGATACCATCCGCTAGAATATGCTTGCAGAATATGCAGACAACTGAAGAATGGAAAAGCCCCCGGCGAGGACGGAATAACTTCGGAGCTCTTAAAAGCTGGAGGTAAACTAATATTGGCAGAGCTTCAAAAGTTATTCAATACCGTTATTAGCTGTGGGAGAACTCCAAAAGAGTGGAGCAGAAGTATTGTGTTTTTCAAGAAGAAGACAAAAAACCTCTTTAAAGCTACGGCCCCATCTCACTTCTAAGCCGTCTATAAGTTGTTTTCGAGGGTCATCTTAAACCACATTGCAAGAGGACTTGACGAGTTCCAGCCCCCGGAACAGGCCGAGTATCGCTCAGGATTTGGCACCATAGACCACATTCACACAGTGACGCAGATCCATATCCATATCAGAGATGTATCCATAAAACCGCGACTATGAGTATCCAAGTACAGAACTAGCAGTCTAAACATATCCCATTACGCAGGGGAGTGAGACATTAGCGGGACGTGATATCCCCGAAACTGTTCATAAGTGTCCTGGAGGACATCATCATGTTTAAAATGCTGAACTGGCAAGGTATGGGCATTAATATAAACAGTGAATACATCTCACACCTGCGCTTTTCTTTGATTTGTCCTCGTAGCAGGTTCGCTGCAAGACAACCAATCAATCAATGCTGACTGATCTAGCTGACGCTTTTCAACGAATCGGTCCCGGAATGAACATGGAGAAAACCGAAATCATGTCTACCGAAACCCGAATCTTGAGGATTCGAGATCAATAACTGTCAACGGTACCCCTTGTAAGTTGTTCAGGAATATATTTACCTTGGACAGACTTTGCAGTTGGGTAAAAAGAAGTTTGAGAAAGAGGCCAACCGAAGGATCCAGCTGGGCAGCATTTGGCAAACTCTGTCAGGTCTTCACGTCGTCTTTACCACAGTGCCTCAAGACTAAAGTCTTTAATCAGTGCGTTCTACTGGTTATGACTTATGACGCCAAAACGTGGCTTTACGGTGAAGCTAGTGCACAAGCTTAAAGTCGCTCAGCAAAATTCGCAAAGAAGTGATCCTACGGAGAACCAGAGTAACCGACATAGCGCATAGAATAAGCAAACTTAAGTGGCAGTGGGCTGGCCATTATTTCCGAAGGACCGACAACCGTTGGGGTAAATTAGTTCTGGAGTGGAGACCGCGTTTAGGCAAACGTAATGTAGGACGCCAGCCGGCCAGATGGGAAAATGACTTGCGGAAAGCGGCGGGCATGAACTGGATGGAACAAGCTGCAGATTTAGCTCGGTAGCGTTCATTAGGAGAGGCCAGCAGTGGACGATGATGATGATGGATATGAACAAGCGTGTCGGTGAAAAAAGAGCAGTAGATGCAGCAGCAATTGGAGTTTGTCTTTACACTAAGGTACACTCTATACTGGCTGTACTAGTAATAGACTAGTACAGCCAGTATAGAGTGTACCTTGGAATTTCATAATTTTTACTATTCGAACTGCTAGATTATAAATTCTAGTTCTCGACTTCTCTATTATCCGATAATTATAGGTAATAGTGTTTTTTTTCAACTCGCGAGTGAAGTAAGTGAATTCATTGTAGTTACATGACTGAGAGAGAAGCAAAACATCGATGGTCTACCACTTTCTCTGCTTGCAGTTTGCGGCCTGACTGACACAAGTCATACTATATCTGAGTTATCTGACTTTGACATATTCTTGTTTGCTTTTGCGGCATTTATTTACTTCAATTGAATTCAACTGCTACAAGCTTCTTTTCTTGAATTTATGTATTGGTTTGGAAATGTAACCGCATTTTACATTTAGTTTAAAAATAAACTACCTATAAAATGTTTTTTTGAAAGCCTTAATTTTCTAATAATACGTAAGTTAAAAATGACTGTGTGGAAGATAAGTCGTCATTGTTACGGAAGCGAAGAATATAAATTCAAAGAAGGCGACGAGGTTACCATCGGCCGGGCTATAAGCAATACAATACCTCTTACCAGCATAGTTATATCTCGACAACACTGTGTTATTAAGTTCCTACATAATAAAATAGTTATTACTGATTCTAAGGCAAGTAAACAAAACCATTTGTTACCATACAGTATAAGTATGATAGGTCAATTGACTTAGGATTTTACCATGCATTTCACCTGCATTGTTTGTTTCAGAGTGCTAACGGTGTTTATGTTGGTCATACGAAAATACCTCGATTTACTCCATATGAGGTAAAAGATGGTGATATTATTGGAATAGGGTGGACTACAGGGGTTGCGCCTGAAGACAAATTGAAAGATGAAGAGAAGTTCATGTTCAAGATTACAAAAGAAGACCATGACCTGCCTGAAAGTTGCAGATTTAAATATCAGAGTGATAATGAACATAATGAAATTGAAGAAAAAATTGCTGCATTGGATGCAGTGAAATCACCACCATTGTCACCAGTTCTGGGTTCAAAGTTAGCCCTTAAGAGGAAATTAGTTCTAAATTGTGATGAAATTAAAAAAGAAATCAAACAAGAAAAAAGATGCCGCATCATAACTATGGATGATGATATTGTAAACTTACTGTCAGAAAGTGATCATGAAAGCACTAATGGAGATAATTTATTTGAGAATAAAAAATTTGAACCAATATGTGACAAAATTCAAGAAGAACCTCATGTGGACGAAATAAAGACAGAAAATGAATTTTTAGAATTTGAAGCCTTTAACGTGAAACAAGAATATATGGGTTATGATGATGAACCAATAAAAATTGAGAGTGATAGTGACAGTGAATCCGAGCATTGGTACTTACGCCTTTCACAAAATTCACCCGGTAAACCGTTTTCAAAATTGCCCAAGAAAAAGCCTGAAAAAAAACCAGAAGACAGCTCTTACAGCCAAATGGATGACAATTACATCATTGATCTAAGTTACACAGACAATGGATGTGTTGAAGAAGAATTCATGGATGATATAATAACTATTCTTCCTCCACATGAAAAAAGTCTTGAACCCACTGTAATTGAAAAAAATTCTCAACACAACAATAATATGTCTCATTTGGAAGAATTTTCCAATGATATAATTTATTTGGAGCAACCTAGTTCCACAGATACTGCGAAGCACCAAGCACTTAACACAGATGAAGTTGATGGATCCAAAGGCCCAGTATTAAATCAAAGTGCAGTAACAACTGCAGAAACCCCAAAAATTGCTTCAGTAAATGATAACATTAAAAAAACACAAATGATTGAACCACAATTTCAGTCACCTAAAGGAAAGAGTAAACATACTGGTTCTAAAAGTAAGTGTATACTAAATCAAATATTATATTATGTTCGTCTCATTATCTTCAATTTATTGTATTCTTTTTTTTTAGGTATGTTAAGCACTTCACTTAAGGCAGATAAAACTAAAAAACATCCTTCTTCAAAAAAACTCATATCCAAGTCACAAAAAGAAGAACGAAAAAAGAAGCTGAAAGAAATAGCTACAAAAGAAAAGGAAGTGGAAATAACATCTGTGAACTCTTCATCCTCATCCATTAAGACAGCAAATGTCAAAATAACAAGCTCAAATCGAGGAGCATTCCTCACTAACTCTGTACAAGTAGTCAAACCTACCAAACGAAAAGAAGACCCCAAGGAAACAAAATCTAAAACGAAAAGTATTGAATCTCCTCAACCTGAGAATGAATGTCACAATGTAGAGTTAGTGTATCCAGAGGACAGGGAAAATAAAAAAAATCACTCTTCCAAATCTCATTCTCATTCTTCTAAAAAGCAAAAATCATCTAAAAGAAAAGAGCATTCAAAATCTAAAAGCAACACCACAGAAAATAAATCTGGTGAAACAACCAAACTGGAATCTCGAGTGCCTTTGAAGAGTCTGAAGCCACTTACGGAAAGTGAGGAAACATACTCTGGGAAGCCTTTCTCTAAAGTAGATCCATTGCCCACTGTAAAACCAAAAAAGAAAGTGCGTTTTTCTGAAGCTGGCCCCGATGTTCATCTGTTTGAGATAGAACCCGGCAACCAAATGAGAAAGACTAGTACAGTGAAAAAGTCATTAGTTGACATCAGACAAATGCCAGTATTCTCTTTAGAAAAGATAACTTTGATGAAGGTCTTAAGGTGGAATCCACATTGGCTCGAGGAACAAATAAACAACAATGATCCTCCTCCAATACTAGGGCATAGTAATCCTCCAATGTCAATATTCCATTCATTTGTTAACCATCATCAGTATGTACAGTAAGTACCTTAATAAGTAAATAATACCACTTACTTAATAAATCCCAAACTATTGTCAACTAGGTATTACCACACAACTGAGCACACTGTGCAATTGTTATGTTAAGTAACATCATTTATGAACTACTTGTCAATCCTGCGAAGAGTCATTACTTCATATGGTGCTCAAGTGGCTCCCTATTTGTCTTTGCCGACGTACTGACATTATCTCTCTTTACAATATTTGGTTTAGCCCTTGTCCTCCTTACTTGAAATCTCGTTTCACTCATGTGCATGAGTCCCATTCCTATAATCTATAAAGCAAACAGCATGCAAATTTCGATTTAACTGCAACCAGGAGGAGCCTTATGGCTTCTCCTGGTTGCTGTTAAATGGAATGTTTGCATGCTATTTGCTTTCAGAATGTTTTTCCATTTACTATCAGGCATGTGCAAAGCCTCGATTCATTTAATGCTCAGGTTAGAAAACTCTCTCACACAATCTTAAGGAGCTTGGCTGTTTGGGTTAGGCTGATGGGAGGAAATGATAAGGAGCTCAGCTGTTTGGGTCAGTGCAGGACTTATCGCCCCTACACAGAATAACTACATATCTATGTGTTAATTATTAATTAGTTATTGATCTTATATCTATGTACCTATGTGTTTATTATTATTTTAAATTATGTTTTTGTACCAACATCTATGATAATTTTAATCTCATTTTTGATTACTATAATGGTTGTCTGTTAGAGATCGCATTTAAGTGATAAAACCTCTTTTTTATGGTAATTGAGCTTAGATGTTGTACCTTTGTGGTAACAATAAAAAATCCTTGTATTGTGTAGTAACTGATCATCATGTTTCACAAGGTTGATAGGCGACTTGCTGCTTATGGAGATCTGGGAATGCCTGACACTGGCATACATGAAAATAAGAGGAAATAGCTACGCTCTGCAAATGCAAATCGGAGCATTACCACCCATGCCAACTCAGGAGAGAACATATGAACTTTTCAGTCTAAGTGTGAATAGTAAGTTACGATATTTTTATCTTACATTTAACAATTAATTACAACCTATTCATCACTTCATTGTAAAATCGTCCATATTACAAAGCCAATTTCTGTGTGTCCATTTCTTTTGCCTGTTATCTGATATACAGAAAATAAATGAAATTGTGTGATAACTATCATTATGCTGATTTATGGCTAGTGATTACCTACTTCCATTGCGGCAGGCGCCGATAGAATCTGTTCAGTTATTTTGATTATTTCATCAAATCTCTCGACAGATTTTGATATGATTTAAATGGGACGACATGGGAAGAATCAAACAAAAAAGATTTTTTTAAATCGGGTCAGCCATCTTTGAGAAACCTGGTAAAAAACATAAAAAATAAGTCGAATTGAGTACCTCCTCTTTTGAAAGTTGGTAGAAAATAATAAGGCATGCATAGTCTACTTAGGTCTAGAACAGTTCTCAATTCTAGATCCTGTACAATAAAGGTAAAAGTAGGAGTTATGTAGTTAGCTTGGAACCCAGTAAGTGTTGATGCTTGTCGATTAAGTAATTGTGCAATTAAGTATGTCTTGTTCAAGCGATTAATTATACATTATTTCAGTTTCCCTGCCGTCACATGAGACAAAGAGAGTACCTAGAATGGGTGAAATCCTACTCATCACTTTTGGGCCCGAAAATGCAAAAATCGAGAGGTTTTTCTATGTCAACAATGTGCGATGTCTTCCATCGCCCCCCAGTGAGTGTGGTATCATTATAAAATAATATTTTTAAACGACTGCACCGTCATTTCAAATCTAATTTATACTTGAGAGTATCATACTTGACTTCCGTAGTGTACTAGTTATGCCACGATTGGCACGTACGTTCACGCCGTCCAATCAGCTTGCCCCGCCAATACAATCAGACTCCGCCTGTTTCACTCTCCTCTAGTGTTTCACTAGGGTATTATATAAAAAAGAAACATCTCGTCATATCGTTGTCACAATAAGACGTAGAATAAAGTGATTGTACAGTTGGTGCCACGGATCGTTTTTTTAAGAAACGTTACTGAGAGCGTTCGTAAATTTCGTGGCTGACATGGTCAAGACGTCTGGTCGTGTTACCCAGAATAGATGCAGGTTCGAACCCCTCCCGTCGTGTTCTTTTTGCAAAAATGGTCACTACTCAGAGTAGTGTCAAAAACGACGAAACTAAAATATTTTCAAAAGCTTAGAGGTATATCAAATTTCACCAGCTCCAAGTTAGTTCCAAGAGGACGACTGATTTACCGAGCCCAAATACAAGCGAACAGCATAATTAATTTTTAAATCCTGTTACGTTGAAGATAAAGTCATAACAGAAATTACAATAGTGGATGGAAATGTATACAACATGTTCTCACATACACAGGCCGCACATTATCTCACTGCCGATGTGAGTGACTTAGTTTAGGGTGCCTAGTTACCTTCCGGTAAAGTTCATCAAGTTCTTGCCAGCAAAACCAAAGCTTCATTGCAACAAGAAGTAAAGTATTGCTATGATAAGTATCTTACAATGTGACAATAGGATAGTAGTAGAACGAAGGTGGTACGAAATCATAATCATTATTAAACACCATTAAAATCAGGTAATTACAATACCGGCGCAGACCACCCGTCTTGCCTGAAACCCCAACATAGTGGACAAATGGTAGAATTCAAAATCGTGATTTTTGCTTCTCGCCAACCTTATGTGGCCCTCAATGATGACACAATCATCAGTTACTTCACCTGGGTGAACAAAGTGGAAATTAAAGTGTCTTCGCACCTAGAGAATTTGTGGGTGTAAAATTAGTGTAATTGGTTTACCTTGACTTAATCACTAATGTGAATAAGGTTTCTTACATGTAGTGTACCCAACAAAGATTACCAATAGTAATGGGTTGACTGTAACCTGCTTGGCATAATTAATTAATATTATTACTTAAAGAATTACAAATAAGTTTCATTATGTCTCTGTTTTTGTCTCAAATAATTAAATAAATAATATTCATATAATATTGCCGTAAATTGCAGCACCAGGCGATGGCACTTACATGTTTTATGTATACATTTGGTTTCGAATTCAATTATTTAATAATGATGTTATAACTGAAATACCTAACTGAATTCGAAAAAAAATATTACAAATTTAAACATGTGCTGTACAAACTTAACTTTTCTTATTCCCTTAATTATCTATTTCTGTTTGGTGGCCATAACAAGAATACCAATAAAGTTAAGTAACACAGAGCGCCCTGCATGCGAAGTGATGGTGGGGAGGCGCTAGATAAAAGCGGAAGTGAACACTGATTGGACGGTGCGAACGAGGGGACCAATCGTAGCACGACTAGTACTAGACTAGTTTGCACCACTCTAAAAAAGAAACCACGTCTTTCAGACAACATCCACTCATTCTACAGCATCGGTCTTCACGCTACGTACACGGAGAAGATGCGAAGTATGAGGCTGGGCGAAGTAATGGTGGCGCGAACTCTGGCCTACATCAGCAAAGAGCTGAATCTGTTCGAAGCCATGGAGTATCTGGCGGGCTCGCCGCTCAGCGAGGCTATACTGCGACCTGAGCCCAGGCACTTCGAGAGGAAACTCGCACCGCCTAATAGCATGGCGTTAAAAGTACGATAAAAATTAAGTTTATTCAATGCTTATTGACAATGTTTTGTACGAGCTGCCTATGGGTATCAAATGCAAAGAAACGCTACAACGCGTTCAGTGTACAGTATAATACAATAGATTTAGGATGCTTTTCGAGTTGCCGCGGTTCTGCAGTGCCTCAAAAATGTTCTCACTCACCAGAACTGATGGTTTGGATGCTGTCATACGTAAGATAATCCATTATCTGTCGTGTAGTGTGCGGCAAGCACAGCATCCTCTAGTTGTGGATAACCCCGAATACGAGTATTACATCCAAAGATACTGGCTGAAAGTTACTTTGCGTATTATTAAACTATAATGCAACTATAATGTTAAAATATTTGAACAGTATTTACGTAGACTAATGTATGCAATTAGGTATAGAACTGCGATTTATGGGTCTTGGTTACCCGAAAATAAAGAGTATTTCATTTGATAACAAGGACAGTTGTTTTCAATGTTTGTGTTTAAATTTTAGCTTCAGATGCGTAATTCTTCGTTTTTCAATTCAATTGTCGACCTTTTGCTCGGAGCGATTTCATACAGATAATACACGAAACATAGTTAATAGTGTAGAACAATTTTAGAAATAAATAATAGTAGATTAGTAGCTAAGGGCTGTAAGGCATCAATTGCAGCCCGAGATATTTAGCCTATAGTTCGAGGGTGCAATTGATGCTTACACCCGAGCTAACTACTCTGCTTTACGTCTCCAAGGGCTGTAAGGCATCAATTGCAGCCCGAGATATTTAGCCTATAGTTCGAGGGTGCAATTGATGCTTACACCCGAGCTAACTACTCTGCTTTACGTCTCCAAGGGCTGTAAGGCATCAATTGCAGCCCGAGATATTTAGCCTATAGTTCGAGGGTGCAATTGATGCTTACACCCGAGCTAACTACTCTGCTTTACGTCTCCAAGGGCTGTAAGGCATCAATTGCAGCCCGAGATATTTAGCCTATAGTTCGAGGGTGCAATTGATGCTTACACCCGAGCTAACTACTCTGCTTTACGTCTCCAAGGGCTGTAAGGCATCAATTGCAGCCCGAGATATTTAGCCTATAGTTCGAGGGTGCAATTGATGCTTACACCCGAGCTAACTACTCTGCTTTACGTCTCCAAGGGCTGTAAGGCATCAATTGCAGCCCGAGATATTTAGCCTATAGTTCGAGGGTGCAATTGATGCTTACACCCGAGCTAACTACTCTGCTTTACGTCTCCAAGGGCTGTAAGGCATCAATTGCAGCCCGAGATATTTAGCCTGTAGTTCGAGGGTGCAATTGATGCTTACACCCGAGCTAACTACTCTGCTTTACGTCTCGATTGTGAGGTAAGTAGAAAAAAACCGGCATTACAATAATAAAACATTTTAATTCCTGCTTCAGCTTCCATTTTCATTGAATCGGGATAGTCCGGTCAATTTAGACCAAAAAATGAGAGTGAAATTACATAAAGTCCCAACAAGCTGAATTTCTGTGAAATTGTTCAATACATAATTATAAACAATGTCTGGAAGTTCCCCATCATTCCCGTGTAAGGAAAAAAAAATATTCAAGGTCAAAGGTCAAAAATATGAGTTTTTCGCGATTTTCAGCAAAACGGTAAGTTTTATCATAAAAGTACCTCAGATAAAAATTGTAGATCATACAATTATTTATAAAAAATGTATCAATACTTTTTTTCTTACGAGTCACCGTTTCTGAGATATAACGATTCAAAAAGTTATAAAAGTTGTTATCGTCATAATATGCATGAGTACGCCACGAATCATACGAAGACAAGGCTGAATAGCGAAGCGACCTCTTTTGTCATTGGGCTGAATGCATGATGTCTATTGCCAGTATGATGTTTAGATGTACGCGAACTTTTTGAAAGAGTGAGGTTTTTTTTGAGTATGGTTACTAATGATTAGTAAATGTAAGTAATAATTGTTTTAGTGGACGCAGACCCTGAACCCGAGCCAGCAGGCGGCAGTGTCTGCGTCGGTGGCAGCAGCTCTTGGAGACAAGCCCTGCATACAGATGGTGCAGGGGCCACCAGGAACAGGTAACATTACTTAACATGTCATTTTTCATTTTCGCTATTATGGCACACAGGTTTTTTTCTAAATATACATCGCCACGGAATCCTCTCTTTAATCAATGCCACGGACCACAGACACTAAAGCATTCATCAGGCTTGATGTAATGTAAAAGAAAAACGAAATATCCGGGACATCTAGTTATCAGTCGACATCACCATCCTGCATGATGAGAACCTCGTGAAGGCTGGAAAGGGCGAGGTCCGAAAGTACCTTGATTTGTCTTACGAGGTTACCGCCATGTGGGATGTTGATTGGACGATCATTGTTCCGATAGTCGTTTCAGCAAACGGCCTTATAGCGAGAAGTCTCAACCAACATCTTAAGAGGCTCTCGCTAGATGGTTGGATCAAGGGTCAGGTACAGAGGATGGTGATCCTCAATACAGCACGTATTGTAAGGAGGCTCCTCTCTGTAGCCCCTACCACCGGTAGCTTGGCTCCTACCGCGCTGCTGGCGGCACTCTAGGTTTACGTTTTTTATAATATTTATTGTTTTGAATTTATATTGTAAAAAACTTATACTTAAGATATTAAATGAATACGGAATAATAATATAGGGCCCAAATCTGTTCTTTGAATTGTTTCAGAACTACTAATTGCATTCCGTCAGAATGGTCGTTTTGATATAGAATTGATATAGATTGCCTAGGCTTGATTATTAAAGGATACTTTTTACTGGTTACTTTTAATCAATAGAAATAAACACAAGAATAACTAATTCTTATAGTCCGAGAGCCCCGGAAATTTCCCGTCGTTTAAGAGGTAACATTAGCACATAATATACAAACCAGATGCTGGTTATCTATATAGAGAAAAAATATGAACTAGTCTAATTCATAAAACTTTTGAATAGACTCTCGGCACTTATGTTCGCAGTAAAAAAATGCTAAATTCGCTTTAACGCACGAACCCTGTTCCTGTACTAATTCCAGATGATATGATAACTGATACGGCCCTCTCAAATTCACGTATTTCTTGGACATATATGTACGCGTGGGTCATCGTTAGAATGGGTACAGCACCTGGCGAGATTCAATTTTGAAAATAATAACATGGAATTGTATATCACGATCGCGTTCTTCTTGTATTTGTGTAGGCAAATCGAGCGTGATCTGCGCGATAGTGATGTCGTACTTCTACAACGAGGCCGGTCAGCGGTGCAAGAACCGCGCCAAGATCATGATATGTGCGACCAGCAACGCGGCCGTAGACGAGCTTGTCATACGGCTGCTCAACATCAGGCAGAGCTTGGCCAAATGTAAGTCCACAAGTAATAAAACTATACACACAGGCCGCCTACTTATAAAATCAAAGTTTTGATAAAAAAAATGCAGATAAAATATTTGTTAATGAATTTTATTAAATGTGCATTAAGTATATTATGTAATTTGCACACCACAAAATTCTTCAACACGTGCATCCTACTCGTTATGACCTACGGAGCCGAAACGTGGGCACTTTTGGTTGGTCTGATCCGGAAGCATACAGTCGCTCAGCGAGCTATGGAAAGCTGCGCGATCGTGTTCGAAATGAAGTGACTCTCCAGAGAACCAGAGTCACCGACACACCGTGGGCCGGTCATACTCGTATATGCCGTGGAACCGATCATTATCACATATTTATTATACGAAATAAATATGAGCTAATGATGAGATTGTATTGGTGTGGTGCAGCGGAGAGATTCCGTATGGTGCGCGTGGGTCGTGTGGAGGCGATGGCGGCGCGCGCGCGCGACGTGTCCTCGCAGCAGCTAGCGCAGCGGGACGCCGCGCGACTTCACGCCGCCGAGCCCGCGCCAACACAGGGACATAAGGAAGAGGTATGCGTTGTTGTTGTGGTGCACCAGATAAATTATGCATACTACACACATCGACAATAGATAGCAAAAATCTATTTATATTTAATAGATAAAAATTATAGTTCACCTTATAACATTTAAACAGACTTGCATAGCAAATTAAAGTTACAAAATGTTATAATTGTATCTTTTCTACTAAATCATATTTTAAAGAGCAGACAATTTAGTCTATCAGAACTTACTTTTGTGGCAATTTGAATGTTGAATTATTTACATGTCGATATTATATTCTGGCGTTTGTTACGCAGATCTCACACTTGGAAGCTAAGATAAACATGTGGAAGGATGCCGCACAGAACGCCACCGATCCTGTCCGATTGGCGTACTGCCAGGGACGTGTCAACGATCTCCTGAAGAGGATAGCGCTGGTATATATTACCTTTATGTGTACTTTCAAAATACTTTAACAATTTAGTATGTAATGTATACAAACATTTGCATCCTACTATACTCTAATTCAGAAACCTAGATAATTTTCGTAAACAAAGGTGTTACCATACCAAAAAAAATGTTTCGAAATAGAAGTTAATAGAAGATTTCTCAAATTTTCTAAAAACTTAAGGTACGGCTT
Source organism: Ligdia adustata (assembly GCA_947049295.1). Lineage (NCBI taxonomy): Eukaryota > Metazoa > Arthropoda > Insecta > Lepidoptera > Geometridae > Ligdia > Ligdia adustata. The sequence goes on along the minus strand of OX346225.1, from coordinate 8,373,427 downwards.
ATTTTCTAATAAATATCCATAGAATGCAATGTAGCAATGGTTTTGTGCTATAAATTATGTTTTATTTCATTTTATTAACAAAAATATAAAATGATGAAGAAATATTAGCAGAAAATATTTTACGACACTGGTATCATCGGAGTAAAATGGGAGCAAATCACAGAAGTTCGAAACAATTTTTGCATTTTGACTATAAGCGCCATTTTATTTCGTGTATTTCATTCGTCTCTCGCTCATCGAAGTCGAATGTGGTTTTTACAATATCGTTGTCTGTTATTGTTATCAATATGTGTAATATATTGTTTTATTTGTATTTCGTGATGGACACGGGGAAAGCCACAACGATGCGGGGTATAAATATCATAGACGTTTCAGTGTTCTGCAGGGGTATTTTACTTCATTCGATTCGTTTCCTATTGAAAACCTTCGGATTTGAATTCGATTCCGTCGAATGCTTATAACGCTATTTTGATTTTTGTATCTATCGCGCAAGCAAAACCACGCGCCATTACTAATAATTAGTGATCCATGGTAAAAATTAAATTCTACCCCTGACTTGTAATTATGACAGTGACATATCATGACATTTCATTGTTTACATAAATTATCCAGGTTTCTGATTTATAGTATAGGAGAATGTACTGCAACTAATTGTAACCTGACTTGTAAATAACAATTACCAATAAATAATATTAATATGAATGAATATGAGCACTCATTGTTTCTTCAGATTTTTTAGAAGTAACTGATTTATTTGATAAAAAAAAATCTATACTTAATAAGCTGGAATAAGGGACATGTCGTGCGTATACATTTCAACAGATCATGACACAGTGGGAACTTGACGCCACACGTAGCCGTGGCAGCCGTCGCGATCTTGGCTTATTAAAAAAAGATTAACTGGCTGAGGGCAGCAAATCTTGAATAAAATCCAGGGGACCTTTGCCCAAGAGTGAGATAAACCAAATTTGAAAGACAATGTTCGTTCGTTGTTTTATGGTTTTGGAATTGTTGGTGTCTAAATAATCTGTAGTGGTGCGAGTAGTGTGATACGAATAATGTTTGTAAGGTGAGAGCGGGTGGTGGCGGCGGGGAGGAGCTGCGGCCGGACCAGCTGGTGGCGGCCGAGCGGCGCATCATCGAGGGAGCAGACATCATCGTCACTACGCTCGCTAGCGCCTACAATCATAAGATGAGAGGGTATGTCGCTTTACTATTTTTTTTTATTTAAGGAAAATCTATACTCTACAGTCTTATCAGGTCAGATTCGCAACTATTTTTTATTTATTATAATTCAATCTAATTGTAATTTAGTTTGACTAAATTAAATAAAGCCGTTTGTATCCTCCGGTTCGGCTGCCGCTACCACATATATGCATACATATGAAAAGATTATAACGATATGTATCGTTAGGTTGAAGCGTCGCATCGCGCTGTGTATTATCGACGAGGCTGGACAGGCGATCGAGCCGGAGACGTTGCTTCCTCTCACCCTGGACGTCACCAAGCTCACGCTCATCGGCGACCCGCAACAACTGCCCGGATATATATGTTCACAGGTTAGTATTCTATGTAAACCTTTTTTGAGGTCTAGTAATTCCGAGGGATGGGTCCGGTGACGGTCAGCCGTGGCGGCTCGCAGACGAATGCGAGAGTGTACCCGTGTCGCGCCATCATACGGCCGGGAGTGACAACGTGGGGTTTTAGTGGATAAGAGTCCCTCATAACCGCTCTGCCTCCCCGTGGTGAAGCGGTATGCATGCAGCGTTTCACCACGTAAAAAGAATAAATGTTTACTTAACTTACTTAATGACTCACTCTACCTACGGTCTGTCAACCATTCTGAGTAACTAGTACGCTAATAAGCGTATATGAACAGAAGTCTACAGTATTGTACAGCACATCGACGGACAGCTCTGGAAATCATTCGTTTCTACTAACTGAGACTTCTAATAAATCCATTTTTCAACAAGAACCTTTCCCCATTTTTGCAGCGTTCCCAAAATATGAGGAGGTATAACGACGGTTTTTTTATGTTTATTGCATAATTTCTGGAAGATTGCTGGACCGATTTGAAAAAACAATTTTATATTTCCATGTAAATTTTATAAAAATCGGTAAAGACATTTGATTTTATTCTATTTAGAAACAACTAAAGAAAGTTCTATAGCGCCAAATAAAATCAAATGTCTTTACCGATTTTTATAAAATTTACATGGAAATATAAAAATGCAGGGTAATGGAACTCAACAATCATCAATGTGCCGTATACTCAACATGTGTTGCATTTCCAGCGCGCAAAAAAACACGGCCTAGGAGAGAGTCTCTTCTCCCGCCTGACATCGAACTCGGAACATTGGTCCGTGAACCCAGTGGCGCTACTCAACGAACAGTACCGGATGCACGCAGACATCGCGGACTATCCCAACAGAGCGTTCTACGGTGGAGCGGTACGCACCGCGGCGCCGGACCGACCGCTGCTGCCCATACCGCCATACGCGATACTTAGCATATCTAGCGGGGATAAGGGACAAGGTAACTGTATCTTCTGTAACCATTCATTACTTTATTTACATTATATACTCTAAGGCAAGACCTAATGTCGTGTCTTGCCTATTTTGGCCTGACAGACCGCTGATCTCTTGATAGCTATAATCTAGGCTTTTAAGCCTTAAGTTAATTCATATATAAAGTTTATCGATTTTTTTCCTCGAATTCGGGGTGGGTGTTAGTTGATGGTAAACACTTTCGACTAACATTAAAAAAAAACATTAGATCGGTTAGGTGTCACTAACATACCTAACCGATAGCCCACCCTGTCTTTGTTTATATGGAACCAAGTATGAAGTATTATACTCATTCAAACAAACACAAATTCCATATCGGTCCAAGCGTTTCTGAGAAATCGCAGACGATTAGAGAATATCATCTTTTTTCTAAAAAGTGTTATGTGCTATTCGCGTAGTTTTTACGACAGTGTTTATTTGTTTCCAGGCGCTTGTGGTGCGAACGAGATGGAAGCGTGGGGCGTGTCGCGGCTGGTGCACGCGCTGGGCGGCGAGCTGCGCGCGCGCGGCCTCTCGCTCGCCGTCATCACGCCCTACCACGCGCACAAGGACTCCATCAAGAGGAACCTCAAGACGCTGCAAGGACCGTACGTGTTTACAATTAAACTTTCAACCGATAATTCCGTATATTATCTTATATATAAAAATCAATTGCTGTTCGTTAGTCTCGCTAAAACTCGGGAACGGCTGGATCGATTTAGCTGATTTTGGTCTTGGAATGTTTGTCGTACTCCAGGGAAGGTTTAAACGATGAGAAACATACATAACTGTTAGGCGGTACGAAGTTCGCCGGGACAGCTAGTATTAAATAAAATGTTTATAATACAAAGTAACGATAAAGGGTTATCAGCTATTGGTGTACTAAGCCGAAAGGGAGTCAATCATTACAAACAACTTTCAACGTTGGTTTTTCGGCGGCGGTTTTTAGACGCAACAAATACCTTTTTTGTTTTTCCTTACACTTATAGTTAAAAACTTTTTATTTGATTTAAGGTGATGGTTCCCAAATAGATGCGTTTTTGTTTCCATTTTCTAGCATTACCGTATACTGTGCCATGTTCGAAGTTAATACATCATGTAATACATATACTCAATTAAAGCATGATGTTTCGAAATGCTTATCTTGGTTTACCAAACCATTTTAATATATTTTTGAAGAACTTATTTTCTCATTATTTTGAACATATTTCTTTCGGTATACGTGGAATGTCTACTACTTATGTAATGTTGAGGTAGATTAATCGAAATATTGGCACCTTCAGGCTAATGTATTGTTTTTGTCTTAGAATGATAGGTAAGTGAAGTTTTAAAGATAAATGTTATTAGAGCCTACTAAAAAGTATTCATTTAGAAAAGCACGTTGCTAATATATTTAACTAGGCACTTAGCACATATTTTAATGAGGCACTTTGGCTTAGCTAGCGGGTAGCGTTCGTTTTATGCGACGTTGCATGCCCGCCCGCCTCATCCCTACCACTGTAGTGCGCGACGTTGTCAGACTTCATCTGGTGCAGCGTGAGAATAATTATATATAATATTCTTTCCTAGGATAGTTACCGCGTGCGCGTAATAACATACTTATAAGCGATTGTGTTTTACTAGAAACATTTCTGCCGTGATTTTGACACTACTTGTAGAAGTGTGATAATATACAAATGGGAGATAAGAAGAATCGAAAACAAAAAATATCACTTCTTATAATCTTTATAAGTAAACGTTCATCGATGATTTCGCTAATTTACTTTTTTTAGATAATTTTTTTATTGAATATTTTTATTTATAAATTTACTATTTTGACCGATTTTTATCAAACTTATATGAATTAATTGTTCGTTAATTTTAACGTTAAAACAGAAAAAAACTTAAGAAAAACCATAACTGAAATAAAAGATAAACAGTTAGGTATTTTTATTACTGGCAGCTGCTCCTTACAGTGAAGAATATTTTTTTTTATAATATCTCTTCCCGTAGCAACCATCAGCTATAACATCTATGATGGCAATGCCGTTCGAATTCACCCTTCCGATTCAGATAAAAACAATTATATTTTTAGTACCTACACTGTAAACGCTTAATAGGAGGAAACCTGTACGCTATTACGAAATTTCTTGAGAACAAACATCCATACATACAAACTGACAGACAAAATAAAAATGTACCACAGATGCTTCGCTCGTTTCACACATACCTACGTATTGAGTCTAAACAAACGCTCGTCTGCATCAATTCGAATTTCAACGCACAGAGTAGTCTTGTTACAGAAACTTATTGTAACAAATGGTAATACGAGGATTTTTTTCTCAGTAATCAATACCTACTGTTTTTATTATAGAAACAATCAAAATTTATATTTTATTTACGTAAAAAGCGTTTACAGTACTAAAAAATATAATTGTTTTTATCTGAATCGGAAGGCTGAATTCGAACGGCATTGCCATCATAGATGTTATAGCTGATGGTTGCTACGGGAAGAGATCTTATAAAAAAAAATTTCTTCACTGTCAGGAGCAGCTGCCATAATAAAAATATGTAACTGTTTACCTTTTATTTCAGTTATTGTTTTTTTAAAGTATTTTACTGTTTTCTTAGAGACGCTAAAATTAACGAAAAATTCATTCATATTAGTTTGATAAAAATCGGTGAAAAAAATGCACATTTTTATTTATAAGTCTAACTTCCTTAACTAACCGTCGCCTTAAAAGAGTGACATGCATATAGTTCCCCCTTCGTCTATAAATTTTTGTCTCCTACATATTTTATTCATAACTTAAAAAAAATCTATGATAACAGTCCCAGGAGTCGCTAAATAATAAAACATTTTATCGGTCGTCGATAAAATGTATGTAAAGTACTGATTAAGTTTTTTCGAATTCATAGTAAATGTCGTTCCTTATGATGTGTGTGCGCTGTAAATGTAGCGTTCCTTTGTTTATCTGCAATAAATAGTTTATATTATAGTGCAACAATATGAGCTATACATTTCTAATCTGACTTCTGTATCTATGTACGAGTATGTAAAGGAAATCGTTTGGAATTACAGATCCGAGCCAGCGATCGAAGTGAACACAGTGGACAGCTTCCAAGGACAGGAGCGCGACGTGGTGGTGGTCTCTCTGGCACGCAGCCACGGTGTGGGCTTCCTCACGGACACCGGCCGCATGAACGTCATGCTGACGCGGGCCAGGCACGCGCTCGTCATATGCCTCAACCCGCACGCTATGCTGGTAACTTTAAGTATATATTATCATCAACCTTCACTTTAGGAGTAGCGATGTGGTGATCTCTCCGGCGCGCAGTCACAGCATCGGCTCCCTCACAGACAGCGGCCGCATGAACATCATCATTATACTTCTTAGTACTTGTCGAACTGTTGATTTAGCGGGCACAATGATTTTGCTACTATAAAAAAGGCAACTTCGGCAAATTAAATAGGAAAAAAACTGATTATATAAATATTAGGTCCTTATATTTGAAATTGGCGTTTTGTCGTACTGGCCACTTTGATCTCAAATATCTCTTCTTTGGTTAGGGATTCCAATTTGAAATTTATACAGCTATTTATTCATACATTTGTATTTCGAAAACCGTAATTCATTTGTTTTGTCCTCGTTTGGTTTTTTCTTTGCGTCACACAGTTTACAAAATGGAAAACTTGTATCCCCCTACCCCTTAGGGATAACATACTAGAAAAGCAGCTTTACATCGCGTTTTGCAATTTCAGGATTCTCTTTGCCAGTCATATTCTACATTAAAATCCATAAAATTAACCATACTGGAAGTATTCAATTAAAACTTTGACAATATACAAAATGTTGTAGTTTAAAAAAAAATATTTTGTTCCCGCTTTGGACTTGCAGTAACAGTCAAGTTATCGTATATTTAAGTTAAATAGTCTAAAATTAAAAATACAATCAAATTGTCTAAATAACTTTCAGAAAAATCATCAGTGGCGGACTCTCATCGAAGATGCACAAAAAAGGAAAATGTACAAGATGCTTCCAAATATAATGTGCCAACCGGTGTGTGCAGGGCAGCTAGCCGACGGGGACATACTCAAATATCTTGCAAAGTGAAGTTTTATATTGAAATCAAACTAGTTTTACCAAATATGTAGCGATTCATTTGCATAAATGGCCACAAGTCATCCTGTGATCGATCACTAATGCTGTAAAACGTAAGAAACGGTTATTTAAATGTGGCAATTGCAAAAATCTAAGGAGACAAGTTTTCTATGACAATTTTCTACGCTTTAGCTTCGAACATAGATTTATTATTTCAATTTAAGAACGAAAATAATTTGACGAAGGGGAAACTTTCTAAAAGATACCTGACTACAGGGTGCAGCTGGGTTACGTAGAATTGGACCTACCAAAACTCCCTGGTAACGCAAAACGCTGGTATACATTCCTATTTAATTTTATAAATTTATGTTTAGCATTTTACTTTAAGTTCTGCTTGCATTGTTTTGCGAAACGTCAGAATTACTGTAGTAGTATGGTGTTCCATTGCTTGATAGAATAAATGTTCGAAACTGGCACTTTCAGTAATTTCTTTGTAAATATAAATAAGGTATAAAAGAAGTGCACAAAATATTATGTTTATACACTGTTTTGTGTATTGATTTGTCCATGTCTTACTTTCACTGTTGGTAAATTAGTATTGAATGAACACAAACGTAAAACTCTGTTTATAATTAGTTTTGAAATTACTTTGTGTAAGTTGAGCAATTCAGTAACTTAAGGCACGCTGGCAAACTGAAACGTACTACTACTTTGCACAAATTGTACTTATGTCACTTTAGTACATTTTGTTTGAAGGATCACAGTACAGTCCACTTTCGAGGGGCAACGTTAGAATACTTCTAATTTAAAACGTCGTTAATTGCGCCGTTGTGACATTACAATTTAGCTGTGTTTTATTTTGTGTCTTTCTCGGTCATTAGACGCCCTTGCTAGGCCTACTATAGGTTACGATTTGCTTCCCACAAAAATAACTGTTAAGAGTATAAAGAGGTCATCTCTTTCGGCCTAGTACACCCTTAAACGTTAACCGCGCAAATATTAGTTGTGAGTGAAAAGTAACTGACATGGAATGACGTCATTGATGTGCCATAAAACGTTTGTTTTGGAGTGATATTGAAGTTGTCATTGCAATATTTTCAGTACTTACCTTATTATATTACTAAAATTCCATTTTTGTAAATTGTATATTTAAGTAATATAACTATACTTTTTATACCTATGTAAGTCCATGACATGACAAATGCAAGGTCTAACGCTCTCCTAGTTTGCTAGCACACTCAAGTTGAAAAATCTGTCACCAAGCACAAAACAGTATGTTCCTGCAGCTTTCATTGAGCGCCAGTGTATTTCAGAATAGACATGCTCCGTCTAGGACCAGTGTCGCTAACTTCCGCGGTTATGTCTAGCTGCCTCGAATAAAAAAAAAGAATATTGTGCGAAGATCGGCTCTAGCTCAATACTAATTTTGTATGTAGACTGTTATTAATTTGATTGATACAAGTAGTATCTACTCAGATGTTTTAGGTGCCGTAGTTGATGAGTTTGGTGTTACTATCAGTGAATTTGTTATAATCTGTGGAATTACAAAATTCACTTATGTGTGTGTATTTTCTGTATGCTTAATGATAAGCGAGACGAGATAAGTACATATTTGCTATACCAATTGAACTGGCCCATAGAATTCGTTATTAAGTAATATTTTTGTAAATAAATGTTACGTATAAGTTTGGTTCAGTAAACTGATTTTGTATTGTTATTTTTATTATTTGGTCGTTTTTTTTGCCTCTCCATAGTAATTTAAATTATAGAATAAACAGTAGTACCATCATGAAGTTAAATCGACCGATAGCTTCCGTTCTACAGTATCGACATTGTAGGTTCACACACACTATTACAGCTTACATGAGTGAGAAACACGAGGTGAATGAATGAACCTAGATTTAAATCCGCGCCCTGTCGCTTGTATGGCAAGAGGTTTACCACTATCTTAGCAGCGAGCAGGATTTACTATAACTAAATCAAAAATACGTTATGATAGTAAACTTTCTTGTTTGTTTGCTCACAATGTATGTCACTGTTACTTTATACTTTTCGACACAATTTATTTTTTTAATAGAATCGCTAAATAATTTTATGATAATGGTTTCTCACAAAATAACTAGAGATGAAGATTATAAGATTGATCAAAATGCATCGCTCTAGGAAACATTTACGATTCAAAACATGTTACAGCATTATTATATTCAAATATTAATTTAGTATTGCTCTTATACACAAGTGACGGATGGACTAAAATATTTAACAATTACCTCACACTAACTAATCTAATGAGTTGAAAAAAAAAACGATAAGATGCATAAATTTAGAATTCACGAATATGTTTTCGTTTCAGAGTGACAAAATAATAAATGCATGTTTTTAACACAGATTAGGTTAGTTAGTGAAGGTTGCCCTAATTGCAGGCAATTTATTTAATATTACAAATGGATTCTAATTGCTATGTTCACATAGCATGTCTTAGCGATACAAAGTTATGCTGACATATAACTAAAGCTTAAACGAAATAACTATTCTGGATACATGCAACACATACCCATATAGAACAAGTAAGTCTAACCTGACATTAAATACTCTGCACTGAACAATAAAAATACTTAAATGGTAAAAAGATACATAATTTATACATTAGAAGTATGATTAAAACAACTGACCTCCTGGGCAATGCAAACAAATAAACCACCTGCACAATGTGTTACTTTCAAAAAAAAAAGATCTAATAAAATGTTATTAGATCTTTTCAATGTTATTACAAGTTTGCAATAGAAAACTGAAGTTGGTCCTGAAGTAGTCCACGAAATTATTTTGGACCAACCGCATACAATGGGCACTATTTGTTGATCAGCTATGTCAACATTAAATCGTCAATACCTCAAGACTGTCAAAGTAAATACATTTAATTGTTTTTACCCACAAAGGTAACTTTGAGCACTAAACAAATAGTTACAGTGTCTCCGTGAATAAAATATAGAGACTTTCATAGCAACTTTAACATCTTCCTGTTGGATAATGCAATGGAGTTTTACTTCAACTGGAGATGTGCTCATATACGTAAAACTAATTATTATTCTGGGTTATTAGAAAATAGTATACTAGGCCGAATTCGAGTCAAAATTATAAAAAAACTTTTTGCTACAAAACATCGAAAATTTATATAGATTTCAGTGTCAGTTTATGAGTACAATAACTGCCCTCAGATTAGTCATACTATTAACAAATAACCCTGTCTGAGTCTTACAAACAAATCTCACGAAATAACCCAGTTATCTAAAACTACTTTGCGTTAACTAATCAAAAAGAAAATTACCAATATCCACGTAGGAATGAGACAGACAAAATCACGGATTTCAATAATTTGACTATAGCTACAATATTGATGTCTTATAATTAAGAGGTCTCTGCGTTCAAACGGTAATAAAGGCTGACACTGGCAGTAAATATTTTTTTTTTTCTAATTCTCATACCCGAAAAGAAATAGTAGTAATGTTAAACGCTTGGACAATAGACGCGCGGCGGCTAAGGCAAAACAACTTACTAGAAGTATTATATGTATAGGTAAAGGCTCATTGCATAGTCAACTAAGACTGAAGTCCATATTGCTATCTATATACACAGCCGTGAAGGTACACAACGACGGCGGGGGTCAATGGTGCCTCGGGTAGTGGTGACCGTTGCCGTATCTGCACACGAGAACAAAGGGTAAGTTAAACATGTACTTTAATTGAAGATCGGGAAGGTTATTTATGCAGAAGTGCAGCAAAGTATCATGAATAAGTAATTTATGTTACTAATGAAGGTTGTTTTCCAGATGCGCTGCCGAAGTTGCCATCCCATATCCATATCCCAGTTGGAATACCTCGATAGCTTCTGCGTAAAGTTCCTTTCTACTTTGTGGAAGATGCTACACAAAGATTAACGAATATTACAATAAATAATGATGTTATTTACCTGTTGTTGTTGTTGTTGTTGAATCGTTTGTACTTATTGAAGTGATGTCCGCCGGGACGGCGATCGCCGCGGTATCTGAAGTTACCGCCCCAATGTGGTTTATTTTGCTTATCCTAGAAAAATATTAAGACATGTTACTTATTAAAGCGAGTGTCGGTTGTCGCTGATTAGACAAATATTATCGTCAAATCAGTTAATGTGATACGAGAACATTAGTCTAGCAAACCTGCTCGAACAACCAACTAGATAAAATATTCCTTTGGCGCTATGCACACTGCAACAACTATTAACTCAGTGGCAGCAACTATTAACCTTTTTATTATATATTTCAATAGTGTTTATTAAAAAGTAAATATGTATTGAAGTATATTTAGCAAATTTGTCACGTAAATATATTATAATGATTATGTACCTGGAAGGGATTGTATCCATTCCTATTGTTGTTGAATCTGTTGTAGTGATGGAACTTCTTCACCTTCTTGGTGCGACCCCGGTCCATCTCGTCCGTGGCCTCGAGCGCGCGTTTCCTCTCGTCACGACGCTCCTCGAATACCTGCGGTGCAATAACAATACATCAGATACCAGTGATGCAATACTATTGATATTAATAACTTCCAGACATTTTCTATTAGAAAAGAGCATTATCTTACTGCTAATTTGCCGTTTCTTAGTTACTGTAATAGAAAAAATCGTAAAAAAGGTATGTTTATCATTATTCGGATTTTTTAAATATTTAAAAAAATTGAGTGATTCAATGTTAAGACAGACCAAAAATGCACATGAATTAGATAGTTCAGTCTAATGCTTGGTACTGAGCACGAACTGGAACACTGAATCAGCCACGTTGGCGCATAACAGTTTAAATTACGCATTTGTATAATACATTCAACTTTGTTCCTTTCAACAGACTATCCACCGCTTCAAGTTATTGAGCAGCATTCAATATTGTAACACCTTAATAAATAATATGGAACGAAAAAAATTAATTCCATGGAATAATCGGAGTCCTTACGAGTATAATCAGCCTGATCCAAGAAAACTATCGTACTTCCCTTATCAGCCTTGGATAGTTAAAATTAATAATATTTTTTGTGGTCAGCATTTTCCGCAGTGATTGATATGAAGTTTTATGTTATCTGGCTACTTCTCGAGGATCTGGCATAAGTCTACCTAATTTGAGTTGCCATCTGATGTTTAGCCTTGACACACATACACTACTTCTGAATTCACCAATAATTCAGGCGAGCCGTTTATAAGAAAGTCTTGGCTGAAGGTTATATTTCAAACCATTTTCCTATAATGAATCACTTTGCGGATTTTTAACGGACTGAGTCCGTTAAACAACGCTCAGATCGCAAATACACGCACGTCACAACGGTGATGCACAACACGTGCTTTTGGGTGGGATTTACAAGTGACTGGTGATATAAAGAGCTCAGAGAGGGGCAACAGTTCTAATTTGATCAAGCGCTTGAAGAGTCGACATCTCCTAAGGATGCGTTGTGCTAAGGCGAAACACGTTTCTAGGAAATCAGATACCGAGAAAAAGAAAAATAATTAGGTAAGGTGTGCGATTTTTCGATTTCTCACGCTGACATCAAAACAAAGCGGGAAAACACTAGATATTCGTTAAACATCTTACTATAAACGGTTTTCTGAAAATAACTCCAGACTCCAGTAATTAAATCTTAAATTCGAATTTAGGATTTCGATGCAAAAGTAGATCAATCATTAGATTTTGGTGACTTGCTCCCATAATCACTGATTGTTCTACGTTTGCAGCGAAACTCTAAATTCGAATTTAGTCTATCTTTTTTAAATTTGGTTCGTTAATAATACATACAATTGCTTTAAAATGCTAGTACTGAAGAGTGTACAGACCTGTCTGCCAAGAGCACTGTGATGTCCGTTCCAAGATGCGACCGGCGCGCCGTACCCGCGATGTGACACCGTCTGCAAGTGTCGCAGCGTGTCGAGCGCGGCGGGAGGTTGGACCGGCGCGGCCGCAGGCGCGGGGGCGAGCGCGGGGGCGGGGGCGGCAGCGGGCGCGGGCTCGCTCCTGTCGCTGAGAGGCGACATACTACTCACGCTCGTGTTTGGACTCTGCTCGCTCTCACGTCGCTCTTCTTTCTCTTTAGCTCTAGAACAGATAACAATTATCGTTACATTAAATACAAGCTTTAAATACATCCTATTAGTATTAATAAAGTTAAAAAACTCCTTATTATCATCACAAAAATTTAACATTGGATAATTAATACAAGAGAAATAGGCACAAAACAAAACGGTCTCATCGCTAAGCTATCTCTAATAAGGAATGAAAGGGAGGAAAGCTCTAGGCGGATCTCACTTATGCAACAAAAAATAACATTATAATACAAACAATAACGGGGAAAACACAGGATATATCGTAGGGCGCATCAAATATACCCGCATCCATAGTGCGTGATGATCGCGAGCGCGCTGTCAAGAGCACGTTACGACTAATTTTTTTCATCATATTTTGTAAATTATATACTCGTACATATGACCGGTAAAATACTTATTGAATTGCTAACGATAAATGCTTTACAATGTCAGTTACCAAATGAGACTTTTATGACTAGGACTAAATAGAATACTTGATTAAATTTACAAGTTTCGAAAGAAAGGTTTGTTAAAGTAAATGTTACTCACTTCTTGTTTGTGTGTCCATTAAGACTAGGGCTCAGTAAGGGACCACTGTTCGCGCTGGAGACAGTCCACGCGTGGTGCATACTCTTAGTGGTGAGGACGAGGCCCTGCGGCGACGCGCCTCGACTTGGTTTGGGTTTTTTATTCTCGTCTTTTAGTAGAACCTTCCTAATCTCATCGTCTGTCAACCTCTCGTTACGTTCGTCGCCACTAGATTCCGAATCGTAAGGAACCAACTTAGAACTCGAATGTCCATTTTTTTGTGAGTTACTAGATGGATCACTCTTATTCATTTGCTCTTCCAACTTCTCCAAAGGCGATTTTCCAGGTTTCACTAATTTGCTTGTTGAAGCAGACTTATCCATACTTTTCCCAGTATTTAACACCAATCTGAGATCCGAATCGCTTTTGGACAGTTTTGGTTTCAAATGATTCTCTTCACCATTCTGTCTTTTTATAATGAATGTAATTTTTTTATCATCGTCATATTTTATATTCGTTGTCTTGTCTGTGCCGTTGAGAATTTTCGGTTGAACGACCTTTTCTACTTCGCCATTCAATTTAACCACCCAGGGTTCACTGTGGCTGCTGGAGTCAGTAGATTTGCTGAGGGTGCTGTTGAGTATTATAGGTTTGACTTCCGGTTTAAGAGTCTCCATAGACATGCTGTTAAGAAGGATCGGTTTTCGTTCGTCGCTTCTTGGAAATGTCAGTTTGAGGGGGCTCTTGTCTCTATTTAATATGATATCGGGAAGCTGCGGTCCATAGACTACGCTCGATGTGGACGCACTGGGAGTTGACATGTCTTCTACCGTGTTGTCTTTCTCAAAGAACATTATATAAGCATTAGTGCCGAGTACTGCGGACAGAGGCAGCTGTCGCACGCAGCTATCGTCGAACTGATAGTAGTTGCCGTTAGGCGCTTGTCCTATGGCCGTGTAATGGCCGCAGTTCTGAGACGGTCCTAGGTGAGTCACCAGGCTGACCAGTTTGTATGACTGTAACAATTTGAAATGTTTGTACCTTTTCAACTAAAGAAATGAAATAAAATGTCAGCATTGTCTAAAGATGTTCTCTTGGCTTTTACTAACGGAAACTCGCATTACTATACTCCTGATAGTCTTATCTGCAACACTGTTCGTAAAAACTAATAATAATATTGCAATAAAAAAATTATAAAGAAGTAGCTGTAAACACATGCACGTACAGATTACCTGAAATACTTAACTAAGAAAAACTTACCAGTTGCATATGATTGTTTTTGTTGAACATATATTTGGATAAAGTTATCTTTTTTCTGAATTGCACATGTTTTGACAATTTTCCGCCGGCCAGAGAGAACCTTTTCAGTGCAATACACAACACCATTGGAGCCCGTTCTATGAAAAATTGCTTAGTTGCTGACACCTACAAACATAATAACTATCAATATCATATAATCATTCTTAGCTTACTATACTACAGCAAGCAAACTGTATGGTTGCCTGATGGAGTATATTAGGTAGAAAAAGAGTTATTTATTACTAATGAGGACAAGTTTAAATTGCCAACAGAAAATCAGAGAAACAAATTGTGTTCCATTAATTAGTTTCACCTAAATGTAAGTAATTATTGATATGTTTTTCTCAATTGAGGAGAGACATATTGTAAAACTTGAACTAAAAGTTGTTCATAACACACCATATGGTACAGCCCATACCAATAAACCTGTATACATGATGATAATGATGTAGCCTCCAACACTGTCTACTGAGTTACAGTTCATTTGTTTTATGTCTCATTATTTTTGTATTTATTATTGTAAGTTATTAAATTATATTTATGTATGTTAATTTTAAATTACCCTGTAAACATAGATCATTTAAATACATACCTTTTTGTTACATGCTTCACACTTATAACCTAAATCTTCTAGTCTTTCTCTTGAGAAAAATGTATCTAATGCTTCATCTAATGTTGAATGCTTCCTTATATCTAACAGTAGATCCTGTAACAATATGATAATAATGTAAATACACACACTTGTTAGAAAGAGGTTTCCAATAGTTTATCATCGGACTGACTGGTGTGATAGAATGATGGATGTTTGAATTGAGAGTAAATGGTGTATTGATAGTGTAACAATATTAAATTAAATTATATGGCCAGTATTCATTGCTGAGTATAATTATACTATGAGCCGTATTATCTACTGATAAGAAAATGTTCTAATTTTTTTTAATGTTTGTTACCTGTTTTCTCGGAGACAAGCGGATCAATTTTCAAGAATTTTTTTTTGTTATAAATATAAGCCTCCCATGTGGTCGTATTTTAATTGAAAAATCGGTCAAGAGGTTTGGTTATTAAATTATAATAACTGAAAAAGTTCTATCAGCGCCTGACGTGATAAATATTGGTAGTCACTTATTTCTTTCTTAGTTATACCACAGAGATATGTAGTTGTACCACTGGATTCAATACTGAATCTCAGTTTGACTAGTAGGATAGAGTCAATTATTCACAACAGGAAAAATGGTTGCCTCCTTTAGATTCCGCAATTAATAGTTTCAATATAAACTGCGACAGACGCCATATTACGCAAAATCTCTTGTACTTGCAAAGCAAAATATGAATAATCAGTTTCAACAAGGAATTCTTAAATAATTATATTATTTATTCCCTTAATAATAGGTCAGCAGAACTAAAATGCCTACACTAAATCTATGTGTTAGATTGAATTGTTCAAATGTCCATATGTATTGCACAAAATAAAGGGTAATATTACCCAGTTGCAACATATGAAAAAAGTTGATTTTATTTTCTATTTTTCCACCCAGATCAGCATAGTGGAATATATCATATGTCTTTAAGGATTTGCAGGTCATTCTTGCTAAGCCAGCTGTTGAGTCGTTTATATAAAGATATTTACCTGAAAATGCTGGTATGTAGTTGAGAGGTGGTGACATGCCAGACACCTGACGGTAGATCTCAGGTAACCACCTAATATCTGGTTGAGTGGAGTGGTTTCCTTGCTGTATTGATCCAACTTCTCAGAGTTCATAAACCTTTGCAAGTAACATTTCTCCATTGCCTCCACTAGATATCTGAAATACATACATACATACATCTTTTTTTCTGTTGAATTTGGACCTTTTTGTCTATTTTCATATCTTAAATTATTAATATCTTATTGACATCAAAGTAAAACGTAGTAATGCTATTATTTATCTTGTTAGAGTGGCTATTTAAAGATTTTTATGTGCAAAGTTATTACTAATCAAGAGTAACAAATAAATATAAATTGATAATGGAACTGTCTCTTTCAAATAAAACTTATTATCTACATTAACCTTGTTTTATTCAATTTATTTAATTGCTTACAAAAATTACTTAAGAGAGGTAAGGTATTGCAATCATATCTTTTTCTAAAAATGCATAGACTATACAACTCTAGAGATGGGATACTTCACCAAATATATAGCATGAAATAGGGATGTTCATTGTCTCTCAACAGTAAAGTCCTTCTGTCCTTAAGGAGAAAAACAAAAAAATAAGATGTTTAGAGAATATAAGAAGGAAAATATAATTACCGTAGGAACTCATGGGCATCTTCTTGTCGCCCTGGTGTGAGGTGTCTGCAAATGAGTCTCAGTTTTGAGTACACCTGCCAAGGTTTTATTGGTGCACCACCACTTTTCTGTGTCGCCATTAAAGATGCTCGCATTCCACATATCACACATGCTTCTGAAACATGATATATTCTAATTTTAACTTAGTAATAAACAAATATAAGGCTTCTACTCTAAATGTTTTTTAATGGTTATGTGATGGTATTTTTTCTTGTTTAAAATTTTTCGTACTTAATTTTGTTTTCTCTTGTAATACAAAAATATGACAGAGTACATAATCCAATAAATTAAAAGAGATAATCAACTATTATTGCTACTGTTTGCTTTATATCTCTACAAAAATATGTACACTGTTTTGGAGATAAATTTTACCATATCTTTTTATAACTATTCCTCTTTTAGTACTTACAAGTTAAGATGTTAGTATCAATTAAAAAATTCAAAGACAGCTTGATAATCTACTAAGTCTAATGTATAACATATAAAAATTAAATAAAATAACCAGCAAAGATATGTATATTACATTGATCTTAAAAAAAAATTCAGTCAAAATGTAAAGAATAACAGTTAGCCAATAAAATCAAAATTTTTGCAGGTCTAACCACGACATGGTTGGCACAGAACTGAGGCAGATGACATTATATGAGAGAGGCCTTTACTCGGCAGTGCAATAAAGATGACTGCTGTAGATGATGGTAGTTGATGAATGGTAAGGAAAACAAAGATAAAATACCTTGTTGATTACACTTATCGGCGTGTTGTGCTTCTGAAACCAGCCAGTTAGCAAGTGCAGGCACATGAAACAGTGCCTGCAGTGTAGAGTTCAAGTAACAGGTATTCCCAACATTCTGCATGCCAGCACCAGCTGACCATGCAGATTGCCAGCCCAGGTGCACCTTCTCAACTGGGAATAAGACTCGCTTTGGCTTGGGCAATCCATCTTCTTGTTTACTGCTTTCTGAAATTTAGTAATATCTAAAATTATTTGATTGACAGAGAAACCTATAAGAATTCAATTCCAGTGCGTAGATATCTACTATAAAGCATAATACAGATTTAACAGTAAAATAATTGTTTTACACCAATACAACATAGGTAATGCAGATATAGACCCAATAAGTTCATGTTATGCACTTAATTATATGTAAATAAACATGATTAAACAAACTACTTAATTGCAATGTTTACTAACAACATGGATATTATTTTATCTTTCATATACTATCTAGATATAAATAGAACTATTCAGAATTTTTTTAGTATACATATTTATCATAAGCCCATAAATTATAAAAATAAGTGAATCAGAGTAAAAAATATAATAACTAGTAATTGCAGCATTGATTTCAACTAAGATTTTACATTAATTATGAATGGTATTAGCCTTACGTCTCGTTTAACGGCTTAGTTATAAGTCTCACAATAGAATTAAGCCACCAGCTCTGGCCAGTGTTGTAGAATATAACCTATAAATCGTTCTTATCACAAGCAGATAAGAATCCCTCACGGGCGCATTTAGAAAATTGTGGTATATTTACGTACCTGATGTCCGATTTCCAGCACTGCAATCCTTTTTAGCTAGTTTATTTTCAAGTACAGGTTTATTAGGTCGAATCACCACGTACTTAGACTTTAGTCCGTCTAGAACATTACTTTGGTAATCACCTGATTCTTCAAATTCTATCTTAGTCATGAGAACATTTTTAGTAGAAGAATAAAGTCTGCTATCTAGCAATGATGAGTTTTGAGATTCGTCCGGGGCAAGAGATAAACGCAACGCGTTTGTTACTGGGTCGCAAATGGAAGCGGGCATTTTACCTCCAAAAATGCACTATCACTTCTATCAAATCACAACATAATTCATTCTCTATTTTGATATAACACGTTACTTTAGAATAAAGCTTTAACACTGTTCATTTAGATTTCCGTAAACATGTGTATTTTTTGTGGAAAAGAAAACCAACCTCGATCATAAAATTCACCAACACACCAACACAACCACGGGCGAAAATCGAATAAATAATAGAGATGTGTCATCGATTTGTCTTTCGAATAATCAAAAAATATACAAATCGTTTTTAAACAAGAAGTGTTCTCCGAACAGTTGATCTCGCATACATGAACAATCTTAGAACCCTTTCCTTGACAATCTCGAGATCAATATTTTATATTAACAATATCTAGTTTACACAAACCGTGTGAAGCCAAATTATCGAACAAGGGCAGATGAAAAAAAGAAAAAAAAATCTAGTTCCATACTGTGTTCCGCGTGTTTCAGATGTCTCTACCACGCTGGGTAAAGCTCGTATATAAAAGTAGCCTTAAAGATCAATTTTTAATCGATATGCAAGATACACTGACTTTTATTATCTATGACACAGAACAATTACCGTTTCTTTCTTTCAACTTTCGTTCATCATACATAATCGCTCTATTTGTTCATTCAGCGGCTATTACTGTTTATTGTGTTGATGTGATTTTTTTGCGTTGATTTATTTCCGTACATTTTTCTCCACTTATTCCGTAATATCACGGTCCCAGCTACCTACGAGTAGAAACATTATATTTCGGAAGTGTTGTGTTCCCGCTAACGACAAGACGTTAAATTACCGTTTTCTATCTTTAGAGGAATAAATTAAATTTGAAGTGTGGTTGAGGTACATCAACAGTGATAATTAGAGAAAAAGGGGCATTTTAGTAAATAAAGTGTTTGTTTGCCATAAACACTTTAAACAAATGTTTATCACAGCGTCTAATCACCTGATAACTAGAGTATAAAAAATACTATCCAAGTACCTATTCATTTAATTTCATAGATTATGAATGTCATAAAACATTGTGAACTTCAACATTTTGTAAATACCTATATCAGTAAAATTATTTACATTTGACTGGTGCAATGTAATAAACAAGATTTTGAAAAAAGTTACTTATGTATAAGAAAAAGATGAGAAATAAAATGCTTAATAAATCATTTCTTGTTTCATTTATACTAAAAAAAAAATAAAAAAATAATGAAACAATTATTCAAATAGGTTGGCAAATAATGATGATGGTTATGGGAGTCTTATTTTCCTCAGTCCATCCACATAAATAAAATAAAAAAAAACTGAGCTGTCGTGTTCTAAAGTTTCCTTGCGGTACGATGTCACACTATGGCCGATTGCCATCTGAACGCGTAAGCGTTCTCTTACTAGTCTGTGGTCTCTAACGAATATTATTGAAAGTGTGTCTGAAGTTGGTGTTCGATCGATCGAGGGGACGTCTTGTACCCCCGCGAGGGAGACACAAGAAGTAGGTGTTGTAATAAAACATGCCTTTTTGGGTGAACCAATTAATGACTGGTATTTCAGCTATCAAAAATGGAGAGCTTAAAATGTCATCACGTCATGAACAATTACAAATTTCGTCAAAAGAAAACGTTTCACAATATGTATGTGTTTTATCTGAGTACTAGCCGTACCAGTTAATTGTTGAAAAATTTATTCGAAATAAATAATAAATCGAGAATAAGCATATAATTCTTTGCAATTCTTTTCGTTTTTTATCTGTATCAAATATTAAAAGATATTATAACAGATTATAGGTAATACGGCAAGCAGGAATATCAGCTATAGGCATGAGAGGTGAAACAATAGCAATGAAACTTAGTGTCATTCTAAGAGTATTGGAGCGGCGGTCTACTGTGACAACGAAACAAAGATTGCTTGCTCTTGTTTTGCTCACCACTTTTATGCCTGACTCTAGCCAATAGGCCTGCAGACACAGTTCAGTAAATAGAGTCATTCCAAGCGCATCGGCAAAAAGACAGTAGATTCAATAGAAACTATCTCTATTAGCTATGGCTGCTACGGTGACAATAGAAACAACTACATCCGCTATGGTAGACATTTTTCTTCGCTTTTACTGTTACAGTTCCCATATCGCACGTTTCTCTACAAAAAGTTTCGTGAGATCATTACACTTTTTATCACTAATATTTTAGAAATAGGGTTTTTTCATCAAATATATGAGTTAACCTCATAGTTTGTTTAGGATTTGATGTGAAAATCAATTTAAAAACCGACCATACGTTACGAAACAATAAATTGGTCGCTCTGTCTCATTAAATTCCATGGACATTGTATATGCCCTTCCTTGTTATAGTGAGACTGAGGTGGCATGTAAGTGTCATCTATTAATTTCTCTCTCTACGCTTGCAGATCATTGGCACAAAGCGAAAACAGAAAAAATCTTTTTTTTTTATGTAACTACAGACTTCCCTTACAACAGCCGCTAAATTTTTTCAGTAAATTTATATTCAAAAATTAAACCTCTTTATCGATTTTGGTAAAATTAAAATGGGACCACATGGTTTTTTTGGAAGAAGGTACTTAGACAAAAAATAATATCAGTAAGATTACCTATAGACCATTTAAGATCTACACATAATACAAATGCTCTAACCCACAACCAGAGGGCAGCGTACATAGAGGGTAGAGTATCCATTTAACAAGTTGATATTATGTCGCTGTTAAAATGTATGAAATAATTGATAATTTTTTCTCGAATTCAGAGTTGATCCCATAGTGCAAGTGTTTCCTTAGGATGGGTACAGTGACCCCCTTTTCGGCTTAGTACAGCCCTAGCTGATAACCCTGTATATATAAGGTTAGGTTAAGTTAGGTTCTCAATGATATATATAAGATTTGATTTTTTGTTTGTTTACGCTCCGAAACTACTGAACCGATTTAAAAAAAATATTTCTCTTTTGAGAAGCTACACTGTGCCCGGTGTTTACGTTAACTCAAATAATGTACTCGTAACCCAAGATGTAAAAAATACCTACTTAACAATCTTTTACATTCAACTATTAATGATACATTAAATAATAACAAAAATCAATAAATTAAAAGTTAATTAAAGTAATAATATCAAACTTTCTTTAAAATATTCTTTTTTAGTAACCTGAGGCAAATAGAAGGGTTATGTGTGTGAATTATAATTTTTAATGTAGAAATTTTTGATTAACACCGAGAATCAGGCCCCTGTACGTACGAAGCCGGGGCTTGTACCAAAATATTTAGGTACAAAACGTAACTGTGCGCTGCAATTTATGATTTCATCACCATTACTAGAACAAGCTGATATGACTGTCTAAAGCCACATCTAGCAAAAAGTTTGGTTTGGAAACATACTGGTTTTGACAATAAAATCATGATGACTGGTGACGGGTGTTGACTTGACATGTTTGTGTTTATCGATCGGATCGATTCCTATCGTGTTCTAAACTTATTTGGTTTTAATAAAATTTAGCAGTCTCAGTAGTTAGTTAATTATAATGCAAAATTACAAGTAACTAAAGCGCTAATTTTTCAATCATGAAATTACCAGTGGAGATATGTCTCGGTCTGTTTTCCGGTGAGTATAGTAGATTGATTAGGAACGCCAAATGAATTTATTACATCGATTTCGCTGTGAATTGTATTAGGATATAGCTTACGACAATGTTTCGTTTTAGTTTTGTCCCTGAGTTCGGCTTCCAGAGTATTTGAACTTAGTGATAAGTTCATAGATATAAGTCATGAGGGAATGTGGTTCGTGAAGTTCTATGCTCCGTGGTGCGCTCACTGTCGCCGCCTGGAGCCGGTATGGGCCCATGTTGCTCAGACACTCTACAACAGCGCCATCAAAGTAGCTAAGGTAGACTGCACGCGGTTCCCTGCTGTCGCCACGCACTTCAAAGTACGGGCTTACCCAACAATTTTATTGTAAGTAAAAAATTAATTTATGCTAAATATACAATGTCATTAACCTGCTTTGCATGTGCATGTTTTACATATTCATGCTGAAATCTGGTAACCTAAGCAATAAACATTCAAACTTCTGTTATATTTCTATGACCTGTTTTTTTTTCAATAAATTTTTATCTATTGTCATAATGTCTCATTTCAAATAATTATTTATCCCCGGATAAGAGAGAAAAAAACACTAGCTAGCTCAGCTAACTTTGTTCTGCCTTAAAGGCAGTAAATGAGCAGATATTGGATTTTATTAAGTTAAAAAAAGGGAAAAAGTATCCTATGTCCATCTCTTACTTCTAAGCTACGTCCCCCCAATTTTAAGCCAAAACTTTCCGGCTGTTGTTTTATATGTATAAGAAGATATTTTTATGTAAATGCAATCATTTTCCTAATATGTATACTACATTGCAATACTAAATTTTAGCATAAAAGGTACATTCCACCATGAATATGACGGAGACAGAATTAAAGAAGAAATGGTAAACTATGCAATGCGCATGTCCCAACCTGCTGTGCAGAGAGTCTCACAGGCTGATAGTATTGGATTTCTAAAAGAAACACACTCTGTGTTCTTTGGATATGTGGGCAAAACACAAGGACTACTATGGGTAAGATTAATTGTCCGAATGAGTAAATCGTCTTTGCTTCAGATCTAGCAGTTTTTTCAATAATGCTATCGACGATGCATTTCCTTACAACAACCAGCTAGGTTATGAATAAGGTCATCAATGCCTATCATGTAAAACCGAAATCACCCAGAAAATTGTGCCGCGGGCCAACCCATTTTTTCTTTCATCTGCTGGCTAGTACGAGTATCTTTGTCTTTTGTATGTCTTCTAAAATTTCGCACTCATGTACAGGTCCTAATTACCAACCAATCTCGACGAAACTTGATGTATAAATTTTAAATGATCGGGGTTTTTTGGATGGGTATTTTTCCAAAAAAAGGGGGGATTTTTGTTACGGCGCCATTTACTGGCCGATATAAATAATATTTAGTATAGATGTGCGGAACACAACATTAATGAAGATTTCTGAATATTAGAAAAAATATTGGTCAAGTGGTTGTCATTTTCTATATAAAATTGTAATAAATATTGTGTTTGCAAGGTGAACAGTTTGCAGAACTACTAGTTTATTTTTGGCTTGAATTCTTACAGGAAATATTCTCCTTAAATGCAGAAAAATATCAACCTCATTCTTGGTTCTATTCAATGTCACATGATGTGGTGAAACATGATGTAAAACCACCCAATGAAACAGCTGTGTTTGTCTATAAAGATGATGATGCTTTCTTTTTTAATGGTGAGTATTATTGTATAGTAATAGTGAATTATAGTTATTTGTTATTAAGAGCGTAAAGTTGCTTTTTAACAGCATGCTCAATTTAGATGACCGAGTAAGAGAAGGGTTTAAAAATTAGAATCCTGATTGAGGGAATCTAAGATTTTCATCCCACCTTAGGGCGGAAATGACTAAAAAAGAAAATGGCGCCCGCAAAGCAAATTGATAAAAGTTCACCAAGAAGATTCCGAGTTGTGAGAGTTTTTAACAAATTAAAAAAGGTTTTAAATTAAATTCGGCATAGAGGAAGAAGTAAATAGGTTATCATAATGTTTTGAATTCACAAACTTTGTGTACACGATGTTTTAAATTCAATTATCATGGATAAAAACGGATTTTGAACTCAGATATCGAAGAGCCAAAATACTCTATTGAGATGGGTGCGTGAAAAATAATTTTAATTTCAATAGGGTCTTCACCTTTAAACTCGCAATTGCGGGATAAGACAGCACCCATATTCACAATGAGTTTCCGATCGGATTTGAAAACTTTGCAACACGAAAACTTATAACTTTGTAAATAAATAATGTTTTACATTAGCTCTCCACTAGGATTTATTACGTGTGAGAGATGCAACTTTCAGAAACACATACACAAAAAACCCAGACCAGAAGATATATATTCAAACGCCTGACCTAGCTGGGAATCAAACACAGGATTGCTGGCTCTCTAGGCGAACCAAATTAGAACGAATATATGAATTAAAAATGTACACTCTTAAAACATTCCTTAACAATTAAGAGGATCACCAACCCTTCACTGTTTTCGTGTTTCTGATACAATTTCTGTTCCGGGGCCCTACCTCTTTTCACCCTTTAAATTGAAACATAATTTTTGCTATTGGTGTCAATGGCTTCACTATGATGTATTTTAGGCCTACAAGTTTTATTATTTTGAAAAAAAGTTATTGAATTTTGCATAATAAAGTCTTTTAATAGGCATCGTATCAGTGCAAAAATATGACTGCTTAGAAAACTTGTAACTTTATAGTGATATAAAAGACAGAAAAAAAGTAAAACCATGAGTTAGCTATGTGAAAAAAAACTACTGGAATCAGACAAAACTAAAAGGTAGAAAAGAACTAGTATTGTACATAAAGAATAAGTGATGAAAGAATAAGTATTGTACATCTTATTGTATGGAATAGTTGGCGGTCTATAGCTGACTTAATTCTAATCTGCATGCAGGCAAATATACTTAGTGATACAAGCTTGAGTTAGGATCTGTGCCAACAACTTTTTACTTGAAAATCAATCATTGGCCGACAATTTAATATGGTTTCTGCCAAAGTTTTTAAATTGTATACTGTTGCTTCCAGTAAAGCAAGAACACTTAGAGGACCGAGAAGCATTAAACACAACCCTTGACAGGTGGATAAACTCTGAGAGATTTGGTTTCTTCCCTAAGATAACAAGATCAAACATAAACCATTTGATGGAAACAGAAAAATATATAGTGATTGCTGTTGTATCTGAGAACAAACTTAATGAAATTACACAAACAGAACGAGACTTCAAGGACATGATTGAGGGATTAATCAGGTTGGTCTAAACACATACTTATAGCTTCAAACAGATAAAACAATTCTCTTTAAATTTTACGATTTTATTTTTAACAGAAGTATCAGTTAAGGGCACTTATTGTCATTGTGATTAAACTATGATAACCTAGTATTCATGGATATGATTTTTTAGTAACTCATTCAGTTTTTAGGGTTCTATCTTCTGAACTCACTTCTATTAGGTCAGAGTTAGTATAAAACAAAACATAATATTTCATACTAACTCTGACCACGAAACCGGCTATTTGGCACAATGCAATGGAGAACAAGAAAGGGTTAGGGATGTAACATTAAAATAGACCTAACATCAAAGCGTAGACTATGTACATTATATGAGCTTTTATTTCACGTAAACACATTCACTATTAACAAAGTTATCACTACGAGAAGTTTAGACCACTTTTTTAAACTGCCGAGATTCCCGCCAACTTATGATGACGTCATACGACGAGTAACACGCCCGCGCGCCACTCGCCAGTACTGAATCTCATACAAGTAAAAACACTCTCGCGCTGCTCTTTGTTTAGATTCTTTTGCCTAAATAAGTCTTGCATGTGTCAGATAGATTGTTGTTGTCTTAGTATTAATACGTAAGATTGTTTTTTATTATTTAATACCGTTCATGGACGAAAGATTCCAGAAAGGCCAGTCGAACAATCTACCAAGAGTGGATAGCTTGATGGTAGCTTAATATTTTATAAAAAATAAGTATTGTACGGCTGCTGAAGTACTTCTATATTAAAATAAAAAAGTAAGCATGTCTTTTAAGCAATATTTATTATAAATACCATAAGTTACATAATACTATACTTATAAATAAATAATAAAATGTCTTCAGGTTGTATTGATAATCTATGAATTTGTAAAGTTTTGTTATTTAGGTACCTACTTACGAGTATGTATCCATTTTCTAAGGTTGGCGGGTTCGTGCCTAACCTAAAATACCTACTTATTAAATATGAAACCTAGTCTGTTAATTTAATCATATACATTCACTTAAGTAATCGACAATAACCGACGTGTCGTTGTACAGTTAGGTACCGCGATATATTAACAACTAAAAAATGACAACCTCTTGGCTGTTTTTATTAAAGCTTTTGCCCGATGCTTCGCTTGCGTTTAGAAATATTATTATTAATTAGGTTTATTTTTTGCGCCTTTACTTTTTTTTAGCGTGTGTAAAAATTAAGGCCTACAAAACTTATTAGTACACAATATTCTTAACTAATCTGTCATTAGACGCTAAAACTATCAAGCTATTGGGTGAACTTACTCGTGAGCAAGCAACATAAAACTGTCAATGAAAGAAGCAATGTTCTCTCAAGTCAATGCTCGCAAATTTTAGAGTTTTGCCTCATTCGAACGGGATATCATTAGGTATTAATGGTATTCGTGGTATAAATATAGTTTCCCCTTTCGCACACCCAGGTTAGTATAGTGGCTTCCACTATGTTGCGATGTAACGCTTTCACTTGCAGTCTCGTACCGTTACAAAGTTTTGGTGGTTATAAATTTCGCAACAACATAATTGGAACGCCCACACGCAGAATAAGCTTATGATAAGGCAAACCTGGCGGTTTCAATGAATTTAAAAATTCTACAGGGTAATTAATAGCGTCATCTGTATTAACCACAGTATCAATCGAAGTATAGACCTTTTCTTCACCCTCAAACGACATGAGCAGGACATCGTTGATAGATAGATCGTTCTTTGGAGTAAGTATGGCACGCTCACTTAACCAGTCAATAGGCTTGTCATGTATATGAATAATGTCTAGATAAACTTAAACCGTAGTAACAACTGTGCACAATTCTTCCGCGATGGTTATCATTCCATCAAACGATGAAAAAACCACCATTACTGATTTTAAGAAGGAGATCTCTAAAATCTACCAGACTCATCCCCTCCCAAATGTGCTCTCATATTTTTAGAGAGCTTAAGAATATTAACCTGGGGCCTCAAATTAGATTTCTTAATGCACGACTTTACTAAGTCAGCTCTGGTTCCTTTTGGCACCACTGGTAGAGTCTGCCGAAAGTCTCCGGCCAGCAAAACTGTTACGCCACCCATTAATTTTGTATTACCCCTTATGTCCCTTAGTGATCTGTTTTGTGGTGTGGTGGAGATTAGTACATTTTGTCAGAATCCCCGTAATATGGGTAGCAATTGCAAGCTATCGACTGATTGAATACAAAAAAAAACTATGATAAATTTTAAATACAATATGACTGCCACTAAAAATAATAACGATTATTTTTAAAAAACTCACGATGACAAGGTTTTTAAAAATCTAACAGACTTTATATTATTAGTAGGTAGTTCCGCGAACCGTCGACCATGTGACCATAATGTATATTTTTTAATTTGGTGACCATTTGACTGATTATGCAGAAATTCTAATCGTCAAATATAATCCGCTAGATATATCTATCTATGCACTATGCACAAAAATGGTTAATTCAAAGTTCTCTCTAAAATAACTCAATGTACTCGTAGATGTCGCTAGCATACAGAAATTCGTATATTTTAAACTGAAAAGTTACTAATCTTATATAACCTGCATCTCAAAATCCTTTCTTAGGGGATGCCTACGTCATAGTAGCTTTATGCATGCAAAGTCTCAGCCCGATCGGTTTAAAATTGACAGTTTCACACAAACTTTCATCCCCTATTTTAACCCCTTGGGCGTAGAATTAATCAAAATCCTTTCTTAGCGGATGCCTACGTCATAACATCTACCTGCATGCCAAATTTCAGCCCGATCCGTCCAGTGGTTTGGGCTGTGCGTTGATAGATCACTATGTCAGTCAGTCAGTCACCTTTAAGTTACATATATTTAGATTGAGTTCTGTATGCTTGTACCAAATATTATTGAAATCGGCCTGTTAATGGTAGTGTAGCATGTTTCGCCTCTTTTTGAGAGAAATACCCTAACGACTAGAACAATCTTTAAAATGATCTTCACAACAGTATGCAGTAGTTTTAGGTGTAATTGCAACAACTCTGCGCATAGCTGTCATCCACTTCTTTCTGCGTTTTGGATTCCTCGACACGTTAAAAAATAGCATTTCTGGTGTTTTTAGATTGTGATTAAAACACCGAGGCACAACATTGTACTTTTATCACTTTTAGATGATTATTAGCCACTAACAAAATGCGAGTTATTATAATATGCTTTTAACCGTAACGCGAGCAGCCAGTGAACGAATTGGCCATAACCGCCCTGCTAGCACACAACCTGTGACGTCATCACGCTTTAGAATGTCGAGTACGTTTTGAAATTATGTCGAACGAAAATGCGCACTTTGATCTTAATTTTCTCAGCCATTTTTATATTAATTAATTTTTAATGATAGAGAAAAAGTAAAAAAAAAACATTTATTCTCGTATTTTTTCTAGATTATTTTGGCATTTTTAGAAAAAAAAGTTTATCAACTCCTTTGAAATTCGGGGCAATTAAAATAACAGACTTGGGTTCCAGGCTAACTGTCAAATAATCACTGTTCAATTTCAGAAAAAGAAAACACGAATTGCACACTCGCTTCCAGTTTGGTTGGATGGGCACGCCGGAGCTGGCCAACTCCATCGCCATGTCTGAGCTGACGCTGCCTAACCTTTTGGTCCTCAACTCGACCACCAGCCACCACCACATGCCCGATGACGACCCAGTGCTCATGACTCCAGAGGCAGTCTCTATGTTTCTTGATCAAGTGCACAATCAAATAGCGCCTGTAAGTATTGCAAAAACAACTGTACTTAACTAGCTAAAAAATATTTAATTACTTAAAATTGTAAAAAGCATCAGGAGCAAGATTAAAAAAGAAAAAAAGACTACACATTTTCATTTTAAGATTGCCGAATATATTTCTTCTGGTGTGTGATGGTCGAATCGCCGAAATGTACCTACCTCTCTTAAAAGTAAGTGATTTGAACTCTTCGTTGTTGGGTACATGAATCAAAATAGAGAAAGACACATTTTACATCAAAATGTAGTGCCACAAATAACGTCTATATCGATTAAAACCTGTTCGAGGCATATGGAAAACGTTATTTGTTTGTGCTCTCCAGACTTACGGCGGCAACCATTGGCCCGTGCGTCTTTACCGCGGGTTCTACGAAGCGCGTACTACTCTTACCAACATGTGGGTCGGTAACCCCGTGCTTACGGCGCTTGTGTTCGGACTTCCGCTGGGCTTCCTCTCGCTCATCTGCTACTCCATCTGCTGCGCTGATATACTTGACGCAGAGGAAGAGGAAAATGAAGGTGAGGATAAACTGTCCAACCGACCACCACTTGACCAACTGTTTTTTTTTATATTCTGTAATCATTATTAATGTTGTTAATTATATATTCAGCCTAAAAATAACCTTTAAAAAGATGTTTTATATTTAAAACTCTTAGTTAAGGTTGTGTTCCGCATGTACCTTTCAAATATGTGTGGTCCGCGCCCCTCACCCCGCCGCTGCCCTGCCACACCCGTACGTCACTCTCGTCTCACGGAACCTTGACCTCGCGGACAATCCGCCAGTTAAGGTGTACCTACCTTCGAGTGTACAGTAGAATATCAATATTCAAAACCAGAGGGTGCTGAATTATTGGAATGTGCGCATTACTAGTTTATATAGACAAAATGTAAATAAAATAAAGCAATTTTTAAAGGAAATACAAAGTATGTATTTGTGTTTAATTTCTCCACGACAGCACTTATTAGAAGCCATTTTCTTCTTCTTTTTTTAATTGGCCACCACACTCCTTGTATTGTACCAGTTTTCAAGTTGTTTGCGTTAAATAAAATAATTAAAGTGTGAAGTGGAGTCGTCTCAAGGTCGTGTTGGAGAACCTTGAAATGATTTAAAGACGTAAAATTATTGTGGTCGCGAAGTCTGCACTTTGCATAACTACTAGTATGTAGTGATGTCGAAACATTTGTTTAGGGTAATATAAATAAATCTTATTCAGCAATAGGAAACTCTACCAAATCATAAATCTTATAGACACTTCAACACAGTAACATTGTCTTGTGTAATGTTTATACTGTTTTTGTTGTTTCAGAAACCCACGAGAAGAAAGATTAACACCAAAGAACTTCGATAGTTTTAACTTCCGTGATTTTCTACTTAAATTATTTTGGATGGTGATGAGTGTTTCTGAACTAAGTGTATGTACTTAAGGCGACAGGTAAAGACAAACGCAATTGAGAATTGAGCCACGGAATAAATAATAGTATGTACTGATACTTACCTATGCCATGCCATCTGTTTGATTCTGGGCGAAACAAATGAGCGGGCATTGGCCTGCCGTCTATAATTTTGTCAACTATATAGATAGATGGTGTCTTATGCACAGTTTGGATATTGACATAGAGTAATGTAAGTTCAGAGAAATAACATCGTACTTTTCTGAAAGTTAGGTCAAAGATTACTATTGTACAGAAGGTGAAGTATGTAGTAATTACTCAATTCAAATATAACTTTACTCATTATAGAATAATAACAACTCGATTTCATTAAACTTTTATAAAAATGATTTCTCGTACCTCAAAATCATTAAAAAAAAAATTGAGAAAATTTCGTAGAAACTATCGTTTGAGTTCGTTCGTTGAATATCGTGCGAGTTGCACCCTTCAAAATTCTGCTATCGTGAGCAGTTGGCAGCTCATATCATTGATGACATTATTTATCAACAACGAGGTTCGCAGGTTAAGACTTACTTAAAAAAATTGTAATAAATAAAATTTATTTTTGCATATTTTATTTATAAGTCTAACTATTTTGACCGATTTTTATCAAACTAATATGAATGAATTTTTCGTTAATTTTAGCGTCTCTAAGAAAACAGAAAAATACTTTAAAAAACAATAACTGAAATAAAATGTTTACTTTTTATTTTTTAGAGACGCTAAAATTAACGAAAAATTTATAGTTACATATTTTTATTATGGCAACTGCTCCTGACAGTGAAGAATATTTTTTTTATAAGGTCTCTTTCCGTAGCAACCATCAGCTATAACATCTATGATGGCAATGCCGTTCGAATTCAGCCTTCCGATTCAGATAAAAACAATTTTCTTTTTTAGTACCTACACTGTAATTATTTTTGAAGAACTCATTATCTCATTATTTTGAACATGTTTCTTTCGGTATACGTGGAATGTCTACTTTGTAATGTTGAGGTAGATTAATCGAAATATTGGCACCTTCAGGCTAATGTATTGTTTTTGTCTTAGAATGATAGGTAAGTGAAGTTTTAAAGATAAATGTTATAAGAGCCTACTAAAAAGTATTCATTTAGAAAAGCACGTTGCTAATGAGGCACTTTGGCTTAGCTAGCGGGTAGCGTTCATTTTATGCATGCGTGCCCGCCTCATCCCTGCCACTTCGCGTAGTGCGCGACGTTGTCAGTCTTCATCTAGTGCAGCGTGAGAATAATTATATATAATATTCTTTCCTTGGATAGTTACCGCGTGCGCGTAATAACTTACTTATAAGCGATTGTGTTTTACTAGAAACATTCTCTGCCGTGATTTTGACACTACTTGTAGAAGTGTGATAATATACAACTGGGAGATAAGAAGAATAGAAAACAAAAAATATCACTTCTTATAATCTTTATAAGTAAACGTTCATCGATGATATCGCTAATTTACTTTTTTTATATAATTTTTTATTGAATTTTTTTATTTATAAATCTAACTATTTTGACCGATTTTTATCAAACTTATATGAATTAATTGTTCGTTAATTTAACGTCAAAACAGAAAACACTTTAAAAAAAACCATAACTGAAATAAAAGATAAACAGTTAGGTATTTTTATTATAGCAGCTGCTCCTTACAATGAAGAATATTTTTTTATAGGATCTCTTCCCGTAGCATTTTTTTTTACAATTTTTTAAGTAAGTTTTACCCAACCCAGCGAACCTCGTTGTTGATAAATAATGTCATCAATGATATGAGCTGCCAACTGCTCACGATGGCGGAATTTTGAAGGGTGCAACTCGCACGATATTCAACGAACGAACTCAAACGATAGATTCTACGAAATTTTCTCATTTTTTTTTAATGTTTTTACGAGGTACGAGAAATCATTTTTATAAAAGTTTAATGAAATCGTGTTATTATTATTCGATAATGAGTAAAGTTATATTTGAATTGAGTAATTACTACATACTTCACCTTCTGTACAATAGTAATCTTTGACCTAACTTTCAGAAAAGTACGATGTTATTTCTCTGAACTTACATTACTCTATTTCAATATCCAAACTGTGCATAAGACACCATCTATGTATACAGTTGACAAAATTATGGACGGCAGGCCAATGCCCGCTCATATGTTTCGCCCAGAATCAAACAGATGGCATGGCATAGGTAAGTATCAGTACATACTATTATTTATTCCGTGGCTCAATTCTCAATTGCATTTGTCTATACCCGTCGCCTTCATAAAATAATGTGACAATACACTATATAATTATGTTAACCTGAGTGTATAGAACATTTTTTTTAACACCAGAATATATTGAACAAGCTCCTTATCCAGGTTTTATTCTTATTGTGATATCATGATCAAAGATGTATATTTCCGAATTTGATTTTTTTTTAACTGAATCATCTTGTATATTTTATAGGATTTATATTCTTACAAAAAATATATGCGTTGTTGCTGGCATTTATTATTTTTTTCCATTGTATTGGTTTCGAAGTATTTATGCATACATATTTAATGTTAAGTACAAAGTATTATACGAGTATCCAGTTTAAAGATCTGATGCTGCATGATGATGAGGTATTTTCTTTGGAGTTGATTATTCCACATAAAGTTTATTATGTATTTATAACTATAATTTTAGTGTTACAATCGTGGAATTCTTTTGATGTGTTGTTTTGTGAGTAAATTATGTGACAAGGTGAAAAACAGATTTAAATAAAAGTCAATGAACACTGAACTTAAATTTTATTTCAAGTCATTTGGTTAACACAACCAATGGAGATCCACTGCAAACTCTTTTCTTATCTTATTGTGGATTTTTATAGCTTTTTCAACTCTTCTACATACAGAGCATATTGTATATATTTGGTTTGTTGTTCCACGTGATTATACCATAAATCAAATTGTTTGCTTTTACTCTGTTCTATTTTGTTATTAGGATTCTTTTTTTGATGATGTTGCTGATATGTCTTATTAAAAGTACTTGCATATGTTGCATAGCCATTCACTTTAGTACTTTCCTCGATGCTGTTGGTCTCAGTACAAGAGTCTGATTGATCAGTTTCACCATCAGATTTGGATGAACATTTATGTTTCGTAAAACTGTTACGGGAACTAATTCGGTTAACTTCTTCTTCCTTTTGTTGAATTTTGTTAGACTTTTTTGGGATTCGCATAAGTTTGGTTTTCCCTACTGCAAGATCAATATTACAATCGAGATGCCTCTGTATTCTAGTTTTATAAAGTCTCTGTTTTCCAAAAGCAGTGGGCAAGCCGGCGTCTATCAAAGCTTGTTTTATAGGATCAACTTGAGTCTCTTCTGGTTTATTATAGTTGATAGAGTCATATCTATTTTTTTGACTGTGGCTCTTGTTCGGTTTATCATTGGATTTACTTTCATCAATGTTAACACAGTAATGCTGTTTTTCAGTGTTAGTGTAATTCTTAGCAGTTTCTTTTTGTTGAATATCGTTTGGTGAGTATGCATCTGTTGAAGCTAGCTCAAGATTATCTATATTAGTTTTATGAGATTTGTCGTCTGAATCTTGATCATTATTGTTGAGTTCTGCATTAATCGTTGGGCTGCCAGCAACTTTAATACTATTAAATTTATTTTCTTGATCATGCAACAATGTTAAGGACTTTTCCGCACTTTTGATTAAATGGCTTTCATTTTCTTCAGACTCTTTAGCAATACTGTCTCCATTAGTTATGTTAGTGGCAGGATGAAACTGTCTTATATCTCCTGATTTACTAACATTGGGATGACCATTTACATTTTTATTGCTGCTTAATTCATTATAATCATTAAACTTAAAGCTGTCCATTGGTAATTTGGCAACCTTTACATGTCTGTAAACAGAACTATCGTCTTTTTCACTCGTGTTTCTTGGATCAGTTGTGTAGGAATGCATAAGGTCAGCAAAGCTTTCAATTGAAGGTTCAGTTTCTGCTTTGAACGAATGACATAAATTCTCATAACTAGATATTTGTGGCTTGGTTTCATCTTGTTCTAATAGCCCTGTAGTTAAAGCTTTCCATAGCAAATCTTTTGACATTTTACAATTTCCTTGTGATTGTTTTATAGGCTCTGTAACAGGCACATCACTCCCCTCTAAGGAGTCGTTTTCTGGATTTAGAATCAGGTTGAAAGGATCATCATCCCACAAGTTGCGCAAGTCAAATGGTATATTAGTATGTGCAAGTGTTTCTCTGAATTTTTGAACTTCTTTCCCTTCACTAAGAATTGTAATGGCTGTACCATAAGATCCATATCTGCCAGCTCTGCCAATTCTGTGTAAGTATGTTTCCCATTCAAACGGGGGTTCAAAGTTAATGACAATGTCAACATTTGAAGCATCTATACCTCTTGCAGCTAAGTCAGTCGATACCAGTATTCTGCACTTATACTCCTGTAAAGTTTTGAGTGCATCAAGTCTGTCAGTCTGGACTTGTTGCCCGTACAATTTTTCTGAGGGCCATTTATCTTTTGACAGCATTCTGTGAATCTCACCAACTCTAACTTGGTAATTACAAAAGATGAGACATTGTTTAAACTGCTTTTCATTTAGTATTTTCTTCAGTTCCTCAAATCTGTACTTTGTTTGTTTGACAATATTGCTATTGTGAGGGACTATTACAACTTTCTGTGCGATTCCTAGTAAAATACTACTACTGTTGGGACGAACACAGTGGGCTTTCTGAACATATTTACTGACAAATGATTTTGTTTTATCAGAATAAGTAGCGCTGGACATAATCACTTGCTTTTGTTTAGGTAACTGAGAAAATATGTAATTAACGTCTGGCAGGAAAGATTGATCCATTAGTTTGTCAGCTTCATCCAGAACAAACAATCTAACACTGGAAACATCAATGTGCTTATCTTGAATTAAGTGGCGCAGTCGTCCTGGGCTTCCCACAACAACATGAACCCTTTCTTTGAATTTTGCAATGTCTTCTTTGATTGGTAAACCTCCCATCACCACTGCAACATTCAAACCTGGAAATGAAAAATTGGTTAACATATCTAATAACAACTAACATCAGCCAATAAGGGGCACGTCTGCCGAAACGTGTCATAGAACTTTAGAAAATATAATATATAAGGTTATAGATTCATCTAAAGAAATACAATGCGATATTTTTGAAATAGTAAATTAAATACTAAAGAAAATAACGGAATCGGCCAAAACCATTAAAAACAACACTTTTTAAAAGTTCAATATTGACATTTTATATCCATTTAATTAATTTTTCTCTCAAAAAAAAAACAATTAAAAAGAAACTCAACAGGTTTCTGCAGACCACGTTGACGAGCAAAAATTGTCGCCTGTAGTAAACCGGCCGTCTGGTATGAGTGAGAACCGCTGAAGCCAAAATTAGGGAGGCGAGATATAATAGGTATGAATAATATGGATATTATATGTAATTGTTCAATATTGTCGTAAATAGAAATCATTACTATTTGTTGTCGTTAATATAATGACACCAGACATCGGGATGTGTTGAGTAATGCGAAATAAAATAACGTTTAATTTTAAAAGTAATTCTGTGACATTTATCAAGTGACACTGTATAAACTCTGAAAATTTCAGTTTTTTTCATTAGTTTTCAAATAACAATGGGTCGATTAATAGTCAATAGCGGGCCGGTGGAACGTCAAGCGTGACAGTAGGTAAAATTTTACAGTTATTATTTTAAATTTAATTATTGGTTTGATCATTATTTATTTACCAAAACTGCTTATTTTCCATATATTTCTGTAGATTTTAGCCCAATTTATTTATTTACTTAGTTTTTGGTTTGAGTTGTAACTTTCGCTGTCTTTTCATTCATGTGCCACAGCCAACGATTTCTTACAGTCTACCTTTTTAGTAAAAACGGCTATAGAGCCTTTATTCCGTCATTCAATGTGACTCGCCTGGGGCTTGTTCGGGGTATCCCAGTTGATTTGTCTCCTGAGGGTATAATAAAAGAGATGACGGTTCCCAAGACTTGTGGGCCTATTATAAAGGCACGTCGCTTAAATTTTAAGGTGGTTATTGATGGGGTGGTTTCCTGGAAACCTTCACAACTTTTGATAGGCAGGTTTTCCCCTCAAGAGTGTTCCTTTGCTACAACTCCTTCCAAGTTGAACGCTACTCCCTGCCCACTATTCAGTGTTTCAACTGCTGCCGTTATGGACATACAAAAACTTTTTAAATGCTCCCAACCTCATGTTGGTGACTCATGCAACATTGAGCCAGGCAATGCAAAATGTGTATGGTGTCGTGGAAACCATTTTGCCACTAATAAGGTCTGCCCTGAAATGTCTCGGCAAATAGTCATTAGATCTACTATGTCTCAAAATGATATTTCATATGCAGAAGCTTCCAAGCTGCACCCTCTTTCGAAGCCATCTTTTGCTTCAGTCGCTTCTACGCCTGTGGTTCTTGCATTTCCTTCTTCTCAATCGTCTGGTTCTAAAAACCTTGTCACGGAGCCCGTCAGGGTAAACTATAGAGGTAAATCTTCCAAGCTTGTTAGTTCGTCTCCTTCTTTTTCAGCTGGTTATGACCATCAAGCGCATGCTAAAATTATTAAAGATGATTTCTCAGGTACTGCGCCAAATGGTGCGCTCTTTCTAATCCGCTAAACTCGTCTAACCCGCCGTCTGTTCAGGAAATTATTTCTGAACTCTTGAAACTCCTCAGTCTTTTGTCTACTCTCCTTAATAATAATGCTTCTTCATCTCAACCTTCACCGTCCAACGCTGCTTTTAATGTTAATTCCCTGATCTCTCTTCTCCAGAATGGATCTGTCCATTAAATTCCTTCAATGGAATAGTCACTCCTTGAATAACAAATCTTCTGAACTGATTTACTTAATAAATAAGTATGATCTTAGTGTCCTGTCTGTTTCTGAGACGTGGATTAGACCTGGTTCTTCTGTTAAAGTTCCTGGTTTCGTTGTAGTCCGTGATAACAGATATGATGGCTATGGTGGTACTCTCCTCTATTTAAGAAATAATATTTCATTTTCTTCTATCTATGTTCCTTGTTATGATGGTTTCCAGGCAATTGCTGTGCGTGTTAAGGGATTTTCCATCGTCTCTGTTTATATTCCTCATCCCTCCAAATTAATTTTGAGGCGGGTTATCTCAGTTTTGAGTTCTCTCCCAAAGCCTCTTCTGGTCCTTGGGGACTTTAATTGCCATCACTCCATCTGGGGCTGTGGTAAAACTGATGGCTGTGGTTCATATTTGTTAGACTCCTTAGACTCTCTGAACCTTTGCGTCCTTAATGATAGCTCTCCTACGAGAAGGACCCGTCCTAATTAATTTCGTAGTGCCGTTGACTTGTCTTTGTGTTCTCCGGAGCTGGCTGCTCTTTTAACCTGGAGCGTGCTTCCATCTACGTCTGGTAGCGATCACTTTCCTATTCTCCTGAAATTCCCTCCTCGTCACTCCAAACCTGTTTCGGCTAATAATCCTCTTCTTAAATTCATTCTGTGTAATAAAGATACTACTGGCTGGAATAAATTTTATGACCTTACTAAATCAATTTCTTTAAATTCTCATATCATTAATTCTTCCAATCTTTCCTCATCTTCTGATCATTTAGTTCGTTCGCTAACTGATTGTGCTATCCAATCGTTTCCCTCGAAAAAACCTCTATCTAATAAGTTGCCTTCCCCTCCGTGGTGGGACAGGGAGTGTGCTGAAGCTATCAAAGCTCGTAAGCTTGCTGAGAAAAACTTTAGTCGGTGTATGACTCAAGCTAATTTTACTGAACTAAATAGACTATCTGCTAAAGCTGAACGTTTGTCTCATTCCAAAAAAAGTGATAGTTGGAATTCATTTTGCTCTAGTTTGAGTCCAAGCTCTCCCGCATCTGTTGTTTGGATGAAAATCCGTCATTACAGAAAATCATGGTGTCCACCTTCTCGTTGTTGCAGCCCTTCTCATTCTTGGGCTGAAGATTTTATGGATAAACTTGCCCCTCAATACTGTCCCCTCTCTCCGAACTCCCTTCCGTGTCTGTCGCCTCATCTAATGATGCCTTCGACTTACCATTTACGTTCGTTGAATTGCAAAAGTCGGTTAAAGATTCAGCTCCAGGTATAGATGGTGTTCCATACTCCTTTTTTACTAAAGCTAGTGATAGCTTGCAGGCTAATTATTTATCTTTGGTTAACGTTATTTTTGC
This sequence comes from Ligdia adustata, assembly GCA_947049295.1. NCBI lineage: Eukaryota > Metazoa > Arthropoda > Insecta > Lepidoptera > Geometridae > Ligdia > Ligdia adustata. Next base: position 8,334,464 of record OX346225.1, on the reverse strand, counting down.
CCTTTCTTCTGTGCTCGCTAAAATTGCTGAACATCTTATTAAGAATCGTCTTGAATGGTTTCTTGAAAGTTATGGTCTCCTAGCTAAGTCCCAATATGGTTTTAGAAAAGGGAGAAGCACTATGGATAGTCTCAGCATCTTTACTACTGATATTAGACTTGCGTTTACCCATAATGAAACGATTGTGGCTGCCTTTCTTGATATTTCTGCTGCTTATGACAGTGTCCAACTTCCCATTCTTAAGAATAAACTTAATTTTTTAAAAGTTCCGGTTGAACTGTGTAATTTTATTATGAATTTTCTCTCTGAACGTTTTATTTATCTATGTTGTTCAGATCCAGCTATTTCTCCACATAGGGTGATTTGGCGTGGACTTCCTCAGGGATCTGTTCTCAGCCCTATTCTCTATAATGTATATACCTCTGATTTAAAAAAAAAACGATTGGCCTTTGTCGTATTCTTCAATACGCAGATGATATTCTTTTATACACTTCTGATCATAATATTGACGTTGCTAGTAACTGCATCTCTCATTCTCTTGTTTGTCTAAATTCCTGGCTTCATCTCAATGGTTTAGACCTTTCTCCTTCTAAAAGTAATATTGTTCTTTTCTCTCGGAAGCGTGACCTTTTATTTATTTATTTAGCTGTTTTGGATATTTTATTTAATGGCGTTCGAATTCCTGTTAAGAAACCAATCAAATTTCTAGGGTTAATTCTGGATAACAAACTAAATGGTAAATTACACTGTGATTATGTAGTTGGTAGATGTGAAAAGAATCTTAATATTTTGAGATGCTTATCGGGTGTCTGGTGGGGTGCTCACCCATTTTCCTTAAAACTTCTATATAATGCCATAATTAGAAGCCTTTTAGATTATGGTTCTTTTTTACTGGAACCAGCTAATAAAGTAGTATTAAGAAAATTGGAATTGATTAAAGCTCTTCGAATTATGGAATTAAAGCTCTTCGAATTATTATGGGGGCAATGAAATAGAGTGTGTTGGAGCTCCCCTCCATCTCCGCCGTCAATATCTTTTAATTCGATTCTTTTTCCGCTGTGTTCAATTCTCCCTCCATCCTTTAGTTCCCAAACTCAATTTACTGTTTCGTTTCTCGCTGACTTCTCGGTTTTGGCGTAAAAAATATCCTCCTCTGCTCCTGAAGAGTTTCGTGTTGTCCGTTCCCCTTGTTTGCCTCTTTTTTCGTCTAGTTTTGATATTGTTATTTCTCGTCCCACTATTATTTTGGATTTTGATATTTGTGCTGGTGACCCTTATGCCGGTGAATATCTTCGCGATCTGTTAAAGAGAGATTGGCTTGGTTGGCATACTATTTATACGGATGCCTCGAAATTGTCTTCCCTTGGTTGTGTTGGGTGTGGAATTTTTCATTCCCAATACAATATTGTGCAGAAAGTTAAATTTCCCCCTGAAACCTCTGTGTTTTCGGGTGAGTGCTGGGCGATTCTTGAAGCTATCCGGTATATCCTTCTTTTCAAATTACCTCGTTGTCTTATTTTTTCTGATTCTCGGAGTGCCCTTCAATCTCTTCTTTCGAATCCCTTTTCCTCCAAATTACATAATCATATTGTTATTTTAATCAAAGAATCTCTCAATTTGTGCCGTTCAAGAGGTAGTGAAGTTGTCCTAATTTGGGTCCCAGGTCATTCTGGTATTCTTGGTAACGAACGCGCTGACGAGGTTGCTAAGGATGCGGTGGTGTGCGGTGACAAAGTTTCATTTTGCATTTTCCTCCACGATCTTATGTCCCTTCCTAAAATCCTCTTGTTCAATACGTGGGCTTCTTGCTGGAACTCATCTAGCAAATCCAGAGGATCTGCCTTTGCGGCTATTCAGCCATCGATTCCACGTCGACCCTGGTTTGCTAAGTGCCGCTTCAGCAAGAACCTTACGAGTTGATCCGTTTAAGATTGGGTCATTGTTGTATCCCTCCTTTTATGAAAAAAATAAAAATTAGAGATTCTTCCATGTGTGAATTTGGTGTTGAAGAAGGAAACCTTAATCATATTTTCTTTGTTCTTCCTTTCTTTCTTCTCTTAGTTCTGTTGTTCCTTTTCCTAGTTCCATGTCAGTTTTGCTTTCATCGAATGACTATTCCATTTTTCATATCATTTGTTCATTCATGTCTGTAAATAATTTAAAGTTTTGATTTTCTTTTAGCTAATTCATATTAAATTAGTCACCTTTTAGCTTTTATTAAATAGATTTTATGTTTGTTTGTTGATTCGATCGTAATGTTTAAGTTGTTTTGTTTAATTTTATTATTAAATTTAAAATTTATATTTATATTCCAGTGATTATATTCTTGACGTGAAACTGGCACAAGTGTCCCATGGACAAATGCCATTAAAAAAAATGTGTAATGAGCATCGAAAGCGAATAGTTTGTGGGGTCGATGCTGCCAAATCAAGTTACTAAATATCTAAAGACTTGATACTTCCCTGGTCTACAGTCCAATCTATAATTCAGCACTATAAAAAGAATAGAACGACTTCTTGTTTGAATAAAACTGGTCGACCACACATCACAAGTGCAGTAGAAAACAGAATCCTGAAGAAAATGATCAAATATAATCATTATGCTCAAGCTGGAGAACTCACGGTGCAATGGAAGTACATGATTCACAAAGATGTCCCAGTTGATACTTGCAAGAGTCCTAAAAAGAACGGGTTACGGATTTTACACCGCTAAGGAGAAACCACTGTTGACTGCTGTACTAAAGAAAAAGAGGTTGAAGTTTGCTCGTGATCATTTAGATTGGACTACCGATCAGTGGCGTAGTATCATTTGGAGTGACAGTCTGCGATGGAAGGAAAAAAGTGATTCGGAACAAAAATGAGGCATTTCATTATGATTGTCTCAAACGCAAAGTGAAGTTTCCGGCGTCTCTTATGATATGGGGCTGCATGTCTGCACAAGATGTTGGTGGTATGCAGTTTGTGGATGGTTCTATCTATGCTGCAAGGTATCAAAACAATTTACTGCCTCTATTCCGTCACTTAAGCATCAAGATTCCTTCATTTTTCAACAGGATGGTTCTCCCTGCCGTACTGCAAAGACAACAAAGACATGGCTACTGGCGAAAAGCATCCCAACAATTGAATGGCCATCTAACAGCCCGGACTTGTCGCCGATCGAAACCCTATATGGTGGAAAATGAAAAAAGTTCATCAAGATCAAAGAGCGACTTAAAGGCTAAACTCTTGGCTGTCTGGGAGTCAATTATGCCTGAGAAGAGTGCAGTGTTGGTAGCAACCATGGCTCTTCGCATTAAAGCTGTCATTGAGAGCAAAGGCGACACAACTAAGTGGTAGACGAACTATTTTGCGTGACTGACAAGGGGGTAGACAAATACTTTTGCGTTGTTTTATAAAATATTATTTTTAATTTTGTATTATATGTAAAGTCATGAAAGAATTTCAGTTATGTTTAAAAAGCTTTAAAATGTTCCTTAAATTGTGGTTTATTTTTTATTAAAGGTTCTTAATTATACAAATATTTACTTTCTATATTTTACGCGTACTTTATGATAATAATCGTCTTTTTTGTTGTCTGGAAGAGATCGCTCTTTAGGGAACAGACCATTTTTTTTTAGTATTTGTCATTGATTTTGTACCACAAAGATGCGTTTATAACGAAATTGTTATATACCTGCATCTTAGCAAATTAATATAATTAAAACTATCATAAAGAGAAATAGATGATAAAGGCTCAAGTACAAAAAATTTACATATCTATCTATACTTAAATCTGTAACAGATCGAATTCTGTACATGAGCTTCTTTTGAAAATTCCAGTCAAGGAGGATGTAGTTATTGATGCTAAACCCGAATCTGTAACCTTTTTCATTGTTGGCCGGCAGGAGCACCCCTTAAGTCTAAATGAGACTAGTAGAGTCCAACTAACCTTTGTATCTTGAACCAATCTCAGTAATGACATCAGATATTTGAGAAGCGATTTCTCTTGTAGGAGCCAGTATGATGGTTTGTAACCCATTATTAATGTTAAGCTTTTCTAGAGCTATTACTGTGAACACCGCAGTTTTTCCAGTTCCCGATTTCGCTTCAAGCAACAAATCTGAAAAACAATATTGTAGGAAATAATTTACACCACCACCATTTAAATTACAATTATAAATTACTGTCATGATTTGTCAATAAATTATAGACTGATGTAGTATGAGTAACAAAATGCAATAAATAATTAAACACATCAATCTAAATAACCTTTTTTTGTCTTGGACTACAACTCAACTTTCAGATTTATTTTAAATTCTGCACTGACTTAAAACTAATTGGACCTGGCAACACTACCTGTGCCACACGCTATTATTACCTGCAGAGATTTGATTGTGCCACAAGAACACTGCATCAGGGATACAAAGTAGCCTCTGTGTTAATCCAAGAGAGACCAGTCCAGCTGTTTCAGCATGCAGGAGTAACAAATAGACACAAACTTATGCCTTTATAATATTATTAATAGTAAGATACAAGTAAATACATGTTTCGCCTAAGGTGTCTCATTACATTTCCGCCATCTACAAAACTAGAGATAAGTAACCAATTAAGAACTAAGCATAATTCATCTGCATATGATACCAGTTAGGAAAAAACACATTATTCTTTACAGGAAATAGTGTGTCAAAGGGCTAGGGTATGCAATGCTTCCTACTCCAACCAATATTGTAAACCTGAAAGTTTGTAAGAATGTGTGGATGTATGTTTGTTACTCTTTCACGCAAAAACTATTACACCGATTTGGATGAAATTTGGTATAGACATAGCCAAGACTATGGATTAACACATAGGCTACTTTTTATCCTGTATTAACGCAGGTAACACCGCAGGATGCAGCCGGTGACCTTAAAACTTAGTATTACTATTACACCAAGTACTATTTAAAAGCTTTAAAGAAAAACTTAAAATTAAAACGATAAGTATTTTTGTTCTTACCAAATCCACACTTTCCCAAGGGTATACCCTGCAGCTGAATTGGTGATGGCTTAAAGAAACCAGCTTTTTTCAGACCTTTAAGAGTTGCCTTTTCTAGTAGCATTGTATCAAATGAAATATCTTCAGCTATGCGAACATCTCCTGTTCTTTCACACGTACTTATATCGTGACCCAAAACCATTTTTCGTTCTATTCCTAACCCAAACAATGTACTTTAGAGATCAACCGGCTTTTTATCGTTTCAACTTCAACTAGTTCGATAGTTAGTATCAAAGAACAATGAACGTCTAGTCGGTATTCTTCCTTCGCTAATATGGAAATCAGGGCTGTGACAGCTCATAGAAAAAATAACAGTTATTACAGAAACGGGGGGCATGACGAATGACAATCCGCCATCTTTTTATTGTGTCAGCTGTCAAATATATAGTCAATGTCAGGAGCGGAGCGGAGCCTCGTTCGATTCGTGTCATTTCGTGTTGACATTGTGTTTGTCGGTTGATTTTTATAGAGCTTTTTGCAGATTTCTTTAAAACAACGACCCTAGCTGACCTGACCTGGCTTCTAAACAAGAACCAGTGTCCGTGTTTTGCTCATGAGATATGCTGCCTTTGCTCAGGAGCACATTTTGCCATTAACAAATCTTGTCCTGAGTTTTCACGACAGAAACAGATCAAAATAACTATGGCTGAATAAGAATAAGAATAAGAAATATTTATTGGCCTTTAAATAACATTCGTTACAGGCAAGTCTTGTTACATTTTAATTATTAATTACTTTAAAAAGAAACTTAACTTATAAATACTTTTATAGTTCTAAGAACAAATAGTTATTATATTATACATTTACATTGTCATTTATTTCTTTACCTATTACTAACATTTTGTAATTGTTGTTCATCACACAAGAACGATGATTCCACAAGCTGCAATGACATATATTCACTGAGTTTATAAAAAGGATTTCTTTCAAAAAAATATTTTAATTTTTGTTTAAATATTTTAAAATTGAGTTCCATCACGCTATTTGGTAATTTATTGTACATTAATATTTTGGTGTAAAGTCCCTGTTTCTTACACTTAGATAATCTGTTGACAGGCAGGACTCGCCCTTTTTTATTATTACGTGAAATTCTTTTTTCCGGTATTTCCCTATCCTCGTGTACCTCTAATAAACTACTATAAATATAAAGTGATATAACTGTCATTATTTTATCATTTCTAAAGTGTATTCTCGCAGGACTACGTTTTTTCAAACCATTCATTGTTCTTATAGATTGTTTCTGACATTTTAAAACTTTTATGATATCTTTAGCGTTTCCCCAAACAGTTATAGCGTATCTTATTATAGAATGAACGTATGCATAATAGACAGAGATAAGTGACTTTTTATCTAATAATGGCTTGAGTTTAAATAAAGCATAATTACCACTTGCCATTTTGTTGCAAATTTTATCGATGTGAGATTTATGACTAATAGTGTTATCAATTGTATAACCTAGAAATATATTTGTTTTACTAATAGAATTCCCAAAATTACCCAACCTTGACTGATACTGCATTGATATGGTTTTATCAGAGTTAAGAATAATACCATTTGCGTCAAACCATTCCTTTAACAATTCCATAACTGCATTAACTTTATCGTCTAAATTAAATTTACATTTGTCTCTGATACCCACATGTGTATCATCTGCAAATAAATTTATATGAGCCCAACTCGGCAATGCGTTGGTTATATCATTAATATAAATCAAAAACAAGACTGGCCCTAAAATAGAGCCCTGTGGTACACCAATTGACATCATACCCTCTGTAGAAGTTTCTTCATTTACAGAGACAATTTGACTACGGTTCTGTAAATAAGTTATCATCATATTTAATGCAGGGCCTTGAAATCCGTAATATTTCATTTTTAAAATCAATATATCATGCCTCAAACAATCAAAAGCTTTTGAAAGATCACAAAAGACACTGGCACATTTATTTGACTTATCCAAGGATTCAAAAATATAATATACCACTTTTCTTATAGCCATTTCTGTGGAGCGGCCTTTTCTGAATCCAAACTGTGACATTGTAAATAAATTATTTTTTTCAAAGTATTTGACAATTCTTGATTTAATAATAGATTCTAAAATTTTTGATAAAGCTGGCAAAATGCATACAGGTCTATAGTTACTAATATTATCGGTATCCCCTTTTTTAAAAAGTGGAATGACCCTACCCGGTTTCAATACGTCAGGAAATATTCCGTCCGTTAAACATGAATTTACGCAAATGAATATTAATTCGAATAAATTATCGTTGTTTATTATTAGATTTCGTAAAGTTTTAGTACTTATATCATAAGTACTAAAACTTTACGTCTTGCTGTACTGAAAACTGTACTGTACTGAAAAAAAATGTCTTACGCCGAAGCAGCATAACTAATTCCGTCTGTGTCGAAATCATATGCTGATGTCACAAACTCTTCTACAACTTCTTAAACACCTCGAAGTCAGACAAATACAGAACCTAAAACAACGACCACCACACACCTCGTACAAAAAAAACTGTTGTTACAAACCGTCGTCCAATCCCTAAACCAGGGATAGGTTATGATCGAATTACATAACAAAATACTTAGTGATCATAATATGCCTTTACCACAGGACGGATGTGCTCTCAGTCAGAGCCCGATATCTAGTAATCGCTTATTAATGTCCAGTACAGATATCATACAGATTTTAATTGATGTTCTAATTAAATCCAACTTAAAAACACTGTCCACCGCTGCTCCTTTAATTGACTTGTTTAAAAATAATGGCGATGACTCTTCACATCACATTTCTTGGGGATCTTCTATCAACTTATTCTATGGAGATAGACTTTTGGAGGTGATTGATGTCAAGACGGAGGAAGCCTCACGAAATATATAGTGCAGTTGACCTTGCACTATGTTCGCCCAATATAGCCTCTTCAGTGAAATGGGAATGTACTTATGTTTTCTACATTTGATAGTGATCATTACCCAATTTTTATTAGTATACTTCAAAAACGGCGTAGAAAGCCCATACGAAAACCACGATTAATATACAATGTTAATAACATTAACCTATGGCAAACATTTAAAACTTCTGTAGAGGAAAAGATATCAAATCTGCCTAATTTATCTGAAAGTGTAGATAAATGTACAAAAGCTTCTACTAATGCACTTATTCAAACTGCTGATCAAATATCTCTTTTAAAAACTACGGCTTCAGAATTAGGTAGTTCCTTCGCCACTTTGGTGGGATAAGGAATGTACCGAAGCTGTTAAGAAAAGAAAAATAGCTGAAAAGTTATACGATACAAATATGGCAGATGAAAATCTAAAAAATATTTTGAATACCACGCGTAAATATTAAAAGAAATAAATATCGAGGTTGGAAAAACTATTGCCGTTCTATTTCTCCTGACATACACTCTTCAATTGTCTGGAGAAACATCAGAAGATTTAGAAATGGCGTAAGTGAATTCTCACAGTTTTATTACCATCAAATCTATCGAATGCCTTCTTAAATCGATTGGCACCTCCTACAGTAGCTGCAAAAGATATTTTTTATAATTTGTCAACTACAAGGGGCGTTGTCTGTGGTAAAATATTCTGCGCCAGGAGAAGATGGTAGGTATACCTTATTCATTCGTTTCTAATCTCAGTCAGTCTTCACTTTCGTATTACTTAGATATACTAAACACAGCCATGTTAACTGGAAATATGCCTCTATCCTGAAAATCTCAGATAGTATTACCTGTTCTGAAACCAGGTAAACCACCATCAGTAGCGTCATCATATCGACCAATTGCTTTGTCATCTGTTTTAGTTAAAGTCGCTGAAAGCATGGCAAAAAATCGTATTGAGTAGATAGTTGAAAATCGAGGTATATTAGCCGAAACTCAATTCGGTTTTCGGAAGGTTAAGAGTTCATTAGACAGCGTAGGAACACTGTTTACTGAAATTAGATTTCCCTTTTCAAAGAACGAATCAGTCCTTGCAGTATTTTTAGATCTAGAATCAGCATATAATAATGTTCTACTGGATATTTTAAAATGTAAACTCAACCAGGTATGTAAATTCCAGAAATTTTAGATTGGATGGCATCCAATCAAAGGCCATGAAGATAATTACTGGAGCGATTAAATTGAGTCCTAAAAATGCACTACTGGTTGAATGCTGTGAACCTCCTCTGTACTTAAGACGTCAATTTTTATCTGATCGAATGTTTGATCGCGTGTTACAATTTGCAAAGAGTCCTTTAATAGCAAACACTGATATACTAACCAATCTTACAGAATCCTAAAATTACTGGAAACATAAATCATTGCCCTGTTTAATAGAAAGTTCTATCCGATTAAAGTCACTTCTTGCCCCTACACATCGGTCGCATGCTCTTGGATTATTTACTTACGGTTACGAAACTTCAATAAGTTCTCCTATAATTTGCCTCAATCTAGATATTGATAAACTCAATGCAAATGAGTGTTTTAAAATGACTATAAAAAATAAATGGCCTGGCTGGCACCATATTTACACGGATGCTCCAAAGCACTCACCACGTGATTTTGTGGGTGTTGGCATTTATCATACACAATACAACGTTGTAAGTACAAAAAATAAAGTGTCCACCTGAAATGTCAGTTTTTTCGGGTGAATTTTTTGGCAATATTAAAGCTAACGAATACGTACTTCTTTGTAAACTGAGAAATAGCTTAGTTATTAGTGACTTAATGAGTGCCTTACAAGCTTTTTATTAAATTCCCTTTTAAGAGTAAACCTTTTCCGCTCATTGCAGAAGCCAGGGACAAGTTAAACCGTTGTGTAAACTTAGGTTTAACTATAAATTTTGCTTGGAACTCTAGCCATTGTGGAATTACCGGTAACGAAAAAGCAGACAAACTAGCAAATGAAGCTGTGATATGTGGTGATGTTTATCCTTTCAAAAATTATACGCATGATTTGCCTGCTCTCCCTAGGCTGTTCCTTCAAGATTCTTGGAGTGATGCCAGGTCGCAGAGTAGTCGATCAAAAGGAAGTCACTACGCTAGTATACAACCAGTGATTTGTACAAAGCCGTGGTATGCTTCTATTATACTTGGCAAGATAACTTCTATTCTAATTAGGTAGCACCTTGGACATACCACTTGTCCAGCTCATCTTGTTCGTTTCAAAATTATTGAAAGCCCAGAATGTGAATGTAGTTATGAATATGGAGATCCTGACCACATATTTTTCTCCTGTCCTAAATATGACCGTGCTCTCTTTTATGAAACATTGATATCCCTCCGTGTCCCACTACCCATCAACGTAAAATCCCTTCTTTCTATTGCTTCTTCTTCTGTATACAATTGTTTAGCTCAGTTTATTAACTATAATAATATTAAGATGTAAATAGTGTATTTGTACTTAATTATTGTAATGCTAATAAATTTACTGTCGGTATATATATTTGTTCTTCTCAAATTTCATACCAACTGGTGGTAGCGAAGCTGGGACGAGACGAATTGAGTCAGGTAAGTGACATTCTTTAAACCCATCCGAGTAAAACACAACTCTAAAAAGCCGTCTAATTAACGCGTACGAGGAGTCCGAAACAATTCAACTACACAAACTTCTCAACGAAGTAGAGCTCGGGGACCAGCGACCGTCACAAATGCTCTGAAAATTATTCAACTGTTATGGCTCAAACTCCTACCCAGCACGGTGCAACCGGTGATAGCCGCTTGCAACAATGTATAGTTGGATGACATCGCCCAAATCACGGATAAAATTATCGACACATCACGGTCCACTGAAGTCTGTAGCATAAACCCGTTCGATTCGATCGACCAAAAGCTACTCAAGAAATCACTGCCATGAACCGCAGGTTCGAACCATTATTGTTATCCCAGCGTGAGAAAAACAATCACAAATAGATTTAGGTCACGCTCCAAATCACGCGCAAGGGACAATCAGGAAAAATTCAGATCACAAGAGGCGAAACCCGGCGACTACAATTTCAAGTGCTTTTATCACTATATTTACGGGTATGATGCAAAAAAATGCGGAGACGATAAATGTAGTAAAGCGTTCAAATCTAACCCGACAGTCCTGACACCCACCTTGGCGACCGTTAATGTTAAATCATTTTATCGACTATGCATCACGGATATTTCAAATGGGCGTTTTCTCATAGACACTGGTGCGGATGTTTCCGTACTAGCCTGCAAAAAAGGTAACAAACTACTCTCTTACTACACCTTATATGCAGCTAATGGCACACCCATCAAAACATACGGAGAAAAACACTCACTTTGGACCTAGGCCTCTGGCGACCACTACGCTAGACATTCGTCATGGCAGACATCCAACGGTCAATCATCGGAACTTATTTCTTAGCCAAAAACCAATTAATGGTTGATTCACACGGTAGGAATTTAGTCGATAAAATCACAAAAATTGCAAAGAAATCGCTAACTTCCGAGCAATTTGTGGCCACCATAAGAACGGTCAACACAGCAGACCCATACCATCAGATTCTCGCCAAATACCCGGATATCACCAAACCAGAATCATTCAAAGATATCCCCAAACATAATGTACAACACTACATATGCACGAGTTAACCATCAGTATATGAAAAACCACGCTCACTCAACCCACAAAAATATAAGGCCAGCAAACAAGAGTTCGAACTCATGATGGAACTAGGTATATATTATGTAGACCTTCCAACCGACTTAACGTCGTAAAAAAAGAATGGGGGACTACGGCTACTAAAAGGCAAGACCCGGCTTTCAGTAATCGACATTCGTCGCGCATACCATCACATATCAATCGCAAACGACGACATTCCGAAAACAGCAATCGTCACACCATTCGGAAGCTTCAAATTCTTAAAAATAAACTACGATATGCGTAACGCCGCACAAAGTTTTCAACGATTCATAAATGAAGTCCTCAAAACTACTGAAAACACGTTTACTTATCTCGACGACATTTTGATTGCATCAGTCGATCACCTCAGTCTCTTTCGAGACCTAGAAGACGTATTTAAACGACTCAACAAATACGGCATCACGATAAACACAAGTGTGAATTCAGCAAGACAGAGCTCAAATTTCTCGGTTAACATGTGACGTGTGATGGCATAAGGCCAAACGGAGAAAAGGTCAAAGCTATCACCGACTAAGCTAACAACCAGAAACCATAGAAGACTTGAGACGATTTCTCGGCCTCATAAATTTTTCCGTAACAACCTGCAGAAAACCACCGAAACACAAGCAATCCTCGACTAATACTTACTTACACAATTTCAAGAAAAAAGATAATACACAAATAGTATGGACCAACACTGCTGTCGAGGCATCAAACAAATGTAAACAAATGATAAGCGAGGCCACTTTGCTCGCACACCCGGATCCGCACGCGCCACTCGTCTTAATTACGGAAGCATCAAGTCCATGCGTTGGAGCCGCACAACACCAATTGGTAGACAAAAAAAGTACAACCACTAGCATTCTTCTCAAAAAAACTTACCAACGCACAAACAAAATATAGCACATATGATAGAGAACTACTGGCACTGAATCAACTACTGGTCTATCAGACACTTTCGGTACCTAATCGAATCAAGAGACTTAACAGTTCTGACAGATCCAGTGTATTCCATGTTAGGCAAGCTCCATCTAGGGCTAACAGTATAGCTGACTTCCGTGGTCGTGCGAACTTGTGGTGAAATGCCTAGCTGTGCAGGATAAAAAAAGATCAAAAATCATTAAAATATGCACTCACAAAAAAAGAATCGGAGTCAGATGCACCAGGACGTTTACGACTACTTGACTTTATATCGCAATTTTGTACCAAAATCGACTATATAGAAAGAGAGCTAAATTACGCAGCAGATTTCTTATCAAGAATAGAAGAGATCCTACTTCTACATACCTTCGACTACGAGCAACTTTTTAAGAGTCAAATTGAAGACATGGAGTTAGATACCTTACGGCAAAATCCAAACTTACAATTTCAATCATTCAACGTACCATACACACAACATAAAATAACATTCGAAACATCTACTGATAAAGCCTGTCTTTATCTACCTACTCAGTTTCGAGAACAAGCGATCAAAAGTGCCCATAAAATTAGCCACCCAGGCGCATCTGCAACACGACGAATTATCGCAGAGAGGTACCTACTTTTGGCCAGGTATGAATGCCGACGTTACTCGTTACGTGAAACAATGCTTACCTTGTCAAAAATCAAAGATACAAAGACACACTATTACACCTCTCAGCGATTTTGAAAAATCTGATCGTTGGGATCACGTACACATAGATCTAATTGGACCATTACCACCATCAGAAGAATTTTTGTACTGTCTCACTATTATAGACCGCGCCACAAAATGAATAGAAGTTATCCCCACCAAAGACAACAGCGGAAACAGTAGCTAACAAATTTATAGTGAATTTCTCCATATGGTTGTCCAATTAGAATCACCACAGACCAAGGAAGACAATTTGAATCACATCTCTTCATCCAACTTACTAAGATACTCGGCATCGAAAAATACACACCACAGCATACAATCCTAAAGCAAACGGTAAAATCGAACACGTACACCGCACAATAAAAGGTGCTCGATGCAAAGACACCAATCGTAGTAGCACCACTCGTGGTACTAGGATTGAGAGCCACAGTCAAACAAGACATTGGGTACAGTCCAGCTCAAATGGCATTCGGAAAGACTATCCGTCTACCAAGAGATTTTTTCGTACCATCTGAGAAGCATATCAACGACACAGACTATAGTCGAAAACTCATAAAAACTATGGAAACACTACGACCAGTTTCGCGCTACCAAACAAGTCACCGCAAAGTTTTTATACATAAAAAGAATGATACAAACAGAATTCGTGTTTTGAAGAAGCGAGGCCCTTAATTAAGTTAAAAAAATATTTTTATTCTTTTTTTAAGAGGATGTAGATGTAGGGCAGGCTGCACACGCCTACATCACACATGTACTTAGGCGTAGGTTGTTTATATTAAGTTTGTAATTCGTTTCACGGACCGTCAGGCCAATCTCTCACTGGCGCTAAAATAAAGCGCATGTCTTAAAGCCTAAACTGCATTTAATTGACCCTATTAGAATATTCACGTCAATCAGCGAACAAAATAACAAACAGAATTCGTGTTTTGAAGAAGCGTAGACTCGACAACCAACACACCAAGTAGTATTCTATAGTTTCTTTTTCATTTTATTTGTCCGAGGGCAAAAGGTTATGGCGTTTGGTTCTTATTGTCCCAAGCTAAATATTCCATATTTAGAGAAAAAATAGAGCAGTTCTGGTGAAGTGAAGAAGTTGTCCGAGTAAATGGAAGATTGCTTTTGCTTGATCTAAACAAAGAGCAGCGCGAGAATATCTTTTTTTGTACGAGTTGGCCACTCGCCAGTTCAGTACTGGCGAGTGGCGCGCGGGCGTGTTACTCGTCGTATGACGTCATCATAAGTTGGCGGGAAGCTCGGCAGTTTAAAATGTGGTCTAAACTTCTCGTAGAGATAACTTTGTTAATGCTGCATGTATTTACGTGAAACTAAAACTCATATAATAGACATAGTCTATGCTTTGATGTTAGGTATATTTTAATGTTGCATTATAACCCTTTTGTGTTCTCCAATACCTCAATCATCGCTAATCAGCACTCCGCAAGCCGCAACTGCACCGTCCACCAGGGCTAAACGCAATAAAAATAATATCGTCGCCAAAATTGTAAAAAAGAAGCTAAAATTAGCTATTTAGAAATAAATTAAATGATTGATTGACCAGACTAATGTGTGTGTGTGTGTGCTACGTCTAGGGATGACTGGATGAATAAATGAATAATCGAACGAAAATTCAAGTCTTGCAAAATTAGCTTTCATCCTTCGGTATGTGTTGGTATGTTGGTGTAAGTGTAAGTGTTGAAATTATGCTTTCGTGCAATACTAATTAGTCATGTGTAGTTCGCGAAGGAATTGTTCAATTGAACTAGTTCAGTTCCGTTTAGTTCATCCTTCACTAGTTCAGTTTCAATACAAACATATCTTTAGTTCGCGTCGTTCACCGCGACGCGACGACGCGACGCTAACGAAACGCTGAGCTGAGCCGAAAGCTGCCGTCAGAGAAGACACGAGCCCGGCTGGCTGAAGTACTCATGAAGCAGTTCTCTATTTCACTCGCACTTTCCCGTATCAAGTTATGAACATAATTATAAGAGCGATACTGTGAATTCTCTAAAGTTTATCATTCATTGCTTGTTACTCTTAACGTCAATTTTGAAATTCAATCAGATTATACGCAATGTATAAAATACAATCACATTTGTCTAATTTGTTTAGAGCCAAAAATGACATTAGAGTGATACAATATTTATTAAAAAAGGAGCTTTAGGATATGGCTTTAAGATTCATTTTGGTTTATTTGTACCACTATATCTATCAACATATATCCTTCGAAGAACTAGCGTTGGAAATTTAAACTGTGAGAGGTGAACTACTGAGCTAGAAGATATATATACTTCGCAGTGGTGAAAAGATATGTACATATCTTTTCATTTCAGTGACACATTCTGCGCACGGCTAATACTAATTTCAGACCTACTAGTATTATAACTTATCTATCAGTACGAGTATATTAATTTATACATTATTTATTTATCGTACAGTGCTAATAAATAACAAAATTAGGATAATCAATTGCTTTCACACCTCACCTTAAAAACCTATGGTATTACATTTGATTATCATCTTTACCATACCGCAAACTGCAAAAAAACACTTTTTGATACAAAAATGTAATTGTGACATACGCGCACGATGAGGCGGTGCGGAGTGAAGTAAGTAAGTAGTATCATTATATATTATCTGATTCTGGCATCACTAACTTCCTTTCTTATTTTGGGGGTCAATTTCAGGGTTTCATAAACACAATCACACTGTTTTCTTATTTGACTACTGGCAGGTAATACCTACTGTAAAAAATGAATCGAATCGCGGGGCGTCTTATGCCCCCGTGAAGAGGCATAAGGTACAGGGGCTCTCGCTGTTTTCCCGGGCTGGACGCTGAGGCCATCAAGCCCCAGGGAGTTTTTGATGGTGGGCGCATTCTGCACCCGGGTCCGCGATTCTCTCTAACAGGTCCGTCTTCTATTTCTGTCCACATTCTTGTCATCTACAGGGGTGGGGGGCGGGGCGCGATGTCCGCGCACTCCGACAGCCCCTCATCTCTCCTGGACATCAGCTTGTGGTCTTCGTGGTTGGTTTGGTTGTCTAGTCCGGTATCTTCACAGGGCACCGCGGTATCAGTCGAGCTCAGCACTGTCACTCAGGAATCGAGAACAGGCGAGCGACCTCCGCCGGTGCCGGTGTGGTGTCTGTGGTATGTATGATTACGACTTCCTATTCAACTTCGGCTGGGCCAGTCGCGAGGAGATCACGGGGGAGCGCCTTCCAGTTACGCGCGTCAGGGAGAAGTGCGTGGTGACGGGCAATGTTGTTCAAGTGAGGGTGCGGGCTATTGTCGGCGCGGTCATACATGCCCCGCGCTAGCCGCACCACAAACTTTTCTATGGTCTCGATCCTCACGTCCCTGACGATAACGTCATTGCGCACGTACCATCCAGCTCCGGTGATCATCCTCAGGGCAATGTTTTGGACTGCTTGCAATCGCTTGCGCAGACTGGCCGAGCATAGGGCGTACCATGATGGGGCGGCGTAGGTTGCCCTCGTCCAGATGTAGGTTTTGTAGATCCCCAATTTGGTCCGGATCGGCAGCTTCCAGTTTAGGACCGGACGTAGCAGTGCGCGCGCGGCCTTGGCCTGGTTGACGGCGCGATCAACGTGCGGGCGCATGCTTAGGGTCCGGTCGATGGTGACGCCAAGGTATTTGCATCTGCTTTCCCACTCGACGTCTTATCCTCGAAACTGCAGCGAGGGCAGCTTGTTGGTATGCTTAAGGCCGGTCAACAGCGCAGTGGTCTTGCCTACGTTTACAGCCATACGCCATCTGTCGAGCCACTCGGGGAGGACGTCGAGGACTCTCTGGATCCTCCCAATGGCGATGGCTGGTCGGGTTGACGAGGCGAAGAAGGCGGTGTCGTCTGCGAACAGGGCGAGCATGACATCCCGCTCCCCTGGAAGCCGGTTTTCCAGGACTGGGATGTCGTTGGTGTACAAGGCGTAAAGGATTGGTGATAGACAGCTCCCATGCGGGACCCCCGCAGCAATCGGCCGGCGTCCGGAACAGGCTTGTTCGACGGACACGAAGAAGCGCCGATCGGCGAGGAAGGACGCCATGATACTGATTAGCATTGGCGGCGCCGTTGTCTTCACCAGCTTGTGGATCAGGCCCTCGTGCCACACCCTATCGAAGGCCTTTTCGATGTCGAGAAACACGGTGACCGAGCACTGTCCCATGTTCATCTCGCTGGTAAGGTAGTGCAGCACCCGCGTGAGCTGGAGCGTGGTGGAGTGCTGGCTGCGAAACCCGTACTGCTCCTCCCTTAGTGTGATATGGGGGCGCAGTCTTCGCAGCAGCAAGCGCTCGAACAGCTTCGCGGCGTGCGGCAGTAATGTGATGGGACGGTAACTGGCAGGTGATCTTCGATCCTTTCCTGGTTTGTGCAGGACTATCACCTTGCCAGTCTTCCATGTAGAGGGGAAGTGTCCGGTCCGGAGGATGCCGTTGAAGAGCCGGGTTAGACACACCAGCCCTCTGGCGGGCATCTGCTTGAGGGCGGCTACTTGGATCCTGTCGTAACCCGGCGCCTTCCTGAGCTACAGACTGCACACTGCTCGAACTACCTCCACTGGGGAAATGAAGTCGTCTCCACCCAGCGGAGGCGTCTGAAGGTACTCCCGGACTTCCTCCTCTACTCGTGCGTGGTGTTCTCTCGTCTCATCCGTGGCCTCATCGGGGATTGGGTGTAGCTGGAACTGGCTGGCTAAGTGGTCGGCCAGCAGTTCAGCTCTGTCGGCGGCTGAGTAGCGTCTCCTGCCCGCAGCGTCAAGGAGGGGGCATACAGACTCCTTGGCGCGAGTCAGGGTGCGGTTAAGGCTGTACAGATTGGTCTTGTCTTCTTGACACTGGGATATGCACTCATCCCAGGTGGCTCCTCTCCAGATCTTGATTTTCTCTGACAGCCTCTCGGTCACTGCGTTCAACTCCCTCTTGGTCCTTTGGCATCTGGTTCGGGTCCACAGATGCCTTAGCTTGCGCTTGTGCTTGCGCAGAGCTTTGAGGTCTCGAGGGAGTTCTTCACGCCTTCGAGTGGTCGGAGCGTCTGTTGTGGCGGCTTCTTGGACGGCTGATATTGCTTCGGTCAGTGCTGTCGCGCATTGCTCCACTTCCTCCGCGGTTGACAACATGCCGACCGTCAGCGCTTGCAGCTCGTCCCTGTATTGGTCCCAATTCGTCCTCCTCCTTGTCGGCCTCGGCATGGTGCAGGACGTCTGAGCACCAATGGTAATGAGGATGGGTTGGTGAATCCCATCCAAGTCGTGTAAGGTCTCGATGGTGATAGGTGCACTGATCCCCTTGTGTGCGCAGACGTCCAACACGTCGGCACGCTGGGAGGGATTTGTGGGTATGTTGGTGGGCGAATCAGGACCGATGATTGTGAAGCCCAGATTTTCTGACTCCATCAACAGCGCCCGTCCTTCTGGTCGTATGTGGGTGGACCCCCACACCACGTGCTTGGCGTTCAGGTCCGCGGCCAGCAACGTGGGGGAGCCACCACCGAAGAATCTTCTGAAGTCGGCTGGGTTGAATGGTCCAACGTTTGCAGATGGGGGTCTGTAGCCGGCGTAGATGTTGGTCTCTCTGCCGGCCACTTTGGTTCGTACCCCCACAGTCCGTGTATCGACGAACTCCAGCCGCTCCAGTTCTTCGTGCACGACGTCTCTCCTGACTAGGACGGCCGTGCCCCTGTAGGCTCGTCCTCTCGGAGAGATCTCGTCGTGTCTATATGTGGTGTAGTTGGGGAGACGAAATTCGGTTGCTGGCTTCAACATCGTCTCCCCTAGCAGGATGAGGTGGACGTTCTGCTCTTGAGTTAGCAGCCGCAGGTCGTTTTTCTTCTGTCGGAGATCCCCTCCGCAATTCCAGTATAGGATCTTGGTGTGGCCACTATCCATGGAAGAAATATTGAATAGTGGCCAGTCCTCTCACCGCTGACTGCTGGAGGTTCTCCCCGCTGCGATGGCTGCTGGCAGCCCCACCAGGGCTCCCATCAAGGCGGTGATGGGTTCCTGCTGCGGGGCGCTGCCTTGTCGTCCCGTGTGTTGTCGGGGGAAATATTGTGGTAATGCCGCATAGGGTCCTTGGAATCCTGGCCTCCTCCTGAATGGTGGTCCTCTATGTATGGGTTGAGGCTGGGGCTGATGAGTTTGACCCCATCTTTGCCGTTGTTGCTGCGGGCGGTGCTCGTGGCCCCCAGTGGCCCCCACCTGGTACTGCAGTGGGGCACCGTGCACCGTCTTCGTCAGCGGTGGTCTTGCTGGTTGAGGCCTTGCCACCGTGGCCGTCGTCACAGGTGTCGTCGTTGTTGAACGTGACACTGGTGTGAAGCGTACCACGGGCACCGGCCTCTGGCGTGGAAGCGAGGCTTGTTGTTGCCGCTCCTCCGGTGGTCGGCTGGTCTGGTGCTGCTGGGCGCCGGCGGTCGTGGGTTTTCCCGCCAGCGCCTCTGTCACCTGTTCTTTATCCCTCCTGGCATTGCCACCTTGCGCCAGGTGGGAGGGGCGTGATGCGGGAGGGAGGGGGTCTGATGGTGCTCCTCCCTCTGTTATACGTTCTTCACTGGGTATGGGCGGGGGGAGAGAGGCCTGTCCCCTCTTCTTTTTGTTTTTTCGTCGGCCCCTGCGATCTCTACGCAATGGCTCAGGTGGTGGTTGTCCCTCTGCTCGGCTGGGGGCAGCAGGGGCATAGTTCTTTTGGGGGAACGGGGCGAATAAAGGAGTTTCTGCATAGGGTAGGGGGTGGAGGCTGTAGCAAGGCTCCCTCTACTCGCACCTACTCGTCCTCTCCTTCTTCTGCTTGTCCCCGCTGCCGTATAAAATGTTGGCACTACATTGCTTTTCAGCTTTCTGAGTGAAAAATCCGTCACGAAACTAGATTATTCAAAATGCTTCGAGCAAAGTCGAGAATCCTTTTATTTCAATGTTCGCGCTTTGACGCTACGATAACCCAAACTTCATAATGGTCCATCGTTCTGACCTGTATTGAGACGCTGACAAACTTTCAGCTTATATAAAATAACGAAGGACTGGGGTGAACTCCAGTCATCGCAATGCCTTATAGTCTAAGAACCCGTGAACCCGGTTCACGGGTTCTTAGATTATAAGGCATGACATGACGGGGTGTCAACGTCTCTCTATGGCTCCGTTCATTGTGATTCTTCGTCTGTCTGTGCCTTCATTCATAGAGGAACTATAACTACGTTAATAGTGCATTACTGTCTGTATGTCTGTCGACATTTTAGAGTTCCCTACGAAACCTTAATTCCTGTAGGTTAAATAACCTACATAGATACACCATACACGGTCGGATTTATTTATCCTTTAATCAAACCTGTGATGTTTGATAATAAAATTATTATCTGTGAAGATGTCAATGTAAAAATTGTCTTGTCTAATTCTAATTGTCTATAGAGTTGTGTAAAAGAAAAAATAAGAAGCGAATTTTTGTGAAATGGCGATTTTTGTGATTCTTGTGGATCAATCTATTTTACAAATGTAACAATTTCTATTAAAATAATGTTGTTATATTCGTCGTAGTAAGAAGCACAGTGTTCCACAAAAAAAATGTCTGTGAAGTTTTGACTTAATTTGTGTATATGAAAGAATCAGCTTAGTGCGTTTTATATGTTGATTTTCTCGCCGATCTAAAAAATCTTTACCATCTTGCTAAAGGTATGTTAATGTGGTATTGCATTTAGTGCGCTATTCTTAGTCTTATTGTAGTCTCATACGGATGCGAAGAAGTTGAATTAGCTAATATTATCTATAAGCTCATATATCTAAAGCTGCCTACTCTGGTTATATGGTTTAATTTAGAAGTAGGTCATAAAAATGTTTGTTACAGTTGAATTAAACAGTCGTTCTGTAGGCTTTAAATTTCTTAGTTTGTCACATAAACTGTGAACCCAGAATCTTACTGAAAACAATAATATTTTGATCTATGTCATTACATATTGAATAATGATTTGTTGAGAACCAAATGTTGTTTTCTTTTATTATTATATCTCGTCGTAATGTTAATTCAAATCAATTTAGATGTTAGTGTATGGTTTCAGGAAGATCACCATGAACAACAACTGTGCTAATATAGGAGGTGCAGGCGTGGGTCCATATGACACAAAAATTGCTGGTCTTTATGATTTACTGGATACATTGGGATCAGGACATTTTGCTGTTGTGAAATTAGCGAGACATGTGTTTACTGGGGAAAAAGTTGCGGTGAAAGTGATAGACAAAAGCAAACTGGATGAAGTATCTAAATCACATTTGTTTCAAGAGGTAAACATTTTTTACTTGAATTTACCGTAATAGTAAAATAGGCAAGCTCTACCTACATATAAATCACATTTAGTAATAGAGTCACACATACTTACTACATACTAGTAATTTAGTATGTGTGACTATTACTTTGACTTATAGAAAATGCACTTAGAAAAGACACTCCAAGTATAAAGACATAACATACTAGATTTTAAAATAATTATGGCAATCCTTATCCTCACCTTACCTTAACAATATTTATTTATTTGGACAAACACAGTAATAGCATCATGACATTTACAACCAGGCAATACCACACTAAACTATCTTATATAACATGAACTTTTAAATACAAAATTTCCTCAAATCCTATTGGCATATATCTTCTGCTATAATATTTAAAAATGCTTCTACGCATGATGCGGGAGCAAACCTAATCAAATTAGTTCTGTTCTCGGGCCCTCTGAGAATGAAGAGAGGCTAAAAGTATTATAATTGTATATCTACCTGGGTGTTGAGGACGCGGTAATGTAGTATGGTCTCAAAAGGTTAAAGGACTAAAAACAACCAGGTAAAATATAATAAATATTTTCTGTTACAGGTTCGCTGCATGAAGTTAGTTCAACATCCAAATGTTGTACGTCTGTATGAAGTTATTGATACCCAAACTAAATTATATTTAATATTAGAACTAGGAGACGGAGGGGATCTGTATGACTACATCATGAGACATGAGTCAGGCTTATCAGAAACATTGGCACGGGATTATTTTCGTCAAATAGTTCGTGCTATTTCATACTGCCACAGGTAATGGATTCATAAAGGTAGAGTTAAGACTTAACAAAGTTTGTTCTTATTTTATCAAGAGTCTGTCAAATGTTAAAATCATTTATTTGACAGAGGCTTGAAGCAAAGCATTTCTGAATAAGCAAGAATGACATTTTATTAAATCTAATTCTTTCCTAATTTATTCAATGTAGACATGTTCTTAGTAATATGACTAAGTTTTTATTATTTTTGCAGATTACATGTAGTACATCGTGATTTGAAACCAGAGAATGTAGTATTTTTTGAAAAATTAGGTGTTGTCAAATTAACAGATTTTGGATTTAGTAATAAATTTTGCCCTGGGCAAAAGTTAGAGACGTCATGTGGCTCTCTGGCTTATTCTGCGCCCGAGATATTACTAGGAGATTCTTACGACGCCCCAGCAGTAGATGTTTGGTCTCTCGGAGTAATTCTCTACATGCTTGTATGTGGACAAGCGCCATTCCAAGAAGCAAATGATAGTGAAACCTTAACTATGATCATGGATTGTAAATATACTATACCTATTCATATATCGAATTCATGTAAAAGGTAAGTTCTTCAATGATATATATTTTCATATTTGACTGCTCCATAATTTATGTTACCATTTTTATTCAGATTTGTAAATTATTAGTAATTAACGACAAAATCTATTTTGCTGTGTTTGTTGAACTTAGTTACACAGTCAAATTTATATATTGTTATGTTTTAGACTTATAGGCAGAATGTTAGTGAGAGAACCAGAAAAAAGAGCGTCATTGTCAGAAATAGCAACGGATCCCTGGGTGACGGCCGGAGAGGGTGTCACCATAGAGGACTTTGACACTCCGTTGGTTGCCAAAGAACAGCTCACGGAAGAAGACAAAGGTGTAATAGTCCAAAAAATGGTGCATGGTCAAATTGCCACAAAAGAAGAAATATTGGAAGCATTGGAAAAGAACGAATACAACCACATCACTGCTACATACTTCCTGTTAGCTGAGAGAAAGTTGAAATCAAATAGGTGAGGAAAGGAATAAACACAGTTGTATTTATTTCAGTAACTCATACCTTATGTCTCATAAAGATAATTTGATATTAATATGTTACTGAAGCTTGCGTGACACATTCTAGGTTTTGTATTCATAATCATAAGCAGCTCACGTTAAATATGGCAAAGGAATTAAATTATCGTTTCTACGACGATATAGCTATCCTGAGGGATAGCGTAAACGCGCACAGAGTGTAATTTCTATACGATTTTCTTAACGTGAGTATGTCGGTTATAAACATAATTTTCGCAACTCATGCACGCGTGAGCTCCGGCGTGAAAACCAGCGCTGGTTGTTGCAGCCAGCAGGCATTTTCCTGAGTTTACTTTTTACAATTAAAAATGAAATATTCGGAAAATACCAATGCATAACACAGTACAGAAAAAGAATAAATGATTTATCCTAAAAAAGAAAGTGTCAGGTGTCAAAATGTGTCGAAGTTTAAGTTAAATATTAATTACTTATAAGCCTTGGATTTTAGTATTATTAAAGCATACCTTCTACAGGAATTTCTTAAATACTAGGAAAAACCTCAGTAATAAGTATGCATGTTGCAGAATGGAGTTGGTCCGCGCGTCAGAGGCGCGAGGCGGCGCGCGGCGGCCCGAGGCGCTGAGCGTGGCGCGAGGAGGCTCAGCCACGGCGGGGCGCACGCTGCTCGCTCCGCCCGCTGGCCCGCCCGCCCCCAGGACGCCGCAAGACGTGCCACCGGTAACTCTACCATTTATATAAAACTACCTGCGCCTTGTGGTGTTACCCACGCGCGTAAAAAGTAGCATATGTATTAATCCAGGATCTAAGCTATCTCCGTACCAAATTCCATCCAAATCGGCTTTGCAGTTTTTTCATGAAAGAGTAACTAATATACATCCATTCTTACAAACTTTCGCTTTTATAACATTAGGAGGAAGTAGGACTAACTGACCTGACGACAATTGTATCGGCTAACAGGCAACTCATGTTTAATGTTTTGTATTTATGTCACCGTAAAATTGTAAATACCGTTAGATTACAATCTATCTCGCGAGACAGTAAACTGTCGAGAGATTGTGAACCTCAACGTACTGCTTACAATTTAACGTATTATTATTCGGTAGATTGTAATCTATCGAAGTGAAACCGTCAAATTTCAATCTTGTCAAATTGTCAACTGTCCGAAGGCTGTCCCTGATTGTTCGGCTTTATAGTAGATCGTTCTGTGTCCATAGAGTTGAAAGAATCCATAGAGAGGAATGAAACACGGGTAATCAGTGTGCGAATGGACGTAAAATCATACAAAAAAGAACAATCGCACATAAATTTAAAAAGAGCGGCAGATAAAATGATATCCACATCCTCTAAGAAATTTAAAGATATCTGTACTGGTTCAACTGTATTAGTTGAAGTCCCAAAAGTTGACCTTTGGACGATAAAAATATGATTGGAAAAGTTTTAATGAAAACAACCGAATTATATCAAGTTGGCACTGCCTTCGGCATAATCAAAGATTGGATGTCTCGTAATGCTGTTTTACTATTTAGGCGCCGATGAATTAAAAAAATTAGAGATAATTAGAATCGGTTCTGCTGCCGTTCTTGGGTTATAAGTGTTGTAACTATCCTGACATTGTTTTACATTTGGCGTTAACTGTAGTTATATATATAAATATATTATTATACTATATATATATACCTATACTAAGGTCAACTCGAGGAAGACCGGCATACTTCATTTAAAAATTTACTAATGGGCTTCTTATGGCGATTCGGTAATCTAAAACTCAAGTCTATTTGAACTAGATAATAAGATATTCAGTTGATCTGCTTATAAATATGTCAAAATAGGACCGTTTTCCCCCCGAAGGGTAGAAAACGAATATTTCGGTTTCAGCCGTAGCTTGAACCACATTTGAGATTACCCTTCCAATATTCGTCGTAAGTATCTTCTATCTCTTTCTATATTAGGGTAGATTACCGGTATCGCCTTCTATACCTGTCCTTGTCTTACAGTACTTAGGCAGTGCACGGCGGCCATTGCTTCAGTACCTTGGAGCCGGCAAGGCCCTTAAGGGGTGGTTCAAGCTACGGCTGAAACCTAAATATCCGTTTTCTACCCTTCGGGGGGAAAACGGTCCTATTTAGGTGTTCGAGCCTATGCTTGAACCACATTTGAGACGTGTTTGCTGTCTGCCGGCGCTGCCTAAGAAAAGCGTACTGTGAGATTACTATAAACCATTACCTAAAGATGTGTTGGTAAGTATCTACTTGGAAAAATAAAAATGAAACAAGTATTTCTTTTTAAATTATAGGTACCAATCGGTAGGTATTCTAACTCAAATTAAAATCTGAACATAAAGTTAACGCCATATCTTGCTGAAAGCATCCGTGAATTGACTCTGAGGATCGCCTACATCTTTGCTGACGTAATCTGGTACTACAGCAGACCTTATTGAAGCAAACAGATCTATCTGCGGTGTACCGAATTTTTTGAATAACATGGATACGATCAACCTGCTGAGATGCCATTCTGGCAAGGTTTTCTCTCGCGATAGGCTGTCTGCTAAACCATTTTATACTCCTGGTATATCTCGGGCAACCAGATGACATTGCATCTTCTCGCAATGTAGAATAATTTTCATCGATGCTCGCAGCAATGTCATTGATTTTGTCGCACCTTGTTTGTTGATGTACGCCACAGTCGTGCGATTGTCGGACTGTAATATCACTGTTTTCCCAAATACTTCGCGTCCTAAGCATTGAAGGACTTCGAAAACAGCCCACAGTTCTTTCATGTTGCTGTGCCAGTTCTTCTGCGCAAGTGTCCATTTGTTCCATAGATGACGACTGTTCGCTATGGCACCCCAACCCTCGTCGGCTGCGTCCGTGGTGATGAATATGGTTGGGTTGGCAAAGTGAATAGGTGTGTTTCGGTGAGCGTTCTTCAACCACCAGACTAATTCTGTCTTTGCTGAGATTGCTATCGGAAATTTCCGGTGGGGACGTCCCCGAGGCAAGCGTTTCGAGGCGCGTTGTAGCATCCGACAATGGAGTCTTCCCAGCGAAACCGCTTAAGATGCGAAGTTCAGCTTGCCCAGAATGACCTTCGCATCCATTCAACTCCATCTCATTTTGTCCAGAAGATCTAATATGCAGTTCTTTAACTGAAGAACCTTGACCTCCGACAAACCTTTGATGTTCTCCTTCGTATCCCATATTATTCCCAAATACTCTAAATTGGTCGCGGCAATTGTTGATGTCTTCGAGTAATTTATTTGCCATCCCAATTCTGTCATGAAGCCTAACGCCAACTTCGCTTGGCTCTCTAGGGTTATGGGATCTTCGTGAATGATTAGAAAATCGTCTAGATAGACGATCACCCGTAGATGCTGTTGCCTCAGTTGCTGTGCGACCCAATTCGTCACCTTTGCGAATGCGGACGGTGCGCTTGCCAAGCCGAATGGTAGACATGTCATTTCGTAAGTCCTTCCTTGGTAAGCCAGGCAGAGGAATCGACGGTGACTTTGCGCTATTGGAATGTGAAAATAAGCCTGCGAAATATCTATTTTCATCATGTAGTCTCCCTTGTTTATGTGTGAAGGGATTTGTTGCTGATTTACGAGACGAAATCCTGGGGTGAAGACATAATCGTTCAGCCTTTTCAAATTGAATATGGGACGATACTCTCCGTTTGTTTTCTTCCTCAAAAACAGAGATGAAATGAAGCCCGTCTGATAAACGGTTGGATGAATGGCTTTGGATTCTAGAAGGTTCCTTATTTCTACTGTCATTTCTGAGGACAACTTTGTTTGGAATCTGAGGGTAGTTGTCCTTGAAAGTTTTGTGAGAGGAGGAAATCTTTTGAATGGAATTCGATAACCGCTTATAATTTTTAAGATGCTTGCGGGAGCCTTTTCCCATTTTTCTCTTCATTGTGTATGCTGCCGGACGTCCCGCTGCGAAGGAGTCATTTTTAGCCCTCCCCCCACTTTTTCCCCCTTGATTTAGTATTGGGGTTAAACTGTTTCTTCGCGCGGTCATTTGACTCGTTGCTTTTGTTCTGTGTAAAGTTGGTATTGTAGGAAGGCCGTTTTGGATTTCTTGTGTCACGATTCTGGTACCGCGAACTTTGAAAGTTGCTTCGGCCCCGTGATGAGTAGCTGTGGTTTGGATGCGGTCTTGTTGCGGTGGAGGTTTTTGCCGACGTCTTTTTGGTAGGAAACAACTTATGAATGCCGCCTTGTTCTTTCACAGCTTCAGTGAAAGCTTTCTCCTCAAAGAGGTGAGTTTCAGAAGGTGGAATCTCGTGCAAGTTATTTCTAAGCGCCTTGTCTCTAAGCTTGTAAATCTCTCTACGTTGTTGTAGCACTTCGGCCCTACGCCCACACACATATTGTATTAATGCGTCGGAAGATTTCCGGAAGTCAACTGCAGCAACAAAATCGTTCCCCACCTTCTTTTTGATTTCCTTTGGTAAACTGTCCAAAAGACGGAAGATTATTCTTTGTTGCAATAATCCGTTAGTGATTGCTCCCAGAACGAGGTCAGATCGTTCAAGTATGGCCGATGATTTCCACTCGGGTGCAACGCCCGCTAGGAGGTTATTCGGTTTCAGGGCGCTGAAAGCAGGAGTGGCCTGGAACTGTTTCTGTGTTTCGGCGTACCGAACATTACGCCACTCGGTATCACGAAATCTTTGACATTTAAGACCGTGCTCTTTAATGCCGTCGGATCAGCTTTAGCAACTTTTGGTTCTTGTGCTACTGTAGTTGGCATAAAGTTGAATATCGGTTCGGTTTCGGAGACATCTGATTCTTGCATCTCTGCTAGCTTCCTTTGGGCGTTGGCAATTTTAACCCGCAGATCGGCTAACTTCGACTGTTTTGAAGAGCAGGCCTCTTCTGACATGGTGCTATCTGGTTGAGACTCGAAAGAGCTGTTTAGGTCCTGTTCTGCCATATGAGGTGAGGTGCCCTGTCTGGCGATACAGATCTTTGTTGAAGCAATTTCTTAATATTGTCATTTTGTTCCGACTGCATTTTCAACATTGAGCTAAAAAAGGTCGCTTGTTGGTTTAGAACAGAAGCAAGTAGATGCTCTCCGGACCCTTGTGCTGGATTTTGAGGACGTTCAATGCTTGAGGATGGAGACACAGCCACGCGTTTACAAGGGTGAATTTCAGCTTCGACCTCTATTGATCTCTTCGTTCTCTCCAGCTGATCACCGATTTCAATCGCCGCTTCAGATCGCTTTAACAGCCTAGGCTTGAGGGCAGCTACCGTGTCCATGAATAAGCTGTATGACGGCCCGTGAAGTTTTTCCATTATTTTGTGCGGGGAGTACAGGAGTGCTCTACCTAAGGGCCATTTCATATTTCATTACCTGATTGATCTGTAACTGCGCTCCGACAAAGTTTTTGTTGTTGGGTCAAAAGCAAGCGCCATATCAACCGTAGGTATTGCGAATCTGAGTTTCACGTCGACTGCAGGAGGAACTTGGTTATCCCCAAACAAGTCGTGAAACGAGTAGTTGTACACTCGCCAGTCTCGCCAACCATCAGAGTAATTTTTGTCCAAAGACGCGACAATGGCTATTATATACAAAAATTGGCGCGGTGCGTCGATGCGCACCCGCTCGCGTTCGTTCGTTTGGACCGACTGATCTTACCTACCCTCAACATACAGAAAGGAAAAAAAAATAATTAAATAATGATAAAAATAAAGGTAGATAAAACTAAATTTGAGCGCGTCGCTAACAACATCATTTTTGTAAAAGCGGTGCATATTGACGGATTTAACTCCCACGTCGGATAAAACCGTCCAGTGGCAAATTTACCTAGTTAGCGGTAGTTTACGTAGTTACAGACGGTGTGGACGCATGCCAGTTTTTTTTGCTGCTTAAATTGTATACTCTAACTTAGACAATAAAGTTTCGAGATAAGGTTTTTAATCGCTTATTTTGCGAGATTCAGCATTTGTCGGGTAAGACAGGTATACTTCACCCTTTCAGGGGTACAAAGGTAAACAAAACATATGACATTGAATGAATCAATGAATAAACTCTTTATTGCACACACGCAAACATCAAATATACAGGAAAAATCTTACATCTAGTGTCACAAATGGCGGCCTTATCGCTAAAAGCGATCTCTTCCAGCCAACCTTAGGATGGAGTTTTTTTTTCCTCAACCTGTTGTGTCACATTGTTGGGCAAAGGTCTCCCCCATATCTCTCCATGTATCCCTATCTCCCACAAGTTCCGACCAATTGTGTTAGGATTCGCAAAGATCGTCACGACACCGCTTAGGCGATGGAGATAATTTACAAAATAAATATAGTATAGGATGGGGTATACAATAAAGAATATTAACTAATCAAAATTTATAAGGCTATACATAAACGAATAATAGCAGAAGAGAGAGACAAAAATATATAAATACAGACAGCAGAAAACAGACTATCTTTGGTCAGATAGTAACAAAATAGAACTTCCTCACCTTATTTTTAAAAATAACGAGTGATGAAGATTTTTTAATGTCTGTAGGGAATGCGTTCCAGAGCATAACTTATTAAACAGCAAAAGTTTTTTGAGAAAAGTTTTACAGTGTGTTGGCGTTTTGAGAGCACTTTTCCGATGACCGAAGAGGCAGGGTGTGGGAATCGTGCAAATAAGAAACACAGTCTTTTAAATAACGCGGTGATTTGGGATTGAATAGAATATTATAGGTAAGAGAGAGGATGTGAGCAATGGCAGCCACTTGAGCTTAGTACGACACTAAGAGATGTGATCATATTTGCGTAAATCAAATATAAATCTGATACAGAAATTTTAAAGCCGCTCAAGTTTGTCTAGCTGGTCCTCCCGAAGATCTAAATAGTAGGCGTCAGCGTAGTCACCTTAGTAGCAGTCGGCAGGAAGTTACGAAGACGTTTCGGAGATGCACAATTTTAGAGAGTACCAACGATAATGGCTTGCGTTTTAGTCGGATTTACTGTCAAGCCAAAAGATTTGCTCCACTCACTGATTCTAGTTAAATCATCATTTGTAACGGCTACGGCAGAACTAAGCTATTTGAAAGGGGCTTGTGAGTAAATTTGTAGATCGTCTGCATATAGGTGGTAGGAAGAAGAAATCACTTGAGATATGGAATTGATATTATAAAATAATGATAATAAAAAAATTGCGAAAAGGAGAGGAGATAATACGCCGCCTTGTTGTAGGTTAGTTACAGGCCTGAGGTAGCGGCTCGTCGGGCGGCTACAATGGTCTCGGTGATGGCCGTCGCGCAGGTCTCTACTTCCTCAGCAGTGGACAGCCAATTCACTGACAAATATTGTAGCTCGCGCTGAAATAGGCCCCAGTCGACTCTCGTCCGTGTTGCGCACGGTCTGGCACATGAAGTCTGGGCTCCGATGGTCATCAGGATTGGTCTGTGCTGGCCGTCAAGATCGTAGATAACCTCTATCGTAATGGCCGCAGCAATCTCCTGATGCACTCAAACTTCTAGCACGTCCACGCGGTGTCCGGGGTTGGTTGGGATGTGAGTGGGTATTCTTTTACTCGTAACAAAGGACACGTTGTGTCAATCATCATTCACTTTTGCTGTCAACTACGGAACGTGGCGGAGGAGATAATTAATATTACGTAAAAAATATTGACAATTAAACTTTTTTTCTTTGAATTATCCGATATTTTAATAGCATATAGCACTCTCCGGGTCTGTAAATATCTCTGTGCAAAATAACAAGTCGATCTGATGTTCAGTTATTGAGGAGAAGATGAACAAACAAACCAACAAACACTTTCGCATTTATAATAAGTGTGGATTATTAGCCTTTAAGTTTACAAAATTTAGTTATAAAATGATGAAGTAATTTTCGATAATATCAAGTCAGGCACATAGACCCTATTAAGGTGGTGAGTTTCTACGGAGATATATCGCGTACGCGATGCTCCACGTAATTTTTCCTTAGAAAAACTTGCGCACACTCATGCACGTACACAAGTTAATAATCCAACATTATTTCCCGAGCGAGCGCAACGTCTCTGCTTTAGAACTGTTTTTTCCCTCAAATAGTATTTTTGTGATTTATATGTTTCCTGGAAAATTCGTACGGGTCGTATTTTTCAGCCAATGTTGACGAAACTTGGTTTACATTTGGAGCGGCAACATTGAAAACGAATGTTATACTGTATCTGCGTTAGTTTTTATACTCTTCACTTAAGAACGTATGTGTCCGCGAAATAAATACGAATAAATTAAAATCTGGGGAATTTAATTTAATTTTAATTACGGTAGAATTCATATAATAATGACTTCGCTAACTGATTTTAGCAACGATAATGTTTAGCCAAATTATGTTTCATATTAGGTACTGAGAAGTTTACCGTTTACTCCGGTTTATAGAACATGGTCGATAATTTTTAAAACCATATAAAAATAATAGTAGGATGAAACCCATTGAAAAAAGAGGAGAATATTATAAAAATGAAAGGAAAAATAATTTACGGGCGATCTGAGGTCGGGAAGGGAGTGAGTTTTTAACGGTTTATCTTGATTTCCGGCAAAACTGAAAGTCCTTAGGAAAAAAATTATAATTATGGCATAGCTGTAGGTAATAAAAAATTAAACAACCAAGTTTTGGTTTTTATTTTTAGCTTTCACAAAAAACAATATTTTTCACGTAATTTGGTGAAAACATGCCTTTTTAAGTCCCAAATACGCTGACATTTATTTGATTTGAAATATTTATTTTTTCACCTCATTTTGAATTAATATCGAACAAGCGCCCTAATTTTCAATAGGAAATACACCCGACAAAATATCAGCTTTTTTCAAAAAGTTGATATGCTTTCTGTTCGTTAAAATCTCTACTTTCCGATGATGGCTTCACCTCTCTCTATTGACGCGCTTAAATTTTAGTTAGTGTTATGTCTAGTTCTTTAAGTTAGACAAAATGAGTTCTGTAATACACAAGTGTTTGTACAATTGAAAAATAAGGGGCGATAATTGCAACGATTAGAAGCCGGTGACTCAAACGCATCTCTTGCAACAATATTTTATTTACATAAAATTTCTATTTAACTTAATAGGAAAATCAAACTTTCGCTTTTATATTTTTTTATTATAATTGTGGTTTCTAATAACATGCATAATTTATTCGTTCATTGCTCAGGAGCAAAGTTACAGTGCAACATGTGCAAGTGTAGTCGTTGAAATAAATGCATTGATTGAATGATGGTTTTTGATCGACAGCGATCTCGCAAATGTAGCATTGTGCGCGAAGAGGAGGACGATGAAGAGGGCGCGGGCGCGGCGAGCGGCGCGCGGCCCACTGACACGCGCCGCGGCTCGCGCTCCGAAGGCCGCCTGCATCTCGCCGCACGCGCCGCGCACCACCCGCCACCGCCCCCGCCCGCGCACCACCCGCACGCAACTCACACGCATCGCACGCACCTCGCCGAGAACCTCACCAGAGTGAGTCTCTTCACTGCATCTTATTCCATATGCTCGACGAGTACGCGCTCGTTTCGCGGCCGCACCTATCATTCGTCATTCGATATCGTGTTTGGTCGTCGTTAGGTAAACCTGGAGGACGAGCGGCCGACGCGTGCGCCCCCCGCGCCACCGGTCGCGCGCCGCACGCGGCTCGAGTGTCGCCGGCGGCGGCCGCGCGCCGGTTCCTGCTCTTCCTCAGACCTCTCGGACGACGACTCTGAGAAGAAGAAGCGCGCTGCAGAGAGAGCAGACCCGCCCCCGGACCGCGCGCGCCGCGACTCGCACGATGACTCCAGCGACAGCCAAGAGCGAGGCGCGGGCGCGGGTGCAGCGGGCGGAGGGCGAGCCGAGCGCGCGCCACCCGCCGCTCCTTCCGCTGCGCCGCACCAGGACAAAGCGGGCGGTGACGCGCGAGCTCCGGGCGGCGGCGCAGGTGCGGGCGGAGGGCGGCGGCGGCGCGCCGCACGCAAGGAGAGCCGCTTGCGCGAGTCGCGCTCGCTGAACCGCATCGCGGAGGTGGAGGAGGCGGGCGGCGGTGCGCGCTGGCCGGCCGGCGGCGGGCTGGTGGCGCTGTGCGGCCGCCCGCTGCTACGCCTGCTTGCGGCGGCACGCCCCGCCCCGCAAGCGCGCCGCTTGCACGGTATGTGCTAGCGTGTGCGCTGCGTCACTCCCGCGCCGGTCGCGGCATGATGCCCCCGCGTCTCTACGTTTTCCATTCCTTCCTGATGTCCATATTCGATAAATTAATTGTAAATGATGTCGTCGTCATCGGTACCTGAACGCATGAATTTAATTAAACTCGGCCCGATTTAAATATATCTATTCGTTCCGTTAGTGCGTACGATTCATTTGAACGATAACTAGGTACTTGTAGAATAATATAACTGTTATTTAATATGCTAGACGTGCAATAAATTAAGATCAAATATGTATCTTTCATTTATTTATATGTATGTATGATTCTTTTTATGCGTCACTAAGTATTAACTCTTCGATAAGTTAAATATTTTTATACAAATAAAATATTTCTCATTTTGATCTACTTCTTATCAATGTTTATCGTTTTGGTAATTTCCGTATATGTAAATTGTCAATTTTTGTTTATAATCATGAAGAAAATGCTGCCAAACTTGTCATATGATTGTGAAAGAGTAATAATTATGTTTATACTGGGGCCATAGTCGCCTTGTACTCGTATGTATCGTATAGTGAACATATTGTACCTCGCGGGTGAAGCGGACGCGAGAGCAGCAGCGGTCTGGCTGCACGCGGCTCTAATCACAATAGGTAAACAGGGTTTCTATAAAGGTTCCGTTTTTAGCGAAGAGAACACTTCAGCGCCATCGAGCTTGAAAGATATACATAATCATAATTTGACATGTTTCTTATGTAATATTAAGATAATACGGCATCATCGCAACTACTGACTGATTCATTCATCATGATGCCGTGATCGATTCCTAAACCTTCGTCCGCCGGCGCGGGTGGAGGCCAAACAGGGTTCTATAATTTGTCGCCGCTAAGAAGTTGAATCATCTCTGAACAAAATGTATTTATTTACAGTAAAATACGTAATTCTCTGTTAAATTTTATTCATATATAATATTGAAAGAACGTGTAATTTTATCCTTGTAAGATCTATATAACATATAGTTGACAGATTTATTATGCAGGATATAATGATGCAGTCGGGTAGCCTTTGCCATTTAGAGCACATGAGCCACAAAAGCCGCGACTACTTGAAGTGTGAAACGGCCACAAAGAAGCTGAAACGCGCTATAGCCACTTGTCCACTTGACCACTGGCCACAAGTGGCTGTCGCGCACTTCAGCTCTTTTGTGGCCGCTTCACGCTTCAAGTGGAGGCACTTGGTAAGTGTGCGGGTACGCTTATATCGAATAAGTAGTATGATATCCATAGACATCTCACTAAATGTAATTGTAAAACAATTAAATGGTTATCGCACTATATGACTTGTTGTGTTCAACTTGTTACACATTAAAAAGAAATAAAAACTTGTGACTAATCCAACCATAAAATGTAGAGTAGGTACTAAGGGACACTACAATGTTCAGTGTGATAGCTGCTATATCTACTAGTAGGTGTTAACCTGTTAATATAAAACAAGTTGCTAATGCTTTACAGTTTGTTTTTTGTTGCGTTACTGTAACTTGAATGCATTTCGATTTTTATGATGAATATCGTAACACTTAACAAATAATAAACTAAATAACTTTTAGTTGTATTTCAAATTAATATAGATAGCCGGCTTCGTCGTAGAACATAGCTAAAATGAACTCTCGAATATATCTGGATATCTTCAGTGTGAAATCCCTGCTTGGCTATAAGGTTTGCATAAATTCTAGCTTACCAACTAGAGTGTATGGTAAAAGTAACCAAGTCGCATAATACTACCTTCCTACATGCAAAATAAGGGGTCTGGATGAGCATAGGCATAGCACATTGTTTTAGTATGCAATTTTTATTTATGTAATAATACATGCTGACCGGTATATCAGTCGCAATATGACTTGATATTTCAAGGTCACGTGCAAAGTTTGAAAAATAGTATAATAAATAGAAATAAACAACAGCCATGGTTAGTCCTGATACTGCATGAAGTAACCTATACTCGCGTACGTCAGAGTCTCGCATCAGGCGGAATCTCCGTTAACCTGTCTATTAACCAAATCAGTGAAATGATTATTTATTTTTTAACATTGTTAATTAATCATGTTCTGGCCTGAACGTTTTTAGACAACCCATTTGCAATATATTTCTTGACTCTTGTATTTAATTGAATATATAATACTTTTTATCTATTAACCAGCTCGGTGAAGGTTGTTTTATAGCGGGATCTTAGACTAAATGTAGTAGCTCCTACACGCGCTGCCTTGATTACATATTGATACTCGTATATGATGCTCTACACAACTGGGTTAAATATTGAACTATATTACTTAGAACCAAAAATCTAGCATTATATCAGTGTTTTCAAGGACTAGTTAGAATCTCGTGTACCTACTTAGGAAAGGCCACATACCGAATCATAGCCGTTCAGTTTGGATAAAAAAATTAAAACCCGATAGAAAATCCAAAATTAGGTTATTTCTCCCGATCAGGCTTAGGCGCAGTAGTCTCACTTTCGGAGATCAAGCGATTCGTTATCAACTATACGACATAGCGAGTTACACTTCTCGAGACAACTGCCTTAGCCTTAGTCGCGTTGTTGTTTTATCTGTCTATATTTAATGCTACAGCTTAGGTATATCCAACTTACCTAGTAGTAGAGTTACTATTCATATAAAACATTATATTATTTATTCTACTTGAGTATTGTAATATGCACCTACAAATAGAAAAGTAATGACGAGCTATATAGTTTCAATAAACTCGAGGTAATTTCGCTTTCTTCTACATATAATATAGTGTAAAATAAAATTCCATATTATGAACATTTGCGAAGCATTTCATAAATGTTAGATCATTAAAATTAATTAGTTATATGTAATATTATGTAGATTGTGGACATTTCGTCTTTGAGTTGTAAACTATAGGTAATTCATATTTAAGTGATTTAATTTAATGTTGTGTATTAAATTCTATGTAAATATTTAAGTTATTGTACATACATAAATAGTCTATTCTTTAAAATTTACATAATTATTTTTGATTTTTAGCCAATGTAATGTAAACGAGACATCGTTAATTATGTTATTAATGGAAAGTTAATTGATTTTGTCCCTTTCGCAAGTTTTAAATTGATATTGAAGTTGCGGGCGCGTTGGTGCCGCGCGCGCGTGGCGGGTGCGTGCACGTGCTTGCGCGCGCGCAGCTCTGTCGCTCGTTTTGCAATAATAATCCAGACCAAAGATTTTGAGAAACTGAACGCGTTTCCATTTCCACATAGTGCTGTATGGTGCCAACGTAAATGATGTTGTAAATGTATGGGTGCATTTGAATGATTCATGTTTTAGACATTTTTACGGTGCTTGTTATTTTGACGATCTTTGAGATTATGTTTATTTGTGAGATTGAGAGAACAATACTGTGAAATAACTTCATTTACAAAGTAATTGTTAAACATTTAGAAAAAATTGTATTGAGAATATTTCAAATCTGTATTCATGTGTATATGGTAGTTTTCAAACAAAAATGTTTTTCACTAATATTTGGCTTTATTTCGAAAGTTGTTTGTATTATTTACCTCCCTTTTATTACGAAGAAGTAAAAGTTATGTATTCTTATTTACAAGCAAGTTTTTTTTCAGGACCTTTTTTGATAACTAATTGAAACGCTGTATTTTGCTACGCTGAAAGGGATTTTTGACTGCTGTCAGCAGCCTAATTCATCAAATATTGAATCGGCGGTTAGCTTCGAAAAGTCTTCCGTCCTCGTACTACTTTACGAAGACTGAAGACTTTTCGAAGCTAATCTAGCTTGCTGAATCAGGCTGCAGATGAAGTTTAATCTTCGAGATCGATCCTACTAGTTACCTAGGTACGAGACGTCGCTTGTCGCGCTGCTGCCACAGGTAAAGCCGTTCGGCTCCAAACAGGGAGATATGAGGAACTAATTTAATTTGGGGATGAAACCGTTACATGTTAATATGTCTTTTTGTTAATAAATTTTTTGCGTTGTAGAATATCGCTATTTCGTATTAATGACGCGACATAAGTTTTATGTATGGGCTCTCAGATTATATGGTGTTTCGTTAGATTACAACACATTTCGTAGCATTCTCTTGGTAACAATAGATTTATAATGGAATAGCATAGTACCTATGGCAAGTTGATTAGTCAACATTAGTGTTTAGAAAATTATAATCTCAAAAAGAACTCTCGTCCGTGATATTATGTAAACGAAAATATTTCTGTACTTTGCTCTGAAGACTACAATTTAAAATGCAATTGTAATTCTAAAACAATTCAAATAAGACTTGGGGCCTGTCATCAATTATGAACACTACTTGTGTCCTTGCCCACATTGGCTTGGCATGTTTTCTATTCACTAAAAGGAGAGTGAACACTAAATTATGAAGCTTTTATTTTTTCGATCGGAATTTTAACTATAAAGGTGTATAAAAATAATACTCGGAATTTCGACAGTGTTATTTGATTTATTTACCTTTGCTAGTTATACATTGGTAAAAATATTTAATGCTATGAAACAATTTGACTTAGCATTTGGTTCTGTAATGATAAATTCACGCATATGAGTTGCATGGGAGAGCAAATAGTGTGTGTAGCAGGTAATGTTGTTAAGGTCTACATCGCTACAAGTAGTGAACAGGATAGTTGCATTTAATGCAAAGTACAAGGAAAATAATGCCTGTTGCATTGCAAAGCTTCAAAAAGGACCCAGAGTACTTTATCTTATGTTTCTAAGAAATATAAATTTACTACATTATGTTACACTTGATCAAGTTATTACAAAAAATAAGCAATTTTCTTTTACATGAAACCAATATCTAGATAAATTTAGTAGAAATAAGAATTTAAACATTTAGAAATGGTATGAGACAGTACAGATATAAATGCGGATCAAATTATTTTAAACAACTACTTACACTGCACTGAGACCATTACAGACTGGCAGTTGTTTAAAATAATTTAACACAAAATCACTTACCTACAACAAAACAGTAAAACTAGCCCTTATTATTACCAAAAGCAAGTTTAACTTTTTTAAAAGGCCACAATAATTTATGTAATATGATAAATAAACGGGGGTCACCCCCGAAGTGGGTAATGTAGAGCCATTTAAAAAGATATCTTACTTGCCCAATCTACGATAGTATAAGACTGCATTAGCAGAACAAAGTCTGTGTAATAAATGCAATATTCAAATCTACGATACACGCTAGCAAAGCATTACTTACAGTGAAAATAAAATACACATTAGATCTCTCTAATCCATTAGTTCCTATAAAGAAGCTTGAAGATATGTCAATGTAGGTGAGGTGGATGTAACTGAAGAAGAGAACACCACCATCACATGCACTTATAAGAGCTTGAAACAAAATTAAATAAATGATATAATAATGTTGGAAAGCACATTCTTGCCACAAATCAAACTTAGAAAAACTGTCTTTTACCACATACAAAACAGATAAATGGGAAGGCCAAGTAGATTGGGTCTATTGAGAGATAACAGAGTGAGAGGAACTAGAAAGTGCTTCCTTCTGGTGGCTGGGATAGCTTCATGTTCTCCTTGAGTGTCATGAGACGTCTCAGTTC
The DNA here is from genome assembly GCA_947049295.1 of Ligdia adustata. Taxonomy (NCBI): domain Eukaryota; kingdom Metazoa; phylum Arthropoda; class Insecta; order Lepidoptera; family Geometridae; genus Ligdia; species Ligdia adustata. The sequence continues at coordinate 8,295,403 of OX346225.1, read as the reverse complement.
CTGAAGAACTGTCTTGATGGTGTAGTCACGCTGCCATCTTGCAAGAATTGGGACTTGTCTATTGTCCACCTGGAAGTTGCAGAAAACATTATGCATGAACATGCAATATATGGGATCATTTAAAAATGACTGCATATATTTTTATCACACAATCAGCATCAATATACTAAAAACAACACATTTTTTGCATTATTGTGAAATTTCACCTAAGCATTATTACACAAATCTGAGTCATACGAAAGCGCGTGTCGGCGCCGTGATCTAGGTTCGAACCAGGGCGGCGCCGCGGCTTAGGATGTCCATGAAGATGAAGTTTTTCTGAATATTTTTGTACAATGGTGTTAAACAAAAAACTTATATTTTATTTTTAAATATTATTTCAGTGTACAAAATATAGGCATTTAATTTAGAATCATTCTGTATACTATTGTAATAAATCTCTAGGACAACCGGGATCTACAATATAATGAGTTGCCAGATCCACTTTGTTCAATTCATCTTTTGCTTGACTGAGTATTACAATTAAATGTTAGTCACTGATTAAGACACCTAATGAAAATTTAAATGATATGAGTAACCCTTCTTTCTGCGTATCTCATAATGAGCGCCTGTCACTTTCACTATTATTAGCACAGTGAAGTTAATGAAGCAAAAGAAGATATAACTAATACTCACAAGTCCTGTCTGGCTATTAACACAGTTCATGTTGATCCTAGAAATGAAACGGGCAGTCGGAGGTTCATCAGGATACCGAGTGCCACACTCTACTTTGAGTGAGTACATTCTATTTTCATAAGGTGTCTGAAACAAACAGATCATAAGTAGTGTCTAGTTAGATAATAGTACTGGATGAAAAAGTAATTTTTAAAGATTTTATTGCATATTGTGATGAGTACAATGCTCCTTGCCAGGATTACAAATGTTTACAGAGTATGGACCCAGTCCTTCAATTCCATCAGGTAAGTTACTAAGCAAACAGTGAGGTATTTACCCTAGGGGGTCCAATGATCATGCCGGTCCAGTGAGTTAGTGTCATGTCGTCGTCGCTTTCTAGACCCCAAGAGATCGTGCCATCGCCCACTCCTTTTTGGCCTTGTTCAAGTTCTTCTAGAAGACGAAAATTCCGGGGCACGACTGTGGAGACAAAGGTAAAAAAATTTAAAGTATAACTACCTACCAGAGTTTATTGAATAATAAGATTCAAGATATTTAATGACAACTATATTTTTAATTGGAGTTGAAAATAATCTTACCAACGCCTGATGACGGATTCGCCATGATCAGTCTCACCGGCGCGCACTGCCTACTGTGGATAATCTTTATTACCTAATTTATGCAAGCATTTACTACTTATGATGTATTTGATTATCACCACAGCATAAACACTATTATTTTATTGTTTAAGATGTAGAAACTCGATAAACCTAACAATTTTTCACTCAAAGAGAAAGAAGAAAGGTTAGCACTTAAGCAGCTCTTTTTGTTGACTTTAAGAAATGTCAAACGTCTATTGTCTATGGAAATTTAAAGCGATCAAAGAACTATCAAACTAAGGATAGCATCAGATTTTTTAAGCTATTGCATAGCTTTTATTGCGGTCTTTGAGCGCGACGACCGAATCATGAAATTCCGTAACGGAAATTGACCTAACACTCGCGACTAACGTCGTTTCAGTTCGGCAGACTTCTTCACGGTGTTTGTGTGCGTGCTACTAGACGTATGCGTATGCAATAGCTTTACCGCGGCAGTCCCCGAGTGCCACACGTATTTTTCGTTCTTTCGTTCTCTTGTTTTTGCAAACGTAACACACGTTTGCAAATGTTTATTGATGGTAGATTAATGAAAATTAGGTTGGTACTTTTACAACTTTTAATTTTCCGTTGCAACACAATATTTTTTACAACCAACATTACATCAATACCAGTTACTTTTCCATTAATTGTCCTTTTCGTTATCACGTTTGGCTGACGTTACACTGTTGTTTATAACTCTATACATTAAATATTTGGCGCTGGCTAATACACAAATTGTTAGACATCAAAAGCAGAAAAAAGAAAGAAAACCACTGTAGCTGTCACACACCACATACGTCAATGATTGACACTTTAATTGTCAAAAATCATAACCTCAATTTCTTTTCCATTGATGTGTCAATGGAAAGTTATAACTTTCACTAGGTTTATAGCGTCGGTTAACTGTCTTCCATGACGCAGCAATTGCTACGCGCCATACGTAATTCATTGGCTATTCACATACAATACCGACCGCATTCAATTCGCCATTATAATTTGTTACGTAGCGAATACCGTTATTCGGAGTGGGGATCGAGGCGCGCGAGGGGGGTCCGTATCAGCAGCACCGTTGGAGCGCGAGTTCACTCTGTCACTCGGTCATTACGGTATTTCTCTACAGCGCGTCCCACATTTACGATCGTGAAAGAAAAAGTGACAATGTCCGAAAACAAAACATTTCAACGCCTTCCCAAACTTGTCGTACCCCAACATTACAACTTAGAGTTAGTGCCCGATCTAGATAAACTGACTTTCAAGGGAAAAACAGCAGTGAAAGTATCGGTAAGAAGATATTTCATCATAGTCGTTGCAAATATTTGTCCATGTGCCGCGTTATTCCGCGACGTGTTGTGTTTCAGATTTTGAGTCCGACGAGCGAGATAGTGTTAAACTCGTTAGACCTGGTACTGAGCAATGTGCGGCTCGATTATTCAGTGGATGACAATGAGAAGGGACGCAAACCATCTGAGGTGCGGCTCAGCACGGCTGAAGAGACCGCGACCATCGCGTTTGCGGAGCCGCTGCGCACCGGCGAGGCCACGCTCTACTGCGAGTTTACCGGCGAGATCAACGACAAGATGAAGGGACTCTATCGCAGCAAGTACCTGACGCCCGCAGGCGAGGAGCGCTATGCCGCGGTTACGCAGTTCGAGGCGACGGATGCGCGCCGATGCTTTCCCTGCTGGGACGAGCCCGCGATCAAAGCCACCTTCGATATCGCACTCGAAGTTCCCGCCGACCGAGTCGCCCTCTCGAACATGCCAGTCAAAGATGAGAAAGTGGTTGGAAACAAGAAAGTCATGCAATTCAGTACAACTCCTGTAATGTCTACCTATCTAGTGGCGGTGGTTGTAGGTGAATATGATTATGTAGAGAAGAAATCTCGTGATGGGGTCCTAGTTCGTGTGTACACCCCTGTAGGCAAGAGCAAGCAAGGTCTGTTTGCCCTGGAGGTTGCTGCTAGAGTGTTGCCTTACTACAAAGAGTACTTCAACATAGCATACCCGCTGCCTAAGATTGATTTGATTGCCATAGCAGACTTTTCAGCTGGAGCTATGGAGAACTGGGGTTTGGTCACATACAGGGAGACTTGCCTGTTGGTAGACGAGGAGCACACATCGGCTGTGCGTAGGCAGTGGATAGCATTAGTTGTAGGCCATGAACTTGCCCATCAATGGTTTGGAAACCTTGTTACTATGGAATGGTGGACTCACCTCTGGTTGAATGAGGGATATGCCTCCTTTGTTGAGTTTCTGTGTGTGAACCATTTGTTCCCTGAATATGACATTTGGACCCAGTTTGTCACAGAGAATTATATCAGGTGAGTGACTTTGCATTTCTATTGCATTTTTCAATGCACTCATATCAGAATTGGCCGTCTGCCAGCAGACAAACTGTAGAGTCATTCCTTGGTAAACAACAATGAACAATGAATTTTGGATACAAGTTGAATACTAATGGCTTTAGTGGAATGTATTTAACATCTTTAATTAAATATTTTAGAGCATTGGAGTTGGACTGCTTGAAAAACTCTCACCCTATTGAAGTGCCAGTTGGCCATCCGTCTGAAATTGATGAGATATTTGATGACATTTCTTACAACAAAGGTGCCTCTGTGATCCGCATGCTGCATAGATACATTGGAGATGATGATTTTCGTAAAGGCATGAATATCTACCTCACTAGACATCAGGTATTTTTCGTCAGATATATAATTTGATAACACAAAAAATAAAAACAATCAATGCACTTGAAACTTAAAAACAAATAATACATAGGTACTTATATCTTAATGTCGTTATGTATTATTTATCTTATCTTTTATTGCACATATAGGTACTTATGTATTATTTGCTTCCAAACTGAAGGCAAATAAAAGTAGATACAAAACTGGATATCAGTTTGATGTTTAATATTCAATTATAAATTCATCTACACATTGTCGTGTATAGAGTAGCATACTTACCTAACATTTACAAAGTTTATTTGAAATGGCAAACCATGTAGTAAAAACAAAACTAGAATTCACAAAATAATATTACTTTTATTTGTAAATTATCTGTCTTGCTAGTTTAGATTTTTTAAATGAATCTGAAAATACTTTCATATTTTTCCAGTACAAAAACACGTTTACTGAGGACTTGTGGGCATCCTTAGAAGAGGCGTCAAACAAACCTGTTGGTGCTGTTATGTCTACATGGACCAAGCAGATGGGATTCCCTGTTGTAGAGGTTTGTTTTCTTATGTCTGCTATACACATAAAGTCTATTTGAGTACAGTGAGTTGTGTATGGATGGAGATTTGCTATCACAATGATAGACACTCGGCTAAGATTGTACACTTTATACTTTGTTTGAACAAATGTCTGCTTTTGAAGAGAATATACTTATCTCAGTTGACTTGTAACATATTTTTTTAACCAACCAACCTTATTTGGATACAATACGCTATTGCGTATTGTATCGTTTTTGCTTCGGCGATAAATCGATTGTTGTGTCGATAACCTCGTCTATAGCCGCTCGTTTGGTACACTCCTTGAAGCTGCCAGTTTGTTCATCACTTTGGCAGGTGAGCTCTGAGCAGAAAGGTTCTGACCGCGTGCTGACGCTGACGCAGAGGAAGTTCTGCGCAGACGGCAGCCAGGGTGGCGACACGCTGTGGATGATACCCATCACTATTTCTACACAGGAACACCCCGCCAAGGTATTTAATATATAACTTGTTTAACATGGTTTCTTGTGGTGGGTTTTTTTTTAATTTACTCGTATTTAGAGCCATGTAACGAGTATGTATAATGTAAAATAGTAAATTAGTTGTCTAAGGTCGTTTTGATCATAGTCAGTAAAAAAACATTTAATCAATTCATCCTCGAAGTATTCGGTCGATTGATTATATTAACATTGATCTAATTTTACATTTATCAGTATTATAAAAGAAGTGGTTGTGATAAATTCGTACTAAAGTATCAGTGTTGATCAATTTTGAGATAATATTCAAATAACTTCCTCTTTTTATCTGATTTGCTGAAGATAGTCTCATGGAGGCTAAGATACCACTTCAAGCTTACTAGATAGCTTTGTAATTCGAAATAAATAAATATTCTAATGGTACAATGTAACCCTGACTTGTTTGTATATGTATCTGTAACTTGACGAGTATGTAAAATATAATTATCTTTCCTCCAATTACGAATTACTTAAAAATAAATATATAAATACGTCAATAATAGGTATTTAAAGTAACTATTACATTATATTTTTCACAAATACTTATTTGAATTCACAAACTTTTTTCTTTATTGCAATAGAGACATGATATGTGCTTTTTTTATTCCATTACATCATTACAACTATTTGTAAGTTAACTAATGTGTATTACACATGCATTTTGTGATCTCTTAGTAATTCTTCAGACATGATACGTCATCTCAGTAATAATTATTTATTATAATTTCACAGATAGCCTTATCTACAGTTTTGGAGAAGAGAACACAAGAAGTAGTGCTGGAAAATGTATCGGAGTCTTCATGGATTAAACTGAACCCCGGAACTGTAAGTAACGCTTTATACAACTACTATCTTTTGCCTGCGTAGTCAAAGAAAGAAAGTACCCTATGATACTTTCCAGGTTTAGAACTACGTCTGTGCATAAAAACTCGAAAATTCGTCACTTCTTGCACACTTTCGTATTTATACGTGTTTGCATTGTCGGCCAGCACAGTGTACGTCTACCAAACAATTATTACATAATTTGATTCCCCCGTCCCCTTTCTACAATCGGACAAGTAGAGATACTGCAAGACGCCACCGGTACGTGGTAGAGATTCCACTCACTCGCACAAAACGCTTTGCGTCTATTTTTATTGTTCGTACAGCTAGGTTGTGGAATTCTCTTCCGAGTTCTCTATTTCCCGATAACTATAATCTGAATCTTTTCAAATTGCGAGTAAATCGGTTTCTTCTAGGCATGCGTGCTACATCCTAGACCGCATCGTCGCTTTATATCAAGCGAGTTGTGGTCTAACTCAAGCCTATCATTAATATTAAAAAAAATGCCTAAAGATTTGGTTAATATTATGTATTAATGAAACCTGCATCAGTTGCCTACCTACTAGTGTACAAACATATCTAAATTCTGTGAAATGTAGTGGAATTATTGCATCTCTTGAAGATTTATGTATCCTAGGTTGACTCCAAGGTCACATTGTACCATCCGTCACAAATGTTACAATTGACATAAGAAAACGCATAAATCATCCTTTTGCCTACTCGTATATAACACGGAAATATTTATATCATAGATTAATATATTCTAGATTAATAGCCCTAAAGTATTTATGGTGTCAAGTACACTGTCCTGGCCGGAGCTCCATACATTATTCAAACAACTCTTTTGTCGTTAATTATTCATTTATTTATCAAAAATAAACTAGATAATCATGCTCATAAGTGTTATTTTATGAATACTAATACAGGAGAAGTAGCTGTGTTCCATGCATAATAAAATTAAATAAATGATAAATGAATTTTCACAACTAGAAAAGTAGCAGAATTTTTTAAAGCTACACTCATGAGAAAAATAGCAGTTTAGGTAGAACAACTTCTCGTACCACTAGATACTGTTGAAGGTAATTACAGTGTACCTACACATAGACTTCTCAAGATCCATAGGTAAACCTTGTTATTATATAAGGAAACCAGTTCTCCTCCCGCGGTAATGTATGGTGAGGGTTAACAGTGTACTTTAAAAAAACCTACCGTCATTCCCACTAACAACAAAGACAAAATATCGAAAATAAATAATATTAATAAGTTGTCCTACATACATATACATACATACATATACATATGGGCATAACATAAGCCGAATACCATAATTAACCTTTTATGTGGCGTGACGTCCAATATAGCTTCAAATAAACAAAAACTTCGGTTTTATAGTTGTAGCTTCAACAATATTAAGAAATCAATCGAAAGCGACTTTAATCGAGTGTAATTTAAGCTTTTATTTTTTTGCTTGACTACGTTCATTACATGTTCAATACATTACATTATTTTTATCATGAATACACCATACATCGGTTTGATGCGTCATTGGAGGCAATCGCGCCCTATTTTATCTGAATTAATGTTTCACTCAGTCGTGCGGCGAGATGATTTAGAAGTAATGGGCTATAAAATGCAGGACGCTTGCACTCAGCCTAGAGAGTCCTTACAACTAAGCGTTTATGTGTACTTACTTGGAATGATGTAGGTATATGAATAATGAATGTTTTCTAAAGACAGTAGATATATAACTATATTTTATAAAGAGTTATGTATTGTTATTTCACTGAGCTGTAGTGTAGTGTTTAGATAATTTCGAAGTTATTAAAAATATGTTTTTTAATTATTTATAGACATTATTAAATATATTTTATTTTATCCGTAATTTCCGACAGAACGTAGGTTTTAAATTGTATAAACGCGTTGCGTTCTAATTACTTTTATTTCAGAATATGAAATTGTTCTGTGAACACGGTCACTATTAACTAAAACCTGCCTCCCGAAACTTTAGGCTTTAATTTATGTAAACGCGATATTCACGGTAATACTCGTTTATTGCTAGTCTTAGTAACAATCTTACTACCAGTCATTAGAACGCTAAATTAGTTATCTTTCTCACGACTGCAGTTGAAAGTTGTTAGAACAGCAATTAAAAATTACTCGTATAACTTTAGTAAAGTAAAATAACAAAAGCAAACAAAATATGGGGATCACTACGCTACTTCGAAATACGTTTCAACTCGTTACCTTTCAACTATGATGTCTCGTCTAACATTCGATACTTATAACATTTATTTCATCCAATGTTTTATTAGACTAAAGTTCAGTTGTTCGTGGTTCGTTTCACCTAAACAGGTACCAACCAAGACGTTTTACTTAAGCATTATATTATCCAATTTTGCTTGAAGCAGTTTTTTGTGTGTGTTCATCACGAAAACAAATGAAAATCGCAGAAAACAAATGAGCATCGCAGAAACGAATAAACATGAACAAACACGTGAGCATTGCTTTCTTGTCGTAATAAACAGTAAAACTAACCCGGCGCATAAACCTACTGTTCGTCGTGTAAACCTGTATGAAAATATTATCACCATCGTCGTCAACCCGTATATACTCACTGCTGGGGCATCTCTCTGTGGCTGCCCAGGGTTGTGACCCTGGGCATCCAGTTTATAATGAAAAGATTATAATGATGGTTATTGTAGGTGGGGTACTACCGCACTCGGTACCCTGCGTCGATGCTCGCACAGCTGGTGCCAGCCATCCGCGACGGCTCGCTGCCTCCGCTCGACCGGCTCGGCTTGCTCGACGACTGCTTCGCTATGGTGCAGGCGGGCCACACGCAGACCGCCGAGGTAACATTTACTATCTTTTCAAAAGACGCTTTATTTGACCTTAAATCGAAAGGTAGCAAATTTAAAACGTATAACCAATTCACCTCATGGTTTACACATTGTCTAATCTATAATTTGATTAAATATCATCATCTTCACAACACTCTTAAAATATTTCTATATTTTGTTATATTTTAGTGCTTAAAACTGATGGAAGCGTTCAGCAACGAATCAAACTTCACCGTGTGGTCGTCGATATCCAATTGCATGTCGAAACTGAGCGCTCTCTTCTCCCACACTCCCCTCGACAAGCCGCTCAAGAACTTTGGTCGCAAACTGTTCTCGAACGTCACTAAGGAACTCGGCTGGGACGCGGAGGAAAAGGAGAGCCATCTAGACACTTTACTCAGGAGTTTGGTGCTTAACAAAATGATCATCTTCGAAGATCCTAGTACTATTACTGAAGCTAAGAGCCGGTGAGTTTTAATTTGTTTGGATTTTTTTATTTCTATTAGATTGATAGCATTTCTAATTATAGTAAAATGTTTTAATTACCAGTTTTAAGAAGGTTGCATGAAATAATATGAAATGTTAGTGTGCATGGAAGAAGGCATTCTCTAAGTACACGAAAATGTTTTGATTACCTGTCTAAGCATTTGTGTATTTAAAAATAAGATTGTGAATTTATGAATCAAAATGAAAAAGAATACTTAATATAGATGCCATACTTATACATACAATTTCTATCAGGCTCAGCATGCATCTGAAATAGTTAAAAGTACAAAACTGATAACGGTCTCACCAAAAATATATTACATCACCTGGTTCCAAACAAGGTACAACATATCTGTCCATCCTTAATTCGATTAAAACGTCTGATCTCGTCACTTTCCAGATTCGAGAAACATATATCAGGCGCGACGCCTCTCCCCGCCGACCTGCGCTCGGCTTGTTACCGCGCGGAGTTGGGCGGCGCTGATGACTCCACATTCACGCGTTTCCTGGAACTGTATCGCGCGGCAGACTTGCACGAGGAAAAGGATCGCATTAGCCGTGCGCTCGGCGCCGTTAGAGACCCGGCGCTCTTGAAGCGCGTACTCGAGTTTGCCATCTCGGTAGGTTTGACTCCGATTCCTTGCGGCGTCCATTTTATATAACTTTTCGCCATGGCTGTGAACAAATTTTTTATGACACGACTGGCGTGTCAAGCGCCTTAGAAGTTCTTCTAATAACATAAACAAAATGACTAACTACAATAACAAAAAAAATATAGCAAAAAGATTACCTATAGCCCATTTAATATCTACAGATAATCCAAATGCTCCAAACCACCACCAGAGGGCAGCGAGCCCAGCTTGCTAGCCGCATTACCACGCTGAATGGCAATGTTTATACGTTGGGCCAGATAAAAATCGATATATCGTCACGATAGATCGCATGTGTATATATAAGCCAAGTTAATAAAATTGATGACGTCCTGTAGTGCCATCATCAACGAATTGGTTAAACTTTAACCTGATACTTGCTTTAACCGACCTAGGAAACCTTACATCGTATCTATTCTATTCTATTCTATATTATATAAAGCTGAACAACCACTGACTAACTGACTGACTGATTGACATAATTGTTCTCCCAGAAGGAGTTTTGTGGGGGGTTTGCGAGTGGTACTACTGGATAGAGGAGCGTTATGTGACCTAGGGAAAAATCCGAAAAGTTGCAAAAGTGGAACAGACCTTGGAGTACCCCAACGTCCTGCGAAAATGGTAGTGTTTAGGGGGGTAGGGTTCGAACAAAGGTTGTTAGGGACCATGAGCCCCTCCCAAAAAATTAATTTGCGAGTTCTCATGTAACTTAAGCGAGGCCGTAGGCCGAGCTAACGTTTGACGAGTAAGGTGTCATAGTGAGGCCGGAGGCCGAGCTATGGCACCTCGCGAGTTCCCAAGTAACTAAAGCGAGGCCGTAGGCCGAGCTAATGTTTGACGAGCAAGGTGTCATAGTGAGGCCGGAGGCCGAGCTATGACTCCATGCGAGTTCTCAAGTAACTAAAGCGAGGCCGTAGGCCGAGCTAATGTTTGACGAGCAAGGTGTCATAGTGAGGCCGAAGGCCGAGCTATAACACCTTGCGAGTCCGGAGGGCATTGAAGTGAGGCCGCAGGCCGAACTTCAGTGCCCGACAGTAATATCAAACAAAAATTTAATACTGTATGATTATCGTAGGTGCTGAAGCGAGGCCGTAGGCCGAGCTTCAGTGCCCTTTGCCTACCGTACAATGATGTATGGTTTTCATACTTTCATACAAAAAATATTTCTTTGGTAAGTTTTACCCAGTTTTCGACTGGACTTGAAAGTTTGACTTTTTTTTCGACTGAATTAAATATTTCCACCCATTTTGAACTGAATTTAAATTTCTCTCACAGAATCCAAATTTAAAATTTTTGAATTTCAATCTCCACCCAACTCCAGACTGAATTGGAGAAATCTACAACATTTCTTAATCAATTTCAAAGTTTTAAAGATTACAACTGCAAAACAAAAACCTGCCCCAACCCTATAGGTAAAAGGATATAAACGCGGGCCGCATGCGGCCCGCGCAGCCACGCAAATACTAGTGTATAATATAAATTTAAATGTTTAAAGGACGAAGTTCGGGCGCAGGACACTGTGTTTGTCATTGTGTCAGTGGCCGTGAGCCGGTACGGACGCGACCTCGCCTGGCAGTTCTTCAAGGACCACTGGCAGGAGTTCATGGACCGCTACCAGGTTAGTTCAATCACTCGTAATCGTGTACTTTATTTCTTTATATTATACTAGCTGACCCGGCGAACATCCTGCCGCCTAACAGTTGACTCTTTAATTATTTTTTAATACTTGACTTTGACTTTTAAGTATTATTACGAATCTATTGTATGGGAGTATAGAAACGTGTTGTTATTAGACTTAATCAGGCAATTTTTTAAATTATTCTCTCCGTAAGAACCATCTTACGGAGAGAATAATTTAAAAAATTATATCATCATATATCATACTTCAAGGAGTGTTCAGTTGCTCTCGTGATTTGTGCTTAGCAACACATTCAGCGATTCATTTTTATATTATAGATAGATAATGGATTTTAGCAACACTGTGTAGAATTCGTAATTCAAATTCTTATTATTCAGTGTATTAGTAGGTACCGAAAACAAACATGTTGTTTTTCTATGTTCAGGGTGGTTTCCTGCTGGCGCGGCTAGTGAAGTCTACGACTGAGAACTTCGCGTCCGAGTCGTCCGCGCAAGAGATCGAGGAGTTCTTCCGCGCGCATCACTCGCCCGGCACCGAGCGCTCCGTGCAGCAGGCGCTGGAGACAGTGCGCCTCAACGCAGCGTGGCTGCGGCGCGACCTCGCCTCCACCACCGCCTACCTGCAGCCCTACCACTGACACGTACGTCGTCTCACTCGACTCGCATTCTACACACCTGACATCCACTAAGACAATAACACGAAGAACAGAAGTGAACTACATTTGTATACCAGTACTACAGATCTAATCGATCCCAATATATAACTAGTTATTTTTTTTTATTTGGGAATCCCGACACTATTTTCCAGTTGAAAAGATAGAGTACGTAGCAATTAATAGTCTCGGAAATATATGACGTTGATTCAAGTATTTTGGTGCTTTTTTCATTATAATTTGTATTGTTTCAGGACCAAACAAATCAAGACTGAAACTTCAACGATATCTACAGTTACGTTTCAATCTAAGCATGATCTTTTTACTGTCTGATCTAATCATATTCTATTTATTTGATGAGATTCAAATGAATTAATAAAATAAATAACCTGTGTTATCTTCTGATTGGGACTAAATATGCCATTTGATTCTGTTATAATTTTTGTTATATTAAAAGTTTCAGAAATACTTTTAACTTCTAATGTGGTTGAGAAGTCGCTGCGCGTGGTAGTGTGCAGAATTTTTGATATTTCTTTATTGCCAATAAATTCCATTTAGTGCATTTAAATAATTAATAATAAAAATGCCTTTATGAAGTCATATGATAATAAAATTGAAGGATGAACTTACACAAAATATAATATTCAATAAAGAATTTATCAACAAGTTTAGCATAATATGTCGATCACAACTTAAATAAATATGATCTTTTTTGTAACTTGAAGCACGTACGTTTATGTTCTCTTGTGCAGAAAGGTACAATATTGTAGGCTTTTTGTATTAGCCTCTTATAAGTTTATATTAAGAAAGGCCTCGAGAAATTAAAAGGCCTATCATTACATATTTTGTAAATGTGTATATATATCTTTATTTTAATTTATGTTAGTGTTGGTGTTTAATTTCTGGTGCTGAGTGCATTTTTGTTTTATTTTAATGCAGCAAGTATCATGTCTTGATATTATTTAGAAGCATTCTTTTAGACACTATGTAACCACCACTTTTCTATTTTGATGCTGTAGGACCTTTTTTAAGTTTATAATTCGATTTCCAGGCATTTTTCGGATCAATTGAAGTCAAAATTATGTGATGAACTATTGAATAAAGTTACCATTAGTGTCCATGTTGTTTTCATCAAACAAATTGTTTTGTAAGACTGTGTTATCGGTTATTGCAATAAAATCGTACAAACTTAATTGCACTTTTTATTGAATTTAGTATCCGAATACCCGGTTGAATAATAAAAAAATAAATAGCCCGTTGAATAATAATCATAGACTGTTAGGGCAAGATTAATTCTGCTTTCCCATATAAAGTTGTCCCACGTTGTTGTTGTTGTGGACAATCTATCAAATTGTCGAGTTCACCAACATTACTTTAAAAAAAATTATAACTGCGAACCACTATTTCAATCACTTGACCGTATGCGTATTTGACCATTCGCGACGGAACGCTAGTATGTAGTACAAAGGTCCTGGTTGTTAATGTTGTAACGTAGTGCGTTCCATGTCGATTCTTTTGTTCTCGGCGCGGGCGATTGTTTTCGGAAACAGCGACAGTAATTCGCCTTGCGTGGCGCTTCAGTCGTTCTATAACCGTCGAGGAGAATGCACGTCTCTACTCCGCGGACTTTATTAAGTCGTCTTTAATTCCTCGGAAGACGTCTTTGCGTTCCCTCGACAAACGACTCACGTTTTTATTTTGACCCCAGATTTGGGTAAGTGGTGCATTATTTAAATTGTCATGTAGCTTCGCCATTTTGTATTTTAACCACACTTCTTTTGTTTGTTTTAATATTTCTTTTCAGGTTAACTGTTTTATAATCATTTTAATACCATAATATTCATATAAATTCATTTTGTTTGTTTCCTGAGTTCATTTAATTGTCTGTTTCTTCATTTTAACTTCAGTGTAAACTCATGTTTTCTTACCCACATTATATAATTTAAAATCATTTTATATTTTCGTAATTTTTGTAATCTCCGTATCTGATTGTGAACATCCACGGCAACATAGCTACCTACTTCGTACTTCTCTTGAGTCGTTGTCGTGGGTGCTCACTGTACCTATACGGTCAGCCTATAATGCTTTCGCTTCTAGCGCGTTACACGGTCCCAGATTAGGAGTTTGACGAGTAGTCCGGACTCGGAGTCAGATCCTGCTGGACTGCCTATAACCTCCTACAGTCGAAGCCTGAACCCTGCACTACGAACCTGGCCGTCCCTACTTAAGTGACTTTCACCGCCGGCCCTTGACGACAGGGGAGTGCAAGTCCAAGGAAAAGGAACGAATCACAATACTGTATAGGTTCTAATCCATAGCCCTCTGCTTTATCTGCTGAACTCGTGCCCTGTGGCGAATAAACCGATTCCGATGAACTTTGACCTACCTCTTACTTCTAACCTTATAGGAGCCCCTTGGTTAGACAGGTAGGTCATCTTCTCATTTTGTTATGGTTTGGTAGAACAATTACCTATTCGGAAGTATGGATGCACATGGGTTGATAAAAAAGCCAACACGGCAAATAATAAAACGAGAATACTTAAAACAGTACATCTATATTGCACTATAACATCTCACTTGTATTGTACAAATAGTGTAATTTAATTGGACTATGCTAAATTACAAACATTACACGGTGACGCCAATCAAAAATATATTCTAGCGGGTGCAGCGACGACGAACATAATACTTTTATTTACAAATTTTACACACATATGTAAGGTTACGCTCATAACACAGGATCAAGATAAATTCTTTTAAATTGACATATGGTATACCATACATACATCTGTGAAGTTGCGCGAATGGTGTCCCGTGAATTTATACCATTGGATGCTCTGATATCAAGATCACTAATCTTGTAAATGTATGTTCAATCGAAGAGTTCATTATATGCAAGGAACACCAAATAAAATATTTAATGACTATTTTTATTATTCAGCTAGATATCTGACAACCCACAACAACATTAATCTAACTAAACAACGAAAATCTAAGAGATGTACCATTAAATAGTGTTTTTCCGCCGTCAAAGTGTTCCGAATTCCAAAAAAGGGTCCTCTTTAGATAATAAACGATTAGGTTTTTTTATCGGGTTTTTCAAACTTGTGTTTTACAAATTGAGAGCCAGTATATTTAAGATAGTTATGCTGCATCTAGGGCCACAGCGTCACTGACTGAGCTGGTTGTGAAATGCCTAGCTATCTCTAGAAAAATGTATCCTTTCACCTTTTTACATGATATCTCCGAGCTCGACGGTTCTTAAACGAAAAAAAAACAATATATATTTACAAATAAATCCCTTAGACCACAAGGACCTAACTGGTTCATCTAAACTTTTTTATCATTACCATGTCTACGTCCCCTGTATTACGAAAAAATCGAAACGAGTTCATAAATTGAGTTTTAAACATATTTACCAGACAACTGAAGTTGCTGTGAAATTGCATTTGATGGACAGTAACCAACAGATTTCAGTAATATTTTACACATGGCAGTTATTGAACGCGCGACTTTAAAGAATCGCTTCTTACAAATGTGCTAAGACGAGCGAATGAAATTAAAGTCATACTGAATTTTGAAAAGATATCTTGGTGTTTCAAAAAAGCACAGTTCTTGTGAAAATCGTAGTCGTATATGCGAAGGTTCGCGTATGTGAAATAAGTCATGTGTTCAGGTTGTAAGAGTTATCAATACATGTTAAGTTTACAAACTATACACGAAATTACTTTATAAGATACTAGAGTCTTATTTCTATTGCTTTTACATTCATATTTTTACAACCACTTTATTACAGTGTAGAAGTACAAGTCGAAAAGTTGTGTGTAAATAAAATATTATAATGATATTATAAATAACAAGGTAGTTATGACGTTTTGTAATGCTGCATATTGTCCGAGTGATACATTATTTGTCGAAAAGTAAAGGCAGTAAGTAATAATTGCACCAAATGCCCAATAAATTTAGAATATCATATTAACTGCACTTTAAACTTACTGGTGTCATAACAAAGGCCTAGCATATATTTTTACAATACTTAATTCAATATTAAAATACATTTTTCATTTATAATCGCGCATATTAACGGACGGTATTACAATAAATGGAAAGCTCACAATGTTCTTAGATAACAACAAAAGTGAGACAATCCTAAAGAAATAAAAAGTACCTGCACATTTGCAGGATTTCATGAATTAATTGCAGGTAAACAAACAGGCACAAATAAAAATGATGACTAGAATGATTCTATTAATTAACATAAAGGTATAAAAGTGAAGTAAATGCTTATTACTTGCAGTCTGTTCAACGACTAGTGACTGCTATAAAACCAATATTGTTTGAAAAATTGTGCAACTAAGAAAATTGGTCTGTTCCCACTAGTTCTATTGATAGATCTTATTTTATTTATACGTTACAGTAGGTATCATTTGGATTCTGGGAATACTCGCAATGAACACACATGCTTATTAATCACATATCTTGCAATATAACTAATTGGATAAAAGGGTCCACTTAGTTACATTAAAAATATAAAATAATGGAACTAGTTGGACAAAAAAGTCCAACTAGTTCTATCAATAGAACTAGTGGGAACAGACCAGACAATTATACTTCACAATAAATTCCTCAAAACATTTCCCGCGAACTGAAATAAAATATTTTTATTTCATATACAATCCTTTATTAAGCATTTACTTACAATGTATTGTTTGAATAGTAGTACTTGGTGGTATTGTAACCAAGACCTAATAATATTTTATCTGTCATTTAATATGAAGTCTAATTTAAAAGAGACGCAAGAGACGAACATTTTAGAAAGTAAATAAATTAGATGATTTAGTCTTGCTTGTCGGACTTGGACAAATATTAATACACAGGGTGATTTTAAATTGACTGCGTATATTTTTACCACGCAATCAGCATCGTTAATATAACATACTTCGCTAAAAAACACATTCTTTTAGCATTTTTGTTAAAAAAAAGGAAATATGTTCACATAAGTGCGACTACACAAATCTGGATTATGCCAACGCTCGTGCCGTCGCCGTGATCTAGTTTCGCACCGGGGCGGTGTCCATGAGTTGCGCGTTCACTTTGCATGACTTCAATTAAAGTTTTCTCAATATTTTTGTAAGAAGTGGGTTAAAAACAAAACACATATTCTGTCAATATTATTTCAAAATACTAAATAGACGCACTCAATTTAGAATCACCTGTATAAAGCGAAGAATAATTAATTTAAGAATGTAAGCCCAACGTAGCTGTTACATAAACATGCATAAGTAATTTTTTTTTACCTAATTGTTAGAACAAATCGAAGATAAATTAATTGCTCTCTATTCCTAGCATATAATACAGGTTATCGGCGGGGATGTACTAAGACGAAAAGAGATAAATACTCAAAATTATTTAGAATATTTGTAATTATGGAGCCGACTACGAAAACAATCAATATAGTAACTAGTTTCTCACATTACGTCAACATTTTCTATGAAACCGATTTTTTCGTCTTATGTTTTTGAGATTTAACTTCGGACTTTATACCAAAGACGCTTATAGCAACGTGCAACGCCATAAACAAATAGTCTATAGCAGATAACCTTGAAGTTATTATGCCATACTATAAGATATTAGGTCCTTACATATGAAATTGGCGTTTTGTCGTACTGGCCACTTTGATCTCAAATATCTCTTCTTTGGTTAGGGATTCCAATTTCAAATTTATACAGCTATTTTTTCATACATTTGTATTTCGAAAACCGTAATTCATTTGTTTTGTCCTCGTTTGGTTTTTTCTTTGCGTCACGCAGTTTACAAAATGGAAAACTTGATATATCCGAAAGATCCGATTTAAAATCCCTTCATTATTGTGCCGGTTGAGTAATGTAACGCAGCAGTTGACGCGCGTTTGTCGGTTCGCTGCACTCAATTCATGAGGTACCCACCTTTCAAGCTTTTTCACCTTTCCAATTTGCTTCAAGTGGATTAAAACAGTTTTATCACTAACACCGCAGCCTGCAGCTAACTCGGACGTGGTTTGCGATGGATCTGCTTCCATAATAGCTTTCAATTCTTCATTAGCAACTTTAGTCTCCGGCCGTCCACTTGTTTCGTCCACCGAGGCTTGTTCTGCAGGTCGAAATTTCCAGAACGAAAACGTTGGAACCAAAAACGCACTGTGTTTTCTTTTGCGACACCGCCGCCATACACATCATTAATCCTTCGAGCCATTTCTGCAGCACTCGTAAATAACGCGATATTTCAAGTTTTCTATTTTGTAAACTGCGTGACGCAAAGAAAAAACCAAACGAGGACAAAACAAATGAATTACGGTTTTCGAAATACAAATGTATGAATAAATAGCTGTATAAATTTGAAATTGGAATCCCTAACCAAAGAAGAGATATTTGAGATCAAAGTGGCCAGTACGACAAAACGCCAATTTCATATGTAAGGACCTAATATTTACTAGTTTGGATGCCAGATCACATTTTTAAACCTTTTTACTTATTATATTATGTTATATAGCGGTATAAAACCGCAGCCTCGTATATTTAATCTTACACTGTTCCCGTCACAACAAGACTTTGAGCAATACATGAAAAAATATAATAATACTCACACATACATACTAACAACTTATTAAAATTACATTTATCGAAAGGCAACAAATGTACAAAAGAATATGTATTACAATATACAATTTACTACTCAAACACTTGTTACTATAGGAATGATCTGGACACAATAAATATTTAAAAATATCAACACACGAGTAAAAGGTGGGAATCATGAGACCTACTACTACTGAACAGCTTTTTGAAAGTTTATTAAAGCTAGACTAGAAGCAAAATAACTAATTGGAGATCCGAGCAGTTATTGTGTCCGAGCTTGAGAATACAACTTTGTTAAGATGTCATTGCCGTCCGTCATGACGGGTCTATTGTCTAAACCTTCGGGATAATCAAGTTATTCCGAAACTTGAAATTCGGGAAGGACACGTATTGCATGGACGGTGAAACAGCAATTATCGTCTTGACAATAAATGTATGCAGTTTGTCGTAAATAATTGAAAAAAAATATATCGTACAATAACTTTGCTCGATAGGAAATCTGTAACAGTAATGAATTTTCTAGACATTTGTTTAGTTGCCAACAACAGGGCATATTTTCCATAATGCAAAGTAGGTCGTTTTATTAGAATGTAATCAGCTGAAAGATTTTCTTGGATTTTTTAGAAGTGGTTAAGATCTCAAAATCTCATTAGTGTAGTACGATGTACGTGTACTTATGTAAAATGCCATACACAGAGTACAGTTTACTTTTTCTTGATATTATTTATGATTTAACTCAATGAACTGCCATAACGAAGGAATAGAGCAAATTTAATAACAAACCAGACCAGTAAAAAAATATTTTTTTGAACTAGAACCATAGGCCTAGTATATTTTATCTACGGCAATGAGTAAAAACAAAGTTGTATTTTAAAGTCGGTCAAGCTTTACTGGTGGATGGCTCCATTTTATCTTTTATTCACAATAAATAGATCTGCTATGTTACTATATCACAAGAATTGTCATAAAAGATACATAGGTCATTTCAGATCTTTGCTCTTCCTCTTTATAGACCTTTAGAAATTGTATTTGATGTAGCCTGTGAAAGTCCAGGCTAACTTATTTGACATACATCTTAAACTATTTAGTTTTCCCTTTCATAGTAGAAGGCATAAGAGGCTCGCGGAACTGTCTCTGTATTTGAGAGTGGTATCCGCATTATAATAGGATAGGTAATTTATTCCCAGTAGTTCAATTGTCCATTTTAATTTACCGAACTAGTGACATTTTTTTTATTGTTCAGTTTACAAATCATTGACCTTCCAGAAACATGTAAAAATTGTAGAAACAAGTGAGCATTGCAAACATTTGATTTGTTATTTTTTCTATGTTTATTTTATATCAATATACCTAATGGAACAATCAAGTTTTGCGATTAGTAATTATTTACTTGGAATAAAAGAAAATAGCTACTCTAATCAGTTTCTATTCAGTTGTAAACGTTTCATATGAACTTAATTTCACAACCGAACTTTTCAAACTATTAACTAATAAGATGGAAATTGGAATTTAACACATAAGAAGGTATTTCAAAAATTGAATGAATTTCCCTGGGAATAACCAGAGATGTAAGAGTAGTTTTATTAACAACTGGAATAGTGAAACTAAAATAAGTCACTAGTTAAGTCACGTGAATTGGACAGCTGAATTGCTTTGGAATAAACAGGAGTGGTTACCTGTATTTATTCTATAATGACGCATCGCGGCAGATGCTCATGCAGATAGTCGAAGAGCTCGGGCGAGGCGCCCGGACAGTTAGTGAGCTCAAGTTCGCGGAGCTGTCGCAGTTGAATGAGGCTCGATAGACCTCCCGACGTGAGGAGTGGACAACCTGGCAGGTGGAAACACGCTATTATTGTATTGAATAAATACAACTTTTTTTACAACAAAATACAACAGCTTTTTAGCAGGCACTTTAAATCAAAATAACAAAAAACTAATTTAAAAACGAACGCGGAACATTCATGCAAAAAATAAAAATAAAACATTCAGACGAATTCATAGCTGATACTCATTTTTTGATCTCAGTCAAAAATAAGGTCCCCTTTGGTGGAGATACCTTAAAAGCGAAACGCCAATGAAGGCATTCAAACTAAACAAGGGATTGATGAGGCCGAAGCTTGCCTAAATTCTAATTAATTAAGATGTTCAACTTTATGCTAGATATGCGAGACGTTGTGTTATTTTGCATAAATGCACCGTAGACACCTTGGTGGGTCACTGAGTCCAGCTAGCTAGCTAGCTCTCCCTGAGCCTATTGTAAGTTGTAGTATAACAATTTCTCCTTTTAGCTATTATACTAACAAACACATTCACATTCGACAAAGCATAAATTACATAACAGGGGTGATACATACCAGCTAGCGACAACAGCTGCAGCGAGCGCATGCCGCACAGATGTTGCACGCCGAAGTCCCTCAGCTGAGAGCACCAGCGCAAGAAGAGAGCCACCAGCGACTGCATCGTGCTGATGTAACCCACGCCTATGTCCGTTATGTGCACGCATCTGACGCACGAAACAGTACAAGTTACACTTTAAAAAAAGTCAATAACCGTCTTAAATTCTGCAGCCAATTGTCTTTAGTTATTTTGATTCTTGATATTGATAAATAAAAGCAATTGTTTTTTGTAGGAAATATTATACTGGGTAGGTTAATATAATACACATGTAATAAACTAAATAAAACGTAAGGCAAAAATAAACGACAAACGGAAACCTTCGACGTTGAGGCAGCTGTATTTCTTAATGAAAGAATAGCTAATATATGACTAAAACTTTATGAGTTTTAACTTGCTTGTACGAAACGAACCTTGATAGCGTCTATTCTGTTATCAGTAGCGATAAGGCTGCAACTTTTTTCACTAATGTAAATTACATATTTTTATCTCTTATGTTTTGTGTGTCTATACTTTTTATAGAGTTATTCAATTTTATTCAATCATTAATTTATTTCCATTCTATGTAACAACTACGGACCGTAGGGAGGAAGGTCGCGCGTGTAAGCGTTCGATAGATAAAGGGGCGTGTCCGCGTCAAAACTAAAATTCAGCTTTTGTAAAGTGTCGATTTGGACAAATTCACCAATTTCAATTCTTCTACAACTAAGCTTCCGGTGAAGGGAAACATCGTGAGGAAACCACAGACCATGCTATGGTTAGGTAGGACGCTTCCTATCGCTCGCCTGGCTAGCTACCACCCTCAAGTTGTAAAATCTGTCGCCAAGCACCTAACGGTGTGTTCCGGCAGCCCTTCTTGAGAGCCAGTGTATTCCAGACTAGGCATGCTCCATCCAGGGCTACAGTATCGCTGACTTCCATGGTCATGCGATCTTGTGGTCAAATGCCTAGCTGTTCAGGATTAAAAAAAAACTACCTAATTCAAAAATATAGCATCTCGTTTCTACTGCTGTATAGATTAATCTATTAACTAACTTTTTATAGTTCTATGACGCGTTACAGCAGACCCACCCTTTATATACCTACGCATTTCTTACATGACATCGGCATAGCATTCTAGGATAGATGCAATTCATAATCATAATATATATTCATAATCAATTCTTTATTGCAGACACACAAAAAAAAATCTGAGAAAAATTCTTACAAAACATATAGATACATACCGATCCAGTGTGAGCTCTTCTAAATGATTGAGATCGCATGCTATGTACTCGAGAGCGTTATCCGTGACGCGCGGACACCAACTCAAGTCTAAACTCCTGAGCCGCGGCAGATTCTCCGCTAACAGCTCCACTCCTTCGTCTGTCACTTTACTACAACCGCTCAGCGATAGCACCGTGAGATTCGGCAATGAATGCACTGTAATACAAATTAATATATTTATACAACCTTTTTTACCACACTGAGAGTTATTTTACTTGTATGAAAGAGATCGAATACATCAAGACGTGCTATTTTTGTTCGCTTTATTGGTAGAAAAATGTGTAATTTTTTCGAGAAATTGACAATTGAACTAATTTTATTGCAGTGTTGTTTTTTTTTAATATAAAAAACCATAGTACATAATCGGCAAAAAGTGGTAACCGATACCATTTCCAGGGGCGAGTAATTCAAAGTTTCCTTTTGACCTTCAAGTTAAGGTTCTTATAACTCGTATCGTTAGCAAACTAAATTCGAGTTCGAAACACAGTTCGTAGAGAGAAGAGACTATATTTTTGCACTACAATACACTGTGATACGTTACTTGTTGGTACGATTAGCTATTGATACAAAGGTTATAGAGTGTTCAAGCTTAATTTTATACACGTTATAATGTAATAATAACGAGTAAAATAATTTCATGAAGCCGAACGAGAAAATCTCAGAATGAAATTATTGCGTAGGAATAGTATTTATTTATAGAAACGACCCATGTAACCTTTGTCGGGGATCGTGTAACAAAACCGAGATCAATATTTTGCCTTATTTTAAGCAATAGGTAAAGCTTATAAATACTTATAGCGTATACATACAATGGCAAGAGTACAAAACCGCCGCGCCATCGAAAGTAGTATAGGTACTAGGTTCTACCAGCTATTTCATTAAAATATTATACCGAGTTATCGACAAGGTGTAGCCAAGCCTGAGGTGTATCAATAGCCTTTTCATTATATCAAAACTTTTCTTTCGATAAAGTCAAGGAAAAATAAATCATTGACAAGTAAACCACTTTCAGAAAAATGATGACTGTCTTTAATTCGCCAGGCTCTTAGATACAAATTATTAAATTATCTTGTTATAATAACAAACTCAATTTGATCAAATTTATGAATTGATCAATTTATGAACGACCAGTACAGTGTGTCTGACTAATTAGGGAGCATAGATAAAAAGATTCAGAGGAACTGAGAATATGATCCTCTTTTGAACTTTGTTTATACGCTATTGATGAATGAGATGTCTGATGGAACACTTGTTTTTTTTTCAAGTAATACTTAATAATGATGACGCTGTGATCCACTTTTGGTTTAGTACGAGTACAACACTAGCCGATAACCCTGTATAGGTAAATACCTAAATTGTTTGAACAAATGCTAAAGAAGTATATTTATTCAGTTTGTACATCGTAAATATTGAAGTTACCTACCTATTGTTGCACAATGTTGTGATACTCAGAATTTTTACGATATTTATACAAAGTCTAGCCAAGACTACGTTTACTTTAGATGATTGAAGATACAACAATTTTACACTGAACCGGCCTAGATAGTTCGGTTTTTAAATCGGTTAAAAATATTAAAGTCTGTTTTCACTTTAAAGTATTACTTGTAATTTATCCGAGCTGGGAAAACAACTAAGGCACTTCGCACACGACGTCGTATCGTAAGCGTATCGTAATACGCGCATAGTACAAGAGCAATACGAGCGCGTACGTGTTCAAATAAAACCGCGCACGAAGCGGTGCTGCAGCGAATAGTAGGAGTTTATGATCATTACGATAGTCGTATCGTACTGGCGTAGAAGAGCAAGCGTAAAAAATGACTGGTTTTCATCAAAAAAGTAACTGAGTTTTTTTTGTTTTTACTTCTTACTACTCTTAATTTCAATATGTCTACAAAAGTGATTGGATTCGTGAAACTGGTTGAAGCTTTCCCTTGTCTATATAATCATTTATTAAGAGAATATTCAAGAAAAAATTAACACATTGATAGTGCTTGGGTGTTGAAGTTGAGTATATCGGCGAAGCATATGAAGTAATGGTAGATCAAAAGCACAGAGCTGTTTACGACCAGTATGGGAAAAATGGTGACCCGGAATGACAGAATATTTCCAGCCTTATTAGTACCACGGTGAACCTCTTCGTACTTTCTATGAGTTCTTCGGAAAGAGCAACCCCTACGCTGACTTGTTAGACTACTACGAGAACCCACCCCCCATGTTTGATTCTCTCCTAAAGAAAGAGGTACAAGGAAAATGACGCAAAGAACGTCCGCCCGTTAGCGATGACTTTAGAAGAGATTTACAAGGGAGGTCTGAAGAAAATGAAGATTCAGAAACCCGTATTCACCGACGAGACTTGCTCAGAGTTGTAGCTCCGAGAGAAAGTAGTTTCGATACCGATCAAGCCAGCAATATGTCCAATTACTTGTCTAAGAGAGCCAAGATATGATTTCGTGAAGCTTTCCGCGTTAAAAAAGAAGAAGATGAGAAATTGGAAAAGCTGAAATGTGGTGTATTGTCTAAATTATTAATTTTTAACAAAAAACGAATGCAGAACGTACCTGTGTTTTCTGCATCGCTGATTAAATATAGTATATTTATATTTTCAAACATAAACTGGAAAGGTAAATTATGTAATATAATACAAATCAGTCGCTTTATACTTTTTGTCAACGACTGATAAACTTTTTGTATTGAATGTCCGTTTTATTTCTCGCGCATTCAGGGTTGGTCCTATGATGAAAGTTATTCGTAATGATGAGGATAATTATCCCCAAAAAAGTACTGAGTAAACTCCTAGTCAGAAATCTAATATTATTTTTATTAAAAAATTTAGATTTTAACTGAGATCTTCCAAAACGCTACGTTTACTTGACGATTTGTGTCAACACTGCATGTCTCGTCGTAACGATACGCTTACGATACGCCCACGCTTACGACTCGTGTGTGAAGGGCCTAAGATTGCCTTGATGCACCACTGAACAGCTTTAGGAATAACTAGCTGCGCCTTGCGGTGTTACTCGTGTTAATACATGATAAAAGTACCCTATGTGTTAATCCAGTAAGCTATCTTCGTACCGAATTATATTCACATCAGTTCAGCAGTTTAAGCGTGAAAGAGAATCCATACAAACTTTTGCGTTTATAATATTATTAGGAATCATTCTATCTCTGAAGGAAAGTGTAAGCGAACCTTTCATAATTTCAGTTGTGTTTATTCCATGGCTCACTTGAAGTGTTCCACACGTGAGCAAATATTCCTACTTCAGTGAGCTAACATGCCGCTGCCTCTTGACCTGAAAATGTACGGGTGACAAACAACCCGCTTTTAATAATTGCCTGCTTTTCTACATGTTTATTTTGAGAGGCTGTATTTACACGAGCTAATAAAAGAATGTGTAGGTTGGAAATATAGTAATAAATAATGTTTAAGCGTAGATAAAAATAACAAGAATATGACTTTTAGAAAGTGACAATCGTCTTTTATTTTGAAGACGCCTATAAAATGTTATAGGATGTTTTATTTCATAAACTAAAATAATACGCAGACTTTAATACAATACCAAACAAAAATAAGGGTCTTCAAAATCATTTCATTCTTGAAGAAGAAACAGCTTAAAAAAGATAAAAATATTCAGTCGAACGAATTGAAAATCGTCTGCTTATTAAAATGTAATGAAAATCATAACAGTCACACTTGGTTGTAGTTAGATATTATTTGAAACAAACTTGCTGCGCCCCGCGGTGTTACCCGCGAAGATGTGATATACCACAAGAAAATAATTCCGATATAAAAAGTAGCATACGTCTTAATTCAGGACAAGCTGTTCTAATGTGAAATTTTATACAAATCCGTTTAGCCACCTGAGGGAGAGCAGTTCACTAACTAACGTCTTATTAATAATAGTAGTGTGAAATGTGATGTGATTTACTCTATATAGTGTAAAATATCAGGGAGGATATTGGCGATGTGTACTCAGTTCCTTCCCTATCTTAGCTGGTAATAGAAAAATAAAAAAAATGTAACTGATGAAAAAAAGTGTGCTAGTTAAACAAACCAACAAACCAAGTGCGAATCCTAACATCAATATTTGATTGACGTCGATATGATTCGTTATAGTAATAATAATTAACGTAATGTTATTTTTAATTTTTCTTTTGGTGGAGTAGGTTAAAAATATTGAGAGTATACCGCCTGCTTTGCAATATAGATATAGAACTGTACTTGCGCTGATGAGTAGTTATAAGTAAGCCGTAACACGACTGGTAGGTACGTCACACACAAGTATAATTAATAGATGAGTCCTTGTGGACTACTTAAGCACGCAATAGCATAATCGTAATGCGTTTAAAAAATCGATACACCATACACCTAACGTTTCACATTATAAATTATATGCTACGGATGAAAACTTATCGATATAATTTAGCCGCTTCCTTAAACCGACCAGAAACTCTATTAACATTTATATCCTGGTATAATACTTTTGTTTGTGTAGCGATTTCGATATCTATATTGCAGAACGCTTGTAGCGAGAACTCAGAAGTCGTGCTGTGCAGTAGGTACTGCACCCACCTGTATAGTTACACCACGAGCTCACCAATATTAACGACGCCATGGTTAGTGAGCTTCTAACTGCTGTACAATGAGAGATGAACTTTGTTTGGGCGAGAGCAGCGACAGTCACGTGGTACGCTTGTAGCGAGAACTCGTAAAGAGAAGGCAGGTGTTGCGCTACTGGCTGCATCTGCATAAACCACTAGAACTCACCAATATTAACGACGCCATGGTTGGTGAGCTCCCAACAGCTGTGCAGCCGCAGTACGCTGAGCGAGGAGCTTTGTTTGGGCGAGAAGTAGCCGAGAGCAGCGTCTGTCACATGGTACGCTTGTAGCGAGAACTCAGAAGTCGTGCTGTGCAGTAGGTACTGCACCCACCTGTATAGTTACACCACGAGCTCACCAATATTAACGACGCCATGGTTAGTGAGCTTCTAACTGCTGTACAATGAGAGATGAACTTTGTTTGGGCGAGAGCAGCGACAGTCACGTGGTACGCTTGTAGCGAGAACTCGTAAAGAGAAGGCAGGTGTTGCGCTACTGGCTGCATCTGCATAAACCACTAGAACTCACCAATATTAACGACGCCATGGTTGGTGAGCTCCCAACAGCTGTGCAGCCGCAGTACGCTGAGCGAGGAGCTTTGTTTGGGCGAGAAGTAGCCGAGAGCAGCGTCTGTCACATGGTACGCTTGTAGCGAGAACTCGTACAGAGAAGGAAGGAGTTGGGCTACTGCCCCCACCTGTATGCACCATTAGAGAATTAATAGTTGCTCTTTGTTGCGAATTTATGTTATCGTATTTCGATGTGGTTATGCTCTGAATAATTGCCATTTACACCAATAATATTTATACAAGCAAGTTTTAAAACTGTCATTTAAAACCTGAGTTCGTCTTGATATTATATTAGTACCATGAGGTTCGAAACCTGCGGTTTATGTTGTATCGGTGCATGGTTAAATGAAATTGTTTTCATATGTTACATGTGATGCGTTATGTGTAATGTAGGTACTCTTAATTCAAAATTATGTATGTCAATAGGGAGACAAGCATGTCGTGTAATAAAATATAATGAAATATGATACTCACAGCCTCATCGGCGATGTTAATGCAGTCAGTAAGCGTGAGTGAAACTATTCGCGGAGTTAGACATGCCCACAGACCAGCCTCTGTTATTTCATTGCATCCAGTTAGTTCTAGCTCAAATAGTACCTAAAAACGAGAGTCAGTTTAAAGCAGAATGCATAGCAAATCGTATAGAAAATCACTATATCAAAGTTTGGAACTGACCTGTAAATGATCTAGTATTGATTCCAATCCTCGGTCAGTGATCGTGCATCCTTTTAACGCGATGGCGTGTACGTGGTGTGCCGACAGCGGAAATTGCCTTATGAACTCATTGACGTCATCATCGGTAGCGGAAATAAGAGCAATGGCGCGAATTCCTCTTCTGACAAGGGAGTTGTAGAACCGTTGTGTACAGCAGCCGGTAGCCCCGCGGAGCTCGCGGCAGTCCATCGCCGCCTGCAGCCCCGTCCACCACCGCGGAGACGAGTACAGAATGTCCCGCCACCGCGTGCACACTTGTGCGAGGTTCTTTCTTTCGTTCGCATTAAAGTACAGAAAGAACTTTTCCAAAAATCTCTCTTCCAGAATGAATTGATTCCAGACGAGAGGGCGCGGGGATGGTCGTCTCCGGCGGGGGACTCTCGGTGCCGCGGCGGCTGCAGCGGCGGCAGGTCCGCATAGAGCGTTGGCGACGCGTTCGACGACACCGGGCGAGCGCTTGCGGCCGCGAAGGCCGAGGCCGGTGATGCGACGCGAGAGCTCTGCCGAGGCGCGCTCCACTACACCCTGCGCGGACACTGAGGACATCTTCACCTTGACGCGACGGATGGTGTCCGCCGGCCGCCCGCCACCCGACCCGGCGCCGCCACCCGCGCCGTGCTCGCACCCCGCCACTGCGCGAACTATAAACCAAAGGCATAATTTTTCTCGGAAACAATTATGCATTTTGTCAGAAGCATTATTGGTACATTTTTTTTTACCTGACTGTAATGTTTTTCGAGCGAATGAATGAATTAACTTTTTATTGCAGACACACAAACAAACAAGAAATATAGTGTCAGTCTGTATACTTGTATATCTAACTCTTTCTAACCCTCTACAGTTTAAATCCAGGGTTAATACGATTTTTTCAATATAATACGAAGATTTAGTAAAATGTGTTTAATATTTAAAAGAAATTTAGAAACTAAAATGTTAAGTCTGGCCAGGGTCTTATTCACCTTACAAGTAACTTATACATTATTGAATAAATAGACTAGTTTTCAAGCCTTTTCTGCAATTCCCAGTCAGTTTCTTAATTTAATAATAATAAGTACAACAGTGAAACGAAATATTTCCACAGCAGCTGAAGAACCCTAAACAATGGCTTAACAAGCAGACAAATTGTTTGTTTGTCCTCAACACTAAATACATACAAAGCCACACAGTAGTGGTGTTAAATTTTTTACAACTTTTTTTAAATGCGTTTGATTTTGTCTTAAGTTTTAATTAGTGGTCGACTTCACGTTTTCTCTAATTCACAAATTTTTTTTTCTCTGCAGTGTAAATTCTGTTTAGGTAGGTTCTAATAAAAACGCCAAAAAGTGACTAGAAGTCATTGCTTGTCTATGTCTTGAAATCAGTTTCTTTGAAATTAGCTTCAAGTTTCTTTCAAGCCGTTATAGTAGTAGACAGATTAACATTAGTTCTTTGTAATTAGAACAAATTTTCAAATTTTCTTCGATACCCGAGTATGCATTCTGTTTTAAGCAAAATATAACTAGATTGGGCAATAAAACATAAAATCCAAAATATCATGAATAGGCAAGCGTGCCACATCCTTCATTTCCATTTCTTATGCAAAAATCTTTTCGGAAGAGGATTTTTTTTAAGGCTTATTCACTTAGCGAATATGTCACCAAATATTGAATTACAATCAAAATAAACTATATATCAAGCTGTACGCATTCTATTTAAAACTAATTTGTAAAGCATTCTGGCTGTATCCGAAGTGGGCTCAGCCAGAACGTTATTACAATACCCTATCTGACATAGACAATTATCAGGGATAACTCTGGCTCTAAGGTTCGCGTTCCGGCCACACTCCAGCAAAATATGTTGCATATCATCTATACTGTCACAAAAATCGCACTTTGGGTTATCCACTTTTTTCATGACATAGGCGAATTTATTACATGGAGTATGCCCTGAACGAAGTCTCAAGGCCATAACAGTATTGTTTCTGTCCATATTAGATTTCTCTATCCATGTGTTTCTCAGGGCGTGTGGTTGAATCGTTTTATACCAAATACCTTTTTCTTTTGACCTCTGATCAAAGTATTCAGAGAGTGTCTTAAAAATTTCTGTTTTGAGCAATGAGGTATAGTTAGCAAAATCGGGGAGAAAGTCGACTAGGATGCGATCTGTCACAGCCTGTCTTGCTAAGTCGTCTGCCATCTCATTGCCTTCCAAGCCAAAGTGACTTGGAAGCCATTGCAGAACTAACGTCCTGCCTTTATTTTGAGACTGCAATATAATCTTCAAAATGGTATAGGCTATCGGTATACCTCGAAGAGTCGAGGTGCGCCGAGCCCGGAAGAGGATGAATCACAAATTGTCTGGAAGAGGGTGTTGTTGCTTGTGGCAATAGGTATATAAATAATCCTCTTTTAACCAACTTCGTAATAGTAGGTGGTTCTCAATTCATTTTATTTTTTAAACTATATTGCTTCTCAGATAAGCTAGACAGCTTCAGATTTTTTGTTTCGTAATGGGTCTCGTATAAATATTAGCAAAGTTATTCCGGTAGTTGTCTGACAACTCTCAGGTCTGCATATTAATATAACTGATTTTTATAAATACCTGGGCAATTGAAGTCGGCAGTCACAATCTTAATAGTATTTATTGGTATTTAGTAACTACAAATTGCCCACATTATGTATTGCGTTAGTAAATATAATATAGCTTCATCACTCACATTGGTAATGCATTACTATGTACAGGAAACAAGATGATTTGTATCTACACTAG
This sequence comes from Ligdia adustata, assembly GCA_947049295.1. Classification (NCBI taxonomy): domain Eukaryota; kingdom Metazoa; phylum Arthropoda; class Insecta; order Lepidoptera; family Geometridae; genus Ligdia; species Ligdia adustata. The sequence continues at coordinate 8,264,387 of OX346225.1, read as the reverse complement.
TCTGTTACATAACAGAGTTGTATTAAAATATGTTTTTATTTATTTCAATGTGCACTAGAAACTGTGGAAACTAGAAGAACCACTATTAAAAATATAAACAAGTTTGTGGAGTAAATTAAGGAGGTAGGGGCCTAATATTTATGATGATATTTCATTATAGACCAACCAAATAGTATTGGAACAGCTGGCAGTTATTAAATAAAATTTTGTGGACAGTCAAAAATTTAAAACTCAATATTATTCTAAATATCAACCAATTTAATACGATTTATTGCGGATCGCCGCGATCAAGGCCGTGGACGAATTTAATATTTTTTTGGTAATTAGCTTAATTATCGTTCGAATAACTTAAGCAGTTCTTTAATAATATTTATTTAATAGTAATTATACGTAGCAGTATTAGATAGATACATATTTTATCACAAAAAATATATAAAATCGATGCGTGTAGCACAATACCTTTTAGATGTTTTTTCCAACACAATAACTCCACATCATAACAGTAATATGAATTTAAATAAAACTTTTATATTTTTGTAAAACATTAACGTTGACTATTTGATTTACCGCACTACCGATGAAAATTATAAAAATATATGAAAAATAGCTTGGGCGCTCGCGTAACTCCATTTATGAAGCAACAGAACAGACTAAAAATAAAGTGATTTTGAAATAATCGAATGAATATGTAAATTGAAACTGAATGAATGAAAGGAACTTAAACGAATGGTTCATGTGGAATTGCCATTTAATCTCTAGAATCGTTACCGTAAAATTCCGATAGTTTGTTTTATAGATTTAGAAATCTCTACCGATCAAAGAAATCAACATCAAGAATTGCAATAAGGTACGTCATAGCTTGCGAGAACGAGACGCTATAATTGTGTTTTACAAGTGAAAAAAAGAGAAAGAGATACTGATGTTGTATATAAACTCAAAATAGCACATATCAAACCGATCCATAAAAAGCCCCAAAGACGAACCTAATAACTATAGGCCAATTGCGCTTCTTCCCTGTTTTTCTAAAATATACGAAAAATAAATATACAAAATACTTACTTCATTTTTCAAGCATAATAGTATATAATAAACATTAATCAATTTGGCTTCCAAAAAGGAAAAAATACTACCACAGCTATATTCAAAATGCCAAAACGCACCGGTGAATATATAAATAAAAGAAAACCCGGAGTTGTATTATTCTAAGATTTATCGAAAGCTTTTGACTGTGTTTTACATAAGATATTATTAGGTAAATTAGAGAGTATAGGTATAAAAGGTCACGCACAAAAACTTTTAAAATCGTACCTTGATAACAGAGTCAAATCCATAATCTTAGATGTTTAAGATAAAAGCACTAAGACAGTAAGACAAACAATTTCTAGAACTGATAAAGTAACTTTAAGAGTTCCACAAGGATCCATCCTTGGACCATTACTTTTCTTAATCTATGTAAATGACCTGCCCCAAATAACTAAGCATTTATGTATAATGTTTGCAGATGATGCCATCTATCTATATACCTAAACAGAATTTAAGCAAAAAAGACTATGAAAATGAAATAAACAGTACTCTAGACGTTCTAGGTACTTGGTTAGGAAACATTAATTTAAATTTAAACGCAGACAAAACTAAGATGATTCACTTCAGAAATTATAAGCAACATCCTTTACAACTCAATATATCGTACAAAGATAAACTGGTAGAAACTAATCTCAATAGATACACATCTCAATTAGAAAGCACATGTTCGTAAAGCCAATAGTAAACTATCGCAATACTGTTACATTTTATCAATATTAAGAAATGTATCATATGAAAAAATTGCCGTAAATGCCTATTATGGCTATGCTTATCCTCAGCTTACTTAAGGAGTTATATTTTGGAAATTCTGTGTTCTTCTTTAATCTATAGTTTGTTTTGAGCTTTACTTGATTACGACGTCTACGATATTACTAGAGATAAGGCGGTATGACCTTAATGGCTTTAGCTTGGCCAATTTGAACAATAAAAAAAACAAACAAAATAGCCTATAAAGTAAAAACTGCCGCAAAGCCGATTGTTTTTGGAATAATTCTATAAACTGAGTATAGCTCGATGTATACAAGACAAATAGCTTATAAACATCTCTAATCTTTTTAATAGCTATTCACTTTTAACGATTGCTGTAAATCTTAGCAATGGAGTTCCTAGATGCGATGCCAGTTGCATTTAAAGAAATTGCACCAAACCATAATATTCCAGAGAAATGGAAAGAAGTTGTCTTAAACACTGGTATAATCATATTTTAGAAGAACTAGAACTGTTCAGCTTAGTACTAGGAAAAAAGTAATAAGTGTTTTTCAAATTACAGGAGGTACTCACAGTACCTTGCAGGATATCAAATTACCGCAAAAAGCTGGTGGATATTGGTATAAAGACTCTAAAAAAGTGTTTACACGTAATAGATTCATCTACTGGTAAGCATACGACCGTCTGCATTCCATGTCAATATATTTGGACAACATTTTAATAGTATTTTTTTCAGGCAAACAACATCAGATGCAATTGAACTGTCTGAAGCATCTTTGGATGTTAATCTCTCGGGATCTAACTTGAGATGTAAGGTAGCGCCAGGAACACCACCTTTAAACAGCATTACTGTTTATGAAAGAGCTGCATCACAACATGTTGTTATATTAGCAGCTACAGTATCATCAGTGCATAGATTGGTATTTCCACATCCTATTGTCTTGGATAAAAAGGTACATTGTCTTATAACATCACATATTATAAATGTTTTCCAATTTCTAAAGGACATCTAGATGAATTTGGAAAATTCTTTTTAAAAAGTTGATAGTGATTGTTAAAAGTACCTATTATTTGTTTTAGTCAACATTTGGATCACTCAGCAGCTCATCACCATCAATATTTCAAGATGTCAATTCTATTAATAATCCCTGCAATTACTACATTCTCAATCAGTATTCCAATGCAAGTAAGTTGATAATTCATAAACAGTTTTACTCACTGAAAGCCACTGGTTTCCAGCTTATGGTATATGAAAATACTGTGCAATGAATGTGCTAAGCTATTTTGTTCAGATATGAGTGTCAAACATTAAATATGAATAATTACTCAATTAGATTTAGAATCAAGCATGCCACTGTGAAATTCCTTAAAAAAGTGGAAAAGGATGATAAATCTATACATTTAGACAATGGGTGGCCTTATCGCCTAAAACAATTTCTTCCAGGCATCCTTTGGATGGATAGAACTATTATTATACAAAAAAACCATTGGTGCAATCAAACTCAATAATTACACATGACATAAAACTAAGTAAAACGAATAAAAATTAGAAATATGTGTAATAGTGAAAATGAGCTTAAACTTGCATACATGCTAAATTTATAATGTACCTAGTAGAAATTAGTAAATATCTACTAGGAGAAATAGTGACCAAATACAAAGTCCTGAAATACAGGAAGAGATTTTGCCTGCCTTATAGACACAATGGCAGTGCATTCCATAAAGTGATCAAAATATGAATGGTAAAGGTTTAAGTAGGAAGAAGTAGGAAATTGTATCTTCAGAGTAAGGGAGGGTTGCAGAGAGGTGGAGTGAGTAGCTTCAACACATATGAAACACACTTTTAAGTGGCAAGGAGTAGTGAGGTCAAACAAAATGTTGTCTAAAAGTATTAAAATGTGAGTATTACAGCGTAAATGGTTAGGTAACCATTTGAGCTTTTCATAGAAATGTGAGATGTGATTATATTTGCGTCAATCAAATATGTACCAAATGTAATTTAAAGTAATTTTGTAAACATTCTAACTTGTCAAGTCGCGCTTCAGTTAAATCTAAACAGCAAGCATCAGCTTAATCTAATATAGGGAACTAAAGAGATTATATGAGCGCAGTTTTGGTAGTTATGAATGAATGTAATTCTTTAACATTGTTCTTTATTACAGCAACAGGCATTGCCCACACATGTGCTTCATTGCTTCGAGATACTGGTGAAGCGGTATTTGCGCTTGCATTTGGGCATGGAGGTGAAGGTGGCATACTACTGGTGAAGCTGCCTGTGACTGGTACTGCTGTCACAACCTTCTTAAAAAGAGAGTCCACAGTGCCTCGGTTTCTGTCCGGAATTACTGGAGCACTGAGGTATGTGTTTTCTTTGACTCTGTTATTAGTCATTGGTAAGTCTGATTTGTAAGAGTTAGCACTTTCTGACTGGAGAAATTTATACCTTGACTTGATTGTTTCTATGTCACCTAACAAAGTAACAGTATGTAAATTGCATATTGGTATTAGTAATAACATACTTTCTTGTGAAATTCGATACTGAGACCTCAAATGTAACTGTAATTGGCCCGGTGGGCCGTGTAATTAATTATTCAATAAATAAATACTAATGAAACCTCAAATGTTACGACCCTTTTTTTCTGATTCCTCCATTTTACTATTAATTTTTATACGATTACGTCATTGCTATTGTTATGATAAAACCAAGTGTTCTAGGGGTAAAACCGACGGTATTGAGACATATGGCGTGATCCTGACAAACAGTATGACAGTGGCTGTGTGTGGGGACACATGCCTCCGAGCCTGGAGCTTGGATGACGGTGGAGCACCCATAGCTGTGTCCGCGCCGCTGTCTCAGTCGCAAGTGAAACCGAAACCACCTCGTGAGTTTATACTGTCTATATGAACTTTTTTATAGAATTACTTATTTTATCCTCTGATACGAGGTAGATCAACATTGCTCATGTATAACAACCATGTAATCTATGACCCTGGTTTATCGAAATTCATGTACCTACTGTAGGTATATGAATTTGGATTTAACCAGGGTCACAACCAGACACTTGCTGTAATATTTATGATCTCATCGTTTATATTTTTCTAGATCTAATTCTATGAGAGCGTTAGCCTGATTATGTCAGCGACGCGCCATCAATTTATAGCCATTGTCTAACTCTAAATATAAGTGTATCTCGAAATATGTTAGAAACTATACTTTTAAAAATTTGCTATAGATAAGATTAATTGTAATCCTGTGAGAATTCAATTTATAGACTTGGTCCCTGGTGTTATTCCAAGTAACAAAAAGAAGAAGATCTCTGCTCGCACAGCTGTAATAAAAGTAGCTTATATCTTATTCGCAATACAAAAGGATGGCACTGGACTGGACTCATTGTGGAATTCAGGCTTAAAACCAACTTGTACACAGACATAACAAAGTTTAGTTTGAAATATTACTAATATTAGGATTTATAGTTGTAATAAAGGTCACGATTATTATCAAATTTGACACTTAGTGTAGTAGTTCATGGATTTCTAATATCTGTTTTCGTTTCAGCACATGGACACATGTTGCAAAAAACCGTAGGATCCGATAACAGCGTGATATTGGTCGCGTACCTCTCCTTTCCTGATGAATGCGAGTTTGTCGTTATGAAAATGCACGACGGAGGCGCCGGACTCGTCAAATTTTCGCACATTAGCAGAATATTTGGACCTCAGGTACAATATATGTGCATAAATCATTATTAGTAGCTGTAACCTGTGGCGTTACAACATTGAATCCCCATTTGACCCCTTAGTGGTTAAATTTTCTAAAATTCCTCTCTCAACACTTACACCCCTATACTCTATAATGAATATACTTTCCAAATTTCATGTCTCTAGTCAGTCTGTCTTTAAGTCAGTTAGCCAGGAATTACTCTTTTTTTATATATAGAATAGATAGGTAAACATTTAATTATGATTCTTTCTTTTACACCATATTTTATTCAATATTTTCGAACTCTCAATGCTAATTTTTACAGCTTTAATTCTATGCATAAGTTAGTAAAGCAACCTTTTTCATCAAACAAAGTGTGTCGGTTTCTGGCACAATCAATATACCAGTATATATATATATATATTTAGTATGAGTACATACTGTGTTATTTTTTTTTTATGTTTTAGTAGAATCGTGTTTATTTTTGTTAAAATAGCATTGTTTTTTTGTATCAGCTTCAATTTTTTCATTATAATTATAACGCTGTTGAATGTCCTATGAGATAAATGAATAAATCTGAGAAAGTCGTGAATGGATTTGTCTTTCAGTTGGACCTATTGGATTATACCATTGGTTACGGAGAAAACGGCAACGTGATATGGGCACTATGGAGCCAACCGGATGGCGACACTATTATAACGAGTGAGTAAATATACACCCTACTTTCCGATTGCCTCGCTGATTTTCTTACGGCGTTAGAGCACCCCCTTAAGATTCGAATTTACAAAAGTGCTTTTCTTGTATACAATAAAAGAATATGTTTCGAGCCTTTTTAAGCATATCCTTTGTTTGATATTTTTATTCCTATTATTATATTGTATCTCAAGAATTCTTAAAGTTTTATGTGTTGAAATTTAGTTTAAGCTCTGCGTTAATTATGACTTGTCAGTAAGACCTCTCAAGTGTTGAGTATTTTGCATATTGCGAGTTTTCAGCTATTTTACTTTCTTTATCGTTTGGTTCCAGGTAGTATGGTAGGCGCGGAAGCCAATTGGCGCGCCGTGGCGGGTCGCGAAGGCCCACCGCCGCTTCCACAACTGAGCAGTCACCAGCAGTATCGCGACAGGCTAATGGCACCCGGCCTCTTCCCGTCCGCTGTCATTAGGAAAGCTCTCGCGGTTAGTTACATCCCTAACTCTAACTTAATAGGTGTAAAAGGCATCACTGCTGTCATTTGGAAAACTCTTGCGGTGAGTTACGTCCCTTTCATTGTAAGTACAACATGGTGGGTGTAAAAGGCAGCCCGAGAAGGTCCACAAAGAAGTAGCCAACAGTAATACCGAAACTAGCTCTATTGTCTGCAACTGAGCAGCCACCGCGACGGGTTCATGACGCCTACCAGCTGTAATTTAGGAAAGTATTTGACCCGTAGGTAACAAGAGCTTTCCTTGGTTAACAATTTTGTAAGTTCGGAGATACTACTTGTTTACGTACAAGTAATAGGATCTTCGAACTCTTTGAGCTTACACCTTACACCTCGCCACTCAGTGACAACTCTTGCTCTATACACTATTTTACTGGGTTTGGATTCCTAATGACTAATTAATAGGTTTGGTACTTTTAATAGTAAACACATAAACCGTTCATAAGTTACTTTATATTGAGTTTTTAGAGAAACACAGGATATAAATATACATTTATATTTCTTTATTTTAAAAAATAACCACATTGTAACGGAGTGTAGAAAATGTAGTATAACTATTTGTCAAATGGCGTCGTTCTCATTGTTACGTAGATCTACAACCGCACGTGGGGCAGCGGGGAGGCGGGCGCGGAGGGCGAGGTGGGCGAGTGCGCGGCTGCCACGGTCGCGGCGCGTCTGCGCACGCTGGCGGCGCGCACGCACCAGCCGCAACATGCGCATCTAATGCACAAGTGACACATTTATTATATGTTATAAGTAATTAGAAGAGACTTAAAAAAAAATCACTTCAATCTTTTTGGTTTGTCTTTTGTTATGGATATGTCTATAGTCATATCGAAGCATTACTTCGTTGGAGCATTGTATATACATTCAGCTATTTATAAATCTAACAGCTAAATACCAACCATTTTGGGCACCCGAGATAAGGGCAGCTAATATGCTTAGTTTGGGGCCTAGGAAAGTAAAAATAAACACATTTTAAATGTATCATAATAAATGAAACGGCGGGACGCAACCAGTATGCGTATGACAATCTGCAGATAAAGTATCCAATCACACCTCGTACATATAAATTGGTTCACTGGTTTACCGGTTTAGACTGTAAAGGGTCAACCATTGGTTGGGAAAGATGCTAATCATCTAAGGTATGCATCATCATCAATAGAGGCAGCTTATATAAAACACTAAGAAATACAGCTAGATTTTGTGTCTCGCTTTTGTGGACTATGCGAAAGCCTTTGACTCCGTTGATACCTAAGTTGTTCCGGAGTCCTCGGAGCGTTGCAAAGGGAACTGCCGAAATATCGACGTGTTGAATTTTATTTATAAGACCGCGACTAATAAGTGTCCAAGTACACAACCAGCAGTCTAAGCATACGCACACTCGCAGGGGAGTGAGTCATCCCAAAACTGTTTCTATATAGTATTAGTTACAATGATCGGGTTTTTTTGCAGATGCTGGTCCGATCTGTACAGCTGGTGCATGCAATATATGGAAGGTCTCCAAAAACCGCTTGGTCTTATGGTTTCCAAAGAGGTATACGCAGTTTTTTTTAATCTTGCTTATTTGTTTTTCCGTTTCAATGATTTTTAAAAATTGCTACCCAAAGAAAAATACTGACTACTTATTGGCAGACGAAATAAAAAATTTGCCAGACACCGAGCTCGCTTGGTCATCAGTTAACACATTTCATATTTTGTGAACAGAACTGTGAACATGAGAGTGGATGGTGGTGCGCGGTGGTGCGCCGCGCCGGCATATCGCTCATCTGCGAGCTGGAGCCGCTCGAGCGGATGATGCTCTCGCCAGACATGTCCTTGTTAGACATGAACTTTAGTAAGTTTACTAGTAATAATGTGAACAGGACTTTATGGAGTAATTTTTTAAGTAAACCAGAACTGCGAAAATTCAGATCGTGTTTCTAAATAGGTATGCGCGCCTGATCCGGCAGCTCTTGCATTGCGCTAAAAATCACAGCATGTGTTTTTAGCAGTTATTGTGTTAATACTTACATTTGTCTGAATGCATAGTTATAGTATATGATTATTACAGATGGTGAACTGACACCGATGGCCATCCGTGTGGTGATGTGCGGCGCGAGGTTCGAGCGCGCTGTTACCCCGGCGGGAGCGGCCGAGCTAGAGAGACAACTGTTCATGATGCCTACACAAGATCACCTGCTGAAACGACTGCTGCATCTGCTGGTGCCGCCGCCTCAGGACAACCAACCTGACACTCCGGTTAGTACATACACTGCTCTTTCTTATCAACACTCTTCAGTGTCATCGTTGTGTATTGCCGATCTCTTTCATAAAGCCTTTTGAGAAACATCCTGTATACTGTTCTCATGACCTGATTTTTGTAGAAGCGCCTCGTACGTTGTTTACTACGTTTGCTAATGCTAGCATCCCAGGCCATTCAATCTGATATTCCGGTTGATATATAATCCTCAAACCACCACAAAACGAAAACTGGCTTAATGACCGAATGGTCACTCTTGGCCGAGCTAGGAAGACATCTGTTCATGATGCCTGCTCAATACCACCTGCTGAAACGACTGCTGCATCCAGCAGGTAGTCCATCCAGGTGGTAGTCTTTTACTTTTGCACAGCCAAAGTAAAAAAATCGGTGATTGCAAAACAATCTCTCTGGCTTACTATTTTTTACAATAAGAATGGTGGATTTAATCCTTGCGAGTGCTGAACCAGCACATTATATGGTAAGTTTTGTTTAGTTGGATTTGTCTTTTTCCAGGTCCTAACACCACAACAAATAGATGAGCTCAAATCTATTTTAGAACCCATACAAGATCTTCAGAACGCAGTCCTAGAGTTGAACGATGCACTGAGATTAGATGTACCAGAATTAGACCCTTCCAGAAGTAAGTGGTCCTTAAAATACCAGACAATTTTTGGGGTTTTGTTTTACAAGGAATCCTTATAATTTTGTTCTGCCTGTCTGTTTGCCCGTTCTAATTCACAACTAGGGAGTAAAATGGGTGAAATTTAAAAAGTATAAGTTGGTTATTTATTACTCATTTATCTTGCAGGGTTTTGGTCTTCATTATACCTTGGAAATATATCCCAATTTTATTCAATGTTTATTTGCAGATGACGAGAACAATGAAGATTATGAAAGCTTATTCGCCAGTGATCTAGGTGTAGCCGTGGTCACTGAGGCTATTCGACAAATGGCTGAGATGAGGTAATTTTATTTTCATTTATGTAGTCTTTCTACTAGTAATTGAATCTAGAAAACAAAGAAGTGACAACGTTAGTTATCTATATATGTGTTTTAATCTGTAAGTTATAAATTCATCGAAGCTATGTTTTTGTAGCGATGATGGTCGAGTGTTTAGTGGAATCGATTGCCGTGCAAAAGGTACGAGGTTAGATTCCACGAAACATGCAAAAAGAGCCTGAGCTGCTGTTGTAGGAAAACATCGTGAGGAAACACAACCACAACTTTGCACGATCACGGAAGTCAGCGATACTGTATACTGCGTTTGATGGAGCATGCCTAGTCTGGAATACACTGGCTCTCAAGGAAGTACATATGTCCAGTCCAGCGCCACTTTTGTTCTCTTATGATGTATAATATTCTTTTACTTCTTTTTTTATTTTTAAACGTGGCAAGTGCCTTTATTAACATAAACAAAATTACTAACTACGACAACAAAAAAATATTGCAGAAAGATTACATATAGACCATTTAAGATCTACAGATAATTCAAATGCTCTGAGCCACCACCAGAGGGCAACGTGCCTAGAATGCTAGCCGCATAACCACGCTGAATGGCAATGCTTATAAGTTGGGCCAGATAAAAACCGGCATTCTGGTCACGCGTCGAATCGATCAAACGCTCTGATAAGTTTTGGAAAATAAGATGAGCTCCCGGTCCCCACGGACCTAAAGTCTCATTCCACTCATCACTCCATATGGCTTAAATATATAACCTGTATCGAGGCTAGCATATTTTCGCCGTTTATGCTTTTCGGCTGAATAAGCCGCCGCCCACTGCCCTACTCTGTGTCAAAGGAAGATGAGATGGCGCTAAAGTGTCAACGCATGTCGCGTCCCACACAAGAGGCCTACCCAACTTCCAAGGCACAAGCGTCATTCCTTCAGGTCTTTTTCCATCGTCACGCGCAAGACTGCTCGGTTGAAGCACAGCTGCAACATTGGCGGTGGAAAAAGCCCTTCGAATCGGCGTTCAAGCTAGCGTGGCGACCCATTCTGCCAGCACTTTTAGAACAAGACAGACCATGGTGACCGTGTTGATCGACTGCAGTACCACACTGGCAGCGATGGGCCTCATAACACCTCGCACCGAAACGTAAGCTGATAGCGAGACGAAAAGCAGTCGGATCGAATGGGCAACCTGCATTGAAAGTAGGCAAAGCTTGTAACCAAAGTCCCGACTCCCATTCAGAGACTGCAAGTATTCGAGCGCAATCTGTGACCCTAGTACACGTATCTAGAAGAGATGTCCGTGCTAGTTCACAGAGCTGTCGATCCCTCAGCCTCTGACAAGATGAAGATTTGGGAAAATCGATATTTGGGCAAGCAAGCCTCCAAAAGCTTGGCATCAGAAGAATTCTAATGTAGTACTCGCAACGCGACACTAGAAATGTTGCGGACTCCTGAGCCTCCCAACCTTATGGCGGCTCCTCACTTGGCGTATCGTGTTCGTGTATTTGCATTATTTGTCCAAATACAGCAATGTGTAGACGGTCTATTTGATTGTATTTGCTTTATTTGCACGAATATGGCAAACAACACAAATAGCGAATATGCGTTTCCGTCAACTTGTCGGCTTTTGATTACACATCAAAGGAATAAAATAAGGCAAATATTTGCGTCGACTGTCCACACTTGGTTCGTTCAGTAGCGCGCGTGCAGCGATCCTGTTCAGACGTGTGAACGCTTTCTGTGTACCTTCGTAATGGATTGGACAAATGAAACCGCAAATGAAATCGGTAGGTATGTAGGTACCTACTTTGTTCGTTTTTTGTGAATTGTCAACATCCACCAACGCCTTGTCAACAATCGTGTATTTTTAATTTTGTACTTCTGTAGATACAACAGGTGTTGGTAAGCCGCATTCAGGTAAATGTAATAAGCTGCTGCCACTGACACGTCCATCACTGTGCGTTCAATTTGTTTTGTGAATAAGCAAATATTGTAGCATATTTGAGTGATTTGCCCGTACAAGTCCATGTGTGGATGACGTGTTTGAAGGTATTTGAAATATTTGATTATTTGAGGCAAACATAACAATATCGACTCACGAATACGCTAAGCCAAGTGAGGAGCCGCCATTACAGGCAGAGAAGCTTGCGCCAAAAGATTTAAATTTTGAAAAAAAAAACATTTTTCGGCCAAGACGGTGTACGTGTACGAAAAAATACCCAACGATGAGGTTAACTATACATACTGTGTATTAATGAAAAATGCGTCAGTCGCCTCCTTCATTGTGTACAAAAATATCAAAATTCTGTAAATTGTAGTGGAATTATGGCATCCCTGGAAGATTTCTGTATCCTAAGTTGAATCTAAGGGTCTACGAATTGTACCGCCCGTCATAAATGTCAAGATTGAAAACAATAAAAATGCGTAAATCACCTTTTTGCGTAAATAACATGGAAATATTTAGATTCGAAATTAATTTTGTACACTGCGTTAAGTTACATTATTTTGAATTTGGTTGATATATTGAAGATTAATAGCTCCTAACGAATGTATGTTATCATGTACACTGTCCTAGCCGGAGCTCCATACATTCTTACACAATTCCTATACAATCATTCAAAACTGTGTTCGAGTCGTTACATTAAGTTTGGATTGGAGACGTTGAATGATGGGATGAATATCCAAACTAAAAATGGCTGGTCCGAATGGGTCACCCTGCTTCAACCAACTGAAGAAGAGAGAAGGTTCTCACGAAACTTCAATTTTGTGCCTTTACCATAGCATTGCCAAAGAAAATTATAAACGTCAGGAATTTTGTCCTTCACTTGGGTCAGAAGAGCGCACCGATCAACCGAATTGAATGCGTTTTTTACATTTACCTTTAACAGCACATCTCCACAATTTTACTTCTTGTTTTCTTCCTTATGTCTTTTAGTTTGATTTTATCAACATGTTTTTACATTTAATTTAATTCCATGTTGTTCTATTAGACATTTCACATTGCTTCAATGACAGGGATCATGTAGGACATCTATCATGTAGGATAGGTATACTACTCATATATATATATATATATATATATATATGAGTAGTATACCTATATATACATATATATATATACATATACATATATATATATATATATATATATATATATATATATGTATATATGTATATATATATATATATATATATATATATATATATATATATATATATATATATATATATATATATGTGTGTGTATATATATATATATATATGTAAATGTTAAAGATTTTCATTTTAATCTAACTTTTTTAAGACTAGTTGTTAAAAGTATTACACGTAGTGCTCAGTATGTTTTTCCGCCAGGTGTCGCGTAGTGCGTGGCGCGCTGGCCGCCCTGGGCGCGTGTCGCGGCGCGGGCGACGTGCCCGGCGCCGGCCACTGCGCCGTGCACTGGCAGGCGTACCGCGCGCTACTGTGGCTGCAGGCGCAACGCCCTGTCAACAGGTACAACTCATACATTATCATCAGCTTTTATTCATTGCTGGACATAAACCTGTCCCAAATGGCACACCACCTTGCTCGGTTCTCAGCTCATTCTTCTCTATCATATCTTCGGTGGCCTCACGCGCGCTGTTTGTAGGCATTTTCAGTAAAGTGTAAGTTTGGCGTATTTAAAAAGTTGGAATCAAGTATTTACAACGATTGGTAGCTATATACAATGATGTTTATACTTACAGGTATTTGAGTAATTGTCCTAAATGTCCACCTCCATTGTCAATGAACACTCTAGCACGCTTTACTAAATTGCTCTTTAAAGAGTTCAAACCGCTCACTTCACATCTTACTACATACTACATTACACTCGCGGAGTGTAATCGACACTATAAGGTGTAAGAACTTACTCTTACACCTTTCGATAGTGGTACGGATGCATTCCCGCCGAATTCACTATCTTCCTCGCACATTACTGGCTGATGTCGTACCGACGAGTTACATTAGTGCTTCTAAGAGGGTCTTCTTAGAAGTCGTATACGTGGTCGGCGCGTGTTCTTTTGATTCTTGCGACCGGCACGGTAAGCGCGGGGAGGGGTTTGTTTATGAGTGATTTGATTCCACTGTTCGCGTAAAAGGTTGTGTTGTATAATTGGTGTCGAATAATAACAAATTTCGAGATCTTTTTTTTAACTCGTATTTTTGTTTGTTTTTCTTCAGACGTGTGTTCAGTATCGGAAATAGATAACGATGTCAAAATTAAGTAAATTTGAAAACAAGTAGTGGTGTATATCACGATAAAAAAACAAGTATTTGAAAAATACTCTTTTACCGTTCAGTGCTATGACATCTTCTTTAGAGTGAACAGGATATTATATAAAAACAAAGGATGTGAGCATTCCAAACGAATAGGCAGCCACTTAAGCTTAGTACGAAACAGAGAGATATTTGAGTACTGGGTATGGAGTACTTTATGACGAATCACTGATCTCTGATGACTCGATCAGTGATTCGTCAATTAGAAGTGCACGTGAGTATACTTACATCATCTATGCCGCTTTAAGATTAAGTTATTTGCTGGGTACTAAACCAACCTTGCCAATTAACCTTGACCATTTGTGATTTGTAGCGCGACGGGTACATCAGAGTCGTTCCGGCTCAAGTTATCAGCTCTCGGCGCCGAGCCGTCGAGTGGCGTAGGCGCAGGCGGGGTGGTGGCCGCGTACGCGCGGGGTGCGGGAGGCAGGCGTGCGCGGACGCACCTAGCTGCCGCAAGGGCCCCGCAGGCCTGGCATCAAGCGCTGCCGCTGCTGGCGTACCACCTCGCGCATCAGCTGTATCCTTTAACGTTAAAGATAGTGGATCAAAAGCAGACGGGATTCAATCTTGATTATACCTAAGCTAAGCTACTCAGCTCAACATAATTCACAAAATTTATTCACCGTATTGGAGTAAATTATGGATTATTTAGAGGACTATTGTGTATGAACTAAAGAATTCTTAAATTATTTTGTCTCGACTGGAATTAGCGACTCAATATTTTTTTGAGAGCTTTTGCCTGCGTTATATTTCACCGGGAAATAAATAGCCTATGGCGATCTTCAGACTTAAAAAAGGTATATCTGTGCAAAAAATCAAGTCAATCCGTCACTTAGTTGCAGAGGAGAAGACGAAAAAACCCAATTGCAATTTGCATTTATGTATGACATTGGTGATTAAAACATTTAGAGTTGGTCCCATTGGGTATCCATTTATATAGCGTATTGTATGATTTCCTGAACCAATAGAACAGATGGGCTGTGAGTGGTGGGTTCGAGTTCGGATGGTGGTTAGCGAGCGTGAACCAACCTCGGCTCGTGCAAAGCTACGTCTTGATGTTGAAACCCTGGTGCGAGTGGAACGCTTGCTCACGTGAGTTTACGGTCCACATAAGTACTTGCTTGCAATTATTAAATCATTTTTTTTTTCATCCCACAATCTTGGAAAGAGTATTTTTGATATTCCATATCTGAGTGCAAAAACCGTTTTTATCCGCTAGAGGATAAAGTAAATTTGAATTTAGAATATCGTGTGCACTAAGTATGTTGAATTAAAAACCTCATTCAACCATTTACTTCTACCTCTATGGTGCCAAATTCATCATACAATATTTTTTATTTTGTTAAAAACTCATACTTGGAACCTTTTTGATGTAGTTTTTTTTTAATTTGTTTTGGGCGAGCTCGCCCTTATCTTTTCACATCATATTGTCAAAACTTTATGTTGAAACTAAGCAAAAAAACTAAAATGAGTGATATTTTTTTTTATTTTTCGTATGTACGAGTAGTCATTTCCTCGCTGAGGTGGGATGAAAAGTTACGTGTTGCACTCGAGTGCAAAGATTTTCACCTTGTACTCTTTTAATTCCCTCGCTAACGCTCAGGATTCCAATTTTTTTTAGAATCCTTAGCTTGCTCAGTCATCAAAAGTGAGCACGCGGTTAAAAAGCAACTTTGCACTCATGTATAACAAATAACTATTGCATATCTTAGGATTATATATACATATATCCTGGTGGCTAGTTTGCTAATAAAGCTGATAAAAACTCGCCCATATTGATACAGTTTGATGTTGTGTTGTCGTTGTACGAGCACGTACACTGTCCTACTTAATTATTGTCATCTAAGCATTTTACGCTAGCAGCAAATTCAGTTCGCGTTCGGTAATCGATCATACCTCGCGTCTCATTATCATATCATCAATACCATAAGTTTTATTACAATATATCAGTTAAAATTTATCTCAGAGTTTTACTGATATTAGACTACTTTGGAACTATCCCTTATCCCGGGTGTGCGGACCGTACATACATTTTTTTTATTAATTTTAACTGATATATCATCCTCGCGAGTGACTCAGTAAAACGTGGACATACTTACGTGGCTCTGTGACATAAGTGAGGACAACTACTGACAAGTGGACATTATCATTGTGGGCAACAGCTCACTCTATCATATCAACGGGCAGCAACAGCTACCAACAAGGAGACGGAAGCCAGGCCGGCTTGCGACCACTCAATCAGCAGCAGGGTAACAACAGTTACCATTGAACGAGTGCGGATCAGCTCGCGCAGTCGCTCATCACGTACCTATCATCTGATATCAAGTAAGATCTTTCCATTTTGCTTCTTTTATCATAACACGACTCTACAAAAAAATTTTCGTTCTTTGTCCTAAAGTTTATACTATTATTTTCCAGTTAGTTTTGCACAAAAACGAAAAGAAAATACCTTTTTTCGGTATAAAGTTTGCTTTTGTGACAGTTATAATAATAATACTCATTTTTTTCTCTATTATCAAACAGTAGCTATGAACATAAAAGAAAAAGTAAAAGTGTGCACTTTTAAGTTATTTTCCACTTTTCTGTAAGCTAATTTGATAGTAAAACTTAATAAAAATAATAAACATTTTTATTTCAATAGTTTTATTTTCAATCAAAAATTAAAATCCGAGATTTTTAAAAATTTCGTTCAATCAGTCTTCTAAGCACAAAAGCAAAGTTTTTCATGCCATATATTTTTTTCCGTCTTATTACGACCTAAACTACCGAAATTTAATGCTTTGCAATCAAAGTCAAATTTCATGTTGACCCGTGTAATCTATCGAGATGTCGAGCATGGAAGACTTACTGTCTGTTCAAGAGCAGATATCAACACAGATATCTTCACAGCTTTAATCCCTCCTACGAGCCAATATTTTTTTCTTAGAAATGCTAATGTAAGTCTAGCCCCACCATGATATGAAGCTTTATGAGCTTGATCGATTAGAAGCTCTGCTAAACGACTAGCGCTTGATATGATAATCGGATGTTTCGTGTCGGGAGGTAAGCTTGTATTTCTTAGCCGTCCTCCTACTCGCAGGATTCTCTTTTCATCGAGAAATGGATTCAGCTGTGATATTTTGCTCTTGAGGTGCACCTGACTGTTCTCATTGACACTTTTTATTTCATTTGAAAATTCAAACTGCTGAGTTTGTCTGATAATTATATTTTCTGCATTGTTTAGCTCTGAAATTGATAAGTAAGCTAGCTTGTTGTCGGATTTTTTGATAAATCTATACATCCATGATACAATTCGAACAACTTTGATAATGGTGCTGTGATTCAAAAGTAGTTGATATATTATATTACTATCCAAATCTTGTTGAGTGGTGACGTTGACTTGTCGAACTTTCTTAACTTCCTGATCGATGATAAATTCTGGTTGTTCGCAATGTCCATTGAAGTCTGGTAGCCAGGATGGTCCCTGCCACCACAAGCTATGCTTAGCCAATTGTGAGGCTGTTAATCCGCGGCTGGCACAGTCCGCCGGGTTATCCTCGGATTTAACGTAACGCCAACATGTTGCTGACATTACTCTGGTGATATCTCGCACTCTGTTTGCGACGAAGGTCTTCCATCGTGCTGCATCTCCGCTGAGCCATCCTAAGACGATCTTCGAATCGGACCACCCATACGTTTTTATGTCGTAGGTACTCAAGCACTGTTGTACTTTGAGCATCAACTTTGATAGAAGATGAGCAGCGCTTAACTCCAACCGAGGAAGAGTTATGTTTTTTCCACAAGGCACGATCCGTGTTTTGGCGACCAATAATGTTGTAATAGGTTGTTTACCTCTTTTGATTCTACAATAAATAACGCAAGCGTAGGCTTTTATCGATGCGTCACAAAAGCCGTGCAACTCTATGACGTCACGTTCAGCTGTTGATAGCCACCTTGGTACTTGCAGCTTATTTATGTTTTCAATGTCATTTTTGACGGTGATCCATTCTGATAAAATGTGTTCCGGTAGTGGGTCATCCCATTCGATTGCGGCTAACCATACCTTTTGGAAAATGATTTTTAATGTAGTTGATATAGGTGCCAACCAACCGAGCGGATCAAATAATTTTGATATGTCTGATAAAAGTGTGGGCTTTGTTTCCTGCTCGGTGGTGGGGTTAATCTTTGATTTAAACATAAAAATGTCCTGCTGGTGATCCCAGCTAAGTCCCAAGGTTTTGGATGTTTCCAACTGCTTGAAATCGAAGCTTTCTTGCTTACAATCTTTCTTGATGTTGTCTGATAATTCCGGGACGTTTGATTTCCATTTTCTTAGGTTGAAACCGGCTGATTTCAGTAAACTGATAAGATCTTCACGCAATTGTTTTGCGGTTGATAATTGATGAGTCCCGTGAACTAGGTCATCCATGTAAAATGAACTCTCAAGAACATCGGCTGCATTTTGATAATTTGACCTCTCGTCTGATGCTAATTGCCGAAGGGTCATCATTGCCAAGAATGGAGAGGATTTCGCACCATATGTGACAGTGGTCAGCGCCCATTCCTTGATAATTTGATTTTCTGATTCTCGCCAGATGATTTTTTGAAGGTTTTGATCGAGAGGATTTATATAAATAAATCGGAACATCTTTTCAATATCTGCAGTGTACGCGAATTGATATTGTCGCCATTTGATGATAAGAGACTGCAGGTCCTGCTGAAGATTTGGTCCACGTTTCATCACGTCATTCAAGCTGTAGCCTGACGATGTTTTCGCCGATCCGTTGAAAACGACTCTAAACTTTGTGGTGGATGATTCCGTCCGTTCTATCCCGTGATGAGTGAGATAAAATTCGGGTTTGCTATTATTTGTAGCGGGAATCATGTGGCCCATTGATTGATATTCTTTCATAAATGATTTATAGCTTTCCTCCATTTGCTGATTCTTTGTAAACTTTCGCTCCAATGATTTAAACTGCGCTACTGCTCTGTTTCTTGATAAACCTAAATTATTTTCAAAATCAGCTTTTAGAGGCAATCGAACTTCATACCGGCCATCTTCGCTTCGAGTTGTAGAGTTTTTGTAGTATTGGATACACTCTTGATCTTCTGTTGATAGATCCGACTCTTCTGCAATGTCCTCGACTTCCCAGAATCTTTGGATCTCGTCTAGGTTGTTGATAACGACGTTGCATTGCAGTGTTCGCGCGCATCCACTCAATATCCACCCTAAGCGCGTGTTTTGCGCAATAGGGGAGTTATTTTTCTCACCTCTACAAATTCCTTCTAATAAAATCATAGAATAATTTTATAGAATAAATATCGGCCCCGAAAAGAATATCGACGGGACGGCTGACGTTGAATTTAGGATCTGCTAAAGTGATATTTTCAAGGTATGACCAATTTGGTTCCTTGAACGAGTAACTTGAAAGGTTCTTAACGAGATTTTTCATGATAAGGACTTCCGTTGCAAACTCAAAATTACGGTTAGTTGATAAACATTTGATATTGATAGATCCTTTGCAGCTTGATTGCTTAGCGCCTATTCCAGATATAACTCCTTGACATCTTTGGCGTGGCAATCCTAGAAGCTGTGCTGCATTTTCGGTGATAAGAGAGGTTTGTGAACCCTGATCTAGAAGTGCGCGCATGTCTATATAAGACCCAGTTGATGTTTCAACCCTAATCACAGCTGTTGCTAAGAGTATTTCAGGTATTTCGGTTTGCAGTGACACGTGCGAGCTTCGAACCGCGGCTCGTTGCCCTGATTTGTATGTGCTGACGTTCGCATTGCTTGAACTCGACGTCGCGGCCTCGTTGTCATGATGTGAAAACGCCTCGTGTAAAAGAGTGTTGTGTGCTTGATTGCACTCACGGCAGCGTTTTTCTGAAATACACTCATTGCCATAGTGACAATAAAGACAGTTTTCGCATAATTTTAGCTTCTCTGTTGTTCGTCGTTTTATAATCGGGGTCATCTCTTTAAATTTATTACAATTGAAAATTCCGTGATTATTTGTTTTGCAAATGGCACATTTGAAGTATTTTGTTGAGTAGACGTTTTTGTCGTTGCTTGTTTGCGCAATGGTACGTCCGGTCGATGATTGCTTCATGTTGTAATTATTGTTGAAAATTTTTGTATTTTTAGAATTTTGATTTGATTTTTGCTCAGGTTTTCTTCGAGAAGTTTCCAATGTCGTAAAAGTCTTCTCGAGAAATGATAAAAACTCCTCTAACTTTGGTACCTCCTTGGGCTCCTTTACTGATAAAAGATAATCACTGAGGGTCTCTGAATCGAGTTTTTGGCACATGAGATGAATGATAAGGGGGTCCCATGAGTCTACTTTTACTCCTAGGTTCTTGATAGCGTTGAGACTTTCGCGAGTAACGTCGTGCAGTTTCTTGATGTGATTAAGTGATACATGCTGGATTGTTGGGATGTTGAGCATTAAATCGAAATGCGAACTCAAAATCAGGCGTTTGTTGTTATACCTATGATTAAGTAGATCCCAACTGATAGAATAATTATCCGATGAAATGGTCAAATGCTGGATCAATCTTTCTGCTTCGCCCTTCACCTTCGATTTCAAAAACTGCATCTTTTGAGCGCTGGACAAAGTCGGGTTGGCATGAATGGATTCCGTAAAAAGATCTTTGAAACTGGGCCATTGATTATAGTTGCCAGAAAACGAAGGTATTTCCATTTTAGGCGTCGATTTCTCCCTGTGTGAAACCGACCACATCTTCTTATTGATAGCTTTTATTATTTCATTGCACCTTTTCTCTGCTCCGAAGAAATGCGAGTCATACTCCTCACTCCTATGACCTGATTCACTATCCAGCTCCCAGTGAAGGATATCGATTGTATTCCAACGAGACTGAATGTTACGCAATAAATGCTCGAATCCCCATCTTTCTGATATGGAATCCAAATCGATGTTAGAAATTGTATGCTCAAAAGCCTTAAAGTTGCTACTTTGTTTTCGAAGCATTTCATCGGTCTTGCTGTTGCTACCCCGAACTTGAGACGAGACATCTTGCCCTGGAGTGCCCGAAACCGACAGGAAAGTCGCGGATTTGATAATAGGAGTTGAAGGCTTAAAAATGTCATCCTTCGGTTTCGTATAGTTCTCGATCGCTGCTCTGATATGGCTATATCTTTCTCCGATTCTCTCAAATTGATTAGTTGTAAAATACGAATTAGACTTAGTACCAAATCCACACAGCTTGATATGATTAGACTGATATTCGCTCCAATAACCATCTAGAGTGTCTAATCTTCTCTTGATATAATCCGATGTTTTCCTATCCGAACCGTCTTTCTTAAAATTCGAATAGAGTTGTTCAAATCCAGTTGTTATCTGCTCTTGAACAGACAGTAAGTCTTCCATGCTCGACATCTCGATAGATTATGATAAAAGAAGCAAAATGGAAAGATCTTACTTGATATCAGATGATAGGTACGTGATGAGCGACTGCGCGAGCTGATCCGCACTCGTTCAATGATAACTGTTGTTACCCTGCTGCTGATTGAGTGGTCGCAAGCCGGCCTGGCTTCCGTCTCCTTGTTGGTAGCTGTTGCTGCCCGTTGATATGATAGGGTGAGCTGTTGCCCACAATGATAATGTCCACTTGTCAGTAGTTGTCCTCACTTATGTCACAGAGCCACGTAAGTATGTCCACGCTTCACTGAGTCACTCGCGAGGATGATATATCAGTTAAAATTTAAAAAAAAAATGTATGTACGGTCCGCACACCCGGGATAAGGGAGTTCCAAAGTAGTCTAATATCAGTAAAACTCTGAGATAAATTTTAACTGATATATTGTAATAAAACTTATGGTATTGATGATATGATAATGAGACGCGAGGTATGATCGATTACCGAACGCGAACTGAATTCGCTGCTAGCGTAAAATGCTTAGATGACAATAATTAAGTAGGACAGTGTACGTGCTAGTACAGTGAACTTTGTCTGCTTTGTTTAATATTATCGTTGTTAAAAAATACCTGCTGCAAGTGCTACTGTGATTCATCTTTCTATTTTAATTGATTACGAAGATTTTAAATGATATTGTTTTACAATATATTGCTAATTCTTTTTTTGTTGTACGAACAGGTCAGTTCATCCTAGGACTGTCATTATTAGACCTAGAAGACTCGGAGAATGCTTACAAAGCGTTCTGCAACGCCGCCAAAGGTGTGAGCACGGAGCCGTTTTTGAGGCAACTAGTGGCCGCGCCGGACGCGCGCCTCACGCAACATCAGGCGCTCGTGCTTTATTATATGAAGGTGAGTTATTATGGGAATTCATTATGATATATTGCCATGAGCCCGATGATATCCTTTAAAAAATATTTTTCTTCTCTAATAACGAATCCATAATGCAAAGAAACTTGTCTCCGTGATTTTTGTTATTGTTTAGTTCATGACGTGCAAAGGAATTCAATTCAGCTGACGTCTATGTACAAAATATGCGGTTATTTCAATTACAAACCTATGAAAACAAAAACAATATACCGGCTAAGCATCTCTGTGAAGTCGGGGAAATACATAAATTAAGAAAAGATTCCAACAAATTGAGAACCTCTTCTTTTTTTAGGTCTATTAAATTTGACGGCTATTAGAATACTGACTCGGATTTACGACTCTTTACTGAGAACTTATTATCCACTTAAATGTTTGTTCATCGGTTTCCGATTCGCGACAAAGTTCAAATCAACTGATTTTATAAATGTTGGAAAGAATTGTTTGATTGGTCCTTTAGTACAATTTCCACTAAACGTCTTGAGCTAAAAGCGACGTAGTGGTAGAATTATCGCGCGTGTGCTCTTTTATTTGATGAATGACCAGTCGTGTATTGACGAAACCCTGCCCACCACCATCACCCTACAATCCGACAAAAAGACCATAAAATCGTCACCGTCCACCCGAAGTTCCGATGTTTGAAAGAAACCTTATTTGACAGGTGATAAAGTTGTTCGAAATCCACGATGCAGGCGCTTGTGTGGTGCGTCTGGCCGAGACTGCTATCAGCATCGCCGATAAAGATGATCCCAATTTGGTAAGCTCGGTTCTCTCCTTGTTATGTAAGCTTTATCGACTTTATACTTTATTAATAGTTGTAATAAATAAGTGAAACATACGAAAATGCTTCTCATAACGCTTATACGAAAGCGACGAATAATTAGCTATAATCTCAATCTCTTCAAATCGCGAGTGAATCGGTTACTTTTAGGCGCAAGCGCGACACATCGTCACTTTACACCTGGTGAGTTGCGGTCAAGCGTAAGCCTATTTTATATAGTCATAAAAAACGGCAGTCGAATCCAAGAAACTTAAAATTTCGCATGCGACATTTTATTTTTTACTGATTTTCAAAAATTGGTAACTTGGTCCATAATGATTTAGATAGAAATGAAGACAAAAGACGTTCATTAAAGACATTTCGTGATAATTAATACAACGGTGTGTTGTATCAGGCGATGTTCCAGTGGGTGGTGTTCAAGTGGCACCTGGCGGGCGGGCGCACGGAGCGCGCGCTGTGCGCCGCCGCCGCCTCGCCCGCGCCGCACGCGCGCGCTGCTGCCGCCGCCGCGCTGCTCACTACACTAGGTACCTACTCTGTACTGTAATGTAACGGTACCTAACTTGTCTCAGACGATGAATTTAGAGTAGCTTTCATACACTTTTATAAACTTTTATGATTGTATAATTCGATTACTGAACTATTCAAATAACGCTTGTTACATGACAAGTTCATTTGATTTCCTCTCGGCACGAGTTATGTAGCGTATGTCAGCGTAATTATTTAGCTACAGAGGCTTACAGCTAGTGTGGCTTTTAGCGAGATTGACATTTAGCTACAGGGACTTAAAACGTAGACGGGACGGCTACGTTAATTCTGCTAATGTGACCGCGCCGAAATGGTTGAGAAGTCTTGGGGTAGTTTTTATTAAGATGTATATGTTCGCAGCGGGTCGCGGCGAGCTGGGCGCGCTGGTGTCGTGCCCGGCGCTGTGCGCGGAGGCAGAGCGCGCGGCCGCGCAGCGAGCCAAGTTGCACGACGCGCACGCGCACAACCCGTACTACGACTTCTTGTTCGCGCTGCACATCAACAGGCAACACCACAGGAAAGGTCTGCTACAAACAAATACTTCACTTATACAGGGTTATCGGTTAAGGGTGTACTTAGCCGAAAGGGGGTCACTATACTCATCCTTAGGCACAACTTTCACTATGAGACCAACCCTGAATTCATACTACTCATACATACTTTATATTTAATATAAGTAGTATTACTTATATTAAATATACCTTTCATATTCATACCTTGATTTTTATATATTTTGCAAGGTGTTACAAGTATCGTGTCCTTACAGCCGCAGCTATAATGTACGAGCGAGCGTCGCGCTGCGTGGGCGTGGGGGAGGCGGGGAGCGCGGCGCGGCGGCGCTGGCTCGCGGCCGCGCTCACCTGTCTGCGGCTCGCGCGGCCGGAGCACGCGTTCATAGCGCGCCCCACCGGCGCAGGACACCTCAAGGACCTGCAGGTTGGGACTTACTTGGTCAATAAAGGCGCCATTAGTCGTGACACTCGCGTCAGTCGTCTGAACGTCGATCCATTCCATATTATCGCAATGGCTACGCTTGAAACTTTTCTGTCTCTTCGGTGAATGAGGAAAAATGACTAAAACCACTGGGTTCTTCAGCATTCGGTTTATTATCTTTTACATATTATTCACAGCTGCGTATCTCTTCCTCTTCAGGGAAAATAATTTAAGAATTGATTACTTAAAAGTTTCACACACTGTGTTATACTTTTGATTTAACTTATTAATGTGTATAAAAAAACAAACTAAACTTAAATTATGATTTGTTTTGTTAAGGTTATCGGACCAAAAGAACTTGAGGCTGAATTACGCGAAGAAGATCCCGACTCCATGGATCCAGTGCAACAAGCACTAAATAGTAAGTTGTTAGAAATAAAACGGAAAAAAGGCGCATTAGAAATCTAGAAGCAAGGAACAAGCTGCGAAGAATAAGCCCCTCGACAATACAAATATTGATTCCTCTGATTGTTTATCATCAGCACTTTTCAACCGACTCGAACTCGACTGCCAAACAGAAGTTGGTTTACACTTTTGTTAAAGTATTACCTGGGTAGTTATTAAATGTAGCGAATATGATTTTTATCGTAAATAACAATTTTGGCATCATTCAGACGCGGCCTCTTAATACTTTGTTATTGTTACAGGGAGTGAGAGCATAGACTTCCAGCAGCTGTACCCTTGCCTGAAGGACGCGGGCCCGGAGACGCTGCTGGCGGTCACCAAGCGCGCCATCAGCACAGAACAGTTCCTGCCGCATTGGTTCCTGCAGAGATACATGGTATTTTATTTAGAAAAGTTATGCTTGTTTCATTCATTACGTTTAACAATAGGTTTTCACGCGTACCTGATAGTTGGAAAGGTCCAACTATATATTCTTCTACATTCGGTGATCTTCAACAGGGATGAAATGAGTTGGTCCGATCCACGACGATGGCACGTCTCGCACTACGCTCACACATACATACATACATGTAATTCTTAACAGTTGTTATTATTTTTACACGACTGCTTAATAGGAGGGTATTGTTTTTCGAGTGTATATTTTGCGTGTAATTCTTTGTGACACTCTACAGCCCAAATCGTTAGACCGATTTTAATGTGGGAGGTGTCATTACGTTTGTCTTTATATGCAGATGGCAATAGGCTGTACTAGGTTTCCTCCCGCGGTTTCACTCGTTAAGACGCAGCTTTCGAGTTTTATTGAATTCGCATTAAACTTTATTTTTTAAATTATTACTACAGTTAGTAATACTATAATGTTTGAAGTCAGCTTTTTTGGAGTCGCTTCTAACTTATTTTTGTACTCATTAGCATATTTTTAAGTATAATTTAATGTTATTTGAGCCTTTAACGTGGAAGTCTAGTACGAGCTTTTTATATTATTTATCTTCAGACGGTCATGTTATGCTATATTGGTTACATTTCGAGGTATTTTGTTAAAATATAGTGGTCCAAAGTTTTTTACAAATGTATGATATCAAAGACTTAATCCTAGTGCACAGCTTTCCTTATCCCATTGTTGGCGATATCTCATGTTATGGCATTTGACTCGGTCCTGACAATCTCGTCCAGATTGGACCCGCGACTTATTTTATGTCGTTCAACTAGAGTTCAAGGAAGATTATTTGTTGGTCAAGTAGACCTGACCAACAAATAATCTTCCTGATTTATTCATAAACTCTTCTCAACTATACTATACTTTGCCTTTTGTCTTGTTTTATTGGATAAAGAGCGTGTCCCGCCAATGCAAGACAAAAATCCGTTCAACATTGGTGTTTATCTTAATAATGTACTTCGTTATTAGTAACTAATTTATTTGTGGTTAGTAATAAGGCACTAATCAGTGATAAGCCTAAGTAAAAAATAAACTTGGTACCGCGCTTATTAATAAGGCAATTATTCTATTTATTTTTGTTTGACTGTAGCTATGATTAGTATAGTATAGTAAATATGGTCTTATCATTTGCTACTTTTTATCAGTACATGCAGGATAGTGAAATAGATAAACACTTTATTGTTGTCCTGCAAAATAAAAAATTACATGTAGTGGCAGCCTTATCCCTGAAAGCGATCAACCTTTGGATAGAAACCATAGTAAAATCTGTCATAAACATCCCTGGACAGTACCTAGTCTTAAACAGTCATTAGACGTAATCACACTGTTTGACTACAATGTTAAAGGTAGACTGTTTAACAAACTGCCTGAAAGATTCTAATACCTTACATAAACTAAATCTAATGATCTTCCAATATAACAGAATGTGTTAAACAAGACATGGTATGGCAGGACATAGACGCGGCCGGGTGCGTACGCGCGTTGCTATCCGGCGGGCGCGCGTGCGCGGCGGCCCGAGCGTGCTCGGCGAGCATACGGCGCGCGCTCTGCACGCTGGTGCCCGTCGGGAACGCCGCGCCGCAAGCCGCGCCGCTCGCACTCGCAGACCTGTTATTAGCCGAACTAGAACATCACTTGCACGACCACTACGTCAAACAGGTAAAACGATGTCTTTTTAAGGAGTCTGCTTATTATTGTTGCCCAAAAGGATTGGGTTATATTTTTCGAATGTATGTATGTATGTATAACTAAACGGATGGACCGATTTTGATGCGCGTGGTGTCATTAGATTTTTCTTTATTTGCAAATGGTCATAGGCTGTCATAGTCACGTCTCGCGGTATCACTTGTTCGTTATAAGATAGATACAATAGTCTACAATTGTTACAGTCCGGTTTTATTGCAGTCGCTTATAAACACTTTTTGAAATTATTATAACTTTTTATATGATAATTATTATTATTTGGAACTTACTTAGATGTTTAGTATGAGGAGTAGGTAGTGTTATTTTGTAATTCTCTTCTAAAGTGACTTCAAAACGAGAACTGAGAGTAACTTCAGAAAGAGACGAGGTTCTCAAGCTGAAGTGTTCTTTTTGTGGTCATATACTAAAAAAACGCTTAGGCTTGAGAACCTCGAAACCCTAACTTTTACAGTGTAGTCAGATTTTGGAGATTCTTTTTTTTATATATTATATTTTACAGAGACCGACCTATCTGAAAAAATCATATACGAGCAAATAACTGTCTTAAAAGCGAAGAGCAATGAAAGGGTGTTAAAACTGTTTATCTAGATAATCAACCTACACCTCGTTATAAATCTCGAAAATCTATTCTCATAAGAATATGACCTTGAATGCCTTGAAATACTACTCAATACCAAATTTACATTTGTGTGTGAAAATTTAAGCAATTTAACAAAAGCAAATTCTGGCGTGTAAACTTTATTGTTTGTGTAATTTTTCACGTCTGGTTGACTAAATAAGGATTTGTTCTTGTACCTTTAAACTTTAGAGTATATGGTCTTGTTTGTAGTCATTGCGCCCATATTGGCATTCATAGTAGAGCCTAGCCTTTGTTTAGTTTATCAGTTTTTGGAAGAGATTTTAGATTTAGAGAAAGAGCATTTACAACTGAGCGCTACCATGTGTCGTATTTACACCATGTGGACCCCCTGTTTTGAAACAAATGGGTTAAAAAGGATCAAAAACTTGAAAACGTAAATATTGTGTTTAATTCAATATTTATCAATAATTTTATGTATAGGGAGAGGAGTAACTTCGGACCTACTCCGAAATGATTGGGGAATAACGAATATGAGTAGAATAGTTAGAATGTCACCTGTATTACTTTATAGAACTGTCATTGGTAGTAATGAATGATTGTGTCGACCTTACCTTTGTATTTGTATTGCAGGTATATGACGAGTTGGATGATGTCATCAAAGAATACACTAAAGTAGTAATAAAGACATCAGAGGATATGCAAGCACAAATAAGCCATGAAATGGTACATTGAATAATTAAATAAAACTCGTGATCTAACAAAATCGTTTTAATTAACCAAACAAAATTAGAATTAAATTCTTTATCATCACTTACAAAAACAATTAGGCGTGTAACATATGATTGCCTTAAACATCTGAGAATTACGTATTTAAGCAATGTTCATCAAGCTTAAATAACTTATCTGATAAGTAAGTAGTGATAAATATTTAACCACATCAAATTAGGAATTACAGATAATGGAATCAAACCTAGCTTATAATGCCATTGTCCCACATTTTATTCTAATTATTAAGAGCAGCACAACCACCAGTTAATTATAAATTTATTTCAAACTGACTAAAAATAACCCTTCACCCAATCATTATGATAAAGACCATAGGTAGTAAAGATTGCACTCGGTAAACCCAGGTGACCATGTTAGGTGGTCCATGGGCAAGGGGCGATAACATTTCAGTTCATGTTAGTTCTGCAGTTTGTTTGAATGAACAATGGATATACACCACAAGATATATTGCACAATGTAAAAAAAGTCTTTTATCAAACAAGGTGGGTTGTAAAAAATATATCAAATGCAATCATTAAGACTGACACAATAAATAATAATATCTTCTGTGAGATAAAATAATTATTATGAGTAATTAATTCGTAAAAATAAGTGAGCCTTATGACACATAACATTTTATAAAATAAATATCACCATAACACTAATACATCACAGCATAAATTATAATTTACATATCACTGGCTCAAAACTTAACTATGAGTATGGCCAAATTCTGGCATTGAAACTATCTGTGATGGCTGAATGCCATCACAGATAGTTTCAATGCCAGAATATGATGTTGCTACCAACAAAAATTCATTTACAATCCTTCAAAATTTACCCTATTTATATATGATCAATGTTTCTTATGTAACTTTGAAATATACATACTGCACAATAGACACTCCTCGGGTGGAAATGTTGTTTGTAAATTGTTTTCTAAACATCCACAAGATTCTACAACACAATGTAAATGCACCCTACAAATGTCCAATAGCAAGCAGCAGTTTGGCAGAACTTTGTGAGATCAACAAGTAAGCCAAAACAAAGCCTGTTTTAATATTGATACAAGTGAAAATTTATTTCAATATGTCATGGCAATATTTTGAACTGAATATAAAACATCCATTTTAATGGCGTTTGGCCATCCTCACTCGCATGATAGTCAAAACTAATCTAACAAGCTTTTCATAAATTAAAAACATTAGGGCTGCCGTCAAAACAGTCTGTAGCAATTTAGCTTCCAAGCCCCTAAACATGATCAATGGATTAGATTTAACATCTTTCAGTAGAGGCTTCATGCTTGTTCCAGCGCGAAGCCTTGACTGTACCAACTGCAAAGGATAAGTCAATGTTGTGGCTACAGCCTTTGCTAAGGCACCAACTAAAAATGCTGTGTAGGTGTCAAAAGCACCCTTTGATACAAGGTTTCTCTTCAAAGATTCATAAACCATAAACTGAATGGCAGGGTTTGAAACGAGCAACAGAGATGGAATGGTTCCTGACCAGAGGCCTTTTGCACCTTCTTTTTTGGCAAGTTCA
Organism: Ligdia adustata; assembly: GCA_947049295.1. Lineage (NCBI taxonomy): Eukaryota > Metazoa > Arthropoda > Insecta > Lepidoptera > Geometridae > Ligdia > Ligdia adustata. Next base: position 8,234,181 of record OX346225.1, on the reverse strand, counting down.
ACCAACCCCCCAAGAAGACTTGAGTATGAATTTTTGTCCAGCTTCATTCTAGTATTGACAACCCATAGTGGAGAAGTAAGAAGAACATTTATACTACCCGCTGTAATGCCAAACATCAAATCTTGTATTGCAGATGAGTTGCTGGCACTGCGTCTCAATGCATGGAAAGTGTAAAAATACACAAAGTTTGAAACAGATAATGACTGCAGTACTGGTGCTAAACCTCTATACAGAGAATCTAAGCCCTCTTCATTAGCCAGTTTCATAAGCAGCTCCCAAACAGATCCTTTTAATGCTTTCGAGTCTTCAACTGAAAATATAAAATTGGTTATTATATTTAACTCTTAACTATTCTAATAAATATGAACATTTCTAGATCTACTGTTACAGTTTCATAAGCTGAATAATTACAAATGGTTAAAAAATCTTTAAAAAAAAAGAGAGACTAACAACTTCCATTACGGCAGGCGCCAACAGAACTTTTTCTATTTAAAAATCTAAAAAAAGAAAACCTCTTGGCATACTTAATTACTTGAAAATAGGTACTTCACCTTGTAATCGTGATCGCAGAGTATCTAATGGATAAAATACTGCCATCCCCACCATACTGCCCTAAAATAGGGAAAATTGTTATAGGTAATAGTTTAGGCATAATATAACGTTTAGGTACCTATCATACTAGTGAAATAGGTACTTGAAAGTTAATACGCACCGTGGCTCCTGCTAGCGCATGTACAAGGTTTTCGTAGCTAAACAGCGACGTCATTATTATTAGAGCTGACTTATCTAGCGCACTTTAAAGTTATCTATCTGTGTAAGTGCTAACAACTGCACAAGTTATTCATTTTCTCAACCTCTGAACCCGAGCTAATAAATGTATCGCGTAGTCAAAATTATATTCAGAGTGAAAATGCAACGAAAATACCTAACGCACACAGTAGGATCTCACCACTTAACAATAACCTGACTCATAAAGCACGTTAAATCAATATAATTTAATTTTCCGCAAAATTCCTCCCCCCGCCTATCATTATCTCACGATTTTCCATCACAGACGGAAAAGACATGGCTGGACAGAGATCACACCTGGTTCACTGTCATACAAAAAAAACTTTGCATAGAACGACAATGAATGAAAGATTTTGCGACGCTCCACAGATGAACCTCGCCCCTCTTGCGCCATACTTCTCCCCCTGATAAAAGCCGTTCGTTCCGGCTGGCTGCCATATTGTTTGTCTTGTCTATCGTTCGTTTCGTTGTCAAATTCACGTTACAACATCGCGGAGGTTGTGTTAAGTGTTATTTTTGGCAGTGAATTAGAAATTTGAAGGCTTCTTTGCTCCATAAGTGCGTCGAGTTAAGCACTCCACATTATCGTTGAGAATACGTAATGTAAATAATTGGTGCAACATCATAAATAAAGTCCTAAGGGGCACTAACATTATTCGGCTCGAAATGCGTTCTAAAGTACCTTTTATCCAGCAGAAAGCTTTGTAAAAATACAAAAAGAAATTAAAAAATAAGTGATTTTAAACATGGTTGTTTTATTAACTACTTGTGGCCTATTATTTATTACCCATTAAACATAGTATACGTCTATATGTACGTAGGTATGTATAGAAAGCACGGAGATGCAGGGCGCGGGGTTCAATTGCGTCTAATAACAAGCAAAAAGAATGTATGATGGTGAGTCGTCTGATGCGTAGTATCTTCTTATTAGTTTGTGACAGAGACAGACCCACAGATTTCTATAAGTAGGGCGGCGGTACGATAAGACTCAACGTCATAGCTTGCGAAAACGAAATGCTAGAATTAAGTTTTACTAGTGAAAAAAGAGAAAGAGTTATTGATGTCCCGTCCTTATTACAGTGGCCGAAATTGTGCTTGGCCAACTGTCTTATCTGACAGAAGTAGGTCAAACAAGTTGTAGTCTTTGAGAAAACTTAATAATTTAATAGATTTGTTTTTGTTTTGTCAATTTATTTGTGACACTAAAATAAGTAATTCTGCGGATTGCGACGTGCGTAACGTCGCGTCTTGGTCCCAACGGAAGATCAACGCTCGCTGTTTCAACCGGCACTGTGTTGAGTTGGGACCGATTTGTGACAGAAAACATTTAGTTTTACATAAAATTATGATTTGAGTTTTTGTCTAAGTTATGTTTTCTGTTGTAAATAAATATATTTCTATTCTATTTAAACAACTTGAGGCTTGCTTGCCCTTAATACCGATTTTTCCCAAATCTCCATCTGGTCAGAGCTTGTAGGATCGACCGACCTGTGAGCCAGATAAGTCAATATTAATAAATGTTGATGATGTTATAAAATTTTGGAGTATTTATAACAGGCATTTCACTGATTTTATCCAATTTTTTTGAGAGAATTTCCAAATATCATATATAACTGTCTTATGTGCGGTCACTCTTTGTCTCATTCTGAGATAAATTGGAAACAATACATACAAAAAAAAAATGCAGCACTAAATTATCCTTATCCAGTGTTTTTTTTTTTTAGGCAATACTTTTGGAAGAACGAGAACCGAGACGAGATCTAGTAGTAACATATCTCTGAATGGACCACAGTGTAAAATATTTGCATCGATCGTAGAGTAAACATGTAAGTAAATCCTTGAAGTAAATCGCCACTTACGATGCAGAAAATTACCGACGTTGTAACAAATATGTGTAAATATAAATGTCAATTTATCGTATTTTGCACGTAAAATAGTATCAAAAAGAGATAACACGCAATTTGTTACGTTTATGTAGATGTAGCACATATATACATATAACGAATTGACAACATCTCAAATCTTTGACCACCCATTTTAATTCCGTTAGAAAGGTAGTAAATGAAAATTGTTGAATCCCTATTTTTTCCGTTTAATGATATATCGTCAAAAGCTCGTAAAAAAAATGATGTCTTTAATTATCTGTATATTGTTGTTTGTTTTGGTCAAAATATACGATACTTTCAGTTTTCTTTCTAACGAGAGAAGAAGTTTCGTCGAAAATTAACACACATTACCACAGTTGACTTTTTTATTATAATACAATCTGTTAGTTTGTAAGCATTTATTTAATAAATTAAATAAATAAGATTATTTTTATCTTAGAGCAATATTGAACTTTTAGGTTCAGCTTTGGATAATCTATGTTTTAGGGCTTTTAGTATCAAAAAAGCTAGAATAGGCCAGAAATGAAGGTCTTCATGTCTGAAGACAACTTGTGTGCACAAAACTTACTCGGACTGGTATCGCATGGAAATGCAATTATTGCAGAAATTCTTCGTCTCAAAGATCATGCTCCTACAATTTATTTGTAAGTATATCATATTGAATATAATTGCTGAAACCTATTTTAATTATATCTTATACAGGGTTATCGGTTGAGGGTGTACTAAGCCGAAGAGGGGTTACACATTCATCATGGTAAAAAAATTCAGTGAAACCCAGAATTTGAGAAAGAAGTCAGCAGTTTCATACAAAAAGTGCTAACACGCTTAAAATGAGTTGCCTACGTAAGGGGTCGGGAGGGAAGTCATGCCTACATGGGTACGGTGAAGCCTTGTTTTAAAAAATTCAATTTTGAAATTCAGTTCACTTATAAACATCACTTCAACAAACCTTACCAACTAAAATCTTACTCTGGGTTGGCTCTCCCCAGAATCTCTAGCAGTCACCCCAGAGGGATTAAAGGTTTATAGACATTCATTTTACCCTAAAGATTTTGCCACACAGGACCTCCTTTAAACTTCTTAAACTATGTAAATACACTAGGTTTGTTAGACCCAAGAATATGTGGGTCCATCATGAGTCCACCTAATCTTGGGTCCTTTGTCGGATCTGACACTTGTAGGTTTAAAACCTAACCAACTCAAGTTGTGGTGTATTGGACGTTTAGTGTCAGGTATGTAGCTCATTTTAAACTTAAACAACATCAAGATAATAATGGTATTAATACAGAAATAACTCGATTACAATTTTATCAGCTACACAGCTTCAATATCACTATGGCGTTATCAAAATTACCTTTAGTTTCATGCATTTGCTAGCTTATTTGTTAGATTTGTTATTTTAAACAATTGCATATCAAATTATGACACATCTCCATTAGACAAAATTGCACTAAGGTTTTTGGTAGGAACACGCTTAACCCTTCTAAACTTACAGTGTACTTAAATTCGGGGGACTTGATACAAGATCCAAAGAAAAAAGTTTTTCAGCCATCAACATAATGAACAGCTAATTATTTTACAGCTGATTAATTTTTGACAGATTCAGGGTTGGTCCCAAAGTCGAAGTTGTAGGTCATAATGTAAATAAAATAAAAAATACCCTTCGGCTTAATACACCGAAAATTCACAAGTGGACCAACAGTTGATCTGATTTCTTACATATGTAAGAAATCAGATCAAGTGTTGTTATGATTAAAAAACAATTACAAAAATAGTCTAGAATTTAGGTTTTTAAATCCAATTAATGGACAAAGTTGTATAACTGCATAGGACCTACCACATTGGAGTCGGTAATTTCTCTTTTTATGATTTTTCAGATTGGAGACAAAAGAATTGCAGCAAAAATACCAAGATGTTATATTGGACTTCAGTTACTTCAAAATATCCGATGCACAAGAAAAGAAAATATCACAAAATGCTGTGAGTAAAAAGACCTTCATAAAAGCTAGGTTTTAGGATATGTTTTGGTTTCATTGATTGGGAAATACTATCCCTCTTACAGTTCTAGTCGGGCCTATAACAAATGTAATATCTATTTTAGGATATGTTTTGGTTTCATTGGTTGGGAAGTACTATCCCTCTTACAGTTCTAGTCGGGCCTATAACAAATGTAATATCTATTTTAGGATATGTTTTGGTTTCATTGATTGGGAAATACTATCCCTCTTACAGTTCTAGTCGGGCCTATAACAAATGTAATATCTATTTTAGGATATGTTTTGGTTTCATTGGTTGGGAAGTACTATCCCTCTTACAGTTCTAGTCGGGCCTATAACAAATGTAATATCTATTTTAGGATATGTTTTGGTTTCATTGGTTGGGAAGTACTATCCCTCTTACAGTTCTAGTCGGGCCTATAACAAATGTAATATCTATTTTAGGATATGTTTTGGTTTCATTGGTTGGGAAGTACTATCCCTCTTACAGTTCTAGTCGGGCCTATAACAAATGTAATATCTATTTTAGGATATGTTTTGGTTTCATTGGTTGGGAAGTACTATCCCTCTTACAGTTCAAGTCGGGCCTATAACAAATGTAATATCTATTTTAGGATATGTTTTGGTTTCATTGGTTGGGAAGTACTATCCCTCTTACAGTTCTAGGCGGGCCTATAACAAATGTAATATCTATTTTCAGAAATTACAGGATCTGGATGACGAGCTAAAAGAAAAATACTTAGAGTTGATATCCCGGTTTTACTTGTTGTTTGAAAACATATATCAGTACATAGTAGATCTCAACTCGTTTGTTGACCAATTACATGATAATGCATTCATTCAACAAACTATTGAAACTGTCATGAAAGATATTGAAGGGAAGCAGCTGCTGGTGAGTTCATCTATATTTTACAACTTATCTAAAAAATATGCTCCACTATTCGTCCGTCTGTCTTTCAACAAGCTGTATTGCATGAACCATGATAGCTAGACAGTTTAAATTTTCACAGATAATGTATTTCTGTTGCGGCTTTAACGACAAATACTAAAAACACAATAAATAAATATTAAAGGGGGCTCTCATACAACAAACACGTTTTTTTGGGATTTTTGGTCGATATTAGTAACGAGAAGAGTAGAAACTCGAACTAATATTGTATAAATAATGGTACAGACCCCTTGGAGTGCAAGTTCACCTCACACTTGGCCTAAGTATCATTTCATTTTGTTTAATTATTGATACTTCTGTGGTGGTCCCATACAAACTTTATTGTAAACTACTAACTTAGTTCGCGATTGCTGAGCTTGCATAAATATGTCAGATGGACTTAAAAAATTAGAGAATCAATGTCAGTGATCTGAAAATTCAACGTGCAAAAACTGATAGACCTTTACATCACAAACTACCACTACCTACACAAAATGCACATTGAATACGAACTGCACATTGTAAAGCCGAAGCTTTTGCTAAAAACTTCAGCGGTATATTTAAACCTAATGATCTCTCGCCGAATGCAGATGAATCAGACATTGATCTGACTCTTAACTAAGAGTTTCAGTTAGACTTACCTTTAAAATTAGTGACACAAAGGGAGATATACTCTAATATAAAGTTCATGAAGAATAATAAAGCTTCAGAGTATAACCTAGTCGACAAAAAGGTGCTAGAAGAGTCTCCTCGCAAAGTAATGGTGTACATTGCAATATTACTCAATGCAATACTGAGAGTAAGATACTTCCCAGATCTATGGAAAATATCTCAAGTAATAATGATTCATCAACCCGGAAAATTTATGCATGAGATCACATCATACAGACCGATAAGCCTTCTTCCGATAATGTCAAAGCTACTCGAGAAGTGTCTACTGCACAGAATGCTAAAGGTCTACTATACTAAAGGTAGGAATGCTATTAGAGAAGAGTCGATTATCCCAGATCATCAATTTGGTTTTCGAAAGGAGCACTCCACAGTGGAACAAGTACACAGAGTGAGCAGGACAATCAGAAATTCTCTGGAGAAAAAATAATATTGTTCCTTAGCATTCTTAGACATACAACTGGCCTTTGATAGTCTGGTATAAGGGCCTGCTGTATAAGATAAAACTGCTTCTTCCACACACATTTAAATCTTATATATCGGATAGAAAATTTAAAATAATAGAAAATGTCTGTACGTCAGGCTTTTACAATAAATCTGCAGGAGTACCGCAGGGTTCTGTACTCGGACCAGGCCTGTACACAAACACATACGATCTACCGCAGACTCCACAAGTTACAGTCATAACGTTCGCGGATGAGACGGCTCTACTTGCTACTAACAAATTTCCGGTTCTAGCCTCTCAAACACTACAAAAGAGCTTGAACAAAATTGAGAAATGGCTGGCCAAATGGAAAATTATCGCTACTGTAGCAAAGTAAGTACATATAACATTTGCCCTCCGATATGAAAACTGCTCTCCTGTCACACTAAATCGTGTTCAACTTCCACACCATGATACAGTAAGGTAGCTGGGAATGCACATGGACCGTAGACTGACCTAGAAGAATCATATCAAGATCAAGCGAGATGAAATCAACCTTAAATACAAGTCTCTACTGGCTTCTCGGACGAAACTCAAAACTAGCCAAGGACAATAAACTTCTTATGAACAAAACTGTAATAAAACCGATTTGCATATATGGTATTGAACTGTGGAGTTCTGCTAGTGCCTCAAATATAAAGATAATACAATGGGCACAAAACTATATCCTCAAACAGATATCAAATGCACCATGGTTTACCAGAATAGCTGAGCTCCATGAAAATCTCATAAACATGGCTAAGGAAGAAATAGATAATCATAGAGCCAACAACAAATTGAGACTAGAAAAGCACCCGAATCAGCTTGCGGGACAACTTACCATGCCTGAAACCATACGTAGCCTTAAAAAGCGGAGGGACATATTTGACCAGGATAGTCACATAGATTATTGACTCAAAAAGAAAAGGGATGGCTCCACTGTGGGAGCACTACCCTTCACGCGAAGAAGACTTTACCTTATCTGCTTATAGTCAGAGAGACTGATCGCATGATATTGAACAATACAAAAAACAGCGATCCTTCGAATGAAAAATATCCAGCAATAAGAAAGCAGTGTTTGAGAAGCTTTCTTGCAAGCATGTTTAACATTCTAAACATTCTGCATAGCATTAACGCCTATTTAATTAAGCGAATTCAGCACTCATAATAACCCACTTCAAAATGAGGAGGTTCTCAATTCGTCGTTTTTTTTCTACTGAATATTTCTCGATTTCACAGAGATATAATGGCTGAATCGATTTCATTTATTTTTGGTCGAAAATATACTTTCAAATTGGTACCTACTTAAATTTTATCAGAATAGGTCCAGTAGCTTTTTATATATACGTATATGAGAGTCGTTTATTCCTACTTGTAATGTGGAGTAGTTCTATCGGCAGAACTAATGGCATTTTTTCCCCACTAGTTCTGTTACCCGATATTTAATTTTTAGTGAGCAAGTGCCGCATGTACAAATAATTATCGCTGAAACAAGTGAGCGTCTCGTCAACAAGTGTCGCAGGACACACTGACCTTTGCCCATAACTTCTCCCCGCTTTTACCTCGCCTCTTATTTCTTACCTCATATCCCATTATTCTTACTAATGGTGCTTGTCGGAGAAGGTAAAAAGTTAGTGATATATCAACCATCGATGGAACTAGCGTTGTGGCCTATCTTCTGGTCTGACAACCGACTCGCACGACCACAGAAGGCAGCGACACTGTGCCCCTAGATGGAGCAGACCTAGTTTGGAATACACTGGCTCTCAAAGAAGGATGCCGCAACACACCAACCATTATGTGCTTGGCGACAGCAATTTAAAATGAAATAAGTTACAGTTTCGGGTTTAGTATCGATAACTACATCCGCCCTGAGTAAAATTTTCAAAATATAGGTAAATATCATATGTACAGAATTCGACCTGTTATAGTTTTATTATAAGTATATATTGTTAGTTCTCAATAATATTGCCTCAAAATCAGCAAGAAGTGCATACTATGGATATGTTTTCCCTCAGTTAAGCTACGGAATAATATTTTGGGGAGACTCTGTAGATGTAGAATCCACTTTTATAATGCAGAAACAGTGTCTGCGAAGTATATTTAATATAAGCAGCATCAAGACACTCCGCGAAATATTCAAAGCTAATAACCCCTTCCAGTATTTATATACATTGGAATTATGTCTTATTTGTTAAAAGTAATGTTTATTTAAATGTTAAATCGAGTCGAGCAGGCAATCTTCGCACATAATATAAATAAACAATGCCATGTACTATAAAAGTACATTCATAAGTGCCATAAATGTGTATAAATGGCTTGCCTCTAGAACTAAAATCGCTTAATAGTCATATATTTGAACTATGATTAAAAATTGGCTAATAGCTAAAGAATTCTACAATATGAATGAATATTATGGTAAATATTAACGTGAGCTTAATAAGTATATATTATGCATATGTTTAAATAATTACTCATATAAATTAATTTATGTAAGTATCAAGGCAAATTAATATATGTAGATAACGTTCTTGTTCTACCTACATATGTAGATATGATAGGTTCTACAATTGGTACTTTATATTTGCATGATGTATATAATTAAAATAAGTTTATCCTGTTTTTAGTTTATTTATTTAAATATAAATTTGTCGGAACGTCCGTGTCAGAAAGGGTTCGTTACTTGTTCTTCAGCGTGGGTATTGCGGGCGAGGAGAATAAAATATCGCACGTACAAAGAATCGTCTATATAATGACTAATTACGAATTTACAATAAGTAGCCTCAGAATAAGTAGTGGACAAGTGTTCCGCTTGGTAACGAACGCTCTCACGACCCAATGAAAAGTGAGTCTCTCGGAGCATGTCCGCGCGCTCTCACTAGCGCCTCTGCCGGACGGTATCCGAAACTCTTACCGAACGCTTATTGGTTGCCTGACGTAACACGCCATCCGGCCAATGACTAATCAGTGAGCAGCTCACGTCACACAGAGTTACACAAGAATTGGCGCCACTTCCAACTCTAGTCCACTAAAGCTAAACTAGGTGGCGCTTAAACTAAATAATTTTAACTGTCCAGCCCATGCGCCGTCAAATAAGTTAATAACGTTAAAAACACCCCTCGCGAAAGATACTTTTAAAATATATTCTATGTGCAGAATTTGACCTGTTACAGTTTTATTATAAGAATAGACAATAGGTACATAACATTTAAAAACACACAGTTATGTTTTATTATGAGCTTCTTTGCAAATTATTATTATATAAAAATTTATTATAAGTTTAGTTATGCACTTTTCTGAGAGACGATTAGTATTATACTTCTTAGTTAATTATTGATTTTGAACATATTTTGTTGTTATTACTTTTCAGTGTGAATCCCTATATCTTTATGGATCCATGTTACTATTATGTGACTTGTTCATCCCTGGCCTCATGAGGGAACGGCTGCTTGTTGCATTTTATCGCTATAGCACAAGCCAGTCTCAAACAAATGTTGATGATGTTTGTAAACTTTTGCGAGATACTGGATATGACCAGACTAATGGAAGGAGACCAGCTGATTATCCTGTGGAATATTTCAGGTATTTGATTTAAATAGCGTGGTCAGCTGAATTTCAGAGAAAAAATAATATTTCTAAAGATAAAATACATATTATGTGACTATTTCAAGCGTCTACCTATAGCCGTTAATAATATTGAACAAAAATCAGCAAAAAAACAACAATCCTAAACAACAAAAAAACGTTTGTTGTATAGGATTGTTTGTTATTATAGCGACTACAGAAATACATCATCTGATCAGCTATGATCTTAACTGATGAAATTGTTTACCTATTTATGTGCAGTCGTCTCGATCTTAATTTTATTTCAGTCGTGTGAACATTCGGCCAGAATTTATTGAAAAAGTTGTGGGAAAACTCAGATCTGAAGATATTTATAATCAGTTGGCAGTTTATACTATACCTGAACACCAGGCGTCTGCTCTGGCCACGCAGGCTAGCATGTTAGTTGTGTGCTTATATTTTGCACCGCACTATCTGCATTCTGATGTGTCTAAAATGCGTGAAATCGTAGACAAGTTTTTTCCCAGTAACTGGGTGATACCCATTTACATGGGTGTGACACTTGACATTATAGATTTCTGGGAAAACTTCAAAGCTGCTAAATCAGCGCTAACCAATACGTGTAACTCAAAGATGGTAAAAGAAATATTTTCCAAGAGAGGGAATTCTGTGCCAGTGTTGATTGATAAAACACATCATTTGCTAAAAGAAGGTACACTGACTGACGATTTTGTATTGGACAATATAAATAAAATACTCAATCTGTTGCTGAATTCGAATCTTGTAGTAAGATGGCTACTACTTCACAACTGTGATGTTATATTCTATGATAATAACAAGAGGAGCAAGCAATTGAGGGAAGCTGTTTTGAGAGAATCTCATTATGATGCTGTGAAAGTCCTGGAGCTGCTGATAAGCACTGCTGAGTTAGAGTTGAAAGTAAGAGAAGTCTTAAACAGATTACTTGAGAACAGAAACGAGGCCTGGGACACAAATAAAGCTCTGGCTGTCGAAGCTATTGATAGTTTATCAGAACTGTTTTCAGGAGCAAAACCGATCGCAAAAATTCCAGAAAATGAACAACTCAAGCTTTGGTTTGACAATATCGCCAAACAGGTTTCATCTTTAGGGGAACCTACTTCCACTAAATCAATCAAGAAAGTTACTCAATTGATTCAAGCACTTGACGAAGTTGAAGAGTTTCATGGTATGAAGACCACGTCAACAATTGTGCAATTTCTTTCTGATAGCAAAGATGCATTAAAAAACCTCCTGAGGGCTGCCGCTTTAAAAGAAGATTCATTGGTAACACTTGAAACTATTGCAGATGTGAGTTATGCCTGGTGTACTATAGATTTGTATACGAAATATATGCAAGACAGCATCAAAGAAAATCCATCTGTAACAAGCAGACTACGAGCACTCTTCCTAAAACTGGCCAGTGCTATGGAGATACCATTGCTCAGAATAAATCAAGCTCATAGTGAAGATTTAGTTTCAGTATCTCAATACTACAGCAATGAGCTTATAAAGTATATACAGAAAGTGTTACAGATTATCCCAGAGATGGTGTTTAACATTGTTGAGAAAATAATCGATCTCCAAACATGGACAATAAAGGAAGTTCCTACTAGGCTTGACAAAGAGAGGCTAAGAGATTTTGCCCAACTAGATCACAGGATGGAAGTAGCGAGGTTGACACATTCAGCTTCTACATTTACAACAGGTACTTATAAACAATATTCTCCAGATCCAATATATATGCTTTTCAAAATTACCTCTCATCTAGTATATAATAATTCGCTTAAAAATAGGTTATCTAAATGTTTTTATTTCAACAGGCATCTTGGATATGCGATCGACCCTAGTGGGTGTGATAAGAGTCGATCCTGCAGAATTATTAGAGGAAGGTCTACTCAAAGAGTTGGAGAGACACATCAGCAAGAAATTCGAAGAATTTTTGGAACCTCAAGGGAAGAGAGTTGTCCTGTCAGCCAGTAATTTGCTGACTCGTTTACAAAAACTAGCAGAGAGCATGGACGGCTACAAAAGATCATTGGAGTATATCCAAGATTATATAAACATACATGGGTTGAGAATCTGGCAAAAGCAAGTAAGTTTTATTAAACTGCAAAAAGAAATTAATTTTATTTAGAAAACTAACGCGTATGTTGATTCATATTGTTTAAGAAAACGGGTTTTTCACGAACGGCTCATTTCATCCCTGATGAAGTTCACAGAATGTGCACGAAACTATAGTTGGACCTTTCCAACAGTCAGGAAAGCGTGAAACCCCGTTTTCTTAAACAATACAAATAAATTTTCGGGAGCATTACGTTTTTTTTTGTACTTTATTAATTTCGTATTATTATTTTTGTAACAGGTATCGGCTATAATAAAAGATAGTGTAACCAAAGAGATCAGTATCCGAAAAGGAGTTATACTGTACAGTCCTTCAGCTGGGTTCATGGGGAGCTTGGCTAGACAAATAGTACAGCTTACTGATGCCAGGTGAGATACAGACATGCGTAAAGTAACACCCTTCTTGGGGTAGGGCAGAGACTACATCTATCTACCTGCTAGGATTTGGGCTCGCTTCTATTAATTTCTTGACCACCTTTATACATGCCGAATATAGTACTTTTAACTTGGCCCCGCTTCAAAACTTCTCAGATTTGTTCGTGATAAGGCCATACATAAGTGTGGGGACCAAAATAACTCTAAGGATAGTTATTTAGGCCTTATTGGATATTACACTAGTTTTTCTAATATCGAATAAGTATTATAAGTCAAACATGTCAAAATTTATTATTTTATTAAGAATTACTGGCTTCGACAAGCTTAGAACTCCAGGCCGACATAAGTGGCATAAATGAAATTTTCTCAGTAGCAGCGATAATAGGCTATGGCATGCAGGGACTGTTATCGATAAATGAAAAATATCAATATCTATACGTCCACAAAATATCGATATATTTACTCCACTACTTTTTATTAAGTAAATTAGTTTTAACACGTTATACACATACATCGTAAATATGCTGTCATTAATTTTTAATGCCATACAGCTGAAGTTATGACTGGTTTAAAATTACAAATATCCTGCCAGAAATTGTAAACACCACGAATGTTGTTACGTCACCTATACTAGTTACAATGATATCGTTTATTGATATAACTATATCCCGGTCAGAATATCTGTGCACTCCCCGGTGCGACAGTACGGTTAGCACACCGTACCCAGACCGCCGATATGAGGTCACGAGCTCAGGTGCACAGATATTGTGACCGGGTTGTAACTCTCTTACACTCGTACCCTTTCACTCTTACACGGCCAACATGGCCGGGCGCCATTTGTTACTAGGCATTTTAGGTATAGTGTTAGTTTTTCGTATTTAAAAAGTTGGAATCAAGTAATTACAACGATTGGTAGCTATTATCAAAGATGTTAACACTTGCAGGTATTATAGTAATTTTTCAAAACCCTCCATTGTCAATGCACACTAATAGCACGCTTTACTTAATTGCTCTTTACGGAGTTCAAAACGTTCACTTCGCATCAGCTCACTACATTACACTCGCGGAGAGTAATCGACACTATTAAGCTCTTGTACAGTTCGATAGTTAGTAAGCATGCATTACCGCCGAATACACTATCTTCTGCGCACAGTACTGGCCGATGCCGTACCGACGAGCAGCGTCATTAGTGCTTCTCCAAGGGTCTTCTTGGAAGTACACTAGCACATCGTCGTATGCGTCTTGCGACACTGCGGGTCTTCCTCGTCCCCAGGCATGCGTCGGGGTGTAAAATGACTCGTGGTCTAGCAACCGTTGGTATATGCTCTTGTTTTTGTTAATGTTTTGGTAAAGTTCGCAATATCTGCCACTGCAATCGTCACACATAACATACACTATTAAAGTTACAATGGCCTATTCGTGAGCACTGTATTACAACCGTGACCTGCGGTGACCTATTTTTAACTTAACTCGCGCGCGGCATTGTCAAAGATCGTGTGGGGCGTTGCCCGCTTCTGTGCCGGCGACTTCTTTGAACCAGCCGCCGCACGTGTAAAAGGAAAGCATTGTTTATGAATGAGTTTATTCTGTTTTCGCGTTAATGATTACGTTGCAAAATGAGTGAGCAAAAATTACTAAATTTTCGGGTTAATTTTTCTAACTCATATTTTCAGTTTTTTTCTTCAGAAATGTGTTCAGTATCGGATATAGATAACGCTGTTTAAAATTAAGTTCATTTAAAATAAGTAGTGGTGTATGTATTTCTATATCGGTATCAATTAAATAAACACAAATTAAAGTATAGATATTAATGTATTGAAATAATATATCAGTATTCATACCGATAAAGAGATACCCCATTACCATAGTTTATCGATATTTTGATATCGATACCAAAATTATATCGGTATTACAGTCCCTGATGCTAACATAACGAATAAAATATTTTTCCAGAATTTGTGCATACATCAACATTTGTGCTGCTTGGTTTGATGTCAAAAGCCAAAATGAAATTATTAACACCAAAACGTTTGCAAAACTCGGTGAAGCCCTTGGAGTTGTAGGTCTTCACGGGCTTGACATGCTGTATGCGTTCATGATTAAAAACCAACTACTAAATGTCCAAGACATATTAAGAGCGAATCAAGATAAAATCTATTTTGGTTCAGATGTGAAAGAAGTAGATCAAACCATCCCAAAAATCCAAAAGACAGCACAACAACTTTGCGATGTTCTGGTCCTGATAGGAACTCTGCAGACGCTGAGGAAGCATCTAGCATACCAGTTGAACACCAGCTGCAAATTTGATTCTGCACATTTGGAATCGTCTTTACGAACATTGAATGAGTAAGAATTATACTGATGTTTTGCTAGCCACACTGATTGTCAGCAACTTCAATGAATATAAGCAAAAAAACAGCTATTCTATATTTATAATCGCTTTTTTGAATTAAATTAGTAATAAACTAACATTTACAAATTTTGTTCCAGTTCCCTGATAAATGAGCTTAAAGTATCAGTAAATGGTAAAGAGATACCACCAATATCCCAAAAGCTTCTACAGAATATGGAAGATTATATGTTGCGCTGTGGAATTTATGAACCATATGATAAAATCTATGTCAAAAATATTCCAGAATTTTACAGCATAGATATGGGCCGTTTGTTAGGCATTGTGTTGATTTCACAGTTACCTAAACTTCAAATTTGTTTTACAACAGGTGGGTACAGTACATACAGGATAACTTTAGTAAGGGTCTGCACAACCTCATCAAAAAAAAAAAACTGCAAACTGCTTATCAGTGGTGAATATTGTAACTTTCCACTGCTCCAGATTCAGGTATTGTATTCGTAGGGTCAAAAGTTTGTCGAACTAATGTCGAAGGAAAGTAATAATAGTGTAGATGTGGAACCAGAATCAATGTATAATGTATGATGCATAATGATGTAAAAGCAGTGTTAACCAATTTCAATTAGGCAGTTTAAATAAGCAAATTTCTGTGTTATTATGATAAAATTTATATGAGATCACATCTGAAGAGTGACCAATCAAACAAAAAAATAATCAATCTAAATAGATTAATCATAATCATTTACTTCTTGGTGTCACACACACAATCACATAGTAATATAAGTTTAAAAATCTGTTAAATTGATAACATAATCTTTTTTTGGTCTGTTATAGAATATTATGGCAGTCAGAAATATGTAAAAAATAAGTTATTTGGAATTATTTTCAGGTGATCTAGTCAGCAAAAAAGCTGGAGAAAACATAGATGGATATCCTTTGATAGTTGGTATATACACTTTGCTACACCAGACTAAAACTGAAAATACAGACACATTTGTAGACTTTCTCTGTAACTACACAAAGTAAGTTTGGACAAATTGATGTGAACATCTTGTCCATAGCGTCTTCTATTTTTGTAGCCTGTAACTATTATAGTCCATCTTAAAAAGAAATTTATTCCAGTCTCAGTCCAGACCACTAACATTTATTGTAAAGATCATCATCATCAATTTGGAAGGAAAAACTTACATTATAAAACAGTATGTCTTCTATATAAGTCAAACCAAATTAAATAAATAAAAACTACTGGGCCGATCGTGTTAAATGTCCTCATTTTTCCCCCATAATTTTTGAAGTAGGTTAAAAATAATATTACACCTTTAGTATTTCTATTACTTATCTCTGTCTCTGCTGCAGAATCTTTTGAAACTGCTACCACTAGTAGAGTAGGTATATTAAATTTATTTTTTACTTTTCAGATCTAAATCTCCTGAATCCTCAAGTGAAGGATCATACCTCATAAGAATTCTAGAGATGTTTTGTGAAACATTCCACTACTCTTTTGATAAATTAGAAAACAAACTTCCAATGATGCTTTTTACTCATACTCTTCAAAACAGAAATGCATCTTGAAATATATTTTATTTCTTACAGAATAATGTTAGAATAGTGAGTTATGAATAAGAATTAAAGTACCATGTATCTAATAAATTATATTGTATATAAATGTAAAATATATTTTTGCACTATTAAAGATTGTGTTTATTAATCAATACATAGTAGTTAGATATCACCTGTGTTTATTCCCACCAGCACCTGGCTTGGCACACAACATAAAATGGAGTATAAAGGAGTTTCGGTTTTTCACTTTGAAATTTGACAACATTAGGTGTTGAATTACTGAAAAAACATTTCTTATTTGTAATGAATACACCTCTAGGTTCAGTGGTTAAGGCTCTGTATTTATTGTGATCTATCAGTTAGTCAGGACTTTCTCTCTTATATAAATATATAGAAAGAATTTGTGTTGACATAATAATAAAGGTACATTCTATTTGAGAATATGGATTGTAATACTTATCTATAATTTTGCCTTGCCAATTCTGGATTGAATTGAGAATTGTATTTTGGTTTTACTTTAGACTTATTCTTATCTTCTGAAACAGGTGGTTCTGGTTCTCCATGCAGTTTTTTTAAGAACAGTTCGGTTCTGGATTTTTCTTCCCTTTCACGTTTTAATCGAGCTTCTCTCAACTGAAGTAACTTTTCTTTTTTCTCATCTTTACTCTCTTTTTGTTTTTTATGCTTATGCTTAGAACTAGATGTAGCTGTTTGGTTCTTATAATTTTTTTGGGAAGCAGTCTGGGATGAAGTTTTGACATTGTCTTTGGAGTGGCAGTATTTTTTGAATGTATTAATTGGATCTAATCTTTGTTTTGATTTATAACTAACTTCTCCATTTTGTATGTCTATCTCTTTTTGTTTAGGTTTCCCATCTTCATCTTTTAATACTAATTTATCATATGTATCCTTTACATCACTTGCTCTTGATAAGCTTGGGGGCACTTCATACCAGTTTTTCTTACCAAGTGCTTCATTAGTATCTTGGCCTAAGTATGTTAAATAACCAATTTTTTTCTCATATTCTTCCTTTTTCTCTTTTACCTCTGTATCATGTTGTGTATTAGTAGTTTTCACAGCATGCTCTAGGTCTGAAAAGAAGTTGATGTGTTCAGTGACTGTCTCCGTTTGCTGTATGGTTTCAACTATTCCAGCTTCTTGTAACTTTAGTTTGCTTTTATGTTTTAATACATTAAGGCGTGCTTCCCTGTCAGCGGTTTCGATACGTAGATTCTCTTGTCTTTCTTTTTCCGCAGCTTCTGCTTCATCTTTTCTTACTCGAGCAATATTTTCCTTGGTTCTCACATGCCATCTATAAACAAAATATAACGTATATTCATATTATATTAATTATATAAATTTTATAATTAAATCGCATAGGTACTGAATATAAGGAGATTATGAAGGGAATTATTTGATTATTAAATAATCAATACGAACCTTTTCTTTGGTAGAATGTTCATGTTTTTCTGTAGATGCAATTATATGTATGACAATTTTGCTTTACTAATAATTAATTAGGATATTACAGAATGTATTATTAATTTGCAAATAGTCTTAGCGACTTATCGACATACAACTATATGATTTGTGGTCATAGTCATAAACCATATACATCATAGACCATAGAGGAACTATCACTACGTAAATAAATACACTACAATATGGAATCATAAAGTAGAAAGGAAGTAAACACAGGAAAGCACAGAATAATTAATAGTCCTATGTAATCTGTGACGAGATTGAGTTTCCTACTGGACGTTGCCATATCTTATTTGTTAATGAGTGACATGGACGTTAGCGTTCTCTAACTAGTCTGTGCTTGGCCGGCATGTACCCAGTACCCAGTGCTGTGACCCAGTAGCTCCTTAGAAAAAAAAATTTCTTTGTACGATGGACGATTAAGATGGGAGAAAAAAATTAAAACAACTGTCTGTACAAACAAACAACTTACTTAAGGAGCACACAGGAGCTAGGGATGGGACAAAAAGAACAAACATAAAAAATGAATTCTTAATAAAACTAAATTAGTAAATATTTATTTAGTATTACTACATTTGAATAATTTTCTTTGGATTATAATTATTTGTAATGATCACACCGATCTTAATAGGTTATGGTTTACACAATTAAAATAAAAAACTCAATGTAATCGTTATGGGTTATAATTTTTAAAATATATTTTTTTCTAGTAGAGAACCTTAAATATCTCGAGCACCAGTCTATAATGTCATGTTTGGGATATTATTATTCAATGTTCAATATAAGAAAAAGTAACAATTGGGCAAGTGATTTTATTACGAAAAACAAAATGACTAACTACTACTACAAAAAATAGCAGATGGATTACCTATAGTTAATATAAAATCTACAGACAATGTAATTTTTTTACAAAACGATACGATCGTATTTGACATTTTTGATTAATCTAATTTCGTTACAATTTATCTCAAAATAATAACAAATAAATAAATAAAGCCTTTTCATTCCCAATTAACTTAGTAACATGTAGTGATGGTATTAAAATATTCATTACAAACTAATCTTATATATTTTATATTACATATAAAAATTAATCATGTTTGTATTGGGCACCCGGGTAGTTGGGCGTAGATCACGCCATCGTCTTCGTGGTCACCCCCTCGGTCTGGGTATTAAAGGACACCAATGGACTCGCTCGCTCCATTTTACATCGGTTAGCCTCACCGGGAGTTGCAACCTGCCAGACCCACTGAAGCTCCAGGGTCAGGAAATCCAACGGCTGCCGAACGTCAAATATCTAGGAGTCACGATCGACAGGAGATTGACGTTCGGCAGGCACATAAGCCAAATGATAGGCAGTGCGAGAGCAGCCCGAACCAAGCTATTCCCGATTCTATAATCGAAGCTGCCCATAAGGACGAAGCTGCTGATTTATAAAACCTACCTGAGGTCACGCCTGACATATGCGGCGTCGGCCTGGTACCCATATGTCAGTGCGTCGAACAAGAAGAAGCGGCAAGCCCAGGAAAACACAGCGCTGAGAACGATCGTGCAAGCACCGCGCTATGTTCGGAACGCAACAATTCAGAGAGACCTCAAGCACGAGAATATCAGCAGCTTCGTCAAGAAATTGACGGAAACAATGTTCCACAAGGCGGACACATCTCGACACCAGCACCTGAAGGGCATAGCCCCGCTACACACCAGACCCCCTGACCAGCCCGGAGCGAGAAGATTCAAAGGGTTCTCCAGAGAACTCATTGCAAACCAGACATGAGAGATAACTAAGAAGACTCCTACCCCCCGGCATACACGGTCTTCGGCAGCTGATCGGTTCGCTGGGCCTTCCCCCAAGGGATCTCACCTGGCAGGACTTGATCGCGCCGAACCATAGGTGGAGCCGGGGATCAAAATCAGCATCCTCACAGTTATACTGGAGAATCCAAGAGACTCGCTCATTGTCATGGGCGAAGACTAGCCAGGGACCAGAGGGCTATGCCCTGAAGCCCTATCCCCACCCCGACCACTGGGGCGAGACGAAGTAACGATACGATACATCGGTTAGCCTCGCGACGTGTCTGGCCCATTTCCATTCGAGTCTACATAATAGTGTAACAGCATCAGTTATTTTGTTTCTTTACGGATTTCTTCATTGCGAACTCTGTTTTTCAGCGTTATGCCTAACCATTCAGTAGCTCTTTGGAAGTTAGCTATCCTCTTCACTAGGTGTTTAGTCAGGGCCCAGCACAGGCACCCGTAAATAAGTGATGGCAAGATTGTGTTATCCATCAATTTCTTCCTAAAATGCATTGGTAGTTTTCCTTTGAACACGTCTTTGTGCATCCAATATTTTTTTCCATGAAATGGAGATTCTTCTGTCGATTTCTTTTGAAGTAGAGTCCGAATGAAATCGTCTGTCCGATGTTTATTCACATATTCCATGGTCCGGTTAACTTGAATAGGTTTAGGTTCTCCATTTGTCATAGCTTTGGTTTTAGACGTCTTATGTATAGGCCTATGTTTCCGCTTGCTTTATCCAATGTATCATGCATTGTAATACCTCATGTTTTTCAGCTAATAGCACTATGTCGTTGGCGAAACGAAGATGAGTGAGTCTTTCTCCATTGATGTTTAGCCAATATTTTTCCCAGTTTAGTTGTCTAAACATCGTTTCGAGTATGGCTGTAATCAATTTTGGTGAAAATGGGTCACCCTGTTTTACTCCTCGTTGAATGTTAAACATGTACATTTTTGCATAAGAAGAGTTGTATATTACTTCGAGTATTTTCATATACTTCTGGTTGATACCTTGTTCCTCTAGACTTTTCCACAGGTGCGAAATAGAGTCGAAAGTTTTGGTATAATCTACAAAGACCAGGAATAATGTATTATTGTACTCGTTACATCTAAACATTGAGTTAACGTAAATATGTGATCTGTTGCAGAGAAACCTCTCCTGAATCCGGCTTGTTCCCGAGGCTGCAGTTCGTCTAGGATTTTCAACAAAATAATAGATTTTATAAATATTATCGTGCCTTATTTTTCAAGTAATTGGCTATTTTTTGGTGTCTTCAAATGTAATGTTTTTTTTTATATTTTCGGACGCAGACGGACCTCTTGATAAATTTATTCCTTGTCTATTGTCTCATCTAACCTTGCCAATAAACATGATGCTTTTTCAACAAGCCACTTGAGACCATTGTTTACTTTTGCTGGAAAAGACCGGCGGAAAAGGTAGGCGCGATGCCATAAAAAAAGATGTGTCGTTCATTCATTCTATACTTTTTTCCCATCACAAAATTTTGGGGTATCAAAGAAGAATATTAGATTATATATCGTTTTTTTTCGCTAAATTGTAAGCAAGATTAGAATTGTTAATAGTTTTGGGTTTGTAAGTTTATTCGCTTAAAAAGAACTTACTTGATTTAAGAAACTCCATCTTTGGTTTAATTTGTTGTGTCTGATCGAACTTACACGTAATAACAAATGACCATTTTCGCAGAGCAGTCAGCGATACAGATACAGATGGCGGTAGTTCGCGACAACTACATTTTATAAAGTGCGACGATTGACGATGAGCAAATAGGGTATGTACCTCGGTAGAAGGGAAATGTAATATAGAGGTACTTCCAGTCTGGTTTTTCCGAGGCAAAAATACTTTACTACTATATACCTAACGCGCGTGGCCACTCTTGTGCTTCTCGTTCTTCCAAAAGTATTGCCATAAAACTATTATTCTACTAGATAAGGGATAATTTAGTGCTGCAATATTTTTTATCAATTCAGGCCCTATATTGTTTACAATTTTCTGTGAATTAGACATAGCGTGACCGCACATAAAACAGTTATTTATATTATATTGGGAAATTCTCCCAAAAAAGTTGGATAAAATCATCGAAATGCCTCTTATAAATGCTCCCGAATTTCATAACACCCGTTCGTACTTATTTAATACTATTGTCTTATTTGGCTCACAGATCGGTCGATCCCACTGCCTCTGACAAGATGAAAATTTGCCAAAATCGGTATTAGGTCAAGCAAACCTTAACTTGTTTAGCTAATTTCTCTCAGATTTGACAGTTGGCCAAGGAAAAATTCGGCCTCGGTGATAAGGAAAGAACATTAGTTTCTCTATCTCTTTTTTTACTCGTAAAACGTAATTATAGCATCTCGTTCTCGCAAGCTATGACGTACCTATTTGCAATTCTTGATGTTGATTACTTTGTTCTGAGGGATCATATTAAAATCGATTCGTCGAATTAAGTTAATTCACATTCGTCTGTAATCTGTTCATTACATATCAGAGCCAGGAATAGCTATTTTACTCTTATTTAATCTGTGGTCTACACCATAACCATAGAGTTCATAGACAAATAGATCCGCGACGCAGGGACGCAACGTAAAGTAGCTGGGTTTAATTTCTAAGACAATATTATTTTGTGCCTAAAATGAAGAAAAATATATAAGTTTTGTCTAAAACTATGATAGCTGACGCTCTTTATTTGTGTTTTTAGAATTAATAGCAGATCACTCGTTTCGTCGATTTAAAGGTTATCATCCTTGGGAGTCGCAGCGTAGTGTAATTTAGTTATAATTTGTAGAGCGCTAATTTGTAGAAATGGAAGCTATAGAAGAACCTCCTCCGCAGAATACTGCTTCTGAAGCCGTAAAAACCAATGTTATAACTTGTGAAGAAAGTAATATAGAAATTCCAGTACAATCAGATGTATGTCACAAACCCAACGGCGTCGCCGACTCGGGTTCTGAATTGATTCAGACTCCCGACGCCTCTGGGATACCTGTAGAACATCCGTCCAGCGCAAAGTAATACAAGTATTGTCACTGAACTAGAACCCGTCACAACTGAAGTGATTGTTGAAACCCCTGTCATTGCAACTGAGGAAGTGGCCAAAGAAGAACCATCAAGTGAAAACCTTCAAGAAGTAGATATAAACCTTGACAACTATGAAGAAATACACACTGAAAATGTTGAAGTTGACGGAATCGTGGAAGGAATGCATGAAAATGTCCGATTCGAAACTGAAATATTAATTGAAACAAATGTTATTGATGAGAACTCATCAACTAAATACAAAATTATTTATGAAGAAGACTCAGTACAGACTGATCATACTAATAGCATTTTAAACGAAATTGGACAAAATATAGAATTGAGTGAGGTCTTGCAGTCATCTGATGTTACTGAAAATGTTGAAAACAATAACTGTGATGTGGCACAGGAAGTTTTCAACAAAGAAGAACTTTTAGATATATTAGAAGGGAATGACATGGAAGAGTCTAGAAAAGTGATCTCAGATAATTTTACAGCTGACTGCAAGAGGCTAGAAACACAGTTAGCTCTACAGCAACTTTCACGTCTCAAACACACTAAAAAGACTAGAAGATCTCGAAGCTCTCCAAAAAAAAGTGGTTTTCCAAATGATGATACTCCGTTGTCACCCAAAAAAAAGAGAAGTAGAAAAAACACAAAGGAAGCAGAAATAGATAACTCACAAACTATTAGTCCAGCTGTAGAGCCTAAAACAGAAAGTGTTAAAAAAAAGAGTAAACAAAAAGAAGACAAGTTACAGAGTAATAGTGCTGAAACTCTTGAACAGATAGAAGAAACTACTAAAAAAAGAGGAAATAAACAAAAAGCAGAAAGTAAAGAAAAGGAAGCGAGTGCTCAAAGTAACAATGAAACCATTCCAGAAACCAAACCGCAGAATATTGTTAAAGCTTTGGTTCAAGATTGGGAAGATGATGAGCCATCTGATGGAGATCCAGTTAAAAAAACTGTAACAGAAAGTGTCATAAGTGCTAAAGAAGGAGAAGAAATTAAGTCACAGGAAGTTGAAGTAAGTGAAAGCAATACTGGTATTGTAGATGCTTCAACTGAAGAACAACAAACTCCAAATCAAAGCAAGAATGACTCTGATGGACAGCCCCAGCGTAGACAGAGTAGAGTTATAAAAAAGAAAGTAATCTTTGATCCAGACAATCCAGATACTTTTACAAAATCAAAAGTTGCGGCGAAGAAAGAGAACCAGTCTGAGAAAGATCAAACTGAACAACCAGCCCTCAAAAAAATCAGGACTGATTTAACTCCACGATCCAAATCAAAATCTCCCGTCCAAGCAAAATTGCAGTGGAAAAAACCACAGCCCAAAAATATGAAACAGAATAAAAGACTTACAGAGATTGACCGACTACTAATGGACGAGGGTGCAGTCAACATGATCTGTCAGCTCACTCCGGAAGCTCCCCAAGGCAACAAGAACACCAAGAGCAAAGCTGAGTTTATCAAAAAAATTCAGAGTTCAACAACCCCTGATGGTAAAGAAATGAAATTCAGAGAAAGAAAAAAGGAATTAAAATCTGAAGAAGCAGAAGGGAAAAAGATGGGCAAGGACAGACTGTCAATGAAATCTCCATCGAGGAGTGAAGATTTTGAAGCACATAGTGCAGATGACTCTATTATTTATAGACGCCATTCCTCCAGTTCTTACTCAAGTCCCTGTATGAGTCCACGTCGAATGAGTGATGTGGAGAGTGCCAATCAGAATATGAACACTGTAGGACATCAACCAGCCCCAGAACTACGCCAAATTCAGGAAGAGAGTGTTGCAACATCAACAGGTTCAGATGTATTTATGGCAGATTCTACACAGAGCCCGACCACACCAGTCATCAATAAAAGCAATTTAATGTCAATGAAAGAAAAACTAAACTCTAAACTCTCTCAGGCATTGAATAAACGAAAGAGGGAAACTGTGAAAGCAGAGAAACCACCAAAGACAAAGAGAGTTTCTAAATCAAGTGAGAAGTCACTTGTGATGAAAGATTTCAAATATGTGAAGCTTTCTACTGACCAGAGGTTAGCTGAAATTTGCATACAGCAGATTGGAACCGTTTTTAATTTTGAGGTGAGGTTTCTTCAGATCATTTATCCCTAGTTTTTTTTTATAGTCATTGAAGCTTTTTTTCTCTTCTTGTATTGTTTGTGTCACAAGGAATTCTCAGACAGGCATATTACAATATTCATGTAAGCTGTATAAAAGGACAGAAAACATAAAATCATTTCAATGTTTCAGGTAATGAATGAGCTAAAAACAGTTCTGGACACCGTGGATAGTAGGAATGACATATCTGTAACATTATTGACTGCAGAGAATGGTATATTTTGCACCGGGCTGGAATTACAGCCCATACTTGATCAAGTAAAAGGTGTTACTTATGCAATAGAACTGGCTGAATCTGCAAGGTAAATAAAATATAATATGTTTTAGGTAAAATGTATCTACATTTTTAACAATTAATCTCTCAAACTGAATAGCAATTATAGTTTAAAATTCAGTTAGCTTAATGCATTTGTTCATAGAAAATAATAAAATAAAGGTGTTCAAGTTATTGCATTCATAACTGACATTCTCACATTAAATATTGCTAAGAAATATGAGTGGGTCTGGCTATTTCTCACATCTGTAGCCGGGTCATGTATGTATTGCACTACTCCATTGCATGGCTCTCTCACTGGACCAACATCTGTAGCTGGCTTCACTTATATAGTTGTTGTTGGTAACAAACATTCTATATTTTCAGATTATTGCTGAGTACTTTAGAAGGCCACAGCAAGCTTGTGTGTGCCGCAGTGGAAGGCAGGTGCCATGGCCTTGCTCTCTCCCTAGTGGCACTCAGTGATGTCACTGTTGCCAGTGAGGATGCTACATTTGAGTTATCAGCGAGTAAAGACATGCTGCTGCAATCGGGGGCAGCGGCGCTTTGCCTTAGTGGCTTGCCACAGACTTTGGTAAGAGATTAATGATAATGTGTTGAAATGTATCTGAATATCTGTTCTTGGGTCTTGGTGTGTTGTGCATATCATTATGAATATAACATGATAGCCCTGAGACTGAAAAATCAGACATCCTAGTTGGGATATAATGGTCAAGAACAACTTGTGACTAATAATACTATTAGCCATGATGTTTCTTAGGAATGCAAGCCATTAGGCTCTAGGTGCTTAGCCACCACCAGCCTGTGCATTTCCACTGAAATAACATTCCACTTGCTAATGACATAAGCTCAGATTATGAGGGTTATTGCAAGGACACATTTTTGAATCCTTTATGTCAGAAGAAGAAGAACAGAGAACATGAAATCTGGAAATCAACACTTCACAAAAATGTATTATCTAAATTTACGTGATATTAGTTATTTTAGAATAGTAATAATCATAATTACAAAAAGGCGTCTTAATATACTTACTGTGTGTTACTTGCATTTGATTTTATGTTTTTCTTTTCTTTTCATGTACTCGTATGACTGAATAATAAATAGTTTTATATCTTTCTTCATAATTAAGTATTGCTGTCCTCAAATAACTTATTTATAAAAAAAAACTGCTTTATATCAAAGCCTCCAGCCACAGCAGTTCGATGATCCATCTTCGATCAACTGGTCGAGCTAGCTCCAGTTGTCTGAGGCGCCCTTTTGCTATTCACCCTCCAAACTCTCGGCCCAGCGCACTTTGCGCTTGCCACCCATCATGTGAAGCTGTTACGTTTTTAAAGATTGACAATTTGGCACTTTACAATACCTATTAGAGGGCGATCGAAAATAGCATGACGGTTCGTGAATTGCGCGGCTGGTAATATATTGATGGCCGATTGTTCAATGCATCGTGTTACCTAGAAGGATGCAGATTTGAACCTTGCTTGTCTTATAACTCGTATTTTCGAAGGCAATTTTACATTAGAAATAATTTGTTGTTGTTTGGTTGTCCTCAGCTAAACGAGCTAATAGTGTTCGAGCGTCCGATATCTGCGGCAGACGCGGTAGAGGGCGGTCTGGTGTCCCGCGCCGTGTGGCCGGCCGCCGCGCGCGAGCAGGCGCGTCGCATCGCCGCCGACCTCGCCCTCCAGCCGCACCAAGTAAGATGCTATTCAATACGTGCTACTACGAGTAGAACTAACACTTGACAAATGTAAACAGTGGTTAGTTATTGTAAAAACCAAATTAAATTGTGTTATTCATTGATCCAGACTATAATGATTTGTGAAATCAGTTTAAGGGTTTTCATCATTTTGTAGTGTTTAGATGTAAATCATTTTAATTTTTCAATTTGTACAATAATTGTACTTTAATTGTGTTAGTAAGAATCGTGTAGAATATTTAGTATTCTTCATAGCTGTATTCGGCATTAATCTGCTGACAGTAGGCTTTCCATCCCTTTCCGCTGTAGAGCAGCTCTGATATTTGTAGATTCGTGACGCCGCCATTATGCACGCAGATATGGTGTTTGGGACACAGACAAGACTGATACAGCGCATTCAAGTCATAGCTAATGTTTCCACAGAACTCGTCTGTCGTACAAAAAGGCAGCGTCGAGCACTCATACAATTTTACGTTGTTCTCTAATGTGGCGTTCAACTTCCAGTAGTTTGGAGTTGGGCATTTGCAATTAATAGTGATGCTGGGTGGGACTAGTCCTATGTCTTTGTGGTGCATTTTTTCCAAGTCGTCTGGGTTCATTCGATCGTAGGTCGAGGCCACAGTGAGGGCTGCTTGTCTGAATGTACAGTTGGGCCAGTTTGTTGTAGGTTGACAGAACTGAAATGGAAGAAGAATAGAACTGAAATAGCTTGTGGGTTTAAAACTAAAATATTTAAGGTTTTATGAATGTATAGAATGCCTCGAAGGTCAACAAGGTAAGGTAAGACTAGGAACATCTTCTGTATGAAACTGTATAGTTACATTTCTCCCATTACATAGTATAGTAAAAAATACGATTTTAACAACGACCAATAAGTTCAGAATTATTGGAAGGATTGTTGTATAACCTTGCAGTATTTCACTTTTTTATTAGTTCTGCATGCAATTTTTATTTCTGCAATATATTGCACGTGACGTTGTTCACGTTGTTTAGTAAAAGTGCTTTCAAAACATTCGATTCTTATTCCCTTTACAGATTGAATGTTTTATAGTATCGCGTTGTCTTTTAATATGCAATTAGTGACGTAACTAAGGTTCAGCCAATTCATAACTAGCCCCCTAAAAGAGCCGATAGCGTGAGGACCTACCCCAATCTTCCATTACTTTTCCCGGCTGAGTGCGTTACGATAACTTACCTATGTAGTATCTGTTTGTATAATGCGGATAGAACGTGATTGGCTCCATCTTGGTTTAACTGAAATGACCAAACTAATGTGTAATCGCTGTAGAAGTGTTACGCTTATAAAGCTTTTGATTGATTGGCTGAGTGTTCGTCATCTCCGTGGCAATGGGGGCTCTCGCTTCAAGGCTTGAGGCGGTCCTTATTGGCTGGTTTAGGTTAAGTTTACCTGCATTTGCGCTCGGTTGTTGAGCTCAACCATGTATTTCTGCGGCGCCGGCGCGTCGCAGCGTTGCCGCGGGCCGCAGCGACAAAGACGCACCATGGCTGAAGGCCTCCAGAACCGCTGCACCAGCGCTGAGCACGCTTGCTGTGCGCCGCAAGCCGGCAAGCTTCGTTCGCTCTCCTCCTACCACACACAACTTATATACAAATACAGCAGGCAAAGCATGGGCGCATATCCCTCCTCCTCCTCCTCTTCTTTACCCTCTCCGCTTTTTTTTTCTTTTTTGTAGAAAGTATTATCAATTTCCTCGGGGATAGATAAATACTAATAAAATACGGTTAATTCGTTAATGATTTATGGCATTCGTTATGAGGATTAACAAATTACTCCTTTATTTATTTGTCAAAGCTGGATGAACAGTAATTTATTCACTGTCCGATCTAGTTCTGCAGGAATATTCAAAATACGAGTAGAGTATGGCTCGTAAAATTCTTCAGTATTTGCCATAAGTATTGCTAATCAATCACTGAAATGAATCAACATTCTACCGGTCAATTCTCGAACCTGTTAGTGACGTCATCCAAGACCTAAACAGCCATTTATTTAAATATTAAATTGTGGGTCCTCTGTTGTTTGACTTAGGATAATAATTTGTAGGTCATGTCATATAGAAACTACACTAGAGCGTGCCACGAAAGTTCAAGTTTAAATACAAATTTATAATGAGTTTTAAGAGATCGTTTTCATCTAAATATAGTTTCCTAATAGGTACACTAAACATTTACTGGAGTTAAAAACTGAATGCAGTCTTCAATTTAAGTACACAATCTGGACGAATAAATAATCGCGACAAATAATTTACCACTCAATCACTGCACAAATAACATTCCTGCTTCTACATTTTGATTACAATCGTAATACTTACTATGCCATAGTAATAGAGCACATGTTCCTCACTTTCATTGGCTCTTAGTGTTGCAAACACGGAGATAAATAACAGCACTTGAACAAATAACATTAGTGATTTCAAACGACAGACAGACTGCTATAAGTACGTCTGTAGTTATTGGGTCAGCAGCCTGTGCGCAAGCAGCATATTGAAATGATAAGATGACGATAACCTCGCTCTCAAATAATTTATAATTGTTGTTAGTATTACACTTATTGTAAACAACAAAACAATACCAAACTTGTTTAATATCGAATTGTATCTTGTCACGTCACTGTTGTATTTTATCTGGGCTTTAAACTCTTTATTACGGAAGAGCGGTATTGATATGTCTTGCATACTAAAGAGATTCAAAAAAGTATTTGTATATGTATATATTGACTTTTTCTATGCAATAGCTGTTGATATGTTTGTCTTTTATTTATTATAAATAATTGTAGCTATAAAGTGCAAATAGAAATGTCCTAGCTACTTACTCATAACTTTCCGTATACGAGTACATCTCACCACGAGAGCAACTTTCGTTTTCATTTATTAAACAATTTTTAAATATGTAAAGCATAAATGTAGTTCTCAAACATTATTTTCTCAATTACAGAAGATAATGCTGAAAAAGCAGATGCTCAGACTGAAGAGAGGCTTGTCCGATACGTTTCTGACGAGCATCCAACTAGAGAAGGACTTCCTCGTCAATTACTGGAGCTCCGCGGAGGGGCGCGAGGTGGTGAGAGCCACCGTGGAAGCTGCCCGGGAATCACTATAGGACAATTAGAAACTAACTGCAAAATGGAATTGAGTGTCTTGAATGGTTCATATTGTATTCTACGTCTCTTAGTTACTTGATCTGTGTTACTGTAGTTTCTTTCTGTCGAGATTTTTCATTTTTTTATGATGTATTTTTTATTTATACAAATAGCTTCGTGGAAAATAGATATCGAGATAAAAGTAATAATTAGTAAATGTAAATTAATTACATTATTATTATTATACTTCGTTATTCAGCCTTTGGCGACCACGCGTCGACAGATTTGGACCAAATATACTGAGTTTACAGTTTTGTAGAAATGATACTTAGTGTTATCTGTCAGGTTCTGTATTTTCAAATTGTGCAAAAAATAATCAAAATAATGGAATACCTTTGGCTAATAATTTTCAAAAGACTCATCATTATTGCATTAGTTTGTACTGTGAATAGGTATAGGTTAGGTTACCTATGGATAAAACATGATTATAATGTTGATAGATGTTAGCTATATCATTATTTTACGTTATAGGTTAATTGTTTATGCCCGTTTAAAGAGTTTAATAGGTTTAGTGGTTTTCTGTTTTGTGACCAAAGTTTTGGTCAAACATCTTCACTGAGAGCTCATTGCTGTTTAGTTTCATATGAAGATTAAACTTGAATAATGTATTTAATATAGGAAAGTAAGATTAAATATATTTTAAAAACTATTACCATACATACTATTTTTCCATTCCTTTTATGAACTACTTTTATCACCTTACTCTTTCTGTTACAGTTTGGTTTAGTTTCGTCATCTATAAGTTAGTTCTAGAGTAAATATATCACATATTATGTTTACAATAAAGTGCCTTTCACTAATATTAATATTAAAGTTAATATACACAGTTTAGGCTAACGACACAACTATATGAACCGATTAAAATACCATTATGTTTGAAATAATTATTTTCTGGTCGAGAAATAAACATATTTCTATTTCTGCATGTCTACCGATTTTCATTAATTTAAAAAGCGTTGAAGTTGGCTCGATCGTCAAATCCATAAATAAAACATTAACGACGCAATGAAATCGTAATTACAAAAATATTTTCGTAGTTTTTTTACTAACTACCCCACATAGTGCTAAATAAATGTGTGTATTAGAACTATATTTAATTAAGGGTGTAGTTAACAAGTTTGGGTTAAATTGTGTGTTTACTGTAATGTTTATGTATGAATTTTTATTTTACGTACGCAAAGAGTATGTGCAAATATGGTTACTGGTATATTTTCGTGTATGAGCGCGAATCGTTAATACAATATAAGTAAATTCTACGTATCAGAAATATGTATTAGATTGTTATATGCTATATATGAGTGGAAACTTGAACTGCGGACATACTGGTCTTTGTACTGATATTTGGTTTTACTTATTCCCCACTTTTTGTCTTGTTAAGGCTCGTTAATAATTGACTGTACGTGAAAACAAGACACCACAGAGTTGACACTCATAAGTTAAACTGACTACGAGTATGAACTACTATTACTTTGTGACTGCCTATTGATCGTGTCACACGTCACCTGGCTGGGCCCGTTGTTCAACTGGAAATCCACAATAATATACATTTATTTAATATGTTCATTGTTATTGGTTGTATGAAGGCGCAACAAGTTAATGTTGACTGAATTATATAAATAAAATTGTACGATTACCGCAATGTTGTCTAGTTTTTCGGCATTCTTAACAGTCGTTATTTACACGTCTTGATCGATGAATTTAACTGTTAATTATTATATTTGAGTAGATGTATTCTTATTTGGGCTATATTGTAGGACACAGATTTGTCATATCTCACTTTGTGAATATGCTATTAAATTAGGAATATTAAAATAGTTCAGATTGTTTTATTTTGCTGACCCTCGCCGTGGCACTTTTTTGTGTGATGAATAAGGGCTCTTTCGATTTATGCGTTTCGTATCGGACCGCTGCCGTTTTCCGTGCCGCTAGTTATAACCCGCTGCCGCGTCGTTACAGTAGGTACGGTAGCAGTCCGTTACCAAACGCTTCAATTGAAAGCGTATCTGACTGCCGTGCGTTGTATGCTAGTGCTGTTTTAAATTTATTTGACACCAGTTAAGCCATGGACTCTGACGAAGAAACAATACTGTTAGTGCTCTTGTTGAAAATCATCAAACAAAAAAAAAACCACGCCGGACAAAGCATCACCGATGTTTTCGTTAACATTTGATTTTGGTGATTTCCATAGTCTTTACCCTAGGTTAAAAGAAGATCCAAGCAGTTTTTTTAATTACTTAAGAATGCCTAGAGAATGTTTCTTCGAATTATTGGAATTAGTTAAAAGTAAAATTCAGCGACAAGAAACTACTTTCAAACATACTAGACACACATATATATAAACATTTATATCATCCATTTTACATATTATATAACATCTGATGCAAATCCTCCAACGACTCTGCCATTAAGACGATATCATCTGCAAATCGCAGGTGAGAGATGTACTCGCCGTTAATGTTTATGCCTCGTCCGCCCCAGTCCAGCTACTTGAACATATTCTCTAATGCGCCTGAAAACAATTTCGTGGAAATTACATCCCCTTCTCACGCCTTTCTCTCTCTTTCTTTTCTTTAGTTCTCCCGGAGAAGAGGATTGTGTTAAATAGTTCTTGGAGTTTTTGGAGTCCAGCTTTTAGTAACTCTGTAGTGATTCCATCTTCACCCGAGGCTTTTCCGTTTTTAAGCTGTTTAAGGGCTAACACAATTTCGTCTGCGGTAATATCGGGCAGGTCTTCCGTGTAGTGGCGTGTTAAAGTAGCTCTAGAGTCCGCCGTATCAGGTTGGAGATAAGGTGCATGCGATGCGTAAAATTGCACTCCCTCGAGAATCTCCGGCTTGGCGGCAACAATTCTCCCCGTCGAGGTGGTCAGCTTTGTCAATGGCTTCTACCTAGTGACTGAACGAATACTTTCGAACCCTTGATTTGCTCAATGGCTTTCTAAATTGAGAGCGTATTAGAAGCTCGGAGGATTATTAAATTTCTTAAGAAGCTGACATAGGATTATTTTGCCGTTCATCCATAAGATTCAGAGTTTTCGTGGAAAGTTTAGATTTCTTGCCTTTATGTCGCATTTCGCAAAATTTTTGTGCCCTCGTTTCGGAGGACATTCATTACCTTGTCAAGTTTTTGATCAACGTCTTTTGTGGATTCCAAGGCAGCGAATCGACATACTGATGGATTTCATGCTGTCATTAGAAAAAAGTAGCATCACTGGTGAGGCGGCTTCGAGGGAGTAACAACAGCATCCTGAAAGTCGTGGCTGATGACCCGAAAGCTCCTGTACTGAGGCATCTCATGCGAATAATGATTTCACCTGAAATGCCTCGGAAGTACATGACACATTGATCTTAGTTACATATATAGTTATTAAGTTTTAGGCATATTACTAACATAGCATAAGTAATTCTTAGTTGTAAGTAGTACTAACAAATGGACTATGTTATTGTCTGAAATAAATACTTTGAATTTGAATCGGTTTTCCAGCTTCAACTGGAACGTTTCAGATCCAACTACGGTAAGTAAGTTTGGTCGGAGTATTGACTTCATTAACCGAGCCCTCTCTAGCTTGGCATTCAGAGTGGCTCGTACCAAACTGTGATCACATCCGGCTTTGAACCTAGTGAGCACGGAGACATCTCTGAATATGCGCTTTTTATCCGTGATAAAAAAGTCAATCTCATTTTTCGTCCTATCACCTAACCTAACCCAAGCCCGCCATGGGATTGCAGGTGTCCCTCTCTGTAGTACATAAGATGGCCCGATTCTAATGTAATGGTGTCCTCCCCCTTTCTTCGGACTTCGCACAATCCGATAATGTGCTCCAGCTTTATCTTGTTCTACCTGTGCGAGACTAGAATCAAGCCGACTCGTCTGTCCGTTATACGTAACTAAAGTCAGTGAGGTGTGGCGGCCTACGGTTGCCCGGGGTTCTTCGCACCCCTTGCCCTGCCGTTACAATGTCTGCCACGCTGGGCATACGGGTTGGCGACCGCAAGGCGTAGTTTCTTGCACTGGCGACGCTGCTGCCCGTCGTCAATCAGTCATTTGACTACGCCGTTATTTTGGGATAGGTATACCGCTATCATTCGGTGTTCGAGTACTATCAGTCGCCTCTTGCGACACCTGGTACTAGAGGGAAGGTCTATTCTAATCTGCCGGTATCCCACGGCTAATACGGCGGTTAATTACGCAAAAATAAAAAAGCGCTGATTTTGACTTTGGTGTCATTTTCAATGTTTGTGAATGGTTGTTTGAAAAATTTGGTTACCTACCTGTCCTCGCCATTAATAAAAACGTTTATATAACAAATTAAAGTCGTATAAATGTCTATTTTAGGCGTTTTAATTGCCTGGTGTGTATTGCTATTATAATTTTGCCAGGCGTCTTGATATACATGGACACTTAATTATGTTTCACGTTTACATCCTTTCCAAGGATTAGTCTATCATAGTACCAAATTTCATAAAATCAATTCAGTAGCTCAAGCCTGAAAGCATAGTAGAGGGATTTATTGCGTTTGTTCCCAGTAGTTCCTTTAGAGCAACTACTGTGTTTTCTGTCTTTGTAGTTCCTTCAAAGGGCCCAAAGGAACTACTGCCACTACCAAGTTCCAAATCAAATTGTTGAACTAGATATGAAATAAAAAGATAAATCGCATAAATTACAACATTAGTATATTACATAGTAATCACACTTTCTCGGCGACATTAGAAATAATTGGCTTAGGTCTTGATTTGAATAACAGTTTTTTCTTAACAACAGCCTTGACTTTGTATTGAGGTTTCTGATCAACTGTAATCTTTTCAATGACGGCCATCGGTTGTTCTAACTTTACTTCTTTGCCGTTGAGGACGTGGTGGCCTAATATAAGCACCGGGTGGCGGTTTCTATTGAAATAGTGTAGGTCTCCGACGACAGTGGGGCCAGGGGCCTCTTTCTTCGATTGGATGAGGCCTTGGAGCTCCACGATCGCCCATTCTGGGACGCCGCCTTCTGTCTCGGTTTTGCTGTAATACAAAGCAATGTTTTAGTAATTTTGAGAATATGTACTTTTGTAAAAAAAAATTACAGTGTAGGCATAGGACATAAATGAAACAAAATTTAGTATTTATTTGTTTATATTTTGATAGTAGGCTGGAGAGAAAAAAAAAGTTATGCTTCCTTTACTTATATTGTAGCAAATCTTCAGGTGATTTCATGGAACTGACTGAAATAAAAAGATAGATGCATATAAAAGTTGATTACTGGGGTTTTAACAATAATTTCATGCAGCCTAGCTAACGTGTGCGTTAGAATGGCTGGCTGTCTGCGGCGTTGGTCTGTGAGAGTTGATTCGAAAATTGCTACATAATTACTTATATTTGCTACATACGATATATATATATATATAGAAATATTTTTTTATTGACCAGCTATCCTGACGGTTGGTTGGCTGGTCACCTTCTTGTTTAAAGTCAAGCACGCAGTTTCCCGAAATGCATGCGTCACTAATTGCTACATATTTACTTCATTAATCTAATTTAGTTGTAACTTCAAATATATGTTCAGTAAAGGATGTAGCAATTATTTAAATTAACCCAAGGAAAAGTGCACTGAGATTCCCACTTATATCTTTCTTTAAAAAAATGTCAAATACCGAATTTTTGTTTGTGAGTGGAAGGCAGGGTGGAAGCATGTCTAGTATCGGAACTTCTTGAAGAGTGGGTGTTTGTTGTGGTGCGAGGAGCGGCGGTTCTCCATGTAGAGCGCGTCGTCTCCGCCCGCGAGCGAGGAGAGCGCCCCCCCGCGGCGCGCCACCCCGCCCAGCGCGCCCTCGCGCTCCTCCTCGCACTCCGTCTCCGACGCGGCCAGCACCTAACATACATAGTGTTCGAAACATTATGTCGCAGCCGCTCCCGTATACTATAACACGCCGTTTTAAAAGCGTTTTTATTTAAATCCTAAACAGAGACATTTGACCACAAGTTCACGCGACTACGGAAGTCAGCGATACTGTAGTCCTAGACGGAACATGTCTAGTTAGGAATACACTGGCTCTCAAGGAAGGCTACAACACACCGTTAAATGCTTTTCGACAGATTTTAAAACTTAAGCGAGCGATAGGAATCGCCCTACCACCATACTATGATTTTCTCACGATGTTTTCGTGGGCTCTCAGGATATTTTTGAATGTTTCGTGGGATTGAACCTCGTACCTCTTGCACCCCACTAACCACTCAACCATCATCGCTACGTTCGCGTCGCAGTAATGTAATGCGGCTAGTTCACGATCACACCGATAGTGGTGGTGATATTTTAAAAAAACTCGTCAGCAAAGTCAGACTTGCACACCAATGGTACCAAGTAAGGGTTCCGTACCATTATTTAAGGATTATGGTAATAAGCAACATAAGTTCAATTTTCTAAACGTGTTGCCGTTATTAGTATCGACCAAAAATATTACGTTTGCTTTAATATATAGCTAATATATATAGCTAGTATATAGCTAATATATAGCTTCCTCAAATATTTATTTTATTCTGTTTTAGTATTTGTTGTAATAACGGAAACAGAAATACATCATCTGTGAATATATGCAGCAGCTATCTAGCTATCACGGCTCACGAGACACAGCTGGCTGACAGACGGGCGGACATCGAACTCAATATAGTAGGCTCCCGCATTTACCTATAAAAACGGCGTCCAACATTCGGCTTTATTATACAACAAGCAACAATGTGTGTTGACTGCAAATTATGAACAACACATCCAAAAGAAAATATTTTACAATCGATTTTTTTAATTAAAAAAAAACTTCCTTAGAATAGCTGTTATAATTATACAAACCTACACTCACAGCTGCTGCTAATATTGCGCTACACTACATCTTATTCTTGTGATTATTTTCAAATTTAAATATATTTTATTTATTTTAGTTAATTGTTTCATGAATGATTACTTTTTTATTAGTATTAGTTTGGTTGCACCGATCGTTTTTTTATAATTTTAGTTCTCTCCATGCTAATGTCCAAGCCTGGAAGAAATTGCTTTAGGCGATAAGGCCGCCCAAAGTACTGCCATTGTATAAATTTGACTTGATGTACCTTTTATTTTTGTATTTTTGGTTGGTATGCAATAAATTTATATTCATTCATTCATTCACACACTCAAAATCGACTCACAGAAGCGCGGCATCGAAAAATATATCTGCGTAATACAATGACAAGTTATTGAACCATTGAATAAATAGTACGAATCATAAGTGTCTATCAATTAAGTTACCTGTTGCAAGAGCATTCCCTGTTCTTCGCGCGTGCCGTAAAATAAATCAGGCTCCGTGTCCATTCCCTTCAACTCTGTTATTACCTGCAAACAAGTGAGACTTTAAACACTGGCGACCGACCTCAGTTCAGTAGGATATACATTTTACTACTGTAAATGAAGTTATTTTGATTAACGAAACGAACTTTATATCGGATATGGGACCTTCCTTATTCTTCCTAACAAAAAAATATTTTTCCAAGTAGGTTCAGGCGTGTTTGAGTAATCGGGAAACATACACAAGTTTAATAAATAAATAATTTCCATACGGTAACGCCATTTTGTGGTGTCGGTGTGTTTGTAATGTACAATTGTGACCCGCGGTAGATATTTGATCATCTCATGCGAACACTTAAAATAACGGTCAAGTGGTTGTCGTTTATTTTTCTACAAAATTGTAAAAATATCGTTGTCGCGATACACGCTAATAAACGTAAACAAATTGTTTAATAATTTTAAGAAAGTACAAACTTTCCAAGATAAAAAGTTGCCTGTGTTAATCCAAGGTATAAGTTATCTTCGCGCAAATTTCATCCAAACCCGTTTGAGAGTGTAGGTGGAACAAACAAACACACACACAAACTTTCGCCTTTATAATAATAGGGTGATTCTTCTAGTGAAGACCTTTTATTTAATACCCATATAGACAGAGTTCACCTATCAAAAAAAAACTAAATCAGTTCATCCGTTTCGGAAATACGAGTACGATGTCAGACACACACACACACACACAGAGAGAGAGAGAGAGCTCTCTTACAACAACTTACAAACTTATAACACCTCATCGTTGTAGCGTCGGGGGTCGAAAATGTTCGAACAAATTGAGAACCTCCAGTACTTTTGAAGCTAGTTCAAAATAGGTATCCTAAGAAGACCCTTCTGTATACGTTGTATAGTGAATGCAGAACAGAAACAACAATTTACCTTGTAACTGTAACCCTGGTTGACCAAAAATCTCTGTCTTTTCCTGCTGTACGCCATTTCCAGTGTATCTTGCGATACTAATGTGTAGAAGAAAGCGTTATACTCTTCTGCCAAAGCTCCCTTTTTAGCGCGCAGAATACGACCTGTAAGAGAAACAAAAAGTTGTAATTTAGATTTTTTATGGTTTATGGCGCATTGTACTTACCTTATGCTTTGTCAAAAAATGTAGCTTTAAACATGACGAAAGTGTATTGGCTAGCTAGTTAACGGTATTTTTTTATGTTTGTTTCTGATTTCCCGGAGACGGCTGGAACGATTTAGAAAATCTTTTCTTATTATACTTTAACTTGAAAAGTGTAACAGGAAAAGATAGAAGAAGAAGTAATATATTTTTTTTAAAGTAGTTGTATAACAACTCATTTGAATAAATTGTTTTGCAAATCGTTTAGTAGCAAGTAAACGTACCCAACCGCTGCGCCTCTTGTCGTCTCGAGCCGCCGTGAGACGATATCTGAATGAGCACGTTCGCTTCGGGCAAATCGAAACTGGTGTCGGCTACTTTGCTCACGAATATCGTGTTCACTTTCGGATTGAACTTGAAATTCTGCAAGATTTGTATCCGTTCACTCTGCGATGTAGGTCCGTAGATGTAAGGCTTGTTCATTTTGACTGCGTAATGTCTTAGTGCGAACACGTTGTCTGAGAACACGATGGTCTTGTCGCCGCGACGCTCGTGGTAGCGGACTAGGAACTGACACGCGCGGAATTTGGACGGGTTCATTACGTACAACAGCATCTTCTTGTTGATTCTGAAACAATATAGCAAAGAACAATACAATATAATATTTGAGCTTTTAGGAGTCGAGACTTTAGGCCCGTGAGGACCGGGAATCTTATTTTCCAAAACTTACCGGAGCGTTTGATCTATTCGATGCGTGACTAGAATAGCCGGCCTTTATAACAAAAAACGGATGACTTTTGTACGAAACACCTGAACCTTTCCGGTAAAATACTATAGAATAAATAAAAACAGTAAAGTGACAGTAATTATTGGCATGGTTTTACTTTAATAGATTGCCGAAGAAAGATTATTTCAATTCAGCAATTTTTATTAGTTTTAACAGACTGTCTGTGTAACAAGTGGTTAGAAGCGACTTTAAAAAACCCCGACAGATTATTCTTTTAACCTGTGTATCTTAAACTTAGCATTTCTTATTCCAAACTCCAATAAAACATATTACTTATTTTATTATATTATATATTCCCAATCACCGTTCCAAATTATTTATTTTGATACCACACTCGATGTATTTTAAAAAACCTTTTTTTTAGATGACTTTTTGACGCCAAAAATCCTAAATTTTGGTGTCAGTGTGTGTCAACACTCAGTGTCAGTCTCACGACTAAAATGAATCTATTGACACTAATCACATAAAAATAGAACAATCCGTTTAGGCTCTAGGGCGTGACAAACAAATAAAGTCAGACAGTATGGTTTTTTTGAAGTCACTTATGACCACTTGTTATTCTCGAATTTAGAGTTAATCCTACACTTTAAGTTGTTCAGTAGAAAGACTATAGTGACCCCTTTACAGCTTAGTACAAGGCATAAGACATACTTAAGATAAAATTATATTTCTAACACACAATTGTATTCATAAGTATTACAGCTCCGAAGCGGTATAATTTGTACTACCTGTTGAAGTACATTGGAGCTGTTTGTTTGTTTGTTGGTAGTACTATAAGTACAAAGTTGTATCATTTGTACACTTACTAGTACAATTGATACAAAGCGCTAAACGATAACACTCAATAGAAGCTAAATAAGTGAAAGAGACTAACTTCTGTATAAGGTATTCCCTGTAGAACTCGGGTGTCATGGGGCACCATACCTCGGCGCACTGCACGCGCGCGATGTACCCGTTAGCTTGCAGCTCCAACCAGTTCGCTTCGTACAGCTTGGGACCGATCAGGAAGTTCAAGTCTGCGATCTTGTCGTCCTCTCGCAGCAGAGTGGCGGTCAGACCTTTTATACACATACATGGACTTGTTTCATTATACAGTAAATAATAATAAATAAAGACAACAAAAACACAATAGGGACTCAATTTTATTTTCTATTTTAAATTACATTTATTTAGTTAAGCCCTGAGACGTTACCCGCGTTAATACAGGATAAAAAGTAGCCTAAGTGTTAATCCAGGATCTAAGCTACATCCATACCAAATTTCATCCAAATCGGTTCAGCAGTTTTTGTGTGAAAGAGTAACAAACAAACATACACATTCATGCATCCTTACACATTTTCGCGTTTATAATATTATTTATAGGACTAGCTGACCCTGCGAACTTCATTCCGCCTAACAGTACTGTATGGTTCTCACCAAGCAACAACAAGGATATGTGTTTTAATTACGTAGGCTTTATCACTTTATTTATACTTCTGATTTAATATGTTTGTATGGGATATTTTTTCCCCGACAGTAATGGTCAAATGTTTTTTTATTGCAATTATCGTTTTATGTGTGAATCGCCATTGTTTGATTTTTTCAGTATGAAGGATATCTTTAAATTTGAAATTTCGAAATTGATCAATTTTACCCTGTACGTTGGCTTTTAAAACGAGCACTATGTTTATAAGTGCTCGTCGCAAAGCCTACGTACATACAAGAATGTAGCGTACTCGTAGTTACTAATAAGTAAGTAATTTTCCAGGGTTAATACTCGTATAGGTACAGAGAAATATGTAGACAACGGCAAAGTCAATCTATTTACTATTACCGCGCGACGTTATGCCATAGACGTACTTCTACGACGACGACCATATACAGAACAAATAAGAGCATAATGTTAAATAATGTTGTACAAGTACACTTTAGTTTTCCTTGGTTTGGATCGTATTATGCGGCTTTTTATGACGAACACTCATCGGAACATCTTACCGGGTATCTAATTCATAGATATCACCCATCCCCTGGCAACTAAATAGCTACCACGTACTTAGTTCGACGTAAGGGTATACTATACCAAGCACTCGTCGTAATATCTTACCGGGAATAGTGTGCACTTCATTTTGCATTGTGCGCTTGAAGACTTAATGGATGCCTGCACCCATCGGCTCACCCGGCAGCGAAATTGCTGATATGATAGGTACATACCGGCTATTTCGTTGCTAGGAGAGCCAATGGGTTTGGCTTGCGAGTGCACTATAGAGAGCACTCGTCGGTACATCTTGGCAAGAATAGTGGCTCGCCTGGCAATATAAAAGCTAATATGTTAAGTATAAACCATATCAGCTGTTATATCTCTTTTTTTGCCAGTAGAGCCAAAGGGCTTTGCGTGCGAGAGCTCTCGTGAAGCCATTTCATGGATACCTGCACATACTGGTTCATTAGGCAACGAATAGCTTATACATACCCAGTCTGGTGTGCGTGTGTACTTCAGTGAGCACTCTTTGGAACATTTTTTCTAGTGTTGTGAGCATTTCATCCAGTACAATGAGTCTCCACTCTTGCACTCGAAGCCACATTATGGACACCAGCACACACTGGCTTTATTGGCAACGAAGTAGCTGATACGTACCTAGTTTGGCGTGCGAATGTACTATAGTGAGGACTCGTCGAAACATCTTGGCGGGTATGGTGTGCACTTCATCAAGTACAACAAGTCCCCACTCCTGTGCTTGAAGCCACTTCATAGTCTGTTCCGCTTCCCACGAGCGACGCTGTCCGTGAGTTATCATAGAGTATGTGGTGACGAGAATACCCGCCCCCATTGGCTTGTCTTTCGCTTCAGATGTGAATCTGAAATGTTATACATTGTTAGCTGTGAGACAGCTTCCACGTGGATGTCACATTCGTGGGAGTTTATTTTAGCTATACTGTCCCACTCCAGGGCAAAGGTCTCCCCCATATCCTTCCACACTTCTTTACAGCTTCCAAAATAAAGAAACTTTGTTTACTGGATAACAATATCAAGGCGTATTAAGGATGTCAGATTTGCCGACGACTTGTCGGCAGTCCAAAATATCGCTAGTGAATCAACAGTACTCGCTAACCCAAATCTATAATCTCTTTTTTTAAGAATTCATATCATATTCAATTTGTGTTGTAAATGGAATCGAATTAAGAAATTAATTAATAATAACAATTATGCTGAGTTGGAGCCGGTTTGTGCTAGGAAACTTTGTTATTATTTATTTAGAATTTACTTATATGGTTGCTTAAGTTTTCTGGAACGCAATAAACTTTGTTTCATTCATCCTTTATAAAGTAGTTAGAGTAAATGATCAGTACGAGTACCTGCATATCATACTATCATCGGCGGTGGACCAGCACTTGAACTGTTGCTTCCACTGCTCCACCGACACGCCGGAGTTGCAGAGCACGAGCGCGCGCTTGCGTACCGTGCACACCGCCGTCACACCCACCAGCGACTTGCCCGCGCCACAAGGCAGCACGATCACACCAGATCTGATACCAACATTGTTGCTACTGATTATATTATACTAGCTGCGTTCCGCGGTGTTACCCGCGGATCTCAAATTTTTATAGCCTATGTTATATGAAGCATTCTAACGGCGAAATAATTTTTGTAATCGGTTCAGTGGTTACGAAGGCTATCAATGCAAACAAACAATCAAATCTTTCCTCTTTATAAGATTAGTATAGTTTGCGTTCCGCGGTGTTACCCCCGGATTTCTAACTTTTTTCTAGTAATACATATAGCCTATGTTACCCAGAAATAATGTAGTTTTTTAACGGCAAAACAATTTTTGAAATGTTTCCTCTTTATAACTTAAGTGTAGATACAGAGCACGGCAAAAATCTTGAAGTAAAAGCGAGATAGTGGTGGGCATTTTGTGTGATAAAAAAGCTGAGTTAGGGTTGGGATCTGACAACAACATATACGCACTCATCATAAACTGTAGTAACTATACAGATTTTTTGGTCCTTCGAACCCGATACCCACTTGGTCTAATTTTACTTTTCTAACTTTTAAACTAAATGACTATCATGTGAATATTCATTCTATTATCGCACCTAAATAAGTTACTGGCCTCAAGCTTCTTTATCGCTGCAATATAACTCAAGGCTGCATTTATATAGCTTTTTTGGGCACAGTTTTAAATTCCGTATTTAAAATTGACTTTAACTGCTTTTAAACTATCTGCATGCGAAAATGAATGCATATGTAGGTTTCGTATTCAACGTAAAATTACCTAGCTCGTCCGTTGCCAAACATCTTCCTGAGGCTCTTCTCCTGGTAGGGTCGGAGCACAGCGGTGGGCTTTAAGTCAATGTTGATGTCAGGATTCACGGTGTCGTTGCGGAAGTCATACTCGGCAAGCAACGGGTGCTCCAACTCTATGCAACGTTTTTGGATTACCTATAACGTAAATAAACGAAATAAAATTGTTTATTGCCCTTATAACCATTTATGTTATACTAGGCAAGTCACATTACCATTATTCACATTAATTTAATAAATGTCAACCCTACCTATGTCAAAAATTATACAAGTAATTGAATTGCAAAATTAAAACAGATTATGTACTATCGATATGTCAAAAATTATACAAGTAATTGAATTGCAACATTAAAACAGATTATGTACTATCGATAAATTGCTGATATAATAAAACTAATAATGTAAAAAATAACATACTAGCTCATATATAGG
Organism: Ligdia adustata; assembly: GCA_947049295.1. NCBI lineage: Eukaryota > Metazoa > Arthropoda > Insecta > Lepidoptera > Geometridae > Ligdia > Ligdia adustata. The sequence goes on along the minus strand of OX346225.1, from coordinate 8,189,979 downwards.
TAGCCCTACATTAAAAGTTGATAATTATGTATTCATCAGCTGTTGAAAACGAAGATTACCGCTAGATTTATTCTCAAATTCGGGTTGGCTCCATATTAAGAGTTGTTACAAAAAGGTGGGTACTCCCCAAACAAGTAATTCTGTTTATTTATAAGATAATAAGTATTTCGTCTTGACTTATGTTTATTCCGAGTTTTAAAATAAGATGTTTGATGGGCGTGAAAAATACTCGATCGCAATAACTTCAGACCACTGTATATAAACGAGTGAAACCGCGGGATGCAACCAGTAAAGGCTATGACCATCAGTAGATGAAGAAAAACTTAATGACACCTCACACATCAAGATCGGTCCATAGATTTGGCTGTAGAAGATCCAAAGAGCTAGATATAGGTACATACATTCGAAAAAACAACAATATTAATGGGCAGTCGGATATAATGACGGTCTCACTACATGTCAACTATCATTTACCACAGGACCACAGTTAAGAAAGTTCACATGCCCTGATTTACTATTAACATTTCAACACGTAACGTGGCCGCGTTATTTTATGCGCTAAGAATTAACGTGGATCTGTATTCACTAAATCAATGTCAAATTTTATATCGTGCCGTTCGTAGCACAGAACGCGCTCGTACTGCATCACGACAATAACGCATTGCGTCAACATAACGTTAAACACGTCACGCGATTTTAGCAAGTAATCTCGTTATTTGTTAGAGAATACGCGCTTCCATAAAGTGCCATACCTCGATCTTGTCGGGGTCGACCTCGAATGCGACTGCGGTGTTGGCTGCGATCTCCGTGCTCTCGTCCTCCTCATCATCCTTGTCCAGCTGCTGGTAGAACTGGCTGATATCCTCCGGCACTGAACCGTTCGTTGGCTTTGGTGCCTCCTCGCCTTTCAAAACAATTTATCATCATAATTAAAACTTTCCTAGAAGGTATTGTTAGCATATACAATCACCTTTTTGTAAAGCTAATATCTAAATACAAATCATTTTGGGTAATCAAGACTCAGGCAGCTTGTATGTTTAGTTTGGGATCTAAAGAAATCGTATACAACTGATATCGCTTAATAAGGCTTGTATAATGTATTGTGACACTTGTATATCTACTAATAAGTTTAATAAATAATAATGAAGTATTAGTTGTCTTGGTCCGCGGTGTTTGCGAGACCCGCGCGCCAAGCTTTATCGCGCGCGCGCAATGTTGTGTGTTTATGTATGTACTCGTATCTATATATATCTATTGCTTTGTGTCTTTATACATTTAATATTTCTGTCGGATTTCGCTAATTACAATTTTCCTTTAAGTTTTGTTCAAGTTCATTCTGCGCTGGGACGGCGACGGTGGCCTACTGAATGCGATCGAAACCCGGCTCGACCAATTATCGTTAAGATGACTTAGGAGGCAAAAAGGGCTATTCGAGATAAAAATAAAGCGATTTTTACCGGAGAAAAACTGCTTATAATACATTTAACAAATATGTCACAAACGACTAAGAAATTTAGTATTGATAGATATTTACATCGAGTGTATCGAGGCTAACATACATGGAGGATTTTTAACACTATACAGTTATATAAAGAATGGCACCTGGTTTAGAAGCTCCGGGTACCGCGGCCGGTTTATTGGGCAGGGCCGAGGAGAGCAAGTCATCGTCACCATCGCGCCGCAGACGGCATTGCTGTATAATGGGATCCTTTAACAACTTCTGCAATACTTCCACATGTTTGCTCTCTACTAGATACCTGGGGGACACATTTACATGTATGTACATATAGGTTGACTCACACTCCAGATGTTGAAGAGCTTGATATTCAATTAGAACAAGATCATTAGTCACCATGTAAAAAATAAATTAACACAAGTAATACTTTAGAAAAGCTAACACAGACTTTTCCGACAGTTCATTTGATTTACAAACCAAAGTAACAGACCAATAATGGTAAAATGTAATTTCCCAAATCTCCAATGGTCCATCCATTCAAGAAGTACCCCTTTAAATGTATATTTTATTATGACACTTTTATTATTGCATTAAATAAATTTGAGAAAGTTTCATATCCAGGATGACAAACATTAAATTATATAAAAATATTCATTTGACATTAGTTCAAAACATTCCTTGTTATACAATATATGTCTTGTCATCTTTTTCTAGAAAATAAGCGCACATATTAAGTCATAATGTATATATAATAAGTGATAATTTAACTTAGCAAGCTATATGTTACCTATTATGTTTAAGCACCAGTTTCACCTTCCCGTATGAAAGAGTACACAGTGTAATGAACTCTATAATGCCAGCGGGCACGGCACATTTGCTCAACCTTTGCAGGTATTCAATGATGTCATTGGTCTGCAGCCCTACAGACACAGCCGCATATAAACTGTATGCTGTCAGCTTGTACTCATGTATGTGCTGAGGCCTGGGATAGGGAAAGTAATAAAAAATTAAACCTCCAAAAACAAACAAAACCTCATTTCTTGACAAGATATTGACCAATTCATCTCATGCGAGTACTTATTCTATTGGCGAACAGCTTTGATGGTAATTAGTATAATGGTACATAAATAAACATGGATAAATAAACACCCATCACCTGGTTCGCCTTACCTTGTTGCATGACTAAAAATACGTTAATATATCAACATAGATAATTAATGTTCTTGATTAAATCACCTTACAAAAATACTACAATTACGTAGACAGATACACACAAAAAACTCTTTTGCTTATGGATTAGAAATATTTAAACAAAAAATACAAAATACATAAGTAATGATCAATTTTTATGCTACAGTGTAGGTACACCTTATAACGAAAATGAAGTGACTGCATTTTATGGCGTTTTAGTGAGTTGTAATTAAATAGAGAGAAGAAAAATTAGAATTAAACTTGGACTCCTTCTTATTGGTCATAGTCGACAACAGTTTACACTTGCAAGCAAACACACTTTGTAAACAAAAGAATGAATCTATTGGAAAGTTCAGTACGCATGATGCTGACATTCTAGTTTATTACGAGCTAGGATAAAAAGCGACAAGAGACAGCAGCACAGTCCTATAAATTTTAGCATCTCAAAAGGTACATTAAATTATTAACTGTTGCTGTTTTTGAGTAGGTGTAATGCTATATTATAGAGTGTATCATTGTATAGAAGCCCTAGGGTTTTTGTTATTAAAAGACTTTAATGGAGTTTCCACTACCTAAGCATATTATAATTTTTAAGTTTCAGTAACTTAAGCAACAAACAAGCAGGTAAAAGCATATGGTAAAACATGCTAGAGCTTTTGAAACAAGTGCACCTGCAAACTGGCTCGGCTATGGCAATCAGAAAGTCATGAGCATGTTTGTAAACTGGTGAGAAAGCTTCAAGAAATATGTGGCCATTAGGAGCCACCCACAGCGGGCGGCTTGCATTGTCTGGTTTTAGCGTCATCTGACTCCTGAAACAAATAATTAATAGGAATTTCATAAAAATCAATGCCATCCATGATTTGTTTCATTAGTGGTTGTTAACCAGAATATAAATAAATACCTTGTTTCACAAGAAATAAATTCTACTTTTACAGATTCATGGTTTTTGTATTTATAAGCAAACTTTCCCCATTTTTGAAGGGTTTCACTCCGCTATCAAAAATACCTAACAACTATAAAGTTCTAAAGATCTAGAACCAAGTTTTATCAAGTTATATCAAAAACATGAACATATAAAGTGGCAGATGAAAATTTTTTTTGGCAATTAGTTGTTTCAAAGCAGCAACACCTTACTCGCTCAGTCAATACATTTAATTTTTGACTGAAATATCTTCATACTGTTACTTGAAATATACCTGTAATCTTTAGCGCCAAATTCATCTTCAGGAACTTGATCATTTTTTTCAGCATCTTGCAGGGCTGCTCCCGGGACTCCAACATTTTCATTATTTTCATCATCAACAAGATCTATAGTCATGCTTTCTTCTTCTAACTTTTTCTTTTTGCCTGCAGTTTAATAAACGTACTAATAATGTTAGAAGCTAGGAAGTATTGTCTTGTATCGCTACAGTAAAGTAAGAATTAAAAGCAGTAATGTTCTATATTCCTGTAGCTGTAACTTTATATCAATATCACTTTATACATACCATATCTGTCACTTCCAGACTTTGAATCAGATTTCTTAAACTTTTTTGGAGGCCCCATTGTGTCGCTTACTAAGTACGCAAAGGTTTACTGAAAGAGAAGAGAGTTAATAATTTGGATAATCAGGATGTAAGTAAGAGAAAAATAAATCATGCATGAAATATTATAGTTAAAGTAAGAAGGTATTTTTTATGACCAAATCTTCGTGATAAGATATGAAAATTTCGTCTAAATTATGAATATTGCTTACCGTGTAAATTAAGTTTTTTTTTTGTAAGTGTTAGATTACGACATTTTGTGTAACTTTACCAAGGCTCTCACTATCACTATCTCAAAATGTCCCCTTAACATTTATTTTCTTTACACGCATACGATCAACAGTAAATAAATTCACAAATTCGCAAATCGCAACACAACACAATTCTCTTATTCTGATATTAGTCTGTGCAATACAAACAAGCTTTTTTTGGCCATCACACACTGTATATTGTGCCAATTGTCAAGTTATAAAATAATCAATTGGAAAACTCAAGTAAACTAATGTCGTGTGCCCTAGTAGAGCGGTTGTGACTTTACTAGAGCTTCTATGGAGATTTTTCGGGAACACGAAAACCACATTATTCCGTCTTAATATATCTTGCCCACCCTTGTGCACATAATACACACTAAAACTCGAAAACAAAGGTGCCATATTTTTAGCAATCGCGGGAAAAAAACCCAACTGTAATTTCGATTTCAACTTTTTGACTCCACATTATTATTACCATAACGGTAAGATAAATGAAAAATAACGTACACCTTTTTTTATTTTATTCAGAATGTATTGAAATAATTCCTCTCAATTCCAACAAAATAAAATTAATCCTATACTGATTTTGTACGCGCTATAATTGCTGAAAAAGAAAAGCACGACCGCGAATTGGATTCCGATAATCCATCCATCCGGCCATAAGTGCTCTTACATATCTGGTTGTACACTATTTATAACACTATTCATCAAGTTACATTAATCCTCAATCAGGTGGTATGGCCTCTATGGCTTTACCCTGTTCAATGGGAAAAAACAATAAAAAAAGAAACCGTCTCATAGCCCACATTCGTTTTGTATGATTCGTAAGCATTTTCGTAAGCTATAGACTCAATTAACAGCTGTAATTATCTTATATTCACATACCAGTCTAAATAAATTTGCATTCTACAAGGCGCTTGTAAGTTCTAATATCCGTAACAAACAATAAACAAACACTTTTATAAACACAAAGAACACAGTACGTGTTTTTTTTTTACTGACTGACAGACAGTGACGTACAAAATTATCGCTTGCGAGTTGGTAGCAAACTCAAATAAATCTTATACAAATAATAACCTATTTTACACATAGGTAGGTATGTCTACGATCATAGATAAAAACCATTATAATATAAAATCTGGTGCCACATGGTCTGCTTGGACGGTAAGGAAACTAAACAACCGAATTGTGCAAAGTATAAAATGAAAATAATAGTATAGAATAATAGGGTAGTTTATAAAGTTAAATTAAGGTGCAATGTAAAAATATAACGAAGTCACTTGCTCTCCCGGTAAATTTTACATTTTTGGATATACTACCACATCCAAATCTTTCATTGGACTAGGTAATTAATCCTTGCGAATAGAACTGTCAAATTTTATATACATACTGTTTTAGCTCAGAATCAGAATCAGAAGCTTTATTGACAAAACTGTGTACATAGATGTTAAATATCAAGTCAAGTTTCAACAGTTTTACCCTAGTCGGGCGTACAATATCATGTGCGACTTGGTACAGATACATAATGTTGCAAATGTAAAATGCATAAGTCTTTTAATTTTATGCACTTTACATTTGAACTTTTAATGTTATAAAATCCATTATATAAACCAAGTAGAATAGTAATATTAAATACTATCAATATTGTTATCTGAATAGAGATGACTTTAGACTTTTCAATTCAATTGGTAGATGGTTATAAGTTTTAATAGCACTGTAAAAAGAACCTATCGAAACATTTAAGATGTTTCGGTATAATGAAGTACACGGGCCTAAGCCAAGTGTGCTTCATTTTGTGAAGGTTGACTGTTTAAATCTTCCAGTAAGAATGTTCTTACAATGCGACACGTGTTTAATATTGCCGCTTTTTGTATAGCCATGTAACCATTATTATTATTTTATTGTTCCGCACGTCCAAGAGTGGTAACTCCACGATATTCACTAGGAGTTCATAAAGTGTTGCTAGCTCTTGTTTTGATATCTCCGGGCCAAAATATTGAATCCTTCGTGAAAGAAACAGAAAGATTATTTGCACCCAATCGAAGCGGTTCAAAACCAGGGGGCTGGCAAATGCAAAGAAAAATCTTTAATACTTACTACTTGAGCTATGTTTAATGCAAACAGGTATATCTTGTTTGTACAATTATTACGTAAGATGCCACAACAGACATGCACACAGTCCTGATGTAGTTGGGGTTATAGTATATACTTACCAGAAATATGGTAAAGTAAAGTAAATTGTATCAGAGCTCCCGATTTTACTCTTACTCTTCGTGGTAAAGGTCAATTTATCACAAACTTGTCGGATTGTATCAACAGGTTTATATTTCTAGGACTAAATTTCGGCAGGTATCCTATAGAACCCCCTAATAAATAAAAAATATAATAACATGGTTGTTGTTGCTTTTAGCTTCGTAGTTGGTTACATGTAGTTATCCAACTCATAAGTGAAGGAAAAAAATGCAATCATAATTATTAGGTCACCACCGGTAATTTCCAACAGATAGTTGTGTGACTTTTCCGTATAAGAAAAAGTCCTTCCTTCTGGGGCCTGATTCGCGATGACCACATAAACACGTAACGCGGGTTTGTTACGTTAAGCTCGTGGTAAAACCTTTGAACAACATTCACGAAGTCAACGTCAAATTTTATATCGTGCAGTGGCACGAACCATGGTAGGTAAGAAACCAATGGAGATGCCCTTTCATTTTATACTTACATTTACTTATACAAATATGATTAAAATACGACAGATAGAGTGAAATATGAACTTGTCTCTTTTTTTCTTATGTACCTTTCTATTTGTAAGAAAGAAATCATAATATTTTACTTTTTGCTTATTATGGCAATATTTTCTAGTGACGTAGTAAAAGAATAGGTGAGTGCCATGTTCGCCATTTTAAGCGACAAGTTTCATTGTAGTTTCGTTGACGAGTGGATGTAATTTTTTTGCATTAACTAACTTTACGAGAAAATTACAAGGCATTTCCGTGAAATATTGTGTGTGAGTGTTTTAAAACTGTAAATCAACATGCCTTTGTGTTGTATAAAGAAATGCGGAGCTAGAAAGAGCAAAAATCAACCTCAAATGTCTCTGCACAGGTTAGTTCTTGTTTTTCGAGCAAAAGAACATTTAATCCATTAAAATACCAACGAAAGTTGATTAATTTACGTGAAGTTAGTGTAAAGTATAGGTATTTTGATTTATTTCCGGATTGTAGTTCAATATTAACATGTTTCCAAAAGATTATTTGTTTACAATCTACGTCATAGCAGAATAGTGATGTACCGTTGCCATATCGTACTTACACTATGTGATACTAGTATTATGTTTTATATCAGAAGTCTTGACAATTACTGACAATTACTGAACTGAATATGATGAAACTTATACTATTTCCAAATTACAAATTAATTGCTATTTTTTCTGTAGGTAATTATAACTACATTACTTAACATAACGTATATAGATGATTGAATTTATTATCAATTTCTTTTCAGGATGTCCAATTAGAAAAGTTTAGGGGTTTAAGAGAAAAATGCCTCAAACAAGAGCGAAAAATCAAATGCCTTAAGGAAAGGATTCATAAAAGAAATAAAAAATTGCTAATTTAAAGGACATCATAGATGATCTACGAAAGCAAAATTAAATCAACACGAAACATTGACTTTTGATGGACTTGGACTTTTTAGAAGGACCACAAGACTACTTAAAAAGACAAATTAATAAGAGGTTTCCATGTACCTAGGAAATACTCCGAAGAAGTTATGAAGTTTGCCTTGACGTTATATTTTCTATCGCCTAAGGCCTATAATTATATAAGACGAAGTTACAACATATGTTTACCTCATACAAGAACTTTGTGCAAATGTTACCAACATTTAAACTGCGAACCAGGATTTACAAAAGAGATACTTTTGATCATGGTAAATTAAAGAGTTCCTGTGTGATAATTAAAAACTGTAATTAATTAAAAAATGACAATACATACCTCGAGGACCAAGTCGCTGCCATCAGCTAGTATGTAATATATGTATATGTATGAAATATTCAAGCTATAATTGTATGTATAACTTAGTTGATATACATTACCTATACGTCGTTTATATGTCGATATATTTGTGTGAAAAAATTGTCATAACTTTAAACGTTTTCTCTTGGTGTACTAATCATATTCTATCGGTTTTTATTAAACCCCTTATTAACACAGGCTACTTTTTATTAATATAAAGAATTTATAATTCATCCAAAGCGATTCGAACGTGAAAGAGCAACAATCATACATACTTATAAACTTTCATGTTTTAAAATTTAATTAAATCGACCGTACAAACAAAAGTTGGTCATATTTGTATTACAATGTTAATCCTTATCCATTTCTTTTTCATTAATGATGTTTATTTGGAAGCAAAATACTTTTTAATTAATTCGAATCGGACATTTAGTTTAGATTTTATGAGTATATAAATCAACAACCGGTTCTAAGCAACAAAATGCTAGTTATAGTTTAGAAGTGGATAGCAAAGCAGGAACTCTAGTAGTAATGGTGGCCGGGTATCTAAGTAGGTACATTTAGCCTAAATTATTCTTATAATAACCCGTGCGAAGCCGGGACAGGAGTCTAGTAACTTATATAGCTTTATCTAGTATGACCAAATATATACGACTCTCGTATAGTATCGATACTGATCGAACCAATATTATACAGCACTAGCAATGGCAACCATCTTGTGCGACAAAATTTACTGTAGGTATGCACCCATATTTTGTAGGTATTTCAAGTCCATACATAGAAGTCAATGGCACGAACGCCCTCGTTTGTCAGCTGTCAATTTAACGTGTTGCTTGCCGGCGTGTAGCTTCGTTTTAATCGTTTCGATTATAACAATATTATCAGTAAAATTATTTTAATAAGTAAACTAAATAATTAACTAAAGGTAAATAGAAATACATTGCGTGACGATATAAAATTACATTTACATAAAACTTAGTTTTATAAACATGTACGAAAATGGTGAATATATTTGTTGTGATTTGAGTGTTTACTTTTATACTACGTTATTTTTATATTCAAGATGAGCCGCAGTAGTAAAGCCACAGCAGCCCAACTCAGCTAAGTGGAAACAGGTAAATGCTATATTGTTTTTGGTTGTGTGAAATCAGTTTTATGGTTAGCCAAGGAATCTTTAAAAATTTTGTTTATTACTTATTTTAGGCGTGGCGTGATTTGAGGAACAATATAAAAAAAAAGTGTCTCATAATCACAGGGAATTTAGGGGTACGGCCCCGCCAGTACTGGCAATGGTCCTTCGACCATAAAAGAACTGACAGAGGTGGAGGAGTCAGTGTACTCCATAATGGGTCCTGTGGCTGTCTTCGGTATAGAAGACGTCATAACAACTGAGGTAAATTTCTGATGTGTTGTGTGAGTGTATATTCTTACAATAAATAATATTTATCTTTAATCTGTATATCTGACACTTATTTTTTGATTTTTTAAGCCTCCCGTGAACACGAAGTGGCCAGGACCCTCGGGCAGCTCTAAACTAGAGCCTGAGCCTGAAGCCGAAGGAGTACTTTCGCCGGTGCTGTTTTTTGAGGCTGAAATGGAGCCCTCCGAGCCTCCAAACCAACCCTGCCAGCCTGTACCACAGCCCGCCCAGCCCCTAACTACTCCTTTAACACCCAAGCGCAAGCGCTCTCGTGTAGTGACTGGACATGGTATGATGCTAAAGATAATATTTTACAAAGATATAATACATAAATATTTCTGTACAGAAAATATAAAACAGTTTTAATTTTAGATAATTTAGAGAATAGACTACTTAAAATTGAAGAAGATAAAATCCATATTCAAAAAGAAAGGAATGAGATTGAAAGGCAAAAATTAATAAAGCAGGATGAAACTAATCAATTAAAGAAAGAAAAAAATGCAGTACTACACAGGTAAAAAAATATTTTAAGATCATTCCACTTGTAATTTATCTTACAAGCGACTAAATAATACTCTCAATCTTTTGTCTAAATTTTTACAATAAACTATTGTTTTTATTTTCTGAGCAGGGGCCTGATTTGCCATGACCACTTAAACACGTAACGCGGGCTTGTTACGTTATGCACGTGGTAAAACCTTTGAACAATATTCACGAACTCAACGTCAAATTTTATATCGCGCAGTGGTACGATCGCGCTCGTTTGTCAGCTGTCAATTTAACATGTTGCTCTCCGGCATGTTAGGTATGATTTTGACCGAATTATGAGATTTCTAATAATTTATTCACGTAATCCGTTCCTATTATTCTGGCTTTGTAAATTTCTGTCATGCTCGTAGTGCGTTGAGCTAGCGTAGTGATTGCGGTCTCCAAAATAAATCCCCCAGAGGGACATACGTATGTTCCTCTGTAAGAAGGAATGGACATATTTATTTTACAGAATGTACATATTACGATTACTTATTGATGATTATTTTCTTAATGAATAAAAGAAAATACAGCTTTAACTCCATATTTTATTGAAATAAACATAGCCTAACATTCCTATACACATGTTATACACTACGCTACTTCGAACTACGTTTCAACTTGTTACATTTCAACTATGAAGTCTCGTCGAACATTCGATACATACAACAATTACTTCATCCAATGTTTTACAAGACTAAAGTTTAAATAGGTATTTAATGTAAGTTTGCATGTATCGATTGATATATTTGTCATTGTTGAGTTTATCGGCATCCACAAATTCTTGCATGCACTAATTTGCATTTGATAGCTTGCTATTTTGCGCCAGCTATTTCGTTTTCCCATGCTTTTATACTTATATCTCCGTAAGATGAGACATTTTAATATTAGGTATCACTAGTAGACATACCTATATGTAACTTGGAATGTAGAAAACGGATCTGCGGATTCCCGAGGAACCGACTGTAAAATTGTTCTCGCCTTATCTGCTTCTTATGTAAAAAACCATTTGATTTAATTTATAATTATACATATTTAGATAGATAGATTCTTGGTTTATGGCTTCTGTGAATTATACATATTTCGTTGTTGTTGATTTTAAAACAAGATTGTGACTCACAGCATAATGTCAAATCACTTGACTATTTTACTGTCATAACGAAGTTCACAATTTCGTTCAAAACTATTTGGCAAAAAGTTTCGATTCATTAAAAGGAAGTAGAAAGTAACAGTTGTTTTGGGCAGCCCTAAAGTACTTTAAACTTGCTTGAGTGCGGCATTTTTGACATATTTACCTGCTCTTACAAAAATATGCAAGTAGGTACAATACACCAAAACAAAATACGCGAAAATGAACTTTTCGTGTGAATTACTTAACTAACTAACTGCTCGATCGAGAGCAGCATAAAAACTTTTATAAAGATAATAAGTAAATGTGTGGGTAACTTTGAATAATCATAAGTAAGCTCTGCAAGGTTTTGTGATACATGGCGGAACCCTGCACGGGACCACTGCAACTTGTATTGTACTGCCTGTTGGCAGAAACCGGCTAACTGCTCGTTTAATAGTAGCATAAAATCTTACCCAAAAGCGGGTAGTTAATAAGTAGTAGGTAATTTTGGTTACTTACAAACAAACCCTGCGAGGGTTTGTGTTTCATGACGGACCTTTGCGAGGGCCTCTGCATTATGAATTATTCGCTGCTTGTAAGGCACAAGCAGCTAACAGCTCGTTCAAACGCGGCATAAAATCTTTCCTAAAAGCGAGCAGTAAATATGGAGGTTATTTTGGTTGCTCATAAGCAAACACTGCGAGGGTTTGTTATACATGGCGGACCCCTGCAAGAGGCCGCTACATCATGGTTTGTTCGCTGCCTGTAAGGCAAAAGCAGCTAATTATACTCGTTCAAAAGCGGCATAAAATCTTTCCTAAAAGTTAGTAGTAAATATGTAGGTAATTTTGGTTACTCAAAAGCAAAACCTTGCGAGGGTTGCAGACATACATGGCAGAACCCTGCGAGGTAGGGTCCGTTGCATCATGGTTTATTCATTGTCTGTAAGGCAGAAAGCGCCGACTGCTCGTTCAAGAGCGGCATAAATCTATTCCAAAAACGAGTAGTAAATATGTAACTGACTTACACTTGTAATTACTGACTTGTGTACTTGCGTAACTTAGATAGGCAAACCCAGAGGTTTGTGATACGTAGCGGACCCCTGCGAGGAGCCGCAGCATCATGGTTTATTTGCTGTATACAAGGTAGGAACAGCTATCTGCTCTTTCAACAACGGCATTAAATATTTTCCAAAAGATAATTATGGTTACTCAAAAGGTCAATCCTTGCTGTTTGTGCTGCTTAGGATCACTGCGAGGGGCCGCCGCATTGTGGTTTATTTGCTGCTTGCGAGGCAGGGCAGAAATATTTTATTTTTGGGCGAACAAATAATTTCTCTCTCGAACGCGAGCAACAGTGATATTTTTCCAAGAGGCAAGCCTCTGCGGTAGCAGAAAGAGTAAAACTGTGGCTACCCAAGTTAGCGGGCCTCTGTAAATACTTACCTTTGTGCCAGAATTCAAAACGCCAATGAGTAAAATAACGAGCGAACTAATATGGCCGCCGATCTACCCAGGTGGAAGTGACGTCAGATAGAAGGCGTGGCTTAATGAAAGCGGGAAACGAATAGCCTCTCTCATTATAAAGCTTCGAATAAGGTCCAGTCAAATTAATAGATTTGAAGAAGAATCTTTCACCATCGATAATTTTTCGTCAATTAAACTCCATCAAAAACATTACATGTACAAAAATGCACTAGTCTCGCAGTGTACATTTTCTGGTGTAATAAGTTGTGAAATCTAATGCAAACCAAGTCGAATAATTCAGTATCTGTTTTTCTATGGGAGAAACTTTTAAACTACTTTGTCATAAATAATAGGTAGGTACCCTGCTTGTAAGCTAATAAAATTTTAAACTAACTACATAAATATTATTAATATTTATTTCTTTTATAAATATAGTGACTTGGCAAACGCACACACACATGTATGCCTTTATTAGTCACAAAAATTTGGGTTTCTAGCTTCTCCAGCAACGAAGCTACGGGGTCGAAAATGATTCGAACTGCTTCGAGAAAAGGATGCTATCTTGGGCCGTGCCTTTGTTTTGTCCGACTTTTCACTGTCATGTACACAGATCTATATCGGTTCAGTAGTTTTTTTTTATCAAAGTAACTTTTAATATTATTTGCATCATATAGATGACGTCCTGTTTTATACCGACTTCCAAAAAAGAGGAGGTATTCTATTCGACTGTATTTTTTATGTATGACTGTATTTCTTGAAGACAGGTGAACCGATTCGGATTTTTTTGTTGAAAGGTAAGGTATATGTGGTCCCATTTTAATTGTAACAAGATGGTTCAGAGGTTTGATATTTTAATGTTGAACTGAAAAAGCTTTACCGGTTCCTGCCGTAATGGAAGTAGGTAGTCACTTTTTAAAGTACTATTTGTGCTCGTATATCAAGACTTGCCTTATTTGAGAGTCTACTAACCGTGTAATGCTACGTTACTATAAATACTAGCCGTTACCAGCGACTTAAGCAGGTAGGTACATTTCTGTAGTTTTTTCGATAAACAAATAGGTAGTAAAGTATTTTATTATGGAAACCTTTTATTGTATGGATTTATTCGAACCTGAGCGGGATCTCTCGCATATAGGTGTATAATTATTTATTAAATTATATCACTATCTGGAAAACATCTGTGGTCCACGCGGACGGAAGTCGCGGCTTAGAAAAATATATAGGTAGGAATTTTTGCTACTATAATCTTTCATGTAGGCGTTGAAATTTTCATTATGCGTATTGCTATTGAATATTTTCAAGCCTGGAAATTATCATTAGCTACTCCAACAAATCAAAGGTCTTCCACTTCATTTAATACCATACAACCTATGTTTCGTAAAAAAAAAAAACAAACATAGTTGCTTTTACATTTATAATATTAGTAGGGAAGTAGGGGTAGGATTGTATAATGCCGTTATTATTCTAGTTTGTGATTTCCGTCGTATTTATGTAAGACTTCATACGGCGGAACAATTACTTACCGTGATTGTCCTATTGCAGTCGATTCACAAGTCAGCTGAGCCTAGGTCGGTGGTAGGTTGAATTATATAGTCAAACTACAGTTACAGTGTCAAGAAATTTTTAAATTATTAATTGGCACATCGTTAGAGCGCTCGGTTGCTCAAGTTGATAGTGGTATAAGCAAGAACGAGATGGCGCGATAATGGAAGTTGTGTGATTAAGCTTGTTTTATTTATTTTCTAATGAAATAAAAAAACTTGTTTATTATTGGTAGGTCATAATTTAATGCAGTTTTTTTTCATTAAACATTTGCTCCTGCTTTTACTTATTAATATGACAATGGAATATTGTTTGATAACTAGATTATTCTATTCTGTGAAACTATTTTAAACAACTTTTATATTTTACCAGCAATTTGTACAAGATACTTCAAAACTATTTACTATTACTTCAAAAAACGTATGCATGACTATATTAAGTTCCGTTCATATTATAAGGTACTAAAACATACATTTCAATATTATAGTGATTACTGATTAGCATATTATAATTTTCGGAACATTGTTGAAAAAAGTCGTCTTGTCGTGGACAGTTTTATACAGCCTATATTGTTTTATACTTGTGATAGTCACTCCGTTACTCATAAAAATGTGCTCAATCTTCAGCGCAATTATAATTAATTTATAAATAGTATGTAGATATTTTAATTTTACTAGCGTATATATTTAAGTAACTGATCGGAGCGCTTATAGCATATTTTTATGAGTTTGCGGGTGTTTACTAACAGTTTTAGCAGATGTTTAAGATGAACATTTTATAGATAAATTACAATTGTATTTGGGTTGCAATAATTCCATACATTAATGCCACCTGAAACTGCGCCCCTTTTCACACTGATAATATTATGCAGCAATACAAACTGTGTTTTCACGGTTGTGTTGTTTTTCAGTAGATTAATGTCATCTGATTAGGGAAAACATCTATTAGCCTAACTATTTGACATTCCGATAATGCAGATTCTCATTTCTTTACCATTACATAGTATGAATATATATTTGGTAATGTCCCCAATCGAAGGCATTGACTCAATCTTGCAGGTACAGATAATCAAGAACCTGTCACAAAATTTGAAAAGGATGAACAGTACTTGCTTGTATGCAACAATTTATTGACAATAACATTGACATATTAGCACGATGTCAAATGCCCAGGCATATTTATAGCAAATGGTTTTAGGGTAAGATTCTTCCATTTCATTTAATTCAAGCTAGTTTATAATCAATTAAGAAAACATTTCCGTGATAAAATTTTTGGAAATAAATGATTAATTGACAGTAAATTACAAACTGTCAAAAGCCATTTACCAAATACATATATTAATGACAGGGCCCCATACATAACATCATAAGACATGTATGCATGAAATGTTACAGGGATGTGTGTTCTCGGCTTTAGCCCGTAAAAGGCTGAGTCGGAATGGGTCACAGTTTCAGGTCGGTTATTAATCACCAACAGGTCCCACTTACGTCATATCATATAATAAAAGCTGTGTTGCAACACCGATATTCTACAACAGAAACACAAACAGCACTTGTCGACACATAATGGTCAATTTGACTAAAACAAATATTGAATATAAATAAAAAATATGAAACACAGACCGAACTTATTATTTTCAATGGCAACCAATTTTAAATAGAGTCGCCTTATTAAAATACCAAAGACAAACATAACAATAATTTCACTTTTAATAAAAATAACATTATACTTTTTTATATTTTGAACATTTATATGGTGTTTTTCAGTACTGTTGAGCATAAGAGCCGCAGCGAGACGTCGTAGGTCGCTACCACAACAATGCGTTATACATAATGAATAAACACGCGCGGTGCAGAGGCCGAGCCTCCTACTTACCGACATGTCAGGATTCACTCGCACGAATAACGAAAAAGCCAGCGTTGACGCTATCTGCTACACTTGCCTTCATTAATTAACTCTTAAACTAGAGCGCGACAAGCATATCTTAGTACGCAGCGAAACTCGAAACTGAAGCAAATTGTATGTAAAATATGTGTATAAATATATACCATAAACAATAAATATACAAACAATTACATTCCGCTTGGTTTTGATCAATATCGCGCGTTTGGATACATTTCTCGCACTGTGAGTCATATTTGTGCCAACATTATGTCATATTTGCTTGTGATATGTGGTAAGTTTATTGTTGTTTCTAATAAATTTGAATATGTGTGATCAAAAGCCAATAAAAAACGGAGTATCACAATGATTTTCTTCTGCGACTTTGAGCTAGAACCAAATCAATAACACCAATTGATCCACATTACACTAAAGCATTTGACTTTATAATTTATAATAATTCGCCATCGCTAGCTTCAACTTTATTGTGCTGACAATCCGTTAAGACCCGTAATTGCAGTCTACTAGTAATTTAATTCCTTCAGTCATACAATATTATAAAGTTTACTTTGAACTGTCTAAAATGTCTATATTATGCGCTATAAGAGGCGGGCGCCCCTATCTCGTACGAAGCTCAATAGATAAAGATAAAGCGCTCCGTCTCGGTGTGCGTCGTTTATATCTGTAGACGTATAGGACCGACGGACAACATGCTGAGAGCGCATACACATTAGGCGATTCAGTTGCGTGGTAGCAGCTTCACTTTACATTATTGCCAATGCTCCTCAGCCGCGCTGCTAAATCGCTGATGTGAAAGCGCTCTAATACGAAAACCTGTCAATGAATCGGGGCAAGTGTGTTTGACATAGCTTATACGCGTCATTACACTTTCGAGGGATCGTTCGGCGCTGTCCGCGTCGCATGATCGCAACCTGGCTTGTGGTTGCGTTGTTCGCTTATTGCTTACGTCACTCTGTAGCAGTTATTGCTGTCAAATCACTTATTATTTCTACTACACAAGGCAACGTTTTATTCACATAATCAGCCATCGAGATCACGGCGCGGACATCGCCGGCACCGACAACTTACAATGTTAACAATAAATAGCTAATTAAAACCTAATCGAAACAATGTATTCCATTTAAACATTGTCTATGAACTAATGAGATTTCTATTCATCTGCATTTACAATATCAGTCGCTAGTCAGTTGTCGATAGATATAGTCAGCGAGAGAGAGGGGCGGGGCGGGGGGAACCTCAGGGGGAGGGAGAAGTAGCGAGTAGAGTAATATCGAGAATATTTCAACATAAATATGGAATGTAGCAAACACTCAATTGAAAAGACCCTCGGATTTCGGCGTCGGCCATAGTACAATCTTATGTTAAATTAGAGACAATATTTACAATAAAATAGTAACTATGCGTAAATTAATATTCCTCGCGTTTACTGTACTGATATGCATTCTCTTTACACGTAACTATAAATAAATATAAAAGTTGTTTAAACACAGGTTTACAGATGCCGGATAGAAACATAGATAGGTGAGTCGTACACATACACGAACGTCACGTCACGTCACGACACGACACGTCCACTGTCCGTCCGCGCCCTCCACCACTCTCACAACACACAGTACACGACATCCTCCACTCCAACGCACAATCCAAAGATTCATTAAATATTATTATATACTTTAATTGTTTCTATTTGAATTAATTTTACCTAAGACGACATACTCCAACGTGGACTTCGTAACGTTATATCATTCGTTTATTTTATTTCAGTCTTAGTGATCGCTTGTCAAGCGTGTGGCGAGCGGCGACGCTCGTCACGTCGCAATAAATAAATAGCGAGTGTATAATACTCCGGGAGCGTGTCCCGAGCGCGATCGTCCCGATAATGGAATGTAAGCGTGATATGTGGCGGGCGGGTCGGCGCGGGCGTCACGCGTCGGGCGGCGGCTGGTGCGGCGCGCGGCGCGGGACCATCACGCACGGCGGCGGCGCGCCCGCGCCCGCCAGGAACGGAGGCGGCGGCCGTGCGCCCATGCGCACCCACCACCGTGTCGCCTTCTGCAGGAGCCCCACCTTCTTGTCGGAGGCGGCGCGGCGCGCACACGCACCCGCGCCGCCGCCGACACCGCCCGCCTCGCACCCGCCCTCGCCGCCGTCGCCCGCCCACGAGGGCACGTCGCTCACGCACTTGTTGGGCGGCGGCTGGAAGCTGCTCCTCGTCAGCTCGGCTTGCTGGAACACAACAGACACTGTTATCAACTCAAGTAGACGTAATGTACTGTCTATGTAGCACTCTCTTAATAGTAACAACATGACGGGCGAGTCGTAAGCTTAATCGTGATAGAGGGTGAGATTCCGATAGGTATCCTATGTAATTTATTCGATAATATAGCCCATTGAACTAGATCACATACTATGGCAAGTAACATACAATAACCCTATAGATGTTGATGTGCAGATACTGAGTATATATAGGATATTGCACTGCGCCAGTCATCCTGTGGTATTGATATGATATTGATATTACAACACTTGTTTGGAGAAATCTTCCAAAAGAGTTTTGAAACTCGTCTCACGTCAGAATCGATGCTGCTGTTTAACTGTTCATCTTTATGAACGACATCTTTAATAAAGCAAGTACCTAACAGCTCCACGATACCATGATATAATACATACATCCTAAGATAGCTTGACATATAGCTTGATAAGGCTGTTCTCAGATGGCTAAATTTTGATGCAAGTTTTCGTATAACGATTCTACATATCTCTGCATTTTTCTAACACGCGCGAGATAAATTAGTTTTCTGAGTTTTACCACTGAAATCACACTCAGACACTCTAGTGTCACTCGTGAGCGACTCACATCAGGAAGTAGACAAATAGTTAATCAAGTGGTAGTAAATAGTCTATAAGCTTTACCACTACAATCACTCTCATAGACACTCTAGTGTCACTCGTGAGCGACTCACATCAGGAAGTAGACAAATAGTTAATGAAGTGGTAGTAAATTAGTCTATGAGGTTTACCACTGAAATCACACTCAGACACTCTAGTGTCACTCGTGATCGACTCACGTCAGGAAGTAGACAAATAGTTAATCAAGTGGTAGTAAATTAGTCTATGAGGTTTACCACTGAAATCACACTCAGACACTCTAGTGTCACGCGTGAGCGACTCACATCAGGAAGTAGACAAATAGTTAATCAAGTGGTAGTAAATTAGTTTATGAGGTTTACCACTGAAATCACACTCAGACACTCTAGTGTCACTCGTGAGCGACTCACGTCAGGAAGTAGACAAATAGTTAATCAAGTGGTAGTAAATTAGTCTATGAGGTTTATCACTGAAATCACACTCAGACACTCTAGTGTCACGCGTGAGCGACTCACATCAGGAAGTAGACAAATAGTTAATCAAGTGGTAGTAAATTAGTCTATGAGGTTTACCACTGAAATCACACTCAGACACTCTAGTGTCACTCGTGAGCGACTCACATCAGGAAGTAGACAAATAGTTAATCAAGTGGTAGTAAATAGTCTATGAGGTTTACCACTACAATCACTCTCATAGACACTCTAGTGTCACTCGTGAGCGACTCACATCAGGAAGTAGACAAATAGTTAATCAAGTGGTAGTAAATTAGTCTATGAGGTTTACCACTGAAATCACACTCGGACACTTTAGTGTCACTCGTAAGCAACTCACATCAGGAAGTAGACAAATAGTTAATCAAGTGGTAGTAAATTAGTCTATGAGGTTTACCACTGAAATCACACTCGGACACTTTAGTGTCACTCGTGAGCGACTCACGTCAGGAAGTAAACAAATAGTTTATCAAGTGGTAGTAAATACCTGATAGGGCACTCTGAGCTGCAGGTGCGCGTCCTGCCCGTACTCTCCATCGGGCAGCTGTATACTGGGCGGCAGGCCCAGTCGCTCGGCGGCGGCGGCGGAGCGCGCACGCGTCTCCTGTTCCACCATCTCCTGCAGGCGACCCACCATCGCCTGCAACCGCTGCTGCTTCTCCCATTCCCTAGAATATTTATAAAATACTGCTTGTCGTTAACGTTCAAATGTTTTGTGGCTTTTACATCATCTAAAGCTCCTTCATAGACGACAGTGAAAACGTTTCCATTGAAAAAAAAAAGATTCGCTTTCGCCTGTTTTTCTGCCTACATCGCGTGAAAGCAGGATCACTGGATTTTTGTTTAAAGGGCCTATTGAGGGCATTAATGATGCTGGCATCATAATGCCCTCAATAGGCTCAATAGGTAATCTGCTGTTTTAAGCTTATTAAAGCTTAGATCTAGTGGCATTTAAGCAACATATCGAGGTGTCATTTTATCTCGTAATGTACAGTTGCAACAAGTTACTGTCAAAGTTATATGTAGAGAGATTATTGACTTTCTGGTTTAAAGTGATGAAAATCCCATAAACTTAAAACTTAAACTTTGTATCCTATTTTAGCTTAAATAAATGATGATACCGCGGTTGATAGAATTTCTTATGGAGACTTAGCATATTATATATTAAATGGATACAGTATTCAATATGCCCCATTGGGTACATACCCATATAATGTGATACACAAGTGAGTGAGTTATATTGGAGGTACTTACAATGTGGAATGGTGGTGCCTGTGATCGTGCCGTAGACGCGCCCCCCCCGGCGCGCCCAGCCGCTCCATTCCCGCGCACCCCGCCACTTGTACCGAGAGCATCTGCAAGTCACAGCACACTGCTCTCACTTATGTGGTCATCCTCAATCACATTACAATATACATAACAGAACAAGGTCTTATTTCACAAAAATCACGCTAGTTATTCGATAGTTAATGGAAATTTGTGTTTCCTCTGTCGCCAGCTTGTTGCTGCATACCTAGTGCTTGGTGTACCTGTACTTCCCTTTCCTACAGCTAAAAGCTAAAAGGGGGGCTTATCCCTGGCCACACTAAGTGGTTTAGATATCCTAATTACCCAGCTTGCAAGGCAAGGCCTGCGAACCACGAATTTCTATAATTATTTCGAAAAATTCTGAATGGCAATTCGGATGAATTTCATGCTGTATGGTACCAGAGAACAGAAATAGTGCAAACAAGAAAATTTGACAAAAGTACTGCCGCCGGCTGAATTTGTGTAAAGGCTCCACGTATATAATGTAATGCAAGTATGTATCGCTATATAAGATCGTATTTTAGCGATAAGACCGCCTATTGTGCCATATTATTTCTTTTTTTTTATTCTTTTAGTGTTGTATTTTTGTGGTGACAACAAAGAACTATTGTATTGTATGTACTATAAATTTCCGAGTTCCTACTCAGCTACTTGGGCGTTATCGTTAAAAGAAATGTTTAATCCAGTCAACTGTATTAGTACCTACCCAGCAGTATGGCATTAGCGGGTAGTGCCAGTGTGGTTTGGGCTTTACAATAGATATAACATAATATATGTGTAGGTAAGTTGACATTAACTTTATTTTTTTAGTAGCTTTCAATTTAGTTCGCAAGGTTAAACTATATAGGCAAAGATAATTATATATAAATTTACTTAATTATAATCAATATATCTATTTTGATATAAGAATTACCATTTGAAGGTGTTTTATAGAACTCCCACTGAATAGAAATACAGATTGTAACTAAACTATAATCATTTTGCTAATGTGTAGGGGGGTTTATATAGTAGGCATCTTTGAATATACTTACCGTTTTTATTTATACAACATCGTAGTCTTTATTACAAAGGAAATATAGTACCTGAGTAGATTTGTTTATCATTGAAGAGCACAAGGCATGCTACTTTGTTAATTAATTAAAGCATGAAACAACTCTCCAACAGATTCTACTAAATCAGACCTTATATACAAACATATTAAGACAAAGAACTGAGTGTAGAGATTAATCGGTGTTTGTACTACACACTTAATTTTATTTTTAAAAGGTAAATATTAGATTAAAATATTGTTTAGGTACCTACATCCTTTCCATATCTCAAAACTAGTAAAATGGCAAATATCATTGTCTGTTTTATATCTTGTACTATTATCAATTTTTCATATACTCGTACCTACTGCTATGTACGCACCATATATACATTATAACAACTATATATCTACAGCTGTAGATTAAAATTTTAGTACACTATTCAGGGGTATCAGCTAAGAGTGTTCTAAGTCGATAAGAGACCAGTATCCTCATTATTAAAAATAACTTTTACTATGGATTATCTACGAAATAAGAGCTTCTTATATTCATAGTCTAAGTTATCTTCATAGCTAAAATCCTCGATTATAACAAGCAAAATCACCAGTTACACAAAACACAGTTTACTAAGCAATACTATATGTGTAGTATTTTTATTAAAAAGTAACTTCTTATTTGATTTTATAAATACTATGTATGCTGGTGACACGTAAATAGCATGTTGAACATTAGTGTGTGTATGAGTTGAAAGTTCCAGTATATGACAAGTGTTAGGTACTTGTGAGTTCTGTGAGGGTATCAGTAAACATGTTGTCTGTCTGCAGTCTACAGCCAATCACCCTTATCAGTGACACACTATCAAGTGTTCTTATCAGTAACTGTCCTGTTCCCTAGCTTATTATTTCCAAGAAATTTGGTATACATTGCATGAGATATACTTTTGCCTTAGAAATCAGTTTACATCTCTAGGAACATTTTTATTTAATATTATGGAACAGGGAGAACTACCTAGCAGAAAATAAGCTTCAATTTTCTCCATAGAGAGAACTCCCCACCTCCCACTCTTTAACTAGAAAAGAAAAATATGCAACTTAATTATTTTAGGCTCAATTAATATTTAGGAAGCCTACTTGTTTTATATTAGCCTAATAAGGTAATTTTTATTAGTTGTAACCAGTAAATAACTACTACATTAAAAAAATATATACAAGGGGCTTCAAAAAGCATTTTGAGAGTGGATCTCAATTGAGGTTTTGGTTTTAATATAGATATAGATATAAATAAAAGCTATTCAAACATTTTTTGAGTAACAATCACTTTGATTTTTTGCTAAGAAATAGTCTGAGGTCCAGAGAGTGTTGTAGGCTATATTTTATAAATCTCTTGTTTAGTTTCACTGACTTCTCTAAATAAATCTTCATTTGCTAAATATTCTCCCTTATTAGGTATACACTTCTTATAACTGTGACAATAACAAAGGTTACATGCAATATTTACACTTGTTACTAATGGACATATGTTTTTTTTCTGTCAGTTGACACTCGATGCATGTAATTCATTTACAGTAATGCTCGAATTTGAGCTGCGGTCAATAGACTCCTTATCACACTGTTTAGTATGTGTTCAAAATGGTAAAGAGTATGTGCGTGAGTGTGTATCAATCACTAGTTAACTGTGGAACAACTGGCATATTTCAAAGTAGTTTGTAAGAGGAAAGTTATGTTTTGAATTATATTGCAGGATAGCTGATGTGGGTAAACATAATTATACACATAGACATCTTTTTGCTTTTTCACTTAATTATTTAGAAGATGATATTGGGTGTCAGAAAACAAAGGCTATCTATTCATAACCTTTGACAGCTTTAGATAATAAAGAGCATTAGATCATTACTTTGGTCTGCATCAACATCAATGTTGATTGTTATAACCACTTGCAATACTTAATTACTATCTATTGCTTCTAAATCAGTTAAGTAAATCTAAGTTTGTGGCTGATGTGAAATAGATAATAGATATTTATATAGATTGAATCCTGTCTGACTAATATTTGCTATCAATAAACATAGATCTTAAACTGCTTAACCTAGGGGCACAAAATTTTAAAGGTCTTTATTATAAGGTGTTGGGGTGTAATAAGAAAGAAGTTTTAACCCCTGAGGTGGTCATATGAATTTCTTTATATTCAATTTTAAGTCATGGGCAAAGCCGCAGGTGATACCTACTAGTAGATAATACATGATGCATGCAATGAGAATATAGGAAAGTGCTGAAATATATTGAACAGCGCAAGACAATAAAAACAGATTAATAGGACTAAATGCATAGAAAATAATAGATAACATATTAACACTGATATAGTCTGTTAATGAGTAATAACTCACATTTCTTGTTTTGAATTTGGTTATCACTTTCATGTATCTATTAGTTACATTAGCGTATTCCCATGAAACTTATTGATTGATGAAATATTATTTAGTACCCATTATTAAAAATAGTATTATTGATACAGTAGTATTCGTAACATGCTATAAAGTTGACTTGTTTGTTTTTATTTACATAGTATGAGAAAATTAAGTAATAGGATGTAAATAGGTGTAGTTTTCTTGGATTTAAAGAACTAAGTGAATGAAGAAAATTCTCACTGAGGAATATATAGCATTTGGTGAATATATGACTGTAATGATGAAGTTTACATGTAGCTTATAGGTACCTACGTTTGTGAAAAGCATATTTAAGTTGTGCACGCATCGACTTGGCATGTTGCGACTATGATATGCCGAGAGGTGATTACGGAACTGTCTGTCATGAAAATTTATTTAAATTCACACAAACAACGTCTGGGTGTGACGTCGCTATCGGCGCGCCTCTTATCACTTGGCACGCTTTGGTCGCGACCGTCTCGCGGCCGTCCGACTCGCCTCGGACTGCGGGCCTCACTCTTCGCCACTACAAACATTCTTCCATAAAGATAAATCCTACATTTTATTTACAATTATTGTTTCTCTATTTTCTCACTGAGACTTTAGTACAGTTATTGAAGTCTGTACCATCGATTAAGTAACGCGCGATTCCTATTCACACTGAATGAAGACTATTTCTCGTTAAATTCTATATTTTTGTGTCTACTTACTATTTGAATCAGTGTCGTCCACTAATTTTGTAGGTTTTCCACCTATAGTTGACAGTTAGTGATGTGCTCGTATCCAATTTCTAAGACACGGTAATCGAGTCACTGGCAGCATAAGATTCGTTCACACATAACACTTGTTATTTTTTTATTACACCACAGTCATTTTGCAAATCGGATTTAGAGCCCCGTAACAACAAAACAATCACAGAGCACTTTAGAAAGATTAGCGTACAATAATTAGCTAGAATTCACTAATAAATAAAATATGCTCTTCAATGCATTAACACTATAAAAAATAAAATCATTTCATAAATAAAGAAAATATATAATTTTCACTATCGCGTATTTGGTGACAGGGTTTCTTAACTCTTTTTTTCATATTGGCAGGAAGGCGCCTGCCATCGAGCGAGTCTTGTTGTTCAATGACGCGGACGGACGCGGCGCGGCGTTCGCAGCCTAGCGGGGAGGACGAGCGGGCGGGTGGTGCACCGGCTGCCCCGATGTTGCTACACACTAGTGTACTGCTCACCGTGTAATACACAAACGCACACTTCAAAGCGATCTGTCTAGCTGACTCTGTGTGCTCTGGGAGGTGCGATGATACGATGTAGCAGTATGTGAGCGTGAGTAAGTTCAGTGAGCGTATTGTGTGTACACAACATATGAGCTGGCACACATGTAAAGGGAGCTCGATTGCCGATTGCTGCTACCGTCGCGTTGTTGTTATATATGCTCACCTATACCGTAGTATATACATACACATAGCAAACGATGACGCGTTTGTCGGCTTGTGCGAGACGAGACAGTTGGCATTGCTCAATGATCAAGTTGTATTCATAGTGGTTCGTAACCTATCACCTATTATGATAATTTTCACACTGAATTTTGTTATACTAAGTCAGAAATATAATTTACTTAGTAAAACTAGAACACCTGGTCGATATTATACCTAAATAAACTCTTACAGCAGCTGTAGGAACCCTCATCAGCTGTAATGTTACATACCTACAGTTTGTTACATCAATATTAGGTAGGTAGGTATTAAATTTAAGTTCCTTACTTATATTAATTTAAGTGGATAAGTATGTACATAAATTTTTCTTCATCTACCATTAGTTAGGTAGGTACTTATTTGATGCTTTTTACTTTACAGCGTAAATAAATTATCCTTTTTTTGTATAATTTACAACAACACTACTACAGTAACTACGTTGTTACTTACAACTAATCACTAATAACAAAATTTTTAAAGCAATTAGTATTGATCCCTATTGATTTAAACCGAATAATACTTTTCATGAATAGGAACAGTATTTTTTAAATAATTAATAACAAATAATATCTTGTATATTTAATTTTAGTTAATCATAATAATTTTAATTAATTATTTCAGAATTGCTGCAGATCTCATTATATTATCATTAATAGATTGTAATTACACTATTCCGATAGCTAGTCGTAAACACAACTTATAAGATACGAATACAGTAACTTTTTATTCCCGAAATTCTAATTAGGTAGTTATTGAAACAAATAAATAATATTAGTAAGAAACCCATTGAAAAAGAAAGAGAATATCCAATAAAAGAAAGGAAAAATAATTTACAGGTGATCTGAGGTCGGAAAGTGAAAGGGGTAAATGATAATATAAAACTTTGTTATTTTTATATCTCACATAAATTTTGAGGTGATGTGAAAAAAGTGTCTTACACAAAAGTTGTGGATCTATTTATTACCTACAAACTTGTCATTCACATTTTTTCTTTAGGAATTGTAGTTGTACCCGAAATCGATATAAACTGAATTTTTACCCTTAAAAACTCACCTAAACCCCGACCTCAGATTATGTAAATTATTTTTCCTATATTTTTTGTTATTTTTCCAAAGGGTTTCTTTCTAATATTTTCATTATACTTTAATCTATTGTCAAAGGCTTCAAGCATTAGTTAAAAAGAGTAGTTACCTTTTTGATATCTTTGTTGTATTCGTAGTTATTTTTTAATAGAATCTGTCCCGTATCTCTTTTTTTCTTAAATAATTTGACTACATTGACGAAGTTCTCTTTGGTAACTAAGTTTAATCCCAACATAATTTAATTAATAAAATAAATAATTTAATATTTTTACGCTTATGTACCTATTATAAACATGCGCTAGAAAATCACAATATTACTATGAATAAGTTTTGATTTTGTATTGGTAGGTCATAAATTAGTAAGTAACTTTCCCATCAAAATTTATTGACATTTATATGTAATTCCCAGTTTTTCTATATAGCATCATTTTTCACACAATGTCCAGCAGTAATGAATAGGAAAGTTTTAAAAGTTTTCGATAGGCTGTTTGTTTTTAATAATATGGAGTAAACTGCCTTTTGCGTGAACGTGGGAAATGGTAGGCACTGGTTAGGTTAACAGGCTTTGATTATGCAACGAGGTTTTATATGCCACCGCATTTTAAGGCATTTTATTCTATGTAGGTACGGTTAAGGTAAGGTTATATAGGTACCATGAGTTATAATAGTTTAAAATTAACCACGTGTTTTCAAACTTCTATTTCGTTTTTTTCTGTTTCCGGAATATTACATTTAACATTAAACAGACTTCAAAATAGAGGAGGGTCTCAATTCGCCTGAATCTTTTTTATATTGTTATGTTTCTCGATTTATAGCACATGACTGGCCGATTTAAAAAAAATGTGAAATGCTTCCTATGTGGGTAGTTTCATAGCGTGGGCATTTCAAGTAGCTGTTTCCTTTTTTAAATAATTATTAAGTTGCCTGGACGGCCGCTTTAAGCGATAAGGTAGCCATTTTAAAATCTAGAATTAGGTTTATTTACCTACTGGTTATTGTTAAAGAGTTTTTCCTTTTTTTCATCCTGAACAGCATTTGACCACAAGTTCGCAAGACCACGGAAGCCAGCGACACTGTAGCCCTAGACGGAGCATGCTTCATTCGACCATCATTGCTCCAAATCTTACTCATATTATTTGTATGCACTAACACGTATTAGGGGAGGTAGATGTTTGTGGTCATGAAATAAGTTCTACGAACTGTTGATCACTCGAAGAAATTTTTTCTAAATGAGTCGTATGCAGCTGACACTAAAAAAATTAGCCAAGTGCTAGTCGGACAGACTAATGACAGCAGGTACTCTGTTGTATACTTATTTATTTTACGAATAAACATTTAAATATTCTGTGAATACTTCAAGCGTCTACTTGCTGCCGTTATTTAAAAAGGGCAAAAAATCAAGATTCTTCTTTCCTCTTAAAAATCCCTTAAAAAATATTTTATTCGGTTTTTAGTATTTTTTATTATAGTGGCAACAGAAATACATCATCTATGAAAATTCAACTCTCTAGCTATCACGGTTCATGAGATACAGCCAGGTGACAGACGGGCGGACAGCGAACTCTTAGTAATATTGCCCCGTTGTTGTTACCTTTTAGGTATGGAACCCTAAAAACAGTCAAGTTCGTGCTTATTACGTAAACAATATTATTGGGTTCCGTAGGATTCAGATATCCGAGCTTATTTTCATACAACTATTTTGATTATTAATATAATATTTCCGATTTCCGTAAAAAGTTATCGTCTATGAATGAATGAATGAATATAGCTTTATTGCACACCAAAAACAATATATACAATGGTAGTACATTGGGCGTCCTTATCGCCTAAAGCAATTTCTTCCAGACAACCTTCGGACGGATAGAACTTATATAAAAAACGATTGGGGCAACCAAACGTACACAAATAAAATAAGTAACTATATACATGAAACAAACTAACTAATAAGAAATAAGCTATAAGAATGTATACCTGTTAAATTAATAATGTTGTAAATATACCTTCATACTAGGAGAAATAATGTCTAAATACTAAAAAATAGAAAGGGATTTTGCCTGCCTAATAGACAATGGCAGTGCATTCCATAAAGTAATAGCCTGCACAGTAAAAGTTGAGTGGTAGTAAAGGTAAAGGTATAAGTAGGAAATTGTAACTTCAGAGTAAGACATATATATCCAGATATCGCATAAAACATTTTTTTTCATGCGTTTTTTACAAGGTGTTTCAGTACGTAGTTTAAACATCTCAATATTCAAGGTGCTTAACTAAAAATGGTAACTAAACGTGCCTAACTTACCTACAATAAAGGAAGAACAAAAACAAAAAATACAAAAATAGTAAAAAGGGAATAGGTTTTGGAATAGTAGATGTGCGATCGTGGCCTGGTTCCTGACAGATTTTATTGCAACTGTGGTACAATCAGCTAACAGGCTAGATTTTATGACTGTACTTTGTACAATATAGGTACCTATAGAGTTATCGGTGAGGGTTGTACTAAACCGTAAGTACTACTACTATTTACTTACACAATACGAAAATTTCCCAAACGCTCTAGAAGCGCAATGTACGATACTTTTATTTAGAAGTATGTGTTCTGTAGACCAGAATATAAGAAAAAAATCTAAAAACTATGGTTATTTATATTTTTCTTATCAATTTTTAGGTTATGTGAAACAAAAGTTATAGATCTTTTTACTCCTTACATACAACTTTGCTATGGAACCTTTATCCATAGGACTTGTAGTTTTGCCGGAAATTGAGATAAGATAAGATATACCGATTTTTACCCTTAAAACTCACCCCCTTCCTCTTCCCGACCACAGATTGCCGGTAAATTATATTGGCTATAATTTTTATTCATTCTACTATCATTTTTATTGGTTCCAAAAATTATCGCCCCTGATTTCTAATTTTAGTACCTATTTTTATTTATCCTATATATTTTATCCTTTGAAAGTTAAACCACTATAAGGAAAGTAAAAATAGTTAAAACATATTTAACCGCCCCGCTATTTCAATTCAGCCGTATTCTATTTTGTCTTTCCCTAAGACAAACACCTATGCTAGTTCTAGTGTGGTAGGATGGATAGGTATAGCGTTGACTCACGGGGTTGGCGGCGGCGGCGGCAGCTCGGCGGCGCAGGAGCGGGCGGGCCAGCGCGCCGCCGCACGCGCACAGCAGCAGCGCCGCGCCCGCGCATGCGCCCGCCCACCACCACTCTAGAACACCATAAACAAACTGTTACATTTATTTCTATTTAACCGACATAAAAAAGGAGGACGAATTCGACGGCTTTTTATGTAAATTTTTTTTCAATTTGTTTGTGTACTGTCCGGAATTAGAACGACCTTGGAAAAAATCAAGTCGATCACTCAGTTGCAGAGAAAAAATAGTTCAAACAAACCAATTAACGGACAAACACACCTCCGTTTGTACCTACGACATGTGTAACACCACACATACAACAGATTTTTTGAATCGATTAAAAATGGATTTATATCATTATAACTTTTGCGTTTTCTCGGAAAAATGTTTGAACCGGAACTTGAACTATAGATATCTGTGCAAAAAATCAAGGCGATCCGTCACTCTGTTGGCAAGGAAAAAAAAATTACAAGCAAACCAGCAAACACACTTTCGTTTATATCTTTAGCGTATATTTTGCAAATTTTGTCAAGGTATGCGTGAAATTAGGTACTAATAGGACTCTTACTTCGAGGTTCAAAGTTCGACTTACAATGTAACTAATTACACCAAAACCACCGAATATACTGCCACGGATATACCTTATAGCCGGGTCCCATCTCATACGTAGATGGACTGCCGCGCCGTGCGTGGTAGCAACGCACGATGTTGCGAGAAAAAAAATCAATACGCTCTTACAACAATTTGTTGAATCGAAACTGCTGTGAAATGATTTTCTTTTTTAATTAACGCTAGATCGATACACAATATCGAAAGTCCATTATTGCTATTAGAGTACCCATTCAAATCTTTTTTATGGAATCTATCGTATCCTGTACTTCCCGTTATGATAAATTAATAACATACCTACAAGTTCTGAGCACTCAATAAAATCCTGCAATTGACAACACTTCAAATTTGTGACCCCCCCACAATACATATCTAAACGCATGTTATAACTTTTGTTCATTGCAAACGTTATTTTTATTTTTGTTAGCTACTAATGGGTAATAAATATACAGGTTTATCTGTTAGTGATGTACTAAGCGGCAAGGGGGTCATAATACTCATCCTAAAGAACATCTTTCACTATTATTATTATTATTAATTATAATTTATTTCAGAAATGTATCAAATCCACATTTGGCTAATTAAATAACTAATAAAAATTCACAATGTCAATTAATTACAAATTCCGAGTACCTACACAAAAATCAAAATAATATCAAGTACATTCAATAAATTAAAATGTACATGTATTCTATATTTTCTGTCTCATTACAATAAGCATCCAATTGTGTTGCAATGGGCAATCCGACCTTGCAGCAAACAATCTCAGAATGCTGTTGCAACTGCTCCGTGCGCGCTGCCCTAGTGAAGCGACTTTCTTACGAATGATCGCGTAAAATTCGTCCGTGTGTTGCTTTAGCAAACATTGTAGATGCTCTACAATAACGAGCGCCCTACGCTCTCTTCCTATATCCTTATCGTCTCTGAAGTGTTCTATGACAATATGCCCCAAATACTTCAAGGTGTTCACCACCCTCAGAGCTGACGGTTTCTTTTTAGGAATTTTCTTAATTGACAGAACATGCACAGGTTTGATATTCCCACTCTGGGACCATCCACTATGGGACCAACTCTGCATTTGAGAAAAATATTAGCTGTTCCATACAAAAAGTTGATCGGTCGTCGATAAAATGTACGAAACAACTGGTTTTATTTTTCTCGAATTTAGAGTTGGTTCCATAGTAAAAGTTGTTAATTAAGACGAGTATAGTGTGCCCTTTGACATTGACGTACTGAGTAATATAAAACAATTATTTGTTTGGCTTTGTAAGTTGCAGTGTCTTATCGAGATCGATTTCGAAATTACGATTATGCATATACTCGTATTTGAAATGGTAGGTACTCTAATGGCAATAATGAATTTCGATATTGTGACTTTCTATCTAGCGTACCATACATAAAAAAGATCGGGACAGCATGTTTCGATTCAACGGATTTTCGAAAGAGCGTACCATTTGAAATTTCTTTCGCACCAGTGTGCGTCGTAACCATGGCAGTCGAATTTAAGTATCAGACCCAGCAAAGCCCAATAGTGTTCGGATCGGATGTGGTAAGTAAGAGTTTGTAACGGAAAATGTTCGAAAAGTAATAATATAATAATATAAAATTATCCAAAATACAGTTATTATAGGACATAGGTATATTATTTCTGTAAAATTTATGTAAATTATTCCGTTGAAATGTATGTAATTTATGGGTACAATGTGTTTGTGTTACTAATGTCATAGTACTAATGGCAATGTGGTAATAGATGGGATTTGCGCCCGTAGCGCTAAGTTGGTAGCGTAGCAGTTTCCGTAGAGTATTCGTAGCGCCCCCCGACAAACGTTTTATTGTCTAATATTTATACATACTTTAATAGATTCTATATTTGTCTTATCATTTTGGTAAGTATCAAGCGGTGGTAAGTAAACGTTTATGACAGTATTTAATTCAATAACAAATACTTTGTCTCGATGTGATTGATTCATTTATTGCTCGACGACGTTAAGCAGCGGGACTTGAAAAGAGGGTTGTGTTGATTGTCCGAAGGAGTGAGTAGATCTGTTAATGTATGTACTGTTTTCGTCTGTCAGTTTGTTTGTTTAGATATTCATAAAAATCGTAATCATAATTATTTATTGCATAACTAACTGTACATGAAAATATAATGTTTGTAAAATTATTTAAGTTTCAGCAGTATTGTCCTTTCGAAGATTCGATATTGGTCAGGTCGTAGTTCTCATTCAATATTGACGAATCTTGGTAAGGGTTGTATTTACCACTAAAATTGGGGAAGTTTGTTGATGCACCATTACAAGCGAATATATAGTTTTTAACAATATTTAGTTGCACTTACTTAATAAAGACTTTTAAGTACAGGTAGGCATAATTTTTGAGGTAAAAAATACATAGGGTCTTTAGCGACCCCATATATATATATATATATATATTTTTCTTTCAACTGTTTGTAGAACCACTAATGAAAAATAGTTTACTTATTATGAAGTCAATTAACAGCATATTTACTCATATAAAGCCAGCATAGTTTGATACAGATTACATTGACAAAAATGATCGGAATTCCATCAGAGCGACAGAGTAGGCAGTAACTGGAAAGCATCGGAACTCGTTCTAAATCAAGCAAATGTAATAATATTTGCATTGGATGGGCAAGTGCCGTCAAATGCCTGGAGCCTTGTGCAATTGTGCCTTATGTGCCATTCTATTTTCGCCGTGAGTTTGTTTGCGTGGTTGAGCTAATTTTAGCGAACCTTAATCAGAATATCTCTCTCGACGAACGACCGATGTAAATGCGAGCGCGCGTTCTAATAACTTACTAGTTTATACGCGGATACAGGCCGATTTTTTTATTCTAAAATAACACTTTTTGTTGTTTCAGTTGGATATAGATACAACGATGAAGGTGTTTTGTGAAGTCGTAATATTTAAATACCTATTAGAAGAACCTACTAGATAGAAATTACGTGTTTTTTTTCATAAACCTTAAAACCCTACAGATAATCCAAATGCTCCAACCCACCACCAGAGGGCACCGTGCCCAAACGTTTTGTCGGTGGCCGACTATGTCACTCCCGTAAAACAACTTCTTATAATTCTACTTAAAGCTAGCTAGATAAACGCCAACGATTAGAACTGATGTTATATAGATAATGTTGTACGTAACTCTTAGTGTACAAATCCGACTCGCACTTAGCCGTTTTCTTTATGTATGTATTTTTTCCGATTTATTTGAGACGACTTAAAAAAATCTTCTTTTCTTCGTAATGCTAATGGATCTCAATTGTATTACATTCAAACAAAAATTGAAGTATTTTTTTTGAAAGCAATCCTTTTTATAAACTTAGCGAATATATGTCAATGCAGCTTGTAGAATCATCGTTCTTGTGTAACGAACAACCATAATAAAATATTAATAATAACTAAACAAAGCAGTCATAATGTAAATATTTGTCATGAGAACTATTAAACTAAGAACTAATATTAAGTAATCGTGTATAAATGAGATTTGTAAGTTAAATTTTTTAAGTAATTATTAATTCAAATGTAATAAGACTTGCCTGTAACGAAAGTTCTTTAAAGGTCAATAAATATTACTTTACTTTACTTTAATTCTTTCCCATTTTTCCAATATAAATTTTATCAAAATCATCATCAGTCAAGTGTATCATGCTTCTTTTAGTCAAAATAACTTCAATTGACTGCATAGATTGCATTCTTGTAACGTAAGTTTTATCTGCCGAGTTCAACTCGCTTTTCACTGTTTTTTATAGTATTACTTCTTGTTTATTTTCGGATTTTTAAAAAACATTAAGTTTTCTCCATATTTCATAAACCAGGAAATATTAGATTTCTTCTTTGACTATTGAGGCCTGATACTGCCTCTTACTTCCTTTCCTTTTGCCCGTAACTCACCTCTTACATCTTATCCCGTTATCCTGAAGAAACCTGCTTGTTGGAGAAGGTAAAAAGTAAGCGATTTACTGGCCATATATTGAACTGACCTTTGATAAGAAGACTCCTGTTTTTTTTTTATGACAGCTTTTTTGACAGGCTTTTTACAACCAGCTCGCATGACCGACCAAAAATTGTTTTCATATTAGGGAACACTTATTTGACTATGCCTTAATCAAACAATAAACTTCACTCTTATACTTTAAAACACACTGCATCCCATGCCATCTTTTAGGTATTACATACTAAAAAGTCTCCTCTGTGCACAGAGGAAGTATTAGAAAAAACAAGGATTCAACAGACTTACGCCCCCCGAGTATGAATAAGAAAGCGCATAAAACAACTATATTTCTAATTTTATCACTTTGTTGTATTTCTCCCTTTTTAGTGTATGTCTTAACATTTTCGTACTGCATATTATTGCAAAGATTTAGGAGGTCCGAAGTGTGCCATAGTTTTTACCTGGGAAAACAATATAATGCGGGTGGAATCGCTGGCAATAGCTAGTTACAGATGAATGAATGAACATAGCCTAATTTCACACCAAACAATACTAAAAGATACAACAAGACAAATCTATACATACTTTATCCAGAATTTACAGATTTTTTGATTTACAGATGTAAATAATAATGATGAGTGGGTAACCAGTTAGTGCATTACCATAAAATAATCACTAACGGAAATTTAGAATCTCAAACCACATAAGTATTTAAATTAACTTGCCAAAAGAATAATTCAGACATCCAAATCTAAATTCACCCTTAACCTATACTAAACTTGTATGATTGCTTTACACAGGTCAGCATTTGCAGACCTACACTAGATAATATTGACTTGAATGGTTGACAAAAGCGTCTTGTTATGTCTGAATCATTTTTATAGCTATGTCCACGAGTAGGCGAAAAGTTACATATATAATATCAATAATCCTTACATAATAACTAAAACCAACATAAAAAAGAATGAAAGGAAAGATCTAAAGAGAATGATACTAAGATTCTCTTTGAGACAACAAAGTGCCCGATACTATATATTGCCATTCAGAGCTCCATAAATTTGAAATATTATTGCCTTGTATGTACAAACTTAGACTATTACGATTTTTATTTGACCTATGATGGCTCAAGTGATTTTGGAGTAATATTAACAACGTTTCATTACTGACTCATCAGGAGGTAGATAGAGAGCTGTGAGTTCACGTGAATCTAGACCAGCGATTCCGTGCGTAAATATAGGCGTAGGTATGCGCGCGTGGACGCAAACCGAGTGCCCATTCCACGATCGGGACGCGCGCCTCATCACGCAGAACAAAGTCCATTTTGCCCTGCGGCTTAGCCCAAAACAACCCGCATGTGGTCGCGCGTACTCGACAAAAATTCGACATCGTTCGCCCAAGAATGCACAGTGCGGTTATTTATAGAGGTGGCGAGGAGAGCGGGGGCGGCGACGGCGTCTGGTGTCGGTCTGCCGGGGCCTGCCGCCGGTCACAGAAATAACTTCTCCAGCTGGTGGCAGCCACGTGGCGGTGCCAGGGGCTGCCGTACCTGCCCTTAGCTGATCCGACCACTCACCTGCCACTTATCTGTCACTGGCAGAACCGATACAATCCTGTAGGTACGCAGCCAAGTTCATACCCACCGCAAAAGACCACGACGAATCCTTTTTGACAAATGAATTTGTAAAATTGATAGATAATAAGCGGTATGCATAGGCACATGTTATCTTTGAATGAAGTACCTATCAGTACACATGTATGTATGTATTTTACGTTGATGACGTAATTATATTATAACGTTAGCAACCATGTTTTAGGTACATTAATGTGACTAAAAATAAAATTGTAAATCCGGATAATCATCATAATCAATATCTAGATATGTAGTAATTATGTGATAAGCTGTATCAAATTATATATATATATGTATCAATGGTAATGAATGTAATTCATTACACTTAACAACTTTTTATTGAAATATCTAGTTAAAACAAATAAAATAGGTAAGTAGCACCTCATTCAAGCAAAAAGGTATACGCCAATATTGTAAGATAAATCAAATTGCGTATCATTACGTTAATTAGGAAACTGCGTCAGTAATGAATTAATGAGTAACTGTGAATTTATAGAGGTAGGTACAGACAGTTCAGAGATAAGGCGAGGGCAGCGTCGTGACAATCACGCCGGAAGCATGCGTTGCAGATCAATATCGGCGTTATAGGAGTATTGAAGTGATTGTGGTAGCCACCATTATCATGTATTATAAGGTCACGAATACGAATGTGATGGGTGATAGTAAAGTGTTTTTATTTATTATTAAATGTTACCGGTTTAAAAAAAAAATGTGAAGTGCGCGCGTGAATAGTGAAGGGCATCTTATAATATATTATGTCTATTTCTTTTAATACTTTTGACTTTGTGCGAACCCTATTTAGGAATATTTGATTTTAGGTTATAATAGACTGATCTTTAATAAGGGGTAATATTTAGCAAGGCCCATCTTACTAGTACCTATTCTTATCCATTAATTAATTAATTAATTAAATTAATTAATTAGTAAGGGGTTTTCCGGAAAAATATGATTACATATTTTAGAAACTTGAAAATGTTATTAAAATTGCCTCAATTATCAATCCAAAGCGGCGATAAACCACACTTTACGTTTGGGTATAAAAAACAATTTCAAGACACTTTCACTTCAAATGTCCCTTTAAATATGATAGTATTGATGTTAAAATGAAATGTGTAACGCGGCAAAGAACAAACTATTTATGAACAAGCTATATATATTTTCCAGCAAAAGTTACACCCAGGCCGGACAAACAGACAGATGGATGGACGGATAATGTCAGATGGAGCACGACTATACGGGTTCCTCGTAGACCCCGTAGAACTATGAAACACTAAAAAACAACGTGTCTAATCATTAACAAACCGTTATTTATAATTGCTGTTATTAAGGAAAACATTCCGTCATAATTATACAGGGTAATCGACTAGGCTTGTGATGTGTCAAAATGTATTGTAGTGGACTGTGTTTGCCTTCTAATTGAAAGTTTATTTTTTCATTTCAGCAGCTAGATACACCACTATCCGATTATTCTGTATGTTGTGTATGAAAAAATTATAGAGCAGATAAGATATCATAGATGATCTAATCGGATAGACATGATATCATATAATCTCATTTCCGATGAGACGATCCAAATTAACATTAGACAAAATCAGGGCGCGATTTGGCGACAGACGCGGTGCTATGTAATTTGGTATATTGTAAGCCGTATTTGATAAGGGTGGCAGTGGAGGGGCGACGGCACTTGGGGAGGCTGGCGGGACGTCTAGACATAGCGTAATTAGGAAGGTGAGCGTAGGCTGGAGCGCCGAGCCGGCCGCGCCTGCTCGCCTCGTGCTATGAGCTCCTCTGCTACGGACTAGTCTGCTCTGCTTGCGTCACGTTCTAATTAACATCACCATTACACACAGACTGCGACAAACCTTGCAGTCTGATCCAAATAAAGGTGACATAACTAAACATGACTTGCACCAGACCGTCGGCTAATTGAGCAAAGCGGTACGTGCACGGTGAATTCAAATTGCAAATACGCAGTCGAGAATGTACTAAGATTTCTTTATATTATGGTTCGGTCTCTGCCCCAAATCTGTTCAATGACGTTATGTTGATCTGAACTTGTTTATCCCGCTGTTTCATTCTCATTTTGATGAACTGTGAGTAAGATCCGAGTGGTTTTTTACTGCGAATTAATTTGGCATGTCAAGAAAATTACCAACTTTGAAGTTATCTTTTGAAGACAATCGAATTATGCGACTGAGATGAAATTTAATTAGATATTCCAGGATTTCGCTCACGAATAATGTATACAGAGATAATAACAGACACGAAAGTAAACTGTAAAGTTTATGACATAAAACTTTTCTTGATTTACGTGAGTTAGTACATTGGGACTTGATCAATTAGTGTGTGTTTGCATCTGAGAATCCACCGTAAGTAGAGTAAGAAACTGTTTAGTAGCTGTATAATGAGAGTTTGATGCGTTGCGTGACACGCGCGTCGAGCGTCGGGCGAGCGGCCCGAGGTGAGAGGACAGGACGCGGCCTCTGTGTTGCAATGTCGTACGGCTCCAGTGTGAAGGTCGTCAGAGCGGAGGATGTCGAGAGGTAATAGCCGTGTTCCTCCGAGCTCCGAGTGGCTGCGGGCGCGAGTTGTTTGTCAACGTCGGCGTGGTGCCGATGTGCGCCGGTCACTCGCTATAAATAAATTACGTGGATACGTCCGCGGCGCGTCATCGTCGTCAGCTCGCGAGAATCAGGAGGCAAACAATCGCCATTGTCTATGTGAATGCAACGAGGCCGCACGTCCACGCTCGCATTCAGGGACGTAAACGCATTTGGGATGAATGACGCTGTGCCGTGACCGCTGAATGTTACGTTCCCGAACAGTTTTTACGTAATCGAAAAACGGAATGAAATCAGCATCTATAACATTATCTCTTATTATAACATCATTGCGAATAAATTTTTGGGTGGCACGAAATTAACACGGGTTGTATGTTATCTATTTGTACCGTTTGAGTGACCTAACCACTTTATCATAACTCTCAGACTTGACATTTTAGATTAGCTAATTTAAATCACGCTAATAATTGTTATTGTATTCTAGAAATGATATTATTTTAGACCAGTTTCGAATATTGTCTTCTCGATAATGAAAGTTTTCTATGCATATACAATATATACACAAGCTTGCTTTTAGTGCAGATACAATAAGACTTAGGAGGCTAAGATGAATGTAGGAAAATAGAAAATAGCAGGCTAACAGAGCACAAAAGACTAAATTATAAATGTTTTTTTAATGAGCTTTCCACTTGCTTACGAAAGTTTTAGTAAGTACCATACATATTTGATGGCATGGCATGCATGTCGTAGTACCATGACAGCAGTCGGCTGAGTAGCGGCGAAGCGACCGTCTGTGCGATAAATAACCGGTTATTTCCATCGACGGCCCTTAGCGCAACAAAACTTCTATCGTACCTACTTCACGACAATGTTGCTGTAACAAGTTCTTGTCGTACTAACTACGTATTATCGAACTAATTACAACAGATAAGTCACAATATGTCAGTGCATTTATTTCTTTGCGCGTAGGACTGTACTCGGATAGTATGGAAACTTTAGAAAATTATGTATAACTAGCTTTTTTTTTGTTTTCCCGGGAAGAAAAGTAGCCTATGTGCACTCGAACTTCGAACTACCTCCGAACAGAATATCAAGGCAATCCGTTACTCGGCTGTTGAGGAGAAGAAGGACAAACTAACCCACAAAATATTTTCGCATTTATAATATTTGTGTGGGGATTGAATAACCTATTTCCATTATGGCAGTCGATGGTTTTTTTTAGCTATTCCGATTTAAAAATAACCTCTCGAAAGATTTTGATACAATTAAAATTATACCACCAAGATGCCCTTACAAAAATAAAAACACAAATGACAAAAAATATTTTGTCAATTCGGTCCACCCATTCCCGAGAAATCAGTTAACAAGTAGGGTAACAATCATAAAAAAACAGCTTAATTGAGTGCCTCCTCTTTTTGTAAGTTCGGTAGAAAATACCCATCGTGTGGCTCAATATTTTGTTGCGGCTTACAACTGAGTACTTACAAGCTCTATATGGAGCTATTCGACCGAGCGATGCGTCTCTGCTTTGACTCTGGCCAGAAATGTATGTCAGTTTGTACGTCTGTATGTTGGTATTCGCGTACGGGTCGTAGTTGCCAAGAAATCTAGACGAAATATGTTTTTAAAAATCCTATAAGTCTTTATGTTTTTGATTAGGGGATAATTAAGGCGTCATTTCCCATCATCTCATCAAGCACATCTCATCTGCAATGTTCAATCAAATTAGTGAAAAATGAAGTGCACAGACTAGGCTGACTGTTAATGTGACTGAAAAATGCAAAACGAACGAAGCCTATACTTATACCTGTTTTAGATTGATCAAAATGATAATTCATCTATACGTAAGTGAGTGAGCTAGTCTGGATATTGTCTCCTCGTACAGAGCGTATTTTAAATCTTTAATTTACCTAAATTAGCTATAGTTATATTTCAGATTCTACGATTTTTTTGTTGTCGATATTGTTTTATTTGGCAAGGTCAACCCGACTTTACTTAGAAAACTAACGCGCGTTTGATTCATTTTATTTAAAGACGGGTTTATACGCGTACCACGTGAATGAAACTATGATTGGACCTTTTCAATAATCAGATACGTGTGAAAACCCGTTTTCTTAAAGAAAGTCAACCCTACCAGTAATGTGTGTACTATACGATATTATGATACATGAGAAAAATACTATATGTAACAGTAAATAATATGTTGAATTGGATAGGAAGAGGAGTCCAATAGACGTCTAGGATTAATTGTGCAATAGTCTTTCTCTGTGGGTGCAGTATCATGCAGCGCGATGCAGTATCGATTGGGCAGAGGCGCGGAAGTGTGCGCGGCGGGCGGGCGATACGGCGGCGGCGGCTCCCGCTCTAGCGGCAGCTACGACCGTCATCTACTCATTTGCATTTTTCACTATGTTTTTTTTATTTATGACTTTATAAGATTAGTATATTTCTCACACAGGTTAAGATTTATCAGGTTATACTCAACGTTTAAGCCGTAAATACTGACTCTATTTGTAAATATCTAGACGTAAGACTGTATAAAAAAATAAGAAACAAAGTTTTTGTGTTCGGATTCTTCCGTATGCCTCGGCAAAATATTATCTAAACCGACTTTTCTGGAGGAAAAACTCATAGACCACAAAAATCTCTGATGACTAAAATAAAAAAAAACCGTAATAGGTACTTGTAAGTATACCAAGTTTCGTCAAGATTAGTTGAACCTGTACTCGAGTAAAAACTCTCTCACGGACAAACATCCACACATATAAAATTTCAAATACTTACTAGGTACATACAAAATGTCAACTGACGGAAGACGGAAGAACATTTTATCAGACTCGAAGCAGATACGCTTCGCTCGCATTGCTCGCTTTGTTTAAGGAACTACATTAATTTATTAGTTCCCAAAAGCTTATTGTAGTTGTTGACATGTCGAATATTATTGACAATAATTTTATCCTACACAGCTATTCGACCACAAGCTTAGCGACATATTTTACAACTAGTCAGGCGAGCGATAGGAAACCTTACCACCTTGCCCTAATACCTATGTTTGCATGAAAACTAGAGTTTAACGAAAAAACTAATAAAATACATGTGTTGCAGCTAAAAGAGCCAGCCAATGTAAAATAACGTCCGTCCAAATTGTACAAATGTGATTTTAAGTGAGTGCGACATCTGTAATTGTAGGAAGCGGAGATCGCTTGGACGAAGCATTTTTAGCTTTAGTGTAATCGGACCATCCTTTATTCCGTATCCGCACAAAATGCTTCATAAGCATTTAACTCAATTGGTTCAAGAGGTAACACTGCCTGATGGCTACGTAGTTCAATTAACTCTAACTAATGATATAACCAATAATACCTACTCCTTGTGACGTACAATGTACATATGTGTATTCGCATAACATTTTTAGCCCTATTTTTTAAAGTCATAACTCATATCCTCATACTATACTTACTCTTACCTACTTATTATCAATTGTCATAATGTTGGTACGAATAACATTTGAAACTCATTATTTATCATGCCATAACTAACATTCTTCCTAATGTCAGTGCGAGTATTAATAATATTTGAAACTCCTAAACTAACATAACTCTAAGTATAATATAGCACTATAAACATTTTGCGTATAATATAGGTAGTCCTACAACTTATCACCATATTAGTGAGTCGTCAAAAAAATATAAAGGCATTATCAATCTTCCCTTCCTTCCAAAAAAGCGTGTTGTGGAATCCACTCCATTCAGAGATATATGATATAGTAAAATGATAGACAGCTAATGTGTATGTGAAAATTTATAGATATAAACAATCATAAAAAAGAACGCTTAACTTAGTGCCAGTTCCTTTAGCGGAATACTTTAAGGGTACTTGCAAAAGTTAAGGTTAAGGCAGGAGCTCCGCTCCGCTAGCCTTCTAACCTAACATATCCGTGTCTGTTTTGTCAGCTAGAATGAATATTACTTATAATAATAAATAGAGCATAAAAGTATACGACTCATTAAGACTAACAATCTTACTAATAATTGATATACTCGTCACCTAAATAATAAGCTAATAGTATGTTAACAAACTTTAGGAGTTATAACCATTATTCTGATTAATAATATGACAAGCAAAAATAAATTAGTATAGAATGATGTCAGTATACAGAAAAAAATTGCTCAATAATCAGCCACCACAATGTAACTGTCATGCAAACGACCCAGGGACGTGCTCCAATAATTTAGGGTATCTATTAGTTTCACCGGGGTAACATGGAAGACGGAAATGTGTAAAATACAACAAGCAGAACGTTAGCGCAGGACTTTTATGAACTCGTATCAAATAAACACAAATAAATAATAACTTTGTCTGAGGGTAGCCCAAGCCAACCTAAGCTCAGTTTGAAAGAGCGGATTAAAAGTATGTCCCGCAGGTTACAGGTTCGATCCCTTTTGTTTGCATATTTTTGATCGTAACGAATTTCATGATGCCCAGCATATGGTAGAGTGTACGTAGACCAAGTATTCTTTACGCGCTGTAGTAGTATTTACTTAACTTTATTAAGTCCAATGGTTACACTTATCTCAATAAGTGGTCGAAATTAATACAAAACGTTTCACTAAATGTATTTGACACTTCTGGTGTCAAATACATTTAGTTGCAAGTAGCAACAAAACAAAAATCTCATTACATTGCCAGAATAACCCTTGTGACAGCACAGTCCATTTTGTGGGATTCACTGCTCTGGCAGTACCCTTGTTGCCAACATTCAAACCCTTTTATAGTTCTTCTTCCTACATCCTACTTGTGAGGCAAGATTAGCTAGATTTCATCTAGTATCTGACTGCTCACGACTCATTGAGTGAGTTAAACACGGCATGCATATTTTCTATCATTTTTGCTAGCGGAGTGGTGAGGGCGCAAGCGCAGGCGCGGTGTGTGGATTGTTTTCGTCGTGTTTCGCGGGTTATTTCGGTCCGGTCGGCGCGGCCGTCGCGTTGCCGGTGCAAGCCACGCGTTCGCGTCTCGATGCCCACAAACAGACCACTATAGTCTTCATATTAGTTACTACTCATGATTCACTTACGCTCAGTCATTATCATCGATGCGATTTCCGACAAAAATTGCTTGTCAATAAGCATAAAAGTAGCTGCATCATCACTTCACCAAGATTGACATCACATGACAAAGTAGTTTTTGAAAATCTATCGATTCTATCTTTTATACTCGTTTTAGTTCCTACTCGTGATACTCTTATACTTATATATGTCAAATCGACATGATTTCGACAATTTTTGATTGTTAAAGAGCTTGGGGGTAGTTTTACTATGATATATGATGCGATTAAGATTGTTGAGAAACTATCGATTACTATAGTTTTCATAATTATAGTTAGTATTAGTTCTTACTCACAATTTTGTTATGTTCCTTCATGACCATTGACGTGAGTCTTGATATCTTTGTTCGTCAATAACATGTTAAGAACCTGCATCTCTTTCAAGGTCTGACAAGACTAAGATTATTGCGCAGGATCACCGATACATTCTCAAAGAAGGTCAAAGAAGAGAATCTTATTCCAATTCTTATAGGACTTTCATCTCAAAGAAAGCATTTGTTTGGTATGTAAGTCCGATTTGCTATTGGAGTAAGGTTGTTACACCAAATGTCACAACAGTAATGAACGCCGTATAAAGGTTCCAAGTTGCATTAACATTAACAATGTCTTTATAGAGCAGAGATATACTCGTAGTTAGTGTCAGCCAGCTTAATGTAGGTAATTTGAGTTGTGTCACTCTTTGTCCGCAAGTCTTTGAAAACTTTACAGCATCCATAACATAGCATCTCTAACCAATCGATAGAGATCT
Source organism: Ligdia adustata (assembly GCA_947049295.1). Classification (NCBI taxonomy): domain Eukaryota; kingdom Metazoa; phylum Arthropoda; class Insecta; order Lepidoptera; family Geometridae; genus Ligdia; species Ligdia adustata. The sequence goes on along the minus strand of OX346225.1, from coordinate 8,145,137 downwards.
GGATCGGTTGAAGTTTGACGGACGATAAGCTCACGGAAGAGGACTACTAGAAATATATACTAATTAAAACCTTGAAAAGACTAAAACCCAGGGTTCGAGATACGTATTTCCATTTAACTTATTAATTTACATACTTCTCGTTGGTATACCGGTAGGTAGGTGGTAGGATACCGTCTATAACGAATTAGCTTAATATCTTACCATTTTTTATCTAAATGTTCGTTTTTAGGTAGGTAATAAGTGTTGAAAATAGTTCAATTTTTGTGCAAATGTTTATCTACTCGTATCTGACATAATTTTCTAAATTACACTTTTAATATAGGTAAGCATTTAGTACTCATAACACGTATCTACTTACCTACTTTGCCTAGGTCTCAAATTTCAGTGCGAAATATATATGGGGGGGTAGTGACGCAGGTCGTCGGCAGAGGCCGGGTGCGGGCGACGGCCTCGCGACCCACTTCCCATTCCCTCCCCTCCCGTGACCCTCCGCACCCCTTCTTGAACGAGCACCCCCGTCCCTGCGTGATTTTTTATCAGCTCAGTGACAAGAACCACTTTTATTCATTAACCCAGACATTCGCGGCGCGACACACTTTATCACTGTGCAGGTTCAATTTGCAATCTATACTACTCACGAATGCACATCTAGTATCAGTCTGAATAGGACTATCGTAAGATATTTTCATTATCTCATAAAATATCAGCCAAACACGGTCAGAGTCCGATCCGCATCGAGACTCGTCGGTGACGTGAGTGCGAATTTTTATAATGGCGCATTATTGTGGGAGTGACCCGGCGCCCGCGCCGGCTCGGCCGCGGGGAGACCAGTTTTTTCGGAGTCGCGAACCGAGATTTATTAACACTTCAGAAACCTGACTCGATTGTTCGAATTTAAACTATATTCGTAATGCATAATTCAGACGAGCGAAGGGTAATAGCATGTGACGATGCAGCGCGGTCGACCTCGTGGATTGCGACACGAGGTACGAAGTACATCATCGAATGTAGCATGCGAGTAATGGCCTAGATGGCTAAGTGTGGTTCGGTTCTGTGGCTGCTATGTATAACGCTAGCGGGTCCTCGTAGGTCGCGGGTGTATGGTGTCGCGGTTGCGAGGGCGACCGGGACAGGCGGCAGGCGGCGGTGTCTGCGGCGGTGGCGCGCCGCGTTCGACGACCTGTCGTCTCAAGGCCGCTCTCTTACACGTGCCGCTCGTGCCACCGGCCGCTTCCTGCCGCCGCCATAACAAACCTCTCCCGCCCCATTCTCCCGGACTCAGAGCCCCCAGCCGTCGACTCGCGCAATAAACCCCAAATCTCTGAAATCGAGAAAGCCTACCTTACCTACTCTCTTAAGTAGTCTTGAAAAAACGCCGAATAATTTCTTTTGTTAAAGGGAATTGTATTTCACATAAGCTTAGAAGGTTTCTGCTTGAGAAAATTGTTTAGTCGAAGTATTAACTTCGTCTTTTACTGTTTTCTTGTTTTGACTGAACATATTCGTAATTTGCAGTGACTTAGCATTGTTTAATGTTGAAATCAACTTAGTTTAATTTGATAAAATAGGTCTTACAATGAATGAACTCCATCGTTAAGATAAACTTAATTTTACTAAGGGTAGGTATGAATATATTGGACATGCTCCTACCGAGATTTTTTGATGCAACAAGTTCAGAATTCTATAAATATATAATAAATATACATATACATGTCCTCGACTGATTTTATGAGTCCATAAGTATAGATCAAGAGGCGCGGTCTAGACACCTGCGGTTATAAATGAGAATTCAATGAAATTCAAAGCACACTAGAGATGCTTAGATTACAATTCTCAATAGGTGCCTATGCTTAGAGAGGAAAATTACTTAGTTCGTGTCTCTTGAAGAACAGACGGATAACAATAACATATGTGTTCGTATTATCATTTGCATACGTATCTAGATATTTGTTGATTGTTATGAAAAATACCCACCTATTTTGTCCCAGGTGGAACATGAACTACAAGCATCGTCGAATATTGTTTTATTTAGAATAGATTTTAGGACGACCACCGACAGCCGGGAAAATACTCTAACAAATCAATCAGAAACTCTTGATAAACTTAAATTTGAGACCAATTTAAGAAGGTAATATAAATAAACGTGAATAAGCGTGACACGGTTAATATATTCGGTAGCTTGATTAGAGATATAGATTAGGCTATTAGGAGCGCTACCGGTTGTTTCTGAGGGACTCAGTAAACTATGTAAGATTTTATACACGGTTACCGTAGGGTGTAGTTCAGATACTGAAGAAGTAAGATTATATAGTCATACCTACTAATATTATAAATGTAAATGTAAGTTTGTTTGTTACGCTTTCACGCGTAAACTACGAGTACTTAACCAATCATCATGAAACTTTGTACACGTATTCTTGGATATAATATTATAAGTAACATATGATACTTTATATGGAAAAAACACAATTGTCCAAGCAGACGAAGTCGCGGGTAACAACTAGTTATTAATAATATAGAAATTTTATTTATTAATTGATTGCAATGAATAATTAACTTAACAGGAATAGACCGAAAACTAAGAACAAAGGTTTATTTTCATTCCAGAGTTAAGTTCATGTCAGAGTTAAGTTCATTTCAGAGTTTTTATCGATGGCCAACATCCATATTCACGTAACTATTAATAATACCATGTTATCATCATCATTATCAGATTACTCTAGTCTACTGCTGAACCTAAGCCTATCCCATGGTAGGTACGCCACTCGGTCCAATTTGAGCTTCTTGTCGCCACTCCTTGCTTGCAATCTTCTGTACATCTTGGGCATCGTAAATTACGCTTAGCGGTTCGCGGTCTCAACTCGAGAAGTCGTGTACCCCATCGGTTGTAGGTTCTACGGCATATAAGTATAATATGACCGGCCTACTGCCACTTCAGCTAACTAAGATTTAGAGCAATGTCGGCTTTAGTCATATGGCGAATCACTTCGTTTTGAATACGACCTCGCAGACATATCGAGCATAGCCCTTATCATAGCTTGCTGAGCGACTTTAAACTTCTGGTACAACCGAGAGTGTTCACGTTTCTGCTCTGTATACCTGCTTTACTAATTGACCGAGCGACTGAAGCGTCTCTGCTTCGCATCTGGCAATTTTTTCTTTTATCTGTCAATTAAGGTGTTTGTATGTCTCCTGAAATTTCGTAGGTACTCGCGTTCAGGTCGTTGTTTAAAAATCTTGATGAAATTTTGTCTATAGATTTTACGAATTTAAGAATTTTTAGTCGTCGGCTATTTTTGACTAATGTGCATTTCGCTCAAAAAGTTTTTTTTGTTAAATATGCAATAAGCTTGATAAATCAATATATATAGATTTTATTGCTCTTTAAATAAGACCTGATTAAATCAAGAACATCAATCGAAGACGTGTGTCTGTTACCGTGGCAACTGTTGAGGAATGTATGTCAGATGGTAGTTGACACAGTTTGCGTTATATTTGACACAAGTTTGACAGAATGGGATCTTGAAATGTTGAATTTTGCGAGGTCAAAAGTTCACAGAGCTATTTACTATAGATGTCGCAAAATTGCATTACAATTACAGTACATAACCTTATTTAGTGATACTATTTCAGTTTCACATATCCTCCATATTGATAACCCTGTATGTTAACCTACAGATTTAGGTACATCTATAAATATGTATGTATGTGTACTAACCATGACTCGATTCGAAAAATTTGATCTAAAAGCAAGGCTCAAATTCCTAATTGTCATTTCTTGATGAAAAGGTTAGACACGATTGCAACCTAGCAGCTATATTATAAAGCGTATAAATTTAAAGACATTAAACGTATAGATTTAAAGACATTACGGAAATTTAGTGGCGAGCGAATAAAACATCACAAAGCAAACAGTAATGTTCAATGCTTACTATTAATTCTATTTGTAGTAATGTCGATTAATATTCATTTAGACAAGGATATACCACTTCTAAAGAAAACGCTCGCAGACTGTTTACTTGCTCAATATGAATGAAAACGTTTTCTTTCGGACCTGAAATGAATTAACGACGCTAACACGGGACTATATAATAGCAGGAATTTACGCAAATCTTTACGAAAATGTATTCAAATCAAATTTTTTCTTAAGAACACATTAACAAAGTGTTTTCGCCTTAACAACTGTAATAAGAAAAGTGCCGATGGACAAATTCTTAGAGACATTATTTTGTAGACGATTCAGTTAAACTAAAATTACTTATTAGCCTTATATAGGCTTAGGCTAGATTGTAATATTATCAAGGAAAGTCTTTACGGGTTCACCTTGTGCAATAGAAAAAAAAAAACAAATTATAAAAAGAGCACTGAGTATTTCTTGGTTAATGGAAATAAACTGTATGATGTTACATTGTATAATACTCTTAGACACTAAAGGCGAGTAATGTGGAAAATCTGTCTACTGTCTCTATCTTATCAAAAAGCTCCAGGATTTCCCTTAAAACGCAACAAGGCCTTGTTGCGTTTCGTAGTATTCGTGTTCCTGTTAAGCTCGCAGTATATTGACTCAACTACAATGTACTTAGTCGCAAGATACATATGAGTACTCTTAAATTGATAATTTTATCGCTCGCAGTTGACCTTAGACACCGCCTTTATTAGCGAGCGGCCCAATTAGCAAATTGAATCACACAACAATAACGACTATCGGATAATTGGCATATAGTATATGTGTGTTAAGTCACTTATCATTGCTTAATTGCCACTATGACCTGTCTGTTCGACATTATTTACATGGATGTTATGATTCCGAGAAACGCGATACAATTGTTTTGTCTTTGTGGAGAGCAGTTGAATCTCGTCCGTATCGACACAAGAGGCTCGTGGATCGGTATACAGCGGTGGTAATGTGTTGAAAGTTGTGCAGTGCGCGACCGTTCAAAAGAGAGGTGGAGCGACAAGGGCGAGGGATGGAAGCGAAATCATTGCGATACCTTTGGCCCGATAACCCATATCGCTCGCCCCGTCGGCGCCCACAGCTGCCCACTCCACCACTATAAACACTTCTTTATCACTACTAAACTATTTGTATGCATAAAGTTATATCTATAGTGACGATCTGTTGCTGCGGAGGTCTACAATGATTTACTACTGGCGACTACTTAACGAAAGTTCAAGCTGTAAATGATGCCCAGAGTCGGACAGGAGACTGAAGCGATGTGGACGCTTTTGACCTAGTAATTATTATTTGTACTTATACTTAAACATTTTAAATTACTTAAATAATTGCTACATACGAGTATATCTTTATATTGTGTCTCATGTGAGTATGATACGAAGATAAAACCCATTGTTTATCAACAATTTAAGCTCGTTCTCTGAAGTAAAGACTTGCCATCGGATCACTTCGAATCGTTTCAATGCATATGCACACATTTTCCTCTGCTTACTATACTATAGCGAGAAGTAAGAGGTTATCAGATAAATTTTCATAGGAAATCGCATTTATAAATTTAGATAGCACGTCAGTTTCGAGCGTCTTAGGCTCCGGGCACTGGTTTAATATCCGATTATTAATGAATTAGTACGAGGTAAGCGTGCGAGTTCCAGGATTATGACACGTGTATTATAGAAGCAGTTAGTGGTGCGCGGCGTACTGACCGGCGTGGTCGGGCGGGCCGGGCGCCGCGGCAGGCGGGCTCGGCGCGGGTGCGGGCGCGGGCTCGGTGCGGTCGGAGGGCGCGCTCGCGCACGCGACCGCATCTTCCGATGCGCGGACGGGGGGCGGCGCGGGCGGCGGCGCGCCGGCGCCCCACGGGCCGGGGGGAGGCGCGCAGAGCGCTACCAGCCGCAGCAGCGCCACGCACCACCACCAGAGCACGGCGGCCAGCGCGCGGGCAACGCGCCCACAGCGGCCCGGGGCCCTTTTCGCGACCAAAATACGCGCACCGAAGATCCGTGCACCGGTGAGCTCGCCCCGTAATCTGGGTAATCGTGCGGCGTGGAAACGGCTGGCAGAACGACGCGGGTGCGCGCGCGCGGCCACACGGCGACTGGAGCGCCGCTCCCGACGGCCCACGACCGCACCCGAACACTATTTCGGGAGCGACGCTCCGCGCCGCCGCCGCCGCCCGCCCGCCACACGCTGCCAATTTTACGCGAAATTGCGGGCGGGCGGTGATGCGATATGTACCACGGCGACCACCTGCAGCAGGATCGGCGCCGGTCCTCCGACGAGTCCCTGAAGGCCGCTGCCGGGGTCAGACCCCGTGCGGCTCCGCGACACGTGCGCCGCACTCTCCTCAAAATAGTCGGCTGCAAGCCCGTACGTGTCAATAGATACAATGTCGCAGCTATTGGCAACGAACGGAGTCTCACACTATCTCACTGTCTCGCGCTCGCTGTGTTGTGAATTCTTATGCACGGTTTATATTTAGACGTAAAATTATTTCTGATATAGATAGGTGTTTGACATTACGTTGAACTCTCATACGTCGGGAAGTTCTACCTGTATAAATATTCTGCATCATGAAAAGCGATTGGAATAATTCTTGACTGAAAATCTACAAATTTCTGCCGACGAACAATGTTTCCCTGGTGGATATGCGCACCTTTACTTCACTTTTTATTCTATGCCTGTACCATAGAAGAACATGTACAAAGATTGAACCAACCTAACTGAATTTGATTATTAGTAAAAGTTAATATGTCACAGGCAAGATTTTTTTATATTAGGTTCGTCAACTGGAGTTTACAACTATATAAAATTTAAAACAATTTCTATGTTAAAGTTATGGCTGAACGAACTTCTAAAAACGAACACAGCATGCTTACAAATAGATTCGAAAACATAATTACTTATATACTAAAAAAAGTTATCTGTTAACAAAGAATTTCTTAATACGACGCACTGAAAATATCAAGATCCTGACAGACATTATTGTAATTGCGGCAAAACCGGTTGACAGGCGAGTTAAGACCGTAATGTGTACGAGATATGTGACAAGGTAGGCCAAAAGTCTTGCGATTGCATAGTCGACTACCTACTCGAGGTAACGAGAAGTTAATCTTTGCAAGTAAATCCGAACTATCGATGTATCCATTTATAATTTTAAATAGAAAAATTACATCTGCTGTCTTACGCCTGAGGCTAAGAGAATCTGCGTTATAATGTTCGAGCCTGCAATCGTAGCTCTGCAGACTACGGCACATATTAGAAGCGTAACTAAGGTGGTAGAAAAACTTGGCTTGGATGGATTCAATCCGATCCACATGAACATTATAATAAGGGTTCCAAACAGGACTACAGTATTCCAAGATGCTACGGACGTAACAATTAAAAAGCATGGTAGAGATTTCTGGTTGCTTAAATGTTTTTGTTTGACGCAAGACGAAAAAACTTAACAATATGGTCAATATGATCATAAAAGTCTAGCTTTTTGTCCAATATAGCCCCCAGGTCGCGGATGCTGAAAACTTCTTTTACGGGTGTACCATTAATATAATATGTTGCGTTAAGTGGTTTTTGTTTACGCGTGAACTTAATGTTACATGTTACATTTGGACGGATTTAAAATCTTGCCATTGTTGTTACACCAAAGACCTATGAGGTCGAGATCTTTTTGCAAGAGACTTGCATCTTCCATGGAGCTTACAACTTTATAGACCTTAAGATCATCGGCATAAATCTTGTATCTAGAAGTTATTTTGGAGCCAAGATCTTTATAGAACACCAGAAAGAACAAAGGCCCAAGGTGCGAACCCTGGGGTACTCCTGAACGTATTATTAGTATCGGAGAGTTAAAGCCACGAACTACAATTAGTTGACAGCGGTTACGTAGGTAAGACTCGCACCATCTGAGCAAAGAACCACAAATTCCAGCGTGTCCAAGCTTCTGTATTAGAATGGAGTGGTCTACGATATCGAACGCCTTCGAGAAATCGGTATACACAACGTGTACTTCTTTTCTTCTGTCAATAGCTTCGATGTTGTCGTTAGTGTGTCCGAGGAGGTTTGATGTCGTGGATCTCTCTGGTAGAAAGCCGTGCTGATTAGAGTCAAAAAGCGGTTCGAGATGGAAATATAACATCTTTTGAACTATGGACTCTAAGACTTTTCTCGTAGCCGAAAATATGGAGATAGGTCTGTAATTGGCTATGTCGCTACGGTTACCTGCTTTATGAATTGGTGTTATATAAGCTGTTTTCCATCTCATGGGAAAGATTCCACTTGCAAGAGATTGATTAAAAACAATGTGCAATGGCTCCACCAACTGCGTAGCACATTTTTTGAGCAATATTGGTGGAATATGGTCAGGACCGGGCCCTTTGTTAGTATCAAGAAGCGATAAAGATTTTAAAATTTCAGCTTTTGTTAAGAAACAAGTGTGGCTATTGCTTGCATCGAATAGTAGACTATCTCTCGTTACATTGCTTCGGTATATCGAGTGAAAATGATCAGAAAACATATGGCTGATCTGCTGACCGCCTGAAGCATGCATCATCAAGAAACATCTCGTCAGGTATATCGTTACTGTTAGAATCATGAAGAAATCGTTTAATGGCTTCTAGTTTCAAAAATTTTCAGAAATATCTCGAGCACAACCATAATAGTAAACTCCTAACGCTCGAAGTCATATCTGCAGAACATACCTATTGATTTTGTTACCTGTTTGTTTGTTTTATTATTCACTCTGGAAAAAAATAATTAAGTACTGTGCTTATTATGCATTCCAGTGTTTTATATTGTAATTGAAATAGTAATATATATTTTGTAATAAAAAGTTTTTATTTTTATGAATACTATTTTATTATTAACCCACTTGTTACTGAAACCTCTAAATACAGGGGTCGGCACTCGAAGTGTTACCAATTCAAAGTGCTGTAATTTTGTCAATTTTGTTTCTTTTTATTTATAAACATCAATATATAGAAAAAAAAACATTTAAAATAAAAAGAAAAAAATATTGTTCGATGTGGCCACCTTTAGCGCGGATAACAGCATCGAGTCTGTCCGAGAAGGCTGCATACGCTGCACGAATGTGGTCTGCTGATATTTTGTTCCATTCTCGGCGAAGAGCAATCTTTAAGGCGTCGACTGTCTCATACTTTTTTGCTGACAAATTGGCCTCTAGAATTGACCATATGGAAAAATCCATTGGGTTTAAGTCCTGCGAATATGGTGGCCATTGTTGCGAAGAAATGAAGCTCGGAACTTTTTCTTGCAAAAAAAATTTGGGTTTCACGGGCTTTGTGGGATGGTGCCGAGTCTTGCTGAAACGTCCAATGGTTTCTACCGAATTTCTTACGTGCCCAAGGTAACAAAGCATCGTTTAAAATTTTTTCACGGTAAATTTGCTGGTTTATCTTTGCACTCTGCTCAATGAAAACGAGAGGTGAACGTCCCGTAGCAGTTACCGCGGCCCAAACCATCACTGATGCTGGTGCTTGCTTACGCAGAGCAATTCGTTGGTCTAAATTGTCGTTTGATTTAGACTTTAACCATACGCGATCATTTTGTTTGTTCACATATTGCTGAACCGTAAAAATTTTTTCATCGGAAAATACCAAATTTTCAAGTTTGCTATCAACGTGCAACTGCTTTAACTCCTTAGCTCTTTTTAGGCGAACTGCCTTTTGTGCAAGTGTCAAGTCTTGCACTTTTTGTATTTTGTAAGGCTTCAGTTGATACATTAATTAATAAAGGCAGATACATTAAGACTTTTCGCCAATTTAACTGCGCTTTGTCGTGGATTTCGTTCAATTCTAGCCTTTACCTTTCGAACCATTTCTGATGATGTTGCTGTTGTTGGATGTCCATCTCCATGGCGTTTCTTGATGCTACCCGTATCATTGTAACGCGTGATGGTCCGATACACAAACATTTTATTCAGATGTAAATGTCGTAGCGCATTAACAATGGCTGGTTGCGATTTTCCAGCCAAATACAAAGTAATGACACTGTGGCGTTTGAATTCCATCTGGATAACTTTTTTTAGCAGCGACGAAAAACAATGAGCTTCTGTATGTTTAGGAACAATACAATAGACTTACAACTGTGAAAAAATGGGCGCCATATTGTAAACAGTTTGGTTGCTATAGCAACTTAAAGTTGGTAACACTTCGAGTGCCTACCCCTGTAGTCTTAATTATTTAAATAATTTCTAAATAAAATTTTGTATATTTAATATATATTTTTGTTTGTTGCAGGATATTAGATAACAATATATCATCAATCGCTTGTGTTTTAGTGAATGTAGACAAGATTATTATGTCGTCACTTCTGACCTCTAAGGATGTTGTAGCTTTATAAAACACTTCAGCTTAACTCTTAGTTGTCCATAAGGAAAAGTCACGAAGCTACGACATTTTTTTTTGCCCGTGAGCTCTACACTCGCCAGCGGTCAAATAAGCTAATTTTTAATTCACATCACAATATTTCTCCAACTTCTCCATTATACCAATTACAGTGAGACTTCTAAACTTTGGTCTATAACAATAAAAAGACAATTTCATAGTACCTCATATTGCTAATGTCCTTTATAAAGGTCACTTATTTGGAATCATTATAACAAGTAAGTAAAAGCTATAAGAACCATCGGCCTCCACAATGGAGCCGTAGGTTCATACGCCCAGGCGAAGGGCCACAGCCACACGCATAGAGTCACCGTCCAACAGCATGCCCAGGTAAGGTGAACGGAACAAGCGTGTAACCATGCCCCGGATACTGACTGCGATACAGCAAGGCCACATTTACTCCTGTGGCATCAGCTGTTATGCGTGTATGGACCTGATTTTCCCAACCTTGATGTTTGATATATATTTTTTTTATAGTCCTGGCAGTTTAAAAGAACGAAAGCATAGCAGTAAGATAGCAAAGGTGTTGGGAGGAGGAGAAATTCTTTACCTATTCAAAAATCATAGATGGGTATTTCTAATAAGTCTGGATTTAAGATAGTTTTAATTATTAGGTACTACCTAGCTGTAACTGCGACTTCGTTCACAATTGCTCTCTTTGTATAATTTGTATACTGGCCCTGTTTTATATCCAAGACAGCTTTTTATGGACAGGTAATTGACAACTACCTCGCACGACCACAGAAATTAGCGACACTGTGACCCCTAAATGCAGCATGCCTACTTTAAAATACACTTGCTCTCAAGGAAGGTAGCCAAAACACGCTTGGTGACAGGTTTTTCAACTTTAGGGTGGTAGCTAGAAAGGCGATCGTTAGAAAACGGCCTACCACTAAGCTTCTTTTACGATGGTTTCTTCACTATGTTTTTCTTCGCCGGTAGCTTAGGATATTTTGCGAGTTTTGTGGGATCAAACCTCGTGCCTCTCGCACGGCAATCCAACACACTAACCTCTTGTTTATCAAATAAACAAATTGAGAACCATTCAAATGCAAGCACGCGTTAGCGACTTATACTGAAATACGATTTTCATCCCACCTCCCAAACCCCACCAGTTTTTGATATAACATTAATTTCAGCAGTTAGTCTTTTATAACAAAAGAAGAATCGTCAAATTCGAAGCACGCGTTATCAGAAAGAAAGAAAGACACACAGAAAGTACCATGATTTATGGGTATTATGGGTATGTAAATATATGGAAACAAGAACAGACGTAGCGAACAACCAGAATAGTCATCTTCTTTGAGGTTTTGTTAAAACCTCTGACTATTATGACTATTCTGGTTGTCAACTCGTTATCCAGATACCCTGTAGCAGTTACCTCGGATGACCAGTAATATAGTGATATATGCCTACCACAATTTTATGATTTAAGAACCTGATTCTATTACGAGTATATAGTTGATTATTAGTATCTTTTAGTAAAAAAATATAATTTAGTTCATTGTATTTGAATATTTTGCTAATATTTTCATACGATTAATATATATAATCAAAACCATATCTAATTTTGTTTCAATAGCCGAAAAATTAAACTAAGGCTTCAACTGCGATTGTATTTGTAAGTGCTAATGTGATTGCTATTGCAGCCTGCACTGGTGCAGTGAGGTCGCGATGCACCGTGCCATGTGCTCCCTCCCTCACTCCGCGGCTGGTCGCGCCGCTCATTCCCCGGCGCTGCAGCCTTAGCACCAAGTCAGGAACTACCAGCGACTATATATCCCAGATCAATCCTACTAGTAAAACTATGATAAAATAAAAGCGAATGTTTGCGAGGCTAATTTGTTACTCGTGGTCATCATGATCTTCATACATCCTGAGTAATAATAATACTGAAGTTCCAGGAATCCTATGCAAGCTCCTTTCAAGCTTATATCAACTAGAAAAGATTTTTCAACGATATTTACTCGTATTTATTGTATGGCAATTTGATGGGTCGTCGTCTGAAGGAGAAAGGGCGTGATCCATGTTCTGGTCTTTTTCTCGCCCAGCGCATTGCATTAGCGATTCAGCGTGGTAATGCCGCTAGTCTTATTAGGACGTTTGGACGAGGGACTGATATAGGTGAAGATTTTTGACTATATTATGCTATAGTAACATAATTGTAAGTGTTATTATTATATAATTTTAATTTTGACATGTTTGACCAATAAATATTTTCAAAATATATATCTATAATAACAATATATTATGTATATTTATTTATTGTGTGTGTGCGACACCGCGTACCCCGATTCCGTGAGGCTAAATGACCCCTGCCCCCTGGCTAGGGAAAACGCAAGAGCTAAGAATCTAAGCTTCGGGGTGGAAGTGTTAAAGGCCATAACGCCACTAGTAGCTCAGCGCGCTCAACGCGCAGCACACCTTTCCTCACCCTTGCAGTCGCCCACACCAACGTGGGCAACGTTGGTGTGGGCGGCTACAAGAGTGAGTAGCCAGCGCCGTTATGCGGCGGCTTTAATTAGGGGCCGTTTAGTAGGTAGCATGTCACCACTCGACGCAATATTTTGATAAGAGGCAGAATCGGCAAGTTACCAAAAATTCATTATAATAGCCCAGATATTCATAATACCTACATAGTTCACATCTTCCTAATATACCTTTTATATATTTCTGTATTTTTGTACATATTTTCATTGTAAAGGGCCTCTCAGTGTTAGCTACGGTCCCACTGACGCCCCAATAAAGTTCCGGCTTTAGACCGTGTTTAAATATATACAAGGTTATCGGCTTGGGGTGTACTAATCCGAAAGGGGGTCACTATACACATCCTCATGAACAACTCTCACTATCAGACCAACACTGAATTAGAAAAGAAAATCAGCTGTTCCATTGATCAAATCAAATTGACAAAAAGTTAATCGGTTGTCGACATAATGTATGGAACAGCTATTTTTTTTCTCGACTTCAGAGTTGGTCCCATAGTGAAAGTTGTTCCATAGGATGAGTACCCCCTTTCGGCTTAGTACACCCCTAACCAATAACCTTGTATACAGATATAATATAATATCATGAACGAGTCTTTTATATGCGACATTTTATCAAATATTTTACAATCGACAGTAAATATGTATGAAGATATTAGAATTCTTGAGATTTGAAACGTATTGTTTCATTTATTTTCTACGAAGCAGCAGTTTTGATTGTTTGGTGCAGCGGACAAACTTAAAAAGAAAACAAAAGATTCACATTTTCGCTGTACGCTTACTTTTAAAGTGCAAGGTCTGGGCGCACCGGTTACTTTAAATTTTCATTAGCATTGCACTCCGCCGCCGCCGCCGGCCGCCGCACGGTCGCCGGACGCTGCGCCACGTCTGCAATTACATTTTGCAATTTACAAATTGTCTTTTTATGTGATGCATCCACACTTGCTTTAGTCGTCAAAATTTAGTTGAAACTTTTTGTGTACGATGAAAAAGGTTGCGAGTCAATTTTGTATCCCTTTTGCAATAAAATTTTAAAAACACAGTAAAGATCTTCTCTAAAGATCATCTTGATACATATTTGATTTGCATATTTTTATTTTAAAACAATCAATATAAATATATGTTTAACTCGTATTTAGTCTTTACCGATCGAGTATCAAAACATTTATTAATTGTGTAATGGTGTGTATACTATTAATAATTATTTATTTTAATTATAATTGCTGGAACCACTAGGTCTGCAACCTACACTACGACAATAAAGAATTTATTAATCAATGAAATAAGAAGATTAATAATTTATCTAAGTAATTTTTAATAGGTTTTCGTGATTTTTGTTCTTAATATTAGCAAAAAATAAAGTGTTACAGTAATTTCATAGCGTTCCTGATAATCAGCAAATTACCTTGATCCAACTTTACATCGGCACGCGTTGATGTCTTTTGTACGGATCTTGAGTTGTTTTAAAAACTCAGTTTGTATTTCTTTTTGCGAATCTACGCTAAATGTTAATTTAATATATTCATTCCATAGTATGATTTATTCGATGTTTTTAAAAAACTTAGTAATCGTAAGCTGATATGAAGAATAGATGAGAGATTTGCGTTCAAATCTAGCATGATGCCAAAAATAAAAGAAATACCTAAAAAATAATATAATATTGCAATATTTTCCGAATTTTGGTTCATACTTAATTGTAAAAGGGAGAAGAGGCGGCCAGACAGACAAATGGACGAACACAGTGAAACTATAAGGTTTCCTTGTAGTACCTACTACGGAACTAAAAAGAAATTCTAGTGTATGATCCAGATAATGACGGGAATTACCCTGAAAAAACGAGGTAATATTTATGATGATTTTGATGCTTACATGTATTCAGGATTTGGAGATTTTTGCTTGCTGCTTCATTTATTGTGATACTTAAGTATCAAGATAAGGATAATAAAAGCAGCATTTTAAGAAAATTGCAAATCAAGTAGATATACGTGATTAGGTTCTATGGTAAGCTGTAAGTGAACGGAGCACTGGACTCAAATGAGTGCTTTCCATCTATCGTATCAGCCATATGACGGTATTATGGGATCCTCCCAAATACAACCAGCTAGTGGTGTGCGAGCAGCGAATAAAGTTTTTTTAATCATCATCATCGTCAGATAGAAGACGTCCACTGCTGAACATAGGCTTCCCTCTTGGAACGCCATTCCGAACGACTAGCTGCCAATTGCCTTCTAACATTTTTATAAATAGTCTTCATTAAATAGCCTTCCACTAGCATGGGACTAAAAGCGCTGAGGTTGCAGAACATTTTTTAATGTTTAAAATATGAATATATAATAAAAATATTTATTCTCTATTTCTACAGGATTATCGGCTAGGGGTTTACTGAGCAGAAAAGGGGTCACTATACTCGTCCAACTCAACAACTTTTACTATGGCACCAACCCTGAATTCGAGAAAAAATTCCAATGAAATGTTCTATAGAAAAAGTAATGAAAGAAAAAACAAAATGTAATTTTATTCTCAATTCTGACTAGGTTTCATAGTAAAAGTTGTTCCCTAGGATGAGTATAGATCAGCTAGCCCTAGCTCATTGTACTTACACGAAGACGTAATAGCGTTAATGGTATTCCATGTAAAAAGAATTGTTCGCTTTAGGACAGATTCGCTTTATGACAGATTCGCTTTAAGGCAAAAGTACAGACAACTCGACAATAATTAATTGAACCATTTATTGATATTAAATTAAAATAAACAAAGGCTTCTTGGCACGTTCAAGTCAACGTATTAAATTAACCCTGCACAAGTGTTCTAAACATTCCAACAAAACCAATTACAGTTCATACACGTTTTATTTACAAAAACACACAACAGATATGTCAACATTTCAGTACTCTCCGTATTAAAAATTGGATAAAAAAAGACAATGTTATGGCTTTTTTTAATATAAGACAGCAAGGCATTTGACTGATAGGTCTGTACGCTCTACCACCGTGCTATGGTTCACTCACGATGTTTTCCTTCATCGGTAGCTCAGGCACTCTTGCATCTGTCGTGGAATCGAACCAGTCGGTCATCATCGTTAGTTTCTGAGTAAAAACAATGCATATTACGTAGTAAACGAGTCCTGTTTGAAGCAGAGCCGCGAAAGAGTGGGCAGTGCCGTGCTGTGTAATCAATCGGAGTTATCTGTTTAGGTGGCGAACGTCGACCCCGGCCGCCAGCGCCCCGCGCCCGCGCACCCGCGTCTCTTAACAGGGCTGCCATCTACCACTGGAAGCTTAGCATACCACAAAATAAAACAAAATAAACAACATGGTATTAATTATGTCATTAACTGTATCCGTTCTTTCCAATTGCTAATCTGTTCCGCTGAGAATCTGTCATGACCAGTTCAGTCATTACAGTTGCTACGTTGAGCTCAGCTGTTCATATTTTTCAAAGTCTCAGCATACTCACTTCAGAGAGCCAGCGGTTCCAGGTTTGATTCCCGGCCGAGATAGGTACTCGAATAATAAACTCATTATTCGAAAAAGAAGGCTGCCTTAGCGTCGTCAGTATCGTGCGAGTGTCTGTGGCATCACTGCTCCCAAACCGATAGACTGATTTTGATTTTAGTGTGTCAAAGGTTTCGCACAATAAAATCAAAATCAAAAAGTGTAAAGTATTAGTCGGGAGTGTTCTTAGATATATTCTTAACTCTGATAAAACCGTATCAATGCAGTATCAGTCAAGGTTAGGTATTTTTAGGAATTCTATTAGTAAAAGAAATATATTTCTAGGTTATACAACTGATAACACAATTAGTCATAAATCTCACGTCGATAAAATTTGCAAGAAAATGGCAAGTGGTAATTATGCCTTATTTAAACTCAAGCCATTATTAGATAAAAAGTCACTCATCTCTGTCTATTATGCATATGTTCATTCTATAATAAGATACGCTATAACTGTTTGGGGAAACGCTTAAGATATCATAAAAGTTTTAATGAAACGTCAGAAACAATCTATAAGAACAATAAATGGTTTGAAAAAACGTAGTCCTGCGAGAATACATTTTGAAAATGATAAAAAATGACAGTTATATCACTTTATATTTATAGTAGTTTATTAGAGTTACACGAGGATACGGAAATACCGGAAAAAAGAATTTCACGTATTAATAAAAAAGGGCGAGTCCTGCCTGTCAACAGATTATCTAAGTGTAAGAAACAGGGACTTTACACCAAAATATTAATGTACAATAAATTTTTAAAATATTTAAACATAAATTAAAATATTTTTTTGAAAGAAATCCTTTTTATAAACTCAGTGAATATATGTCAATGCATTTTGTGGAATCATCGTTCTTGTGTGATGAACAACAATTACAAAATGTTAGTAATAGATAAAGAAATAAATGACAATGTAAGTGTATAATATAATAACTATTTGTTCTAAGAACTATAAAAGTATTTACAAGTTAAGTTTTTTTTAAAGTAATTAATAATTAAAATGTAACAAGACTTGCCTGTAACGAATGTTATTTAAAGGCCAATAAATATTTCTTATTCTTATTCTTAAAAATTGATCCAAGATGGCCGCCACCACAAAATGGCGAAGTACAAGTTTTTCACTACTCCCTCAATATAGGTATCAAATAAAAGGGCATGACTAGTAGAATACTCTACTTTATAATTTTTAAATCCAAGATGGATAAGACAACAAATGTCAGGGGCTTTCCGAAATGTTCAAATTTACTAGTTTATTTACTGTCGATGATTTTTTAAGTTATAATTTTATTTATGTTGTATTTATTGGTAATATATTTCCGTGGCATCCCTAGGCGAGGCGTAGCTTCGCTTATCGTTCGCTCTGCACCCGGTGTTCCGCTTTGTTCTCGACTCGCCGGTAAATAATATATACCTACCTACATAACGCAAATTACATTGTGTTAATGACACTTCTACAACCACCGCTAAGATAACGTATGTAAAACTAAATAATTTTTGTCTATTGACTTGTCTGAAAAAAAAAGTGACTGATGACGTGATCACTTGACAATATCACAGGTAGTGTGAAGACTTTAAACACTCATACTCATAAAATATAAACATTGTGTCATCTTTCGTAAACCTAGGCGTTACGTTGGAAGATTTGGTAATGTTAAAATAATATAAATATTGGTAAAATATATTCAATCAAACACTCGCTTGAATGATTTCTCAATGTAAAAAGCTTTAGCGAGTAAAATGCTTTAACTTATGATAATACGTCAGATACTCATCTCATCATCTCATACTCATAGTATCCACTGATATATCTTATATCTGTCACCCAGGCTGTTGTTTGAACCCTCATTTGACCTCATTGGAGGTTGAATGTCCAATGAATCTTTTTGTAGTACCTACTCCCTTACACCCTTTAATGAATACACCCTCCTAATGTCATGTCTCTAGGTTCAGCGGTTTAGGCTCTGCATTGATTCCTAGCGAAATATTAGTCAGTCAGTCAGGACTTACTTTTTTATATTTAAAGAAGATATCAGCGGATAACCAAAAAAAAACTCTTCGATATTGGTTATCAATTCAAAGCATTCAAATTGTCTTCTAATCATTTAGGGTTTTAACTGTTTCATTTCTACGTAAGTATTTAAATTTATTTAGCACACTATGTTTAATGTTGGACTTACCTACGTAAATAAGTAATGATAATAAATGAATTGATGCAAGAAACCTTTATAAATGTCGTAGATACTTTATTCGAATATTTGTAATAAAGTCTGCAGCTGAAAAGAGACCAAAACGAATACATAATGAGAGCAATGATACCGCTATAAAGGGAGCCTCACAAAGCTGTGGCAGGTATCACTTGCAGCGTCTTTGTGCTGAACGTAAGTCGGATTAACTGCAATTATGTATGTTGAAATAAATATTATTTCTATACAATTGTTAAGGAGGTATTTTTAATCGCATGTACGTGTCTACATATTTGTCTGCACATCTATTTACATATATACCTATGAATCAACTCGTATATTCCCATTGTGATTTTACCGCGAGTATCACCACGCTGACCTACTACGGGTTAGTGTTTTTACTTATTATTATTTATTGGAAATAGGCTTGCGTTTGACCGCAACTTTGACGCACTTGTAAGGAACTCTATTTTTCTCTGTCAAGAATATGAATTGTTGGCCGTAGACAACAATAACTTGGTGACATTTTTGAAAAATAAACCCCAAATTTTGTGTCATATTTTTCATATTTATAATTCTTATATTTGGTTGATTGATAAGGCCGCATTTCAGTAAAATATTATTGAAATCGTCTGGCAAATAGTATGACAGACAAACAATATAAAAAAAAAATTGCCAGACTTTAAGCAGAGAATCTTCTCTCTTTTAAACACCTTGGTCATTTAGAAGTGCAAAAGATTAACATGCAACCACTTTTATTCGTAAAACAACGTACATACTCAAAAGTACCTAGAGAATTATATGCCTGAAAATCAACTTACTGCAAAGATTAATGATCTCTACTTAAAAATATTAGGTACTTACATGTTTAACCAAACTTTGATATTTACATAAATAAACAATAGAAATTCTACTTGCATTTAATTTATAATATAATTTTCTATGACTCGTTAGCTTTTAGTTTTGTTTGAACAAAAACCAAAGCCATGCATTATTCATGAATTACAATGAAATTAACGTTACGTAGACAAGTAATAGCTTTTATGTGAACTCTATTAACTAAATCAATATTTATTTACTCATTTGCCTCGATATAAATAGTTACCTATACCAGACATGACGCAAATTTGTTTGCAGAATACGACGCATTATAGGTAGGTAGTATAAGTAGCTTCATAAATATGTTAAATAATCAAAAAAGAGTAAATATAAATAAACCAAGTACTAAGAGTAAGTTTTAACCTTAAAAAACATGATGAAAACGAAACTCTATAGTAACTCATAAGATATACTATTAGGAGAATGTACTCAGTTCGTCCAAATATGTTTTTTTAAGATTTTTTTATGTATATGTTACCCGTTTTCTCATAGACAGGTAGACTGATTTGAAATAAAATGGTCTTTGTTCGAATGATTTATTTTCCCAGTCACATATACCTACATTTTATAAAAATCGATTTAGGTGTTATTGAGTTATTGAAATGTGTTTTCATTGACTTTGACTACTTTGATGATAAAGCTTTGCCTGCCGAAACAAAGTCAGTCAATTTTCACTTTTTGTAAGTAGTACTTGTTGATCTCTATAAATCAGGGCATGCTAAAAATATGGAAAATTCATAGGTTTACTGTAAGTAACTACTAATCTGTTTTCTTAGATTCATATCTAAATGTTCGACATAGTTAAATAAGTTTTGTTTAATTTTTACCTTTACTCCAAACTCCAGTTTTATATTTTAATTCGGACTTTTTCATAAAATAACTAAATCACAGCTTCCTGTTAGATGTACCTATGTTCTTTCTATTATTATGATATCAACGTATGGTGATTACTTAAATAATACGACCGTATAAAAAATATGCATTTATTCTATCATCTCCGAGCCTGCTTCTGAGTGAACTGCAATGATATCATGATGCTAAAAACGTTCTCTCGGCTTCAACCAACCATCCGCTAGTCGCCGGCGACAAACGGCAAAGTCGCGCTTGTGTTACTCACAATTTACGGGAAGGTTTTAGCACATATTTTTTGCTTTGTGGGTTTCGCGGATCCGCGCTTTGATGGTGCGGGATAAAGCATATTAATACAAGCAGCGGGATCCAAAGCGGGATTGCAATCCCTAGTTGAACCGCAGTGGTTCAACTAAGGATTGCACATGTGAAGGCCCGTAGTCTATCTGGTTGTGTAGTGTGTTGTCGTATATTTGTAAACGAATGCTGTGCTGACTCCGTGCGGTCCCCTAAACGGTGTATGGATTATATAGTATGGAAGTTTCTTATTTCATACTAGCGTCAAGTCGTAGTTTTTATTCAATTTTAACGAAACTCTGTATACTCGTATGGGTTCTAGAATTTTTTGGATGCTTGTCGTCGGACATTCTAGTCTCGCATTTTTGTACGACTGTTGTGCTGGCTCAGTGTGTTCGCCGCCTAAATTGATAACTAAGATGTAAGTGATGGCAAACTGTTCATTTCTACAAAAGTTTCCTCCAGATACCTTTTCAGCGTATATTTATCTCGTATACTCGTATCATATCTATTTATTTGAATAATTTATTGTGAAAATGATAACAAATGACGTCAATCAAAAATAAATACGAGCAAGACACTTGTGCGAGCACATTCTAATATGATAAGTCAAGCTGCAGTACCTATTTCTTAATTTATATATCATATAAATATTTATATTTGATGATAAAATATTTTATATTGTATTCATAATTATTTGAGTGACAACTTATTAATATAGGTATAAGTAATTGTTGAACTGTCGGTGGCAGAGCTGACTTTTCGTACTAAATATTACTCAAAGATCCGCGAACTGTTGTTCTCGCGACCACGATTTTTAGGTTTTGAGACTTTATAAAATAAAACGACAACTACTTGCCTTTTATATATTCAGTACTTATAATTAATGTCGTGTTCTCCATGTCTGTGCTAAATATTATTGAAATCGGTGGTTGAGTGAATGGAGCCGGTGCAAACTTCCCCCAATCAAAAATGCCTGACGAGTAAAAAATTCCCAAAACTCATAGAACCCTTACGAGGTTTTGTCGAGATTGTTGTAAAGGTTCTTTATTTTTGGTTTTGTAGTTTCTAACCCGGACTAATCAAATATTGCCCCCTCCTGTCATCAGTTCAACTTTAAAATGCATTGAATTTTTTTGCAGTATTATATCACTGGACAAATATGTTGTTTATTTTTTTAATAATTGGAATGGAATAATAAATTAGTAACAATGGAGGCTGTAATCGAAAACTCTTTGGTTTATAACTATAATCTTTCTCGAGTCCTGTCCAGGAGTACATAAATATTTTAATGTTGAGTCAATAAATTTTTCCAACAAATTAAAGCAAAATTTTGTTTGCACATTAATCTGTGTTAGATATTTATTTATTAGTGTCCAAACGAATGCTTTTCTTCAAATACAGAGACTATTAAAACTAAGACAGTAAATAAAAAATATAAGAACGTAGTTCATGTTTAGCTAATACATGTCAATAACATGCACTTTTTGTCTTCGACACGAAATCTATTTATAGATGCACTTTTGAAATTATAAAATGCAAGGACTCAAAAACGAGTTTGCAGCTATGTTTGTCACAATAAAATGACTAGCATCGTCTAGGTATTTTATCCTTTTTTAAATTATCGATAACGAATACCTTAACCCACAAGAATAACAGGTAATCTGAAATTTTAAATTGTGTCGAAGATATTATTAGATGTGAACGTAGTAAGCGATAAATTTAAGTAGTTTAAGGGCTTTGTATGGTCGTAATCTTGTTTATCAGTTTGTATGCTGTACCAGTGTACCTACGTTATTTTTACATTACAGTTCATATAATTTTGTATGCAAGTAACCACTCAGACTGGTATGCACATAATTATGTTCGAGAAACCAAAATGAGTGGCAAAAGGCTGTAAGAGCAGGCGAAGTAATTGCTCGTCCGTTGGCGCTAGAGGTCAGACTGCAGTTGTTTGGTAGTGTGCGGGGTGTATAAATACAGTGGGTGATGCACCGCTTGGTAGTGTGCGTGCGCAGCGCAGCCTCTCTCGTCTGCGGCCTGTCTAGACACCCCCCGTCCGCCCCCCGTTTCTGTACCCCCTCCCTGCTCCTGTGGTTAGTCAGACTTCTCTCTAGAACAATCCCATTTGGTAGCAGGTATCATACTGATGAGGCTTTTTTAAAAAACTAACTGTGGTCACGGCTATAAGAGGCTTTAGTTTCTCCTGTAGATGTTTAATTATGCTCGGTAGCTGACGAGTGGGTTGAAGCAGGTAAGTTGTTGTTTTCAATAGATGTTAAAATATGTTTTTTTCTTTAATCATCAATACGTATTTTAAGAACAAATAATTTATTACCATAAACAATTTATCAAGCGAGTATTTTTTCTGCATCAAGTCGGGCAAAACTTTGCCTTTCTTCTGTGAGGGTGTGTGTTGGTGTTTGTGGAGGTTGGCATTCTCGTACTCGTACAAGTCGTATTTTTGAACCAATATGGACGAAGCTTGGTACAGGTAGAATGACATTTCATAATTTCTTAGGTGTCGGCTATTTTTGATGGAGGGGGTTATCTCACTCAATAAGATCGGAAGTTTGTTAGAACGTCACTTAGGTACCTGGCGATTTGAATAACATTTGGCAGAACTATACCATACCGAGTAGAAATAACATTTTTTGTTATGTTTATAAAATCGGCTTATTAGTTGTCTAGGTATAAAAAAGTTGAACTGTTCGCAGACAGGTAATACGCGTACAGGAACGCGTGCGTATACGCTACCTGTCCTACCATATCGCGTATCCTTAACACGAATCCTATAAGACTCATTTATGAATCAAATATGATTCATACACGGATAAAACTGAATCTAAAAATGTTATATGAATGTGATTCATATGAGAATCCTATATATACTATATAAGATACTTACATGTTGAGGCACATTCACATAGTGGCATCCTAATATAACATACATAGTTATCGGTTTAGCCGCTGCTTTTAAAACTGCTTTTAAAATATTTTTTGTATATTTCTTGACACATTAGTATTAGGGTAGTAGTACACCTATTTGCTTACATAAATACGTGATGCACAGATT
Source organism: Ligdia adustata (assembly GCA_947049295.1). Taxonomy (NCBI): domain Eukaryota; kingdom Metazoa; phylum Arthropoda; class Insecta; order Lepidoptera; family Geometridae; genus Ligdia; species Ligdia adustata. The sequence goes on along the minus strand of OX346225.1, from coordinate 8,121,523 downwards.
AACAAAATTCCTTTCTGTAAAATAATATGGTGTTATATAACAAACTACGATTGTCAAAGCCTAGTGGTTAGCATATAGAGGGCCGATGGTTCCTGGTTCGGTTCCCGGTCAGAGAAGGTGTTCGTGAAGGTGATCCATGAGTTTTTAATGTAGTATTGCATCTCCGATTCAAGCGATCACTAGTGAGGCGCAATGAGTACAAAACCTTATTCATTGACCGAGTGAGCAAAAGCGTCTCCGCTTCGAGTCTGGCAAAATGTTCTTCCGTCTATCAGTTTTTAGGAATGGATGTTTGTCCGTAAGAAATTTCGTACCCACAGGTCTTACTTTCCATCCAAGCTTGACTAATCTTGGTATATGGGTTCTAAAATTTTTTGGTGTTTTTAGGTGTTGTGAAAGATTTATGTTTGCTACGGCGCCATTTACTGACCGATTTCAATAACATTTAGTAGGTATACGCGGAACAGAACATTAATTAATATTCCTTAAAATAAAAAATCGGTCGAGAGGTTGTCGTTTTTTTATAAAGTTAATAAAAATAAATTTAAATGTAAGAAAAAAATATCTTGGTCGCGAAGTCCACAGTTCATGGAACTATTAGTTTAAATTTGGTGTTACTCTATGTAAATAACTTAATGACGTCTGAATATTGTGCAACACTACAATACCTAATATCCTTCACTTGTAAAATGTCAAGCTCGGCTAGACGAATAAAATCCTTGACATACTCATTCGGCTATTTACTTTAGTAGATAATCTCTGCTTAGTTTTTATGTATTCATATAAATCGTGTCTGCCCACGAACTTATTCCCAATATATTTTCAAATCCTGTGTAGAAGTAATTTGAAGAGCTGAATGTAAATGCTATGATCTCCAAACAAAAATCTTACGGATTTTTTGTTTTTTGTTAAAACCATTCAATAAATTAAAACATTATTTGTTCAGTCATGTTTTAAGAGGACTTAAATAGTTTTTGCCAATGATAGGAGTACAACTAGTGTACAACCTACTACTGTATCTATTTCACCGCCGCATTCAATTGATTCAAATTTGAAGAGAAAAAATAAATCTATAAGAAGCCAAATAGAGGTAAATAAAAAATATGGTCCTTGTGCATTTAAAATTTTTGTATAAAATGAATATTTATTTATTGCTAAAAATGTGGTAGGTACTCAGTAAATAAATAGTTTCTTCACATTTGACTTAGCATGCAATGGTTTTCTTAGTTGGTTGGTTATTTACATAACTAATGAAATATTTTATCTCTTTTTATTAAACCAAATATGAAAATATAGCTATGTTTGTATGTATATCTACCACCTGATACTGGATGCTTTTAATCCTGGACATAGAGGTTTATGAAAGACGGGCAAAAAGGATGAACTGAGGTATAGAATGTAGGTTTAGTGGCGGGTAGAGCAGAGAAGGCCGCCGCCGGTGACCGCAGCGCTTCGGCAGGCACATAAATAAGGTTCGATACAATGTTAGCGAATATCACGCAGTACAGACGACCACATAAATATCACCCATATAAAGTAGGCTCGTGTTTAAACACCGCCCGAATAACTAGTTAAAATTTACTACAAAAAATCTAAACGGTTAGCAAAATGGATAAATTGTCATCAAATTACGTTTCCTAAAACGGACCTTATTGACGAAAGAATTCAGTATGTCATACAAAAAAAAACTTAAACTTACTGCGGACTTTGTTGCTGAAAGTATTAGGATTGTCATAAAAACATGACCTGAACCGAAAGTTTTATCGAAAAGTTATAATAACCGATTTATAATCGTACTTGCACTGCTGTTCAGCAAAGATTATCTTAAACACACAAGCACAAAACGTCATAAACATAATTATCAAAGAAAAAGTTTGAGTGTAAATTAAACTAATAAATAATAACTAAAACTAACTCTAATAACAACTACTCGTAGTTTACTTACGAGCATATAAAGGTAGGCAGATGGCCAAGATTCGTTACGAGATGTAGCCAGCCACCGCAGCCGCCCTGTTCCTCGAGTAATGAACCCTCCATACCTACAATGTAACTGGAGAACTGCATACAGGTTTATGAAAAAAATAAGTATACAGATGAAGCACAAAAGTACTCCTGCCAAAGCTTGTAATACGAGTTAGCCGCAGACCGTTCGATAAACCGGACGTACAAAATATAATGAATGCAAAGTTATTTTAGTAAAAAACGTAACATACTTTTTCAACACACTTCCTCGTAAAAGGCTTCTTATTGCATCGATTTTAGTGACGTAATGCATCTCATTGCGCACACTCGCTTTTTACTTTACCATTATTGCACAGGTATAGTTTTTTTTAAATGAATGAGTTTCAACTACAACTTGCACTAATGAGTTTAAATGCCGCCTAAAATAGTTGCAACATTTTGAGAAATGAATTGCACTAAGTTAATAATGAAGAAAAATAATTTGGACTTTTTTTGATGTACTACATACACATTTTAACTAATTGTGTTTAAACAAAAAGTAAGAAATACAAAAACATAAGATTGATTTATTATTAAGGTTGGTAACAGAACTCTTTCGATAGCGCCGCCTTCTTTAATACGCGCGCGCTGTTGGCTGATGTAAAAAAAAAAAATACCGCACTCGGAAAAATATCCTCTATTTTTCATAACTCTTTTTTGTTTACTGTTTTATTAATAATACTTTTTTTACTCGCAAGTCTGTTGAAAGCATCGTATGATACTCGTGTGCATTGATCATTACAGCCTCGGCTTCCTAATCGCACTAGCCTTTGCCTCGTGCGATGATACAGCCTGTGCTGTAATGGTCAACTTAGCACACTTGTATCATAATGTACTATGACTATTAAAATACTTAAATTAAATACTTATATTTTTTTTAATTTAACGACATTCTCTATTCGTTTGTTTATGGAGTGAAAATATAAAATTTAGAAGGCTTTGTTCTTATCCTGATTAGCTGACTAATAATGTACAACACAAACTTAGGTAGTACTAATGCAGACTTCTAACATTATGAATTGCAATTCTTCGCATACATTATCTCAATGATGCTGCTATTACAAATGCAAAAGATACTAATCTTTTTATGTCTGTGTCACGAGTCGTATAAAACCTCTATTCTTCGTATTATTTTTGTTGCTGTCAGTACCTGCACACAGCGGGCATAGACTGCGGGTCCATAAATAGATAGAATAAATATACCAGTCTACAGGTACCCACCTGCACAGAAGAGCTATTACAACCTGCCTTTTTGAAATAACATGGATGTAATTTAACCGATCAGTAAATAATTTGTCACGCGACAATTTATTAACTGAATAATGTAGCAGGCATACATAGGCGTAGGCATAGTAAGTGGACAGAAAATATATATTAGGTATACCTATATGTAAATATCTGTAGCTAAATATTATAATCTTTGTGTATGTCGGATTAGCTTTTTGAAAAAGTGTATAAAATATATAATGACACTTTTTTATTAATTTATGATATAAACCAGAATAAAATGGCTTCTGTCGTCTTTTATCAAATTGTTTTTCTTAACCTTTTGTAGCACGGCCTACGAGAATTTGTGTATTAGAATTTTAAGAGGATTTAGCAAAGCTGGCATTTTTAACCAATGAAAAAACGAAAGAGATTCATAATTAGCTCATAACGCTTGGGTAAACCAATATTTTGTAATAAATCGGAAGTCCTTTAATTTTATACCCCACAGATATATATATCTCGATTTTTTTAACCTTCGGATTATTGACTGAATCCGCCATCTTGAAATTGTAATGACGTCATATAACCGCATCGCATCGATTGACACCTCATTTTTCAACGCTAGCTAAGCAAATAAAAGGTAAATTAGTCCATATAGACATACATACCTACATAGACGATCCAAATTATAAATCTCCTCTTTGCGTAGTCAGGTAAAAACAGCTAAAAGACTCGCATCGGAATCGCTGACGTTCGTAGCAAATGCGCAATGGATTAATACGATCATTAATACCTAGAAGTAATATATTTGTAGTTATTTATCACCTTTTAGTCTCAATTAGTCTTGTACAACACGAATTTTATTTATTATAATTTTATATTAATTTTATTATATTTGTAAATCTTTGTCTGTTTGAGTAGTCATTAGACCTACAACTATAACAATATAATGCTAATAACAAAGGTGTCGATGTACTATCAATTGTTGGTGATGCATTTGCATCATACTAATGTGTTCATTTTATCTATTTAATATACTTACCACAGAATTCTACCTACAGAACAGTCTATACCACGCGTAACACGCAATTAATGTACCAGACGATTCATCGAAAACGGTCACAATCGACCATTAATACTAAATTACGTCACGTTTTTGCCGATTGTGTCTGGAGCCCTATTTCAGCGCGTCTAAGCCTCTATGAATTTGTGAAAGCAACTCACGACCTCCTGGAACCAGCGTCTAGACCTACGAATTCTCTAGACGCATAGTCACAGTCTAGATACGCAGCTGGTAAATAGGCGGGCTTTTCCCCCCTCGCAGTTGGCCGCAAAAACTGAGCTGATGATCCGGCGTGTGCGTCATTGCTACATTGCACTAAACAACAGTCATTATACCTAAGTACCTATATTATACAAGCGAAGTGCGCCGCGTCTTACTGACGACTGACAGACAACAGAACACGCGAAGAGTAGGACATCTCTACGAAAACCGGTCACTTTTCAATAACGCATACAGATGTAGACGACTACGCTATCTCTAAGATGTTAATTATTTGGTAGGTTGGTTTAGTAATCTTTGGCAAACGTTTTCAGGGAAGTTTAATTCAGTATAGTTGTTACATTTAAATTGTGAGAACCTATATCAAATGAGTGTGAAATATAAACTTTAATTATACAAAAAAAAATAAGTACTTAATATACTTACCTTGAAAATTACAGTTTTATTTTATTTTACTGGTGCAAAATTAGTGTTTGGTTTAATATCGCAAATTCCGTTATTCAACTTCATGTACGTATACCTATGTTTAACGAACAGAAGCTGTAGCTTTGCCACTTTTCAAGTACAGTTCATTTATATATCTTACTTTGGATACTAGGATTACTAGTATGTACTGGGGTCTGCCCCAAGAGCTAGACAAAACCATCACATTTTAGATCGTAGGTACATAGTTCGTATGTAGAGAGGGTACTGCAAGTGAAGAGTACTGACGATGACCCGCCTAATAGAGTCTACAGTCTAGACTGAGCGGAGGACGTTAACATCGCTGCCAAATATTAAGAAATTGACGCATCACCTAGACAAACACGAGCAGCTTGCCATGTGTACGTGATGTGTGCCGCTTGCATTCTAAATCATAAACTTTTATGAGTTTGCTACTTTTGCAATGGTAGACATAGTTTCTTTAAACACATTTATTGCCATCATTTGAACCGGTGAAGTAAAGAGAATGGGCGAGTGGGACAAAATTACTGCTGTCACTACCTACCTGCCTGCTACACGACATAAGTATGGGACAATTGGGATAAAAGTCACAGCTGTCCCTTAGGACAAATCTCAATGGAACAAGTGGGTCAGACCTAAAAGGGTGATGTCGTGATATTTATTGTCATTCACGTCATACCATACGTGACACACTGAACTACTTATACAATAAGCACTAATTTTAACAAATGTAATATGCAGCTGGCCGGTTGGCGCATCAGTTGGTAGCAATGATGCCTTCTACGCCGCTGGTAACGGGTTCGATCCCCGGACAGGTCAAAATATATGTGCATGAACATAATTATGTGTTTGACCTGTGTCTAGGTGTTAATACATAAATACATATATAAGTATGTTTGTATGTATGTGTAATACATACTTATATATAAGTATGTATTACATTTGTATTTGCCTGCGCTTTATTATTATTATTACATATATATAGCACAGTCTTTGCTTAGTTTGTGACTTGGAGACCTTTGTGTGGATGTTGTCCCATATTATATTATTATTATAGCTATTCTTTACGACGGGATAATGAATGTGTCGCAAGCAAAAGTTCATTGCGTAGACACGTAACACGATAACGTTTGAATTAACAATGTCTTCGCGGTTTATGCAGCTCTATCTGTCACTAATTCATCATACGATAATATAATGTGGGACGTTATTGTCAGCTATTTAGAAAATAAAGACATCAGATGTAATAACTAATCTAACAATGTCATAATAATGTTTATGAGTCATAATTTTTACGACAGCCGTGTCCATATACCCAGACTATAAGTCTGGGTATATTATACATACTTTTTGTTTTGGTTTGCACGCTGCGTCGCGGGCTAATTAATTGTCCTCCAGACGCGACGACCTTGATATGACGTGCACTCGTCCTCTATTCGCTCAAATTGTTGTTAATCTTCGCTTTACTTGTCCTTATTTGTACGAAAGTCGCATAGTATTTCGTTCCGATTGGTGCTAATGCAACATTAAGCGTCGCCGAAACAGACGTCGTAAAAACGTGATACCCATTCTTAAGGAAAGGGGAAAAAGAGAGGACAGTTTGCTTTGTTTTACTCACGACCTTACGAGTGATCTTTTCTTGACTAGGTCAGCTTTACACTGCCGGACTTACGATTTGCCACGCATTTATGTGCAAATACAAATATTTATTGTTTATACATATTTTTTGGCCATAGACATACCTACATATTCTTATTGATTCGTAAAGACAGGGCGTATATTTTAGACGAGGAAGCCATTCATGTAGATTTCAATTGTTTAGGGGAGCATATTTGGTGTTTGTTACATTCGTGACACTAAAACTGTCAAGAGATCAGCCTGCTACTTGTGTGCAATGCAATCGTTTGTTTTGCTAGTTTAAGTTGCTTGCTCGATTATTCCTGAATGAAATCACGTTATTTTTTCGTCAAATTACATTGAAATTTGCCTAAAATCTCATTATTCATTCATAAAAACAGAGCATTCATAACCCTTTCATAATGGTGTAATTACTCTGTATTAATTATGGCGTCTAAAAATAATATGTAAGTACTTACCTCACGTTTTAGAAATTTAATGATATAGCCAATAGAATTAGTAACCCGTGTACTTGTTATCGATGCTTCAGTTAATTATTTACTTTCATACGTTCTTCAAGTATAGAATGTTTTCAAACTATCGGTAAGATTAAATTAAAAAGCCATATATCTAATAGAGAGATTTAAAAATCAAGTATTTTAGGTGGTTTCTATACCATATTTAGTTTTGTAAATTGCCTCCATCCTAAGCTTGCCTAAAAGAAATTGTAAGCAAGTTAGGATGGAAACGCTTTTAATGTTAAGGAAATCTCTTGTAGCATTATATTATGAAACTATTTTCGCTCGTATTTCATGATTCTTGTGCTTTCAATAAATAATTAATCAATCCAATCAAAAACGAAAAATTAAACGTTATTTTTGATTCAAAATTTCCCCGTTTTAACACAAAATCCTAACTAAAGATTTGGACACGCCTTTGATAAATATTGAGCAGATGGTTCATTTCTTACTATAAATCCGCGGCTATCACATGTTTAGCGATAAACACCTATGTAAGATTATATATTAGCAAAATAACAGTTTAAACCGTTTACGAATATTTTTATAGTAAGACACTATATATAGTTATTCATACGTTGCATTGTTAATATTTCTTTTCTAGTAAAGGCCCGGTAGTCAATTACTGATAAAAAGAAATTTACCTAGAAATTTATACTACATGTTCTGTCGAATAATTTTTGCTCCAATTACTCAAATGTATATTATATATTTGACCTACCCACTCTATGGTATGGGTAAGGGGTAGGTCAAATATTTAATATACCTTGCGGTACCTACTTTTAAATATTTCGTAACATCTTGTCTACGAATATTTTTATTTTACAGAACATTTATAGCTCTAAAATTTACAGTCGACTTCTTTAATATCGTAAATGTTTATAGCTCTAGATGGCTGGTTACATGCAGAGCTGGCGGGATGTTCGACCACATTATTAAAAATTCGTCTGAAGCTTGTCTAGACGCTTCCACTTTGACAACATAAATATCCATTTACTTACCTATTGTGAAGTCATGGGTTTATACACTTGTACAGCGAAGAGGCAAACAGGAAATATATTATTACTTCGATGTTATTACAGTCGCGTTGTCGTCAGAATAAAGTATAAATATAAATATACGAATATTGACTTTTTGCTAGTATACGAGTATTATAAAGCAAGCTGGGAAGGAACAGAACTGCATTTGTTAGCGTAAATCCAGTTCGTTTGTGTAAATTATGTACCTAATTCGTATATTATAATCTGTCCAGGTGTAACGCGCTGTAATTCGAGCTTGTATACTATTACCTATAATTATTTTTGCACATTATTTGACTGTGTTTGATTTTAAACCGAGTCCAACATTATTTATTCTAATAGCACTCCACATTACTTACAGACCCACACGTAGAACTCATCGGTTGACTTATAGGTCGAGTGATTTAAAATGCATTAAGCACCTTCTCAAGTCGTCTAGACTTCACAAAGTAGAGGTTATGTAAAGCAACATTTAATTTGTCTTTTTGTGGTCTAGACGACAATGACGGTCCATAGAGGCCAGAATGGAACAAACGTTTTTATTTTTATATTTTAAGCCTTTTGTGACTGTTTAATGTACTGAAGAGAAAAGTTTTTTATGTAGCATGTTTTTTTATTTATTTCATGGCCTTTGGATTCTATCTAGCATACGTATTATTAGTGTTACAACTTCACTTCTGTCAATTAATTAACTTCTGTACGTACGAGTATGTATGACTTGAGTAATAACCGCGACTATGTTACCAATGCCTCCAGTTTACACACCTCATTTAATTATGTATGTATTTATATAACATTATATTATATAATATTAATATTATATTACTATAACATTAATATATTACAACTCATTTATTTTATAGCATTAGTGTACCTTTTACCACTCTAATAACACACCTTTCAAATTGAAAAGATATATAATATATATTTTTTAATTTATACCATTCGGTGTACTTCATCAGGGGTGAAATGAACCGTTCGTGTCTTCAACGATGCACCTCTCGCACACATTAGTATTATATTTTGAATAATTTGTATCTCTTGACATTTTTATTAAATATTTTTAATCAATAATTAAATATACATAATATTAATTTATTATTTTTGAAATTTTCATACGTAGTGTTCCGATTTATACAATATAAAACTAAAGTAGAGTAGGTAAGGTTAGATTTAGTAATCACTACTCTATAAACTTTGCTGTAGGAATGTTCGGTGACTAGGCTACTACTAAGGCTACCGCTATGGTACAAGATTATGTAGTCAAACCACGAGTAAAAGCGGCAAAACAAAAACTATGTACCTACCTACATTAATCAATTAATATCTTTAAGCATCGAGTCATAGTCCACTACCTATCACTACAGTATTAAAATTTGTGTCTTCTTCTTTTAATTTGTAATTTATATATTATATGTTCCCATGCTCCTAATTTGTATCGTATGTTATGTGTATTTATTTATTAATGGATACACAGTCCATTTGTATGTATAATTTGTTCATTTATTAAATATGTTTGTGCAATGTAATATTTTTAGGCCACTTTAATTTTATATAGTTCATTTACGTGCATGGTTACCTGGAAGAGATCGCTTTAAGCGATAAGGCCGCCATTAAAAACCCTAGTATATATTTGTAAGTTTTTATTAGTTATATTTTTTTAACTGGTTTTTTAATAAAGAGTTATTTTATCTTACTTTGACTGTCAGTCATCAGCTAGATACAATTACAAATACTAAACAGCATTCTATTTTTCCTAGTTCTACAAGCAATGAATAACTAATATCCAATGCTAGTAAAAACAACCAAATTCTCAGTACACGTATCGCAAACAAAATAAATATACTTACGAGACAGATGCAGCGTATATTAAGGTAATCGCATCTATCCGAAGGTACTCCGTCAGCAAATTGTGTTGTCTAGTAGGAGATAATGGTACGAGTAGGTATCTATATCGCCTACATACTCTATGCTGCAGTCTGGCAGTACTTGTAATGAAATTTTCCCGTCTGCAGTCACTACCATCAAAGGAAAACTTGCTTGAACTCGTAGAGTACGTTACTCTTGAAATCCAGTGTAAGACTATTCTTCGAATTTAAGCTGCTCTCTCGAGACAGATACGATCCTATAGTGACACTAGCTAACCGTACCTTCGGATGTAAGAGAACTAAGTGTAACAGCATAATCCGGATCTTACTATAATGCTATTTTTACATTCATTTATAAAAATTAAAAAACTTATATCAATACTGTATATACAAATTTATTTCAATGGGTAACATGGACAGTGACGTTTTCATATTCACAGCCAATGACAGTCCTGCAGAGGTAATAAACGTGACGATGAGCTACTAAACTAAACTGAACACATGAGTTTCGTTTCTACCTATTTATAAAAAGTACCTACTCTATTCGAATTGCTCCAAAATTACAATTGCATTGCATTGTAATGGTCGTTTTGACATAGAATAGGTCAGATTAACTTAATGTTTTAACAGACTACAAAATCTGACAAAAACAATCATTATGACGCAATGCAGTTGTAAATCTAAAACAGTTCAAATAACAGACTTGGGTCCCACCTTGTCTTACTCGCAACTTTAAAATTTGCCGTGCAAGTTCAAGGTAGATCCAATGGTTAGGGTTGCACCTCAGGGGCGGTACAGGTCGCCGCTCCCGCTGCAAGCCAGACGAGCTGCAGTTAAATGCAACGCCCGAGGCTTCATTTCTATCAACATTTATACAACTTCACTACCCAATACATAAGGTTATAAATCTAGTTAAATTGCACAGCGACGCTAAGTTAGCTACTCCTTTTCAAATTCACTAGGTACATAATGTTATTTGATTGCTATAGTAACTAGATAGTAGCTTTATTATATATATTACATTAGAATTGTTGACTATATCAACTGTGTGACATGGTATCAATAATTGTTGATATTATGTTTTGGCCAAGCGAGCGAACGTCTCTGCTCCGGGTCTGGCAAATTTTTCTTTCGTCTGTCGATACAGAGAATATAAGAAGAGCAAGACATATTCGGTCCGTATGGCTATGGAGATAGGAACGAGAGAGGTGAAATGTTAATAAACTTTTGTTTTGAAAACAGATTTACAATCACAAACCCTGTGTTTCAAAAACACCGGAAACAAAAATGGACTTGAAAGTCTTTAGGGGGCAGCACTCTAAATGAAGTTGATTTTATACTAGTAAAACAAAGACGTAAAGTAAGCAATGTTGAAGTACTCTCCCCAAATTCTCCACAGACCACAGAATGTTGAGAATGGCATATAATATGCTCATTAACAGGAAAAGTCGCATTAACTTTGATCAAAAAAACAAAAATTTCACGCCAATAGAGGTAGAGTCATTAAAAAACCTAATGCATAAACAAATAGAAAATATCAATCGAGATGGTATCAATAACTCTTACAAAGCTACAATATCGGCAATCAAGGAATGCGTAACAAAACTGCCTAAACTTAAACAAAATGTAGAGCCTGTGACAAAAGACGCGAGTCTACCCAAGAACAATACAACAAAGAAATAGACTAAAACATCTACATAAAAAATCATACAAAAAATAAAAAGAAACATACAAAAAAAAAATTTTAAATTTAGAAAAAGAACTAGAGAGCAGATACTCTACAAAACAAAGCGGGAGAAAATTTTACTACAATAAAGAATAGATACAAAGTATTTGTAAAACAGCGGGCGAGAAAAGCACTAACAGGAATGATATATTAAAGACTGCCACTAATATAGATAATGTACACTATACATATAGATACTGTACCATGCACAGAAAAGTCTGACGTCCCCACTTCTAAATCATGAAATAGAACGTGGTATAAGTAGCTTGAATAAAAACAAATCACCCGGAGAAGATGGTATATCGTCTGATACAATAATTGCCATGACAGAGCCTTCAGCGCCACAGCTGACAAAACTCTTCAATAGAATTATACAGAATGAAAAGATTCCCGCAGACTGGAAATACTCAATTATTTACATTATTGTATAAAAAAGGCGATTAAAAAATTATAGATAACTATAGGCGTATAAGTTTTCTACCGACGCTCTGCAAACTGTATTCATCAGTAATTCTATTTCGAATTACTAAGGTCTTAGATGAACAGCAGCCTCGGGAACAAGCTGGGTTTAGAAAAGGCTTTTCTACTGTCGATTACATATTTAGCCTATCTCAGTGTATAGAACGATGCAATAAACACAAAAAAAATCTATTTGGTCTCCATCAACTATACTAAGGCCTTCGATTCCATTTCTCATAAGTATCTTTGGAGAGTCTACGAGAACAGGGCATTCAAGAAAAGTAAATAACAATCTTGAGAGTACTATACGACGAGTGTCAGCCCAAAATAAAAAACTGAAAAGATTGGCCTGCCTTTCGGTATCAAACGTGGAGTAAAACAGGGCGATCCCGTCTCTCCCAAACTATTTACAGCAATTCTAGAGTCCATGTTCCGGAAGCTTGACTGGTCGAGTTATGGAATTAATATAAATGGGGAACGCTTGACACATCTCTGTTTCGCTGATAATATTGTATTATTATCAGAAAACCCTCAAGATCTCCAGCAGATGTTGACTACTCTAGACAGAAAAAGCAGGAAAATTGGCCTCTGTATGAATCTATCTACAACCAAAGTAAGTCCAGGGGAGAGAAAATTCCCATAAAATTAAATAACACTGTCATAGAAAACGTTGACGAGTACATATACTTAGGTCAACTCATTTCATTCGAAGATGCTACCGCTAAGGAAATTTATCGGAGAATAGCAATCTCATGGAAAAAGTACTGGGCGAATAAAGATATTTTTAAGATTTACCATCACTGCTCTACGGGTGTCAATCTTGGGCACTAACTAAAAAGTGTATAAGTAAAACAAACACATTCCAGAGGGCAACAAGGCCTTCATCCAAATTTGGGTGGCCTAACTATTAAAAAAAATATTCTTATATATGTGTAACTTAATTCTATTTTCATTTATTATAACTGAGTTAGGAAATAAAGGCTATTTTATTTTATTTTTATTTTATTGTTGATACATGTCTCCTGAAATTTCGTACTACTCATGTATACAGGTCGTGTTTCCAACCAATTTTGTGGTGACCTAACACATACCAAAGCACGTTCGAACGTAGTGGAACTGGGGATTTTTAATTGATGGGTCGGTATTTCTTCCGAAAAGGGGGCAAGTTGGCTCCATTTACTGACGGATATCAATATTTAATACAGACATACTAAATTCAATACTTAATATTCCAGAATATGAAAAAATCTATCAATTCTTAAAAAAATATCGTAGTCGAGAGGTCGACATTTCGCGGAACTACTAGTTTAAACTACGAATTCATTGAGTATTCACTGAGTGCCCTGCGTTTCTACCAGAGATGAGCGAAGACGCGTAGCGATTAATGTGTTTGGTAAGAACCAATAGAATCACTTCATATACCCAAGTAAGTATTGCGATAGTTCAACTAGTCCTCCCTAGTATAGTTTATTTTGTTGCATCTCTATAAACATTTAATTCAATAATATTTAATAATAGTCAATGCATAATTGTGGTTGAGAGCAGTTCAGTCACTAAGCTTGAATCTATCACAAATTACTATTACTAGATATAAACTTTGTCAGTGTATGTTAATTTAGACTTGAATCCCTAGCGACAAAAAATTATATGATAAATTCGTATTACAAAATTCTGCTAAACAGTTTTTTCCACTTGAATAAAATAATATTTCATTTATGTATCTCTCTTTCTGTTTGTTACCTTAATATGTTGCCGGATACTATTATTATTATTATACGTGTAACAAAATCTAAAATTGTGTCCGCCATACAAAATTAATGATAGGCCATTTTGTATGGAGGACACAATATTCTTTTATCACCAATTTTTTTAGCAATCTTGTGTTTTATTTACAAATTTCTCACATCAAAGTGAGAAACTTGTAAGGGTAGACATTTTCATTACACGTAGTCCAATAGATTATATACCAAATAATCTTTATGCAATATAGATAAATAACTTAAAATATTTGTCGTGACAAAGATACGTCGTAGGATACAAGAGAGGGTAAATATTTTGGTTTTGCTCATTTCTTCGTTATCGGCTTCAGAAGAGACGATAACAAGCCCGTGGCGGTTCGTTATCGTAATCCTATTATATTTTATCTACAGATATGACAAACTATGATATTGTTACTCATACCCTGAGCTCAGTACTAAGTTACTGAAGTTTTTGTCCGAAACAATAATTTATCTCTGTCCGGATTGTTTCGGCGGAGGCTTTGACTCCGAAAACATTTCAACAAGTACACGAGCTAGATAGAAAGAAGCCGTTCTGCATAACTAGCAACAGAAGTACATCGACGTCTCGCAGAAGGATGCAGTCCGATCGCCGCAATCTAATTCTAAATCGCTAGTCTTGTACCTGTTTTGTGTTTGATATGAATCTCCAGACATGATTAGACTTTATTTTTATTCATAGCGTCGTGCAGTGACTAGCGCTCGTTGCAAAAAGTCAAAGACTTGCAGCAAAAAATGTAGTGTGCCAATCATTATTCAGTATATTATTCAGTGCACATTTGTTTGTTCGTATATGTGGTATGTACATGCCAAACAACGGCGCATATGTCCCGCTTAGCCGAGACGGATGGCACGTCTAGACACGCCATTCATACACGTCTATCTCCAGACTGATCTGAAAAGATGTTCGCAAAAAATGCAACAGTCTATACTAAGACACCTTTAAAGTAACTCGCTAATTAACAACTGCGATTGTTTAAAGACGTTGCTTATACACTGGAATACTGAGATCATCGTGTAAAATCATTTTGTAACGAGTGCCACTCCATTATCTGTGATTTAGTTGATTTGGTTTTGACTCCGAATATGGAAAAGAGGAGGCACAAAAAAGAAAATTCATCTTTTTTAAATGTTTTTCAACTACATTCCAATTTACTTATTACATTAGGTTTCTTTTCTCTAACCTTCACCAGTGTTTCGATAAAAAGTGCAGAAAATTCGTCGAAGAGTTGTTAAACTTTCAAGAAGCTGAAGGTTCAGCGTGTAAAGGATTCTGCGACCGCAATTTCCTGTTCGTGTTGAAAGTGGAAGCTGACCGCGGTGGAGGCGAAGTCGTTTCATATACTCGTTTAGTGTCTGGCAGGTGGTAGATATGTAGGGTTGGATGGTCGCTGCACCTTGTGGTGGAACGGGTCGAGAAGGCGGCGGGTGGAGGGAGGGGCAGGTCTCGGGGCTCATCGACCTTACGGCGCTCGTGTTTCCACCGACGCGGGCGCCGCACAAAAAACGCCTAACCCAAATTTCGGTAGCTGTCTGGCGCGATCTCTCCCGACACGGACGGGGCCGCGGGCGCAACCACAATTTGGCTGTATGTAATCGGACCGCGTGCGATCCTATATACAGCGATGCAATCAGAAGTATTCGTGACGTTCAAAAAGATCATGTGACAGATATCAATACATTTGCTTTATACACGCCTTTAAACTCTCTATGCCTACTTAGGTCAGTTTATAGCGTTTTTGAGTCCGATTAGAATATGTCTATGTTATCACTGTGATTCGATTGTCTAATTACAATATTTTTTAGAGAACGTAGCTACCGTAATGATACAAAGTGAATCTTTTAGTTGCTATTAAAATATTCACTTTGCTGTTATAGGCAAATAAGATATACCTACCTAATAATATTTTTAGGGACTACTCGATACTTGAGGCATCCTAAACATAAACATAAATATAGTCACAAGCAAAAGTAACGTATTGGTATATACTTATTATATACGATACGACTGTATTCAAAGGCTAGACTGTGTTAATTTATTGCATGTATCCTTGAACCGAATACGAACTGACCTGAGTCTTTGAACCTGACATGAGTGCTTATATTATAACCATTTGTTGATCTTTGTCGGAGATCATCTATTGTTTAGGGCACGCACGGATAGCCACCAGACGAGCGCTTCAGGGAGTATCAAACATAGATTCAAAATTTATATCCGGCCTAAGAAATTTGTATCTAGCATTATATATTAAAAACTAAGAAATATGATAAATATTATGACCTTCTTCTAGCTATACGAATCTTCGCCAAAACTACTCAGCTTAGGCAAACCCCATTCTGGATTAGCATGAAATTTAGATGTTTAGGCATTATAATTAGAACAAACATAAAGTAGCATAACCTAAACAAAAAAGTGAGACATCGTGTACAAAATGCTGGTGTTCATCTGGCAAAACGCAACGCGATTCAGCGTGGTAATGCTGCATGGTAACATTTAACCGATACGCTGCCCTCTGATAGTAGAATCCCAAGTAGCAAAATTTGTTACTATACCTAAAAACCATATAGGTAACGTTTTGGAGCGTGCTTAGAACTAAGAGATTGACCGCGAACTGTCTTGGCGACTACATTTTTTGCATCTTCACTTGACAACAAAAAACGACACTCAGTTGATCAATTTAAGAAAAAAAACAATTATATTAAACATAGAAAAAATCCAAAACAATCATTGATCTTATATCAAAAAAATGAATACTAATTAAGTTAAAATAGATTGAAATCAAAGTAAGTCATAAATAATTGTCAATGAGAAATTAAAAACACATAACTAATCTCAATAGTTAGACAAAACAACTAAAATAAATAAATCTACCGACCTAATGCCAATTGACCACTTACTCTATATTAGTATACTATTCCACAATATATTAAGCATTCAAACATAAAGGGCTTTCTTCAGCAAATCATTTCTCTTCTGGATGCTAACCCAAATAGCGACCATTTGGGTTAGCATCCAGAAGAGAAATGAGCGGAGTGAGGGATCACGATACAGGAGATATTAAGCGAGCTACGGCTCGACAACGAGGGACGGATAGGACTATAGATAAGTTTCGTCAAGATTGGTTGGAAACTACGATCTGAACGCGGGTACGAAATTTCAGGAGACATACAAACATCGTAACTGACTGACTAAAGAAAAAATGGCAGACCCAAAGTAAAGACGTTTCGATCGCTTCGCTCACACGGACAATAAAGGTAGAGCGATCCAACAGCAATATAATTTAATTCTTACAAAGGCACCTGCTGGCTTGGTAGTCTATAGTCGACTTTGTATAAGTCGAATATACAGTCAGTTGTTTATTTGTTTCAATGGGACCCATATGATACCTCCGTGTAGAAAACGTGTGCTGCAGTACAGAAAAAAATAGCATTATTTCAATTTAGTTATAATATCGCATTACACAATTTGCCTTACCTAATTGTTATAAAAAATATTAATGTGTTTAAAAATATTGTAAAAAAATAGCTCTTAAATTTTGGCAGTAAGAAGTAAGAAGACAGAGATATCGATGTTGTGTCTACATTTTAAAATATAAAACAATACTTAATTACTGCAGGGTCTTTAAATAGACACGTGATTAATATCCGCAGCAGTTTGATAGGTACCTAGCGATGTATACCTAATATATACATTGGTATCAGAACGTGTTTACTGTATGTTCAGGTGGCGGCATATTACTAAAAGTTGATTACGTTATCTCAGAGAAGTCACATGCCGCTTGCATGGTAAAATTAATTCAGACATCATTCCGAGAGTTTTGTATGATAGTTTTACTAGAAAAATTACGTCAATGTTATTTATCTGTACAGTCGTTAAATGATTAAGTACACGAATGAGTAATGTCCAGACATTATTCCGTCAGCCATCCTCGGCATGTATATATTAACTATGTTTTGTGGTACTCGTAGTATCGCGTAACGTTAGCGGAGAAATAAGTCTAGTGACAACAATCTTGGGATGATGTCGCACCTTCAACTCTTTTAAAATTAAACTTAGAGACGTTTCACTTATTTCGCAGCTAACGTTACGCGATACCAGCTATGTATAAACACTATTCTTTCATATAACTAAGTCTATTCGTACAAACTAGACTAGGTACAGCCCAACATGGTCTTGGCGTGTTCAAGATAGTACGAGAATTATAGCTAGCTTAGAGTTCAATGTATGAACTTGTACCTACTTGTTGTAGTGTAGTAAGAACAAGTACCACTTTAAAGAAGTAACAACGGATTTCAATTTGCCCCATGTATGTATACAATTTTATAGGTGTTTATATTTAAAATCAAACTATTGACCCGATTTCAATTAAATTTATATAGGACTATTTAGAAAGTAGGTATGGGTACTATTTCGAACAAAAGGACAATTATCCAAATCGGTCCAGACCCCTTTAGGTAGTTAGAAATAATGCGTAATACTACTACTACCCAGAAAGAGTAACCAAGTACTTAACTAGAGTTTTGTTCATTTCAACTTAGATATATATATATATATATATATATATATATATATATGACATATATAGTTGACAAAAACACCCAATAAAGAGTAAATTGACTCACTCATTCATTCAATAAATTTAATGTTATATAGTCTGTATCTATTCCGTGAAATGGAACTGATCGTATTGTGCTGCAAAATAGTCGCCATGACGCCATTGCCGGAAGGCTTTTTATCATAGCATCAGTCTAGACACATTTGATTGATGCGATAGATAAATACATATCACATTTGGTAAGTATGGATGAGTAGGTAGGTACTTACATCATATTTGGGAGAGTGTTTTGTTTTACTCATAAAAGCAGGGATTCGTCTTACATATATCATATGTGTATATATTGCTACTTGCATGAGGATTGAGATGCACATTCGTTTTACAAAATTTTATCCTCGATTGTGACTTGGACGTCACTTAAAAGATACGTTAACATGGCACTACAATTAACCGACCGTAGAGCGAAGCGTTACTGAATCAAGTTTGTTAAAAAATATTTTTTCTGAATTGCAACACAATGAACACAAAGGAAGAAAAATTGCTATTTAAATAGTATGAAAACTTACATATTCAACCTCAAATAAAAAATATTTAAAAAAACTCAGTTTTTTTCTAGCGACGTAAAAAACAGTGTGGTTCTAGCAGAACTACTAGTATAATATCTTACCTAACTATAGCTACATTAACACTCGTACAATATTATGATAAGTATAACATTTATATTAATTGTAATATTTCAAGGATATATTTTGCCCTGTTAAGAGATAACAGCTGAAACCAGACAGACGCGTCATGAGTTTCACATACTGGGTAAAAACCAGACGAGCTCGTTGAATAACGATGATAAATTATTTAGGTTTGTAGTGTCACAGTAGATAGGCACCACGTAGCGACTCAGTTGCTTTGTACCTAATTGTATGAGTACATTTTACTACACTATTCTATTCTAGCTAAAATGGTGTGAATGAATTATCCGTAGAGTCTAGTATATGACATAATCTTA
This sequence comes from Ligdia adustata, assembly GCA_947049295.1. NCBI lineage: Eukaryota > Metazoa > Arthropoda > Insecta > Lepidoptera > Geometridae > Ligdia > Ligdia adustata. The sequence continues at coordinate 8,102,043 of OX346225.1, read as the reverse complement.
TGTAGGGTTCCAGGTAAACTACTAAGGGTACTTAGTCGAAGGAGAGTGCAAAAAAAGCTATCAACAAAATTTGCTGAACAGCTGCTTAGAACTAGAAAGATACTGAATTGTAACTGAAAACGATAGTATAACACACAATGTGTTAAATCTAACTAAACTTAATAACTGCTTTCTGTCACAAATCGGCCCCAACTCAACATAATGCTGGATGAAACCACCAAATATCTAGCATCTTTTTACCATGTTTTATCTTTGGAAACAACCAGCGTTTATCTTCTTTTGGAAGTGAGAGTTGACGTCACGCACGTTACATAAAGCAGTTAAACAATAGGTATAGAATGTAAAATAGTAAAGGTAGGTAAACACAACAAGGGAGCTCAAAAGGTAAGTCATAGCTTGCGAGAACAAGATGCTATAATTATGCTAGTGAAAAAAGAGAAAGAGATACTGATGTTCCGTCTTAATTACCGTGGTCTGAGTTTTGCTTGGCCAACTGTCAAATGTGACAGAAGTTCGAAACAAATCGGCCTAATACCGTTTTTCCCAAATGTCCATCTTGTCAGAGGCAGTGGGATTGTCCGATCTGTGAGCCAGACAATTCAATTGTAATAAATAAGTACGTACGGGTGTTATGAAATTCGGGAGGATTTATATATTTTTCTGGTTGCTCAACACCAGGAAATCGATATATTCCAAGACAATATTAATGTTTTTGTAAGTGTTTGTGAGCGTCTTTTGACATAATTTAATTTTAATGTTTCTTTATTGAACTTGCGTGTAATTTTTATATTTTGATTTTTTTTTAAAATTTAATTTTAATAATTGATGGAGTCAGGCGTTACTTTGCGAAAATCCATTTATAATAAGATGCTATATACAAGATATTTAGTGTTTTTCCGCCTCGTCTTGTTTAATTTTAATATTGTATAATTTATATAAAAAAGAATGCATGTTGTATATATGTATATATGTATATATCTCGCTGCGTCGCTGTAAATGAGGGAGAATTTAATAAATAAATAATAAGACGCATTTCATAACAATGACATAGAAATAATTATTTCCTTAATAAATATAGTGACATTGGTAATTGCACTATATGTATAACTATTGCTGTAAACGGACGGTAGGCTGTAAAATAACAATAATGAGAACGGCAAAGCATAGTAAGAGTTCCTCGTTTTTTCATTATTTTACAGTTATTCAAACTTTGCAGATTACTTATTGGTAGTGGTTATTATTCCAGCATGCTAACGCAGCATGGCGGAAGCTATCCCTAAAATCAGCAGTAGCGTGTCTTTCTGTGAGGAGCTGCAAAGTGCACATGCAGAATTCAAGGGACTGGCGACTCGATTTCCACTTTTAAATATCTTGTACAAATATGAAGCATTGAACATAGTACAGCTGAAATTAATTTTCACGTTTGAAAAGAATATGAAGAAAGTTTAACTCACCCTGTTTTTAGTTTCTAACACGGAGTTCAATCTGCTAGAGTTAGGCATGAAAGAAGTGAACACAAGAGCAATCAAATAAACTTGGATTCGTTTTGACAGCATTGAAACAGCGAACTGTCAAAACGAAATTTGATTGCTCTTGTTTTCACTTCTATCATGTCTAATAGGTCCACGTCTGGTAACTAGACCTAAACGTGGACGTCCTCTCAGCTAGAGTTTCAAAAATTAAAACAAAACACCCGGAAAATGGGCTACACGGGTAAATACATTGCGTAAAAAATAGAATCGTTACTGAATGATTCCCGATAAGAGCTCTTCTTGGCATATAAGTAGAGATTATAGTTTTTATTTCTTTGGCAATGGACGAGCAGTTGTTCAAGCAAAAAACAGATGCATAAAACATAAAAACGTATGCCTACTTAACTTTCCCCGTTTTCACGCGGCATTCTTTGATGTAGTACGTTTTACAATGTGTGAAGTAAAATTTACAACGCATAAAACTGATTTCGCCTTGTGAAATATACTCGTACCTGACTCGTAGAGCGGAAACTCCCAAAGGCAAGTGCAGTTTCACAGTTCGGTTTAATTGCCTAGCAGACAATTATACGCCAGACAGACGTGATAACTCTGTCTAGGTCATTTGTTGTTGGTCTGCAGAGCGAGAGTTTAAAACATTACTGCCACTAGGTATAACCGATTTTACTGTTTAACGAATATTGAGTTGTTTTACCTCAGCTACCTAGTTGTTTATTTGAAATATAGACATATTATATTACTTTGCAAAGAAACATTTTCGGTGTTATTCTCGTGACACTGACACCGATGTGAGTACAATTTGCAGCCTATCTTTAATGCGGTGTTTTCATAATTTAGACTATTTGCACTTCAGTCAAATCTGTGATCTGCCTGTTTAGCAAAAGTTATGTCGCCTAATTTCTTCTGGTATCACGTCATGTGACACTCATCTGTTTTATCACATATGACAAAAGATGACGTTGTTAACTTGAAAGTTATGTGTTTAATTTCTTAGCAGAGGCCTGGGCACATATATCTACAACAGAAGTCTTCAGTTCATAGCTTTAATAAGATCGTTTAAGTTACTCGAAAAGAAAATAAATGCGAGTTTAAGAGGATTAGGTAAACTCTGCATTTATCTAAATTTGGAGACTGTTAATCTTACACGATTAAGGTAGACTGACAGAAATAGTAAATGGGCCGAAACATCTCCAAAGTCGAGTTTAGAAAGCATTCTGTATATTGCATTAGAACCAGTACTATGACGCGTTTCTTTTATTTTTTTCTCCTTCTTGTGCCTATTTGTTTATTATTTTTAAACGGCTCGACAGTTAAGTTAAGCTACAATACAAATATTTACAAAATAGCAATTCATATTGTGATTGATCGATTTCTTTTTATACATGATGTAGAACGTCATGACAAAGGCAATTTTTATCTCTAAACAGCGGATAATTTTATGCTAGGAGTGGGTACAGAGTACGAAATAACTACGACTTATTCTGTGGTAAAGTGCAAAGAGTCTGAAGCGGGTCCAGCAATGCAGCCGCCTCGCCGCAGACCGGTCCGTTCAGTGACTTTAACAGCATACACTAATTATCACTTCTCTAGCAGACGACTGTCGATTTATTATTATGACGACGCGGTTTTTTGCACTACAATGAATATACATGTGTATCTGCTTTAACGAATTTGAGTCTAGTTATTTGACTACTTTTCATAATTGAATTGGTAAAAGTGTAATTTAGGGAAAGTTAGTCTGTTAGTATTAGGTATGTGGTGATCCACTGATGATTATTTTAAAACCTAAATAAATACCTACTAATTATAGAAGAACTCGATATGGCTTATGGGATATACCCGAAACGTGCCGCTGGCAGTTTTGTAGCCCACGGTCAAAGATTCACAGTAGGTAAAGTGATATTTGAATAAACAAACTTTCATTGTCTAATCTATGAAACATTGTAGCTAATCAGCGTCGACCCTCTTCATCGCCACGATCTGCGCGCGATGGTGATAATGACGGTGACCAAGGTTCATTGAGGTGATTATTACGCACGCAGAGTAACACACATTTCTTTCATTGCAGATTATATTAAATCATTTGGCTTCGGCTAGGAAATTTTCAAAAAACTTACTATAAATCAGTGAATGGTTTGCGTCTGAGTAAAGCAACTACACGCCTTGTTACTAAGTCAGATCAGTCCTTGGATTTGTGATTGTGAAAACTGAAGACACGTGTGTGATGACACGAATACGTATCCAGTAATTTGTTTATTACAGCAATTAACATTCCTGAATCTTCAAATTCGATGAATTCCATATCGAGTTTAGCAAGAATGCCGCAGAAATGCATTTATCCACCCACATAGCGCCAGTGCTAATAATATGATCCTAACCAGAACACCATCGGAGTCACGAGGTATCCATTGACGTCAATCAATGCCTGTACTCTTTCTACCTATCTATGAAGTGAAGCAATGCGTCGCTATAGCAAACATCAACCAGCACAAACCATTTCTCATATAAAAAATTACATTAGCGTATCGCTATCGTGAATGTAATAACCATATCATTGATAACGACCAAAAAAGTCAGGTATCGTAATGAACTAGATAAAATCGCTTCCTGAAAACCGTGACTGCGTTACTGCAGTCAGCCGATTCACGGTAGGCGTAATTATTGATTAGCATCAGAAGAATGATCGCGGTCGTATGGCGAGGCGGCGGCGGCAACCGGAGAGCGGACGTCGTCGGTGCACCGCTATAGCTGCAGCATTCAAGAGATAAGCCGGTGATCGAAACAGAGTGCATGGACAGAGGGTTTGCGGCGCGGGGGAGGAGCACGGAGTGGCGCGGGGCCGCCCGTCTAGACGCTACGTCACGCGGCCTCGCGATACCGCGCGCCGGTAAACAACAATGTGCACTGACCGAATATGGCACCCGGCACTCGGGCCGTCACCGGTCACCGCAGCTAAAGCACCGAGACCCTGCCCCGGCACACCGGACCCCTGCACCTGCATACTATTTCAGAGCCCTGTAGACCCCTTTAATTGCCTACAAACAAGAGCCACAATGACAGCATCAGGAAAAACAAATTTTAGACATTATTGGTTCAAACAAGTAGTAGTCATTGTAGTACAAGACGCTCAAGTCCAGTCAAAGCTAATAAAAACTATGACTAACGGATAACAATTATAAAACAAGCGTAGGTAAGGATGATAGTGTTGGTAAGATAACAAAGGCAGACTTAAATTTGACGCTGAATCTGGTTAGGATCTCAAGTGGATTTCGTAAGAGATTTGGTATGAGAATGCACTTGTAAATAGTTTGAATTCAAAAGGTCACACGGTTCACGGCCAGTCCGAGTTCATCATTATGCCAATGCCAACATTATTTAAACGGTGAGATCTTATTGTTGGACACACTGAAATATTTCACGTTAGTTTGAACAGACGAACCAAATACGTATTATTTGAGTTTAAAATAAATACAGATTCTACTCGTTTATTCCTACTTGTTCTGTGGAGTAGCTCTGTTGACAGAACAAGCGGGAATAAACGATTCTACTGGGCTTCCAATATTAATTAAAGTACTCAGTATATTTTTATGCAAAGAATAGATATATAGGGAACTCTATATACATTTCATATCTCTATCTATAAGTATATCTTTTTCCATAGATAATGGTCGAGAATTTTTCCCGGTTTACATTACATTTTATTATAATCATCCTCTGACGAAGATTTTGCTTGAGGAAACATGCAAGAGAAGATTTATACCAAAATTACAAGCTATAAAAATCCCCTGCGAGGTAGATTTTAGATCTTTGTGGGGCATTATTTGCCGATTAGCCTACGATAAAAAATTACGAAATATATTATATTTTTATTTTATTGTTTAGTTTATGACATCGCCTCTGTCTGTACCTAAACAAGCGCATTCCGTTTCCCCAATTAGGATTTGGAAAACCATTCTATTAGAGCGCAATATATTTTAATTACCTCTGAAATGCATGAGTTGCAATTATGTAACAAATACAATAAAATATGAAACTGTAAAAAATATAATTAAAATTGTTGCATTTGTTTAAACTTATTAGCTAATAGTTAAAACATGTTGGTTGGTAAATAATACTATATGTTTGTATATAAATGAAGTTATTTATCGTACGTCTTTTTATATATTCTAGATTTGTGTACAATCACAACTAACCAAACCGCGAGAGAAAAAACATCTCTTGTGAGCAGCAATTGGTTACGTAAGTTTGGCTACCAAAGTGAACACCTAGCTAGATCATTCAGCATTCATTCATTTTCTGTTAAGCAACATTGGTTTCATTATAAACCATTAAGTGAAATAACTAACGTGTGCATACATCCTTCATTTGTACTCACTATAACCATTTATGAAACCCCTACTATACTCGTCAAATACTCGCTAAACGAGAGTAAGTACATGCCCACTACTTTGTAGCTTCTTTGTATCTGTTAGTCAGTTCTAAAAATATCATACCTAACGTTTATAGTAAACTAGAGTATTTTAATTGTATCTGAAGCAATGTCCGTGACGTCACTCAATTCGTTTACATACCAAGTTAAATCTATTTTTCTTGGAAAGCCTACGCACTATACCGTTTATTGGGAACCCCGTCTAGAACACTAACAGGCGTGCCTATTTTTGGAAGTCGCTTTTAGTGTGGGGTTTTTCAGCCCTTAACTCTATTATGACACTCCCTCCAAACTTTTATTTTCAGTCATGTTGGATTAAAGAGCAGTACTTTACAATAATTTACTAATGATATCATCACCCTGCCTTTTACGCGAGATTAAAACTAATAAATTTTAAACTTTGAACGGTCTGATCGCCATTTACCTACCCCCTTAGGGATTGAATTTCTTAAGATCATATCTTAGTACATTCCTACATCCTATAATGAATACTCCGTCCAAATTTCATGTGGCTGCGTCGATTTCTAGCGATTATCTGTTAGGACTCACTCGTTTATATATTATATAGATTTTACTTATAATAAAACTGAAACAGGTCAAATTCTGTCTATTAGATATTTATTTTGAAAGTGGGATGATGGATGGATGGATGCTAAACCAGACTCTGAAACCTTTAATTTTTTTCTGTCTGTTTCTTCACGCTGAAACTACTGGATGGATTTAAATTAAATGTGGATACATAAAGATAGTTCTATGATTGGTAAAAAAACCTGAGCTAAAGGTGAAGGAAAACATTGAGAAGAAACCATAGCATAGTGGCATGGGGTTTTTCTAACGATCGCTTGTCTAGTTACCACCCTCACGCTAAGTCTTGCTAGAAAAAATCGTTTGCGGGAAATGAAGTGATTAAGAACTATATAAGAGTAGTACGAGTAACTCGAGTATGATGCGTCGGATGACGAGGGTGCTCAGAGGGTGGAATTTACACCGAGATTGTCAAAGCTCCGTATGTAAGTTTATTCAACTGAACTGTCCATTTCGAATCGCTGAACTGGACAGCCACTAATATAAACTACTAGAGTTTATGTTAGTGGCTGTCCAGTTCAGCTTGGTTCTATTACAGCATTTTTTTTAAAATGTGTTAGTTTTAATCCTCTCCGGAGCGATCAGTCTATAGGTACATGTCCAATCGATCTAATTTATAAAGTAAACGTTTTTTTGTAATATGACTCAATAGGTATAGTTTCAACCACTTCCTACAAAAATTAATCTTTAAATAATTTCTAAATATCGAATAACTTATAAACTAACCGCAAAAACTTATGACATTCCTAAGAAAATAATAGTTTAATCAATGTTTAACAATATTTTTTTGTGGTTAGACTGATAATGTCTGTCTAACTACTTAGAGATAATGTCTATTAGTTTTGTAGTTGAAATAGATACTCGTATATCCTAATCAGCGGATATACGAGTATCTATTTCAACTAAACAAATCATTAGCTTCACTTCACTGAACAAGTATTACTTAATTTATAAAGTTACGTTTTAGTTATTAACTATGTTTTGTACATTTCATATAATTGATTAAAAAGAACTAGTTTATTAATAACCTATACGTTAATATTATATATATTTTATATTATATTTATATCATATATTTTCAACTGAAAATTTGAATAAAATTATGTCATAAACCAATCCAAAATTTCACGGTTGTGCTTATGCTAAGTAATAAATTATATGTGACTAGCTGCGCCCTGCGGTGTTACCCGCGTTAATACATAATAAATAGTAGCATATGTGTTATTTCGTGGTCTAAGCTATTTTCGTACTAAATTTCATCTAAATCGGTTCAGCCGTTTTTGCGTGAAACAGTAACAAACATAGGTACATCCCAACATGCAAACTTTCATATTCTTGCAAACTTTCGTATTTATAACACTACTAGCATTCACTTTTATTTCGAAAAAATATAACATTTAATTAGCTTATAATATGTAATTAGCTGTAATCTCGAGTCTGTTTAACGAGGTTTGATTATTTACTAGGCTGACTTGGATTCCGATTTCCTCGATACAAGTTTGGTAAGTGAGGAAGTCACGAGATACGAATAGCTTAAATAGTATTTTTAAAGTAAGAAATTTCTAACCCATAGACTTGTTAACACGACATGTTTTTACAGTAATAAATATTTTATTTTTTCATTTTATATAGCTAAAAATATATCCTACATATAATGATGAGTCATCGTATCGCAGTTTTAAATATTGCAAAACGAGTGTTAGACAATCAGTAAAATGAAGCTTGAAAAACACGATTAACAATGTTGAGAAATATGTTATGTTTAGTATATTTCTGACGCAAAAGACTACTATGCAAAATATCATGAAATAAATTCTAGTATAATAGAATTTTCCATAATGATTTATAGAAATTTCCATAATGAGTAAAATGATTGTTAGTAAGTAAACATGGACCTTGACGTTATATAATGGCTCATAGCGAGGATAACAAGTAAACGATAACAAGCCATGTATTTCAATAGTCCCAATAGTCAATAGCTCACAAAACACAATCATTTTTAATAAAATCAATTAGGTGAACCAACGTTCCTCTCTCAAAAGAGCTAAATAAAAATAGTTATAAACGTAGACAATTGTTTGAGTATGTCGTTGTGTTTAGAAGCTTTTTAACGCAAGCACTCTGTTATTGAGGAAATTTATAACGCCATTAAGATTAAATTAGTGTGTTCATATAACCATGTCGCGGTCAATTTAACTTTCGCAATTCACAACTACAACTTCGTCTCAAGAAAACAGACACACCTGTCTAGAGTAGCCGCCTGTACTATAAAAATACTTAATGAGCGCGACGCATCGAGACCATTAAATGCATGCCTGCATTCTAACGCTATAAATAAATAAACTATCGATCGAAACAGACATCAACCTAATTTTAGCAATTTTGTTAAAATGTCGTTAAACCGTCTGATGAAATATGCGTGGGCGTGTTTTTATTATAGTGAATAAATCATATATTTGATGACGTCCAGAAACGGCGGCGACTAGCGATGATATGATTTCAAAAGGATTCGGCTGTTTTTGAGGCAGGTTGAATGTCAGCCTCAGACATATGTGCCGTCAATTAGCCGGACATAGCCTTCGAGTCCGCACGCATAATGATAAGAATGTCATCGCTAAACAGTTATGGTTTTGACCGTGGCCGAGTTAACGTTACGCACGTTCATTCATTGGCATTCCACATTCAGTCTCGTAAACCAGCCCGCGATGTGCGGCATGTTTCGTCACCAAATGTAGCAAGCGAGAGGACTGACGGCCTCTGAGTGTAACCATGACCGGCGTGTTTGCATAATGTATTTAGATCGCAGTTCCTGTGCCATTCGAAGGTTATCTCGCAGAACAATGAATCAATGCCTCTTGAGAATAAAACTTATATCTAATTTCATTCATAGATTTCCTGTTTTTGAAATACAGGTAGAAGGCATCAACTTTTCTTTTCTATAAAATTATGTTCCTTTCTTTTAGTTTCAAAAATATGAGAACGTTGGAGCAGAAGTGGTCTCGACAGAATTTATGATGTTTTCCGCCGGGATCTGGCTTTCGAGCACCTAGATTGCTTACCTTCCGCAAGTTGTGGGCCACGCTATCCAAGTCTCTTGTGTGTGCATCCGCTTTCGTATGATGCTTAGATATACGATACGCTCCGATGCCTGAGAAAAATGTACTTCCCGGTGTACTTCAATATTCAATAAATTACTGCTAGTTATTGCTTTAGTGCAAACCATTATTTTGAGTGGGTGGAGGTGGTTATAGAGGAACGTATCCTCTGATCAACATTGTTTGATATTAGAATTTCTGTAGTTTGAAATTAAGTCCAAATTGTGTCTGGTTACGTTACAAGTTTTTTACAGTTTCGTGAAACCGAATTTCAAGATAACGATCGAATTTCTAACCCCCGACTCAAAAACGACGGAGTGTTACAAGTTGAACGTGTCTGTGTGTCTGTCTGGTATCGTAGCTCTTGAACGGATCAATTGATTTTGTTTTTTTTTTTGTATGAAAGGTTTAGTCGGGAGTATTCTTAGACGTGTTTAGTGAAAATTGTTTCAAGATGGCCGCCAATACAAAACAGGGCATCGCCGTTCACACTGGGGTTTTTAATGTTTTCTTGTATTGGATTGAGTTCATTTCTCATAACCGATGCCGACTTAAGTTTTATATTTAAAAAAAATAATTAATAAATTTGGTCGCTAAAGATTATTTGTTGTTTTTTTAAAACACAAATTAAGTAAATGTAATCAATGATATATACAATCTTTGTTATACAGGGTTATTGGCTAGGGGTGTACTAAGTCGAATAGGGGTAACTGTACTCATCCTATGGAACAACTTTCACTTTGGAACCAACTCTGAATTCCATGTATCGTAAATATCGAGCTAAAGTGCGCATAAGTAAGTTTGAGATAACATACTTAAATAAAATAAATCTAACATACCCCGAATGGTTCATGTTAATCATATTGCATCTCTATAATTTTTCCAATATCACTTAACAATTTATAATACTTATTTATTTGTGTTGATTTACGCGAGTTCGTCAAGACCCAATCTCGGACCAGTTTCACCATAATGCTTAGTCTAGACAGAGACTCATCTTAAATGTATTCATAAGTCTTTTTGTCTAACAAGATTTACGATTCCAAAACTGTCACCTAAATTAGAAACATATCATTTCTAAATATTAAAGTTTTGCAGCTGTTCAAAGCTCTCTGTTGCAAAGTACTAGTAGAGATAATTTGTATTTTAATTATTATTATTATAAAGTATTTATAGTAAAATACTATTTGTTGTATAAAACAGAGATAGTTAATTAATGTTTAAACAGGAAGGCAAACATTTTTTCCCCGATGCGAATGTATTGGGTTGAACAACATTAAGTCAGTTCGGCAATTCGTCAAATTGGATAATCACATCGAATACAAAATAATTAGTACCTAACGAAATAAAAGAAAGCTAGAGGATCAGTCAACGCGTATGATGTCTGTGAGCGAGCAAGCGAGGCAGTATTGCGACACATGGTAGGCGCCAGGCCAGACGTCTAGACGGCCCGACGCGTCACCTGAAGGCTCTTCAGGAAGGCCGAAATTCCCCCGCCGCCGCCGTCGCCGCTTCCTACGTCATTTATAGCACATTCCTTAACGTATTTGATGTGTGTAAAGCGATATAGAGATAGCACGCACTAGTGATTTTAATGTTGAATTCTAAAGACGCCATATATGTTTGAAGCACTCAATCGTAAAAAGGATTTCTACTATTGCTGAACATACATTCATCACTTCAACTAAAAAGTGATGTAGTATATTAAGAATACAGAATCTTTCAAAAACTAACGTATCATAATTTGTAATTCCATATGTCATTGACCCGCCTCGCCTCTAAACAGCTGAAAACAAATTGTAATACGGAATACTAACGCTTTGTTGCTTTGTGAGTGTGTTCGTAGTGATTATAACGCCCCAGCTCCCAGAGCTAGTTATATTTGCAGCAGACTATATATATCAGTTATTTTCCGCTATTCAGATCAGGTGGAGTTGACCTCATTAGCTAGCAGACAGACCGTAACATAGCTAAACAAACATTTGCCCAGACAGGCTGAAATGGTGTGCAAACGAACCGTATCTGAGCTATCGCATATGATAACACCGGCGTCCACTGATAATATATCGCAATCAGCCGTGAGGAGTGTACATAACACGCCTATTTATATTTTACTGATTCAATAGAGAAAGTTTGAAATTATGCACTGTCTTTATAAACACTAACTATTATAATTTTATGCAGTCTAAATAATGAAACAAAGAATGTAATTTAAACAACAGTCAGTCAATTATTTATTTGGCACAGATAAGTATACGTTTCGGTATAATTTGTATTTTTGCTTGAGTAAGTAACTAATTTGTGACATTATTATGTAATTATGTAATTAAATGTGAGTTCTTGTATTTCACTGCAAAACTTACGAAAACAATCTTACTGTCTGTGGAAAGCTTATCTTAGAAATACGTATTTCGTAGATACCGAATAAGTAAAATATATTTAGAAATACGCCGTCGTCATTGTTATATAGGTATTCTTACATACACGTTAATTAAGTTATCTGCAATTAGTAATTCGACACACAGTAATAAAAATATTATTTATAGTATAGTTATTGGGCTCCTTACGTTCTGTGTATATTCCTGCTCCTTATCTTCTTATTCTTTCCTATAGTTGTATCCTACCTGTGTCTTACCTATCTTTTGTTATCGTATTTAAGAAGTGCGCCATATCTATTGCAAAAATCTCGAGCAGATAGGATATACAGAGAATTCCACGTCGTTTGGGTTGGATATACATAGGTTTGATAGGAAATGGCAAATAAGAAGTTAATACTTCCGAATCGGGTAAATTTTTTGAATGAAGACTTCTGGAATTGTTCAGTATTTATGTGTACCTACAAATGAGGTTATACAATTACTTCTCCACGATTGGATTATGTACAAGCCTTGTCTTTTGAGAAGCTATTGGTAAATTATATAAACTTGAGAACAACCATGGCGAACGTTAGAGGTACCCCACATTCATGCATTTTCTTTCGAGAACTTAACTTATCTTAACTCTTGCTTGAAATTCATGCTAAGTACGTACACATTGTACAGCTGTTACGTACGGCATATCAAAGTATAATCTTTGAGCTTTGAGCCATGTATCACCGCTATGCGGCGCAGCAGGCCCGTGTGTCACGCTCCCGGCACGCGTGATGCGGCACACGGCGACTAGCTATCTCTGACACGGTGACAGGTTACAAACTCACTCGACAATCGATCGCTTTATTTGAAAACACTGAGATGGTAGTGACTTACTATAGTATAGGGATGTTAGAGTGTACGATAAATTAGGGAGTGATAAATATGATGTAGGTATTAGAATAAGGTTACCGGTGTCCTACGTAATGCTAAAGCTTAGCAAGAATTTCTTGCAGGCTCTTTTGAAGCGAGGAGTACTTGATAGTTAATTAGTAAGGAAAGGAGTAGTCACGTTACGCCTATCTATCGGATGTTTCTCGTTGTTCTCTGTGTCTGATCTATGGTTCCTGATCAGCAGACAGAAACAGAACATTCATGTTTTTATCAACAGTTCAGAGGAAAGTGCAGAGCAGACACCGCTCACGACCTCTAGACTAGATTTATGATAAAGTCACAAGAAAGTTGTTGTAACTGATTACGAATAATTTACGTCGTAGCCTGTTATGGCAGCCCAGGTAAGTAAATAATAGACTTTCTGCAAAGCAAGCGAGATGAATGTTTTATAACGTCGATGTCGAACGGTAGCGGCGGATAATAAGTTTCTAAACCTTTCGGCTTCAATCATTTTATGAACCTGTCCTCTTATTTTTATTAAGTTGGGAGAGCTTACAAAAACCTTCCATTACCAGGAAAAATGCGACATAAAACGAATAAAACATGACTATAATAACAAAATTCTATACGACACATGGAAATTATTCTGTCGTTAACATCATTTGTAAACACGAGTCGTTGGATAACATCTTGTACTCGTACAAAGCCGACGTCTACGACAACGACCTACGGCCATTTAGAAAACATAATGCTTTTGTGATCGGTTTGAAAGCGATCACGAGTGTCGGCGGCGGGCGGTCAGCGAGGCGAGCGGTCGGCGCAGACGGTGCGGGTTTGAGTCACGCGCTGTCTACCATTAGCGGCATTGTTTGGCGGCACAGGTTAGGTAAGAGTGTTTGGCGCGAACTAGGCCCGCGCCCTCGCGCCGACCTTGTCTCGACACGGATTTATTGATGCGTCACCCACCACAGGCGGCGGAGGCCGCGGTACTCCGCTACGTAGTCAACGCTGAGTAACGTGCGGTATCTCGCCGGAACCAATCTGCAAACCACGCCACGCTATCGCGACGCACATTTGTTATACCTACCATAAAATAAAGATTACGTTTCGCTTGTTATACTACGTACAACCTGATTGTTGTAAAGGAGCAATAACAACGATGCGATAATAGTTTTCCCGAACGAAAATGAATCCTTTGTTTGATGTATGTTATTTATAGGTATGTAACATACATCTTGAATATATATTAAAAACTGATTTTGTTTTCGCCGTTTTCGTAAAATTACATAACTATGACAATCCAAGTTTATCCAATACCATTCGAATTTATGTTCACTATCCTACGAGTAACGTAGAAATCAGTACTCTCATTTATATTTATTTTTATCATAATTGTCATTTGTCAAATCGAAAATAGCCAATTGTTTGTAAGTATGCAATAGCAATTCTTGTGCTTATATAAAACTAGACCTTTCTGAGATGTTAACTTGTAAGTTACTACAAATTAAGACATGTTTTACGTTATTAAATTAATTATATTCTAAAACTGTGCTGCGCTGAGTCTCACGATACAGGTTATCCTAGTGTGAGGCGCAGAGAGCCAATTACTTACTTTTACAATAGTTACCTACATTGTATCCTATTATAAGCCCCTAAAAATAAGTTTTATTGTACTTACCGTTTCTTAATAAACGAAAATTATTATTTTATTAGTACAACCGAGGCCTAGGCGATCTAGCATGTAAATTCGTTCACTCTACAAGTTCTATTTTTGATTGACTTGAAATAGGAAGAAGTTATTAATTCGTCGCTTTTTTTAATTTACCTCGATTTCTCAGGGACCGGTTTGATAAGATTTTTTTTGTTTTAAGTTGTACATTTTTTTGGTTGGTCTCATGGATAATTTATTAAGAGCGGTTCTGTAGATTGGTTTATAAATCAAACCTTTTTTTAATTTTTAACCCGACTGCCAAAGGGGTGCTATGAATGGGTATGTTTATATATTTTGTAAATATATATATCTAACTCCTTGTGACCCATTACTGTCTAAACCGGTAGCCCAAGTTTGATGAGCGAAGTGTCATTGAATTCGTCAATATTTACAGATGATTATGATTGCATACTTACTGCGGTTTTACTTGTTAAGTTACAGCAGCGGTTTAAAGATTTTTGAAGTCTCTTCTAACCACTTGTTTAAAGTTTTACTATAAAAAATCATGACTTCTACGACTTGTATCTTACTCGTACATTAGGTAACTGAATTCTAGTTAAAAATTAATAGGATGATTTCAAGCGATTCTACTAGAGAACAATCTATTAGTATGTTGTGTTCTCAATTGTCACTTTTCAGACATCCACTATGTCATCAATTATTATCCATCGAGAGTAATTAACGGTACGAGTATCTGTAATGATAATTAATTAGTTCTGAACAATAGTCTTCTTTCGTAACAGTTTTATAATTCGCTCGTATGTACCAACAAAATATGCTATAGTAAGATATGATCTAGTTTTTAACCTCCGCCATAAAAACAACGGGGTGTTATAAATTTGAAGTGTTTACGAAAAAAGTGTATTTGGGAGTGTAGCTTTATTATATTTGATGAAAATCGAACCATGGCCGCGCCACAAAATGGCGAAGTTCTAATTTATATTTTACAAATCTCTCAATATGAGTATCAAATGAAAGGGCTATTGACTAGTTAAATACTATACATTGTGATAATTTCAAATCCAAAATGGCTACCGCTACAAATGTTGTGGGTTTTACAAAAAATTCAATTTTGCCTATAGTATCAGTTGGAAGAAACCAATGCCTGAAGTACTACATTCTTGATAATGTGGACAAGTAGATACAACCATACTATTTTATAAATTACATGAGAAATACCGGAATCCAGAGTTTTGTTTCTATTTGATAAGGTCATCCAATAGAGGGACCCAAAATAAATTATCTATCAACGGGAATGTGAGTTTACGGCCCCTGTTCTTTCTGATTTCCGTATAAATTACAATCGAATACGTGTTTAATAGCGTATCTCCTGCTTATATTTTTGCTAAACAACCCCGCTTACTGTGCGTTGAGTATAAAAATCGATGCGTGCTATGACTTCGATTAAATTTCGTGTTGGATCGAGTTGGAGGTGCGTTGCGACACATGGTAGACGCCAGACGTCTAGACGGGCTGTCGCGCCGGACGAAGGCTCTCCAGGAAGGCCGTCAGCCGCCACTGCCCTCACCCCAAAACGTGCGTTCACTCGCTGTCCCCAAAACCTGCTGTTATTTAGTAATCGAGAACAAACACGATCATTACGACGCTGACTATTAGCATAACCTAAGTAGTTAGTCACGTGTCAAGTATTACGATTACTTACATGTCACATGATTTCAGCCCGCTTCATTTTGGCAGAACATTTTATAATTGGTTTCATAGTCATTTTACTTTCACTTGAGTTGTTGCTAATATTAAAATTGTATAATAAAAGTTGGAAAAAATAATTCAACTAGAAAAAATAACTAAAACAAAAACAAACTAACGTTGCGATGATTTACTATACAACACTTAATCCACACATTTCGTAATAAAAACTACTGGATTGTAGTGTAGTTGTCACGCACGTTGCAGTATTTTGTGCGTTAAATTTCTTTTATGCGTCATTGAATGCATAGGTATGTTGCTCGGGAAATTGGCACGCGTGCGTGCGGATTACCGTGAAAGCAGTCAGCGCCGTCATAACAACTTCCGAGTTACACCACCAGCGTCTGTGCCAGCGCCGCGCGCCGCCTCGATACGCTTCGCACCAAAATGCGTAGAAAGAAACTGAACCAGAGCCGGTTTGGAATGCGTAAACGATCCGGTATTGATTCAATTATGGTGATACGACTTTTATATTTATGCGGCGAAGACCGTTTGCTGATAGGTTGGGGTGGAAAAGAAAATCCCACCGTGCAGTGCAGATTACTTTGAAGTTAGGACAGACTGAGGAGTGTTACCAAAATCAACCATCACAGCGTCTGTCCGATGGCACCTGGCACTCGTAAGAACTAAGTTTTGGTTGAATTTATTGAAGCATGCACACTCAACATTATACATTCAAATTGTAAGAATTTTATTTCCACTAAGAAGTTATCCAAACGTCTTGCGAAGTTTAAATCTTAATAATATTACTAATTGCTGTCTTACGCCGCGTTGCCTGCGACGAAAAATGTAACATAAGTTTCAACTTTGAAGCCCCTTTTTGAATTAAAATAAAATATTTTGTTTACTCGTAGTACACCACCCTTGAAATTGCATGTCACTTTGTTCAGTGGTTTAGGCTCTGCGGTAATTACTAGCGAATATCTGCCAGGTAGTCAGGCCTGAGTCTTTTGTATATATGTATAGATTTCCCTTATAATATTCGCCGAAATGCATTCCAAAGTTTTGAGGTCACTCGAAGTGGCCAGAAAATGACCTACGGTCGTTGTCGCAAGGCAAACAACACGATAGATTATAATTCACTCTACTACATAGTCTACAATGTCGTTATTTAAGTTAATAATTCCATCTTTATTATTCTTTTACCACTTTTTATAAGGAAATACGCAAGTTACGCACCGATTGTAGATCGTTGCTCGCGTTCTCAATAAACGGCCACACAATAGAACAATGACATGATTCTGTATGTCGTGTTTCCAACACTCATTGTTGTCTAGGTCCACCATTAAGGTTGCGATGGGAAACTATTTCCCTTGTCTCGAATTCGTTTTTGTGAAATCTGTTGTTTGATTGAGGTTTTATAACTACTGGCAGACAACGCAATATGAATATTATAATGATGTGATTTTCTAGTATCAATTTTCTTACATAATGGTATGTTGAAATTCTGGCAAACAAAAGAGTACCCACTTTTAGAAAAGTGGCTGTTGAATTCCCACAAAGCGCTGAAAACCGTTTAGAATCAATAAAAAGCAAATAAAGTCAACGCTGCTTTAAATATGCATCCTGCGATTAAGTTTTAGGGATCGTAAAAGTTTTCAAACAAGATGGTCAACGTTCGCGCGCTCGTCACATGCATATTGCAAATGGATGCATTCGGAGCGTCAACTCGGAGAATGTTGAGATTATGGGTGCAGTGGCGACGTCAATGCACGGATTATTCGAGAAGAGTGAATTGATGTGGCGATTGGGGTGAAGGTAGGGGTGAGAGGGGGGTGAGGGCGGTGCATCGTTGCACCGTGTTCAATGCACTCTCGTCCGACGTCACCCGCTCGCCGTCGCCTCCGCTGCTGGCCATTGCCACCGATTTCACTAGCACTTATGAAATCTTTATAATACCTTGGTTATGTAACGCTACTGCATGTAAGTGAAAATTACTATAGTAATCTAGATTACCAAATGTAATTTATATTCGTCGTTTTCGTGAAATAGGGATGGCAGTAGCCGCTTGGATAGTTTAAAAAAAAACTATTCTCTATAACTGCTACTAATAAACCCGAGATTGCTCACCACTCATCTGGAACTCTAGTATGGATATCCGTTCGGGAGCTCCGATGTCATGCCATGGACAGACACACAGACACGACAAACTCATTACACCCGTCAGGGGTTAAAAAATAACGATAATATAATGTGTTTCTTGTCCCGATGTCAACCTTTCACAAGATTTAGATACAGTTCTTGCTACAAAATATTGGTCCATGACCATGACACACAAAACATAACAATACAAAAATATTAATATACATGTAGTGCCACAGAACAAGTAGGATTCTGTTCCAGGCAACCTTAGGATGTAGACATATAAAAAAGCACAATACACATAACATAATCGATAAAATTAAGATGTCCCTTTTTACCTCGGAATAATTGCACCTGGGTGAGATTAATAGAAAGACGGGGTCGCTTGAAGTAATTACATCCAGCGAGGTAGCGTTTCCGACCGGATTCGCAAACTTTGCATCACGAGTTACGCAAAGCACAAACTTTTAAATGCGTTTATCTTTTATGTACATCTACAATCGATTTTTAATCTCATAATTTAGAATCTTCTGACAAACTTTGCGTAATTCAAGATGCAAAATTTTTTTCCGGACTTTCCGACTACCTCGATCACCCTGCTGTAAACATATTCTTAAAATTGTAGAGACGCTTTCCGAAAATCATCATTTTTTTAGCTACGAAAACTAACGGGTAGGATCATTCTACATCTCGGGAAGAAGGTTCACGATATGGGATCTCCATAGTGGTAAAAAGTAAATAAGAGCTCCTACTAGGTCTAGGACAAGTTGGGTTATATCGTACTCGTAGAAGCGTTGGCACTAGATGGCAAAACTCTTTAGCATATCCATATGTTCCTGACGGATTATAAAGTAAAACTTGTCAACTTAGTGCATTTGAGATCACTTTGAGATCGTCAGAGTTTTGCTACAGAAAGTCAAGAAAGAGGTTCGTGCTTTCTCACCCTTGGCTTCTCTAAAGCAAATACGCAAAGAAAAATGGAAAAGTCGCGATGACATTCAAATATGTAGTTCAAATTTGCATGTACCTTTTTGTGTCAATGGGAGTGTTAGATCTATCAATCCATGCCGCAATTCATAATTGAATTTCTGTAATATTTTCAATAGTATTTCCCAGCTAAGTGGTGGGCAAATTGTAAAACGCGAGGTCAGCGCTCCCGCGTGACGGGTTTCAGTACTAGCTGTACCTACGCTTGTGCATGCTTCACAAAGGTTAAAGTGCATTCTGCATAAATGAGCGAGTGCCGTCGTTGTGTATTCAGTAGATAATACAGTTTTATTACAAAGTGCATACAACTCTTGCATTGAGCAATCATAAGCATGTTGATAAACTAGACATTTTTAAATAATGTAGACTTACGGCTTTCCAACTATACTCGTGGGTAAGAATAAATGCAGAGCTATCATTGAGGTATGTTATGTTATCCACTGAAATGCAAAATTTTGCACATAACTGGTTTTATAATATTGTAGACAACTCTAACTCTAAGAAAACTACAAAAATAAAGTGAAGAGAATTATAGAAATATTTATATAATCAAGAAGTAGTTAGAAGCTACTTCAAAAATCCCGACTATAAAATACTTTACAGCAGAGTATATTAATGAGTGATACCGCAGGATGTTACCAGTATAGCCTCACATGACCACAAAGAACTGTTGAATTATATATACTTACATACAAATATACAAACATACATTCGAAAAACATAAGTCTCTTTTTGGGCAGTCGCGTAAAACCTGTTTTACTAATCTTACGACAACATTTTCTACTAAAAAAATAACACTGAAGCTTTTGATATTTGAGATTTGATTTGAGACATTTTAATATCCCCAATTATATTAATACGTGTTCGCTAATATCCATAAGATTTTTTGTAAGGAGTTGTGATTAGGATATTATGTAGGTAATTAGTTCTACCTATGCTCATCATCATATAAAAAAAAACAAATTTAAAGCAGAACGCTTTGCTCGCTCATTCAAAAAGGATCTAAATGACGCTAGTACTCGCATGTAACAAAAGCCAATGTGTGGTAGCCCGTGCTAAGAGCCTACAAGACCGTTGTTTTAGCCCGCATCCGGCTTTCGCCACATTTTCACGCGGCACTGCCCAAACAGGACTTCCATCTTATGGCTTGCCAACGCGTTTCCTTAGACATTGTTAAATACATTGCTCTTTTCTTTGTCTTAACTACAGAACACCTTTATTTGTAGGTACACTTTGAGTGCACAGGAAATGAATTAAAAATTTGCATATACCTATAGCAGCTTATAGGAAGAATACAATTAGAGAAAAAAAACAGAAATCTAGTAAAAAAAATAGTTAATTATGCCTCCACAATCGGTGAGTCAAGCTTTTCGGCTGAAACCTAAATAACCGTTTTTATCTCATCAAGAAAAAACGGGAATATTATGAGCGAGCTAAGCGTGTATCCTACAGGTCGACGACAGACTCGTGGTCAGGTCTACCAATTATTTCTTTCCTTTGTCTCTTAGGATGTTTGTAATTCTCCTGAAATTTTTTACTTATGTGCAGGTCGTAGTTTACAATCAATCGAGACTTCTAAAATAATGAACCACGAGTATGTATAATGTATATAGAATTATTTAAAAATCGAGAATTATTACTGTGGCAGTGTCAAAGGAGTACTTGAAGACCTTACAAAAACTCTTGAGGAAAATTGTGTTGAACAAAGAGGGTTGATAACTTTTTAAGTTAATTAATGAGAACAGAAAACAGAAATATGATGTTATGGAACCCTACTGTACCTATACAATATTTTTTTTGGTATCGAGGGGGAAATCTACAGTATACGACCACCAGTATATAACCAAAGTCTTAACAAAAATAATCACGAGTCTAGGTACAACATGTATAACTACTACTAGCTTACTACTAGTTACATAATTCTCACTTTGCTTCGTTTCCAAAAGCTACGAGTATATCAATGTATTTGAATTACCTACAACACGTATGTACCTAATTGCAGAAGCAAGATAGAAATGACATTGATGCATGCAGGCATCGCATACATTCAGATTTACCTCTTTATGTACGGGGTTAAAAATAACAAAAAGTAGCTGCCACCTTGCTATGGCAAGTGCCCTGCCTTTGTGATCCTGTGGTCGGCCAAGCCTAATGATTCCACCTTCAAGCGACCGGCACAACAGTATGACTCAGCCGTATTTACGAGCCGGGTTATTTGCAAGATACATTGATGGATGTCAAGCTAACCTTTCAAAGACTTTTTTGATATTTTTTAATTCATTTACTGGGGTCTGACTTTGTGAAGGTTGCAGACGACCGTGCTGCTTTTGTGAACTTTATGAAGTATGATTCAGCATAGCACTAACACTTAGCTCTAATTATAGCTTTAATAGATACAGCCTACAGAAAGTATAATGCTCTGCAGAAAGAACAAGCTGGCGCTGTGTACTACATATTAGAGAACTCATTGCTCGTTATACGAAACGTTTTGTGCCTACTTTTACTGGAACTGTTTTTTTCTAGACAAGCTCTATCTTAATATATAAATGTTCATTAAACTAATTTTAATTGTACTACTTTTGAAAAAACAGTATACTTAAAATAAAATAATCAGTTGTCCCGAACGAGCGCCGACATTTTTTATAGTGTTTTATATAAGTTAAACAATCTTGTATAGCAAACACAAAATGTTCATTTTGATGCACGCCTGACATTCAGGCATAATTGATCCTCGATATAATATTCAAAATAAAATTGACAAATCATCAAGGTGAATATGGCACTTCGCTTTATATTGAGGAACATACGAGTAATTATAACAGAACTGCCGCGGCCGAGTATAGAGCAGCTATACAGAGTTATCGATTTGGGATGTACTAAGCCGAAAGGAGATATTTTCTATAGAACGGCTGTTTTTTTTACAGGGTTAGTTCCGTAACGATAGTTGTTCATAATTATAATTACAGTGACCCCCTTTCGGCTTAGTACACTCCAAACCAGTAACCCTGTAAAACATCAAAAGTCGGTGCCGAGACGTGTCGGTGACATTGTTAAAGGGTTTTGACTTAATATTTGTCGTACAAGATTCGACACTTCGCCACCAACTTTCTGTGTCTTATTGGCATTAAAAGTGCATTATTTCGGAAATGAACCGTTTTTATTGTCTTCCGTCTTATAAAGTGTTATGCTCAGCGCGTAATAACACTTTAAATTGTTCTTTTTTTTGGTACTTGTAGAAGTAGTCTCTATCAATTGTTGTAATTCTGATGATTTATTTTAACCTAGTGAAAAATATGTTTAATACAATCTTATATTTAAAAAAATACAGCGTAACTAACTACTACAGCAACAAAAAATAGCAGGTGGATAACCTATAAGCCGCTTAAGATTTATACTCAAATTCGTTTCCTTTTAGATACGAAATGGAACACATTTTCATGTCTGTCCCCTCACGGCACAGAAATGAAATTAAGAAATTAAAGGTACAGAAATGAGATTTTACCCTGTCCCCCTGCGATTATAAACGAATAATAAATAATTGTCATCAACTGACATTATTTAATTAATCTCAAGTTTTTGAGGTGATACAAATGTCAACAAGTTGCTTTAGACCTGCTCAGCTGGTACAAAAGTATGTTAAGGACAAATTCTTCGTATATTAATTGTATATATGTTTTTTAATTGTAAAACTCAAAAGTTCTCCTACTAGAGCTAGAAGTATTGTGGCTTCTTTAAAATATATGAAATCTACTTAAAGTTGTTACTTTTTTACAGACTTCCCTAAAAAGAGAATATACTCAATTCGACTGTATTTTTTATTAAGTAAAAATAAAATATAAGTATTTATATTTACAATTTACAAGTCTAGTTCGGAGCATTTTAGAGTATTGTTGTGTGATTTGGAGTCCAAGTTATCATGTTCATTCCAATCTGCTTGAGGCAGTTCAGAAGCGGTTTTTGTATCACATAACTTATATGGATAACAAATGTAAATTATTGCGCTCCTATCAGTCTCGTCTAGAACATTATGAAATTAACTCATTATCAAAGCGTCGTACTTTGGCTGACATCATAATGTTATATAAAAGCTTAAATGGTCTGGTACATTGTCCCGAAATCGTAGAAAAAATAATTGTAAGTGTCCCACACCCCGGAAGCCATTACACAAACATGAAAACCTTCTCGTGGCCACGTTGCAGAACAAATATGCTAAAGCATTCAGCTATTGTTTGTATGTGTAGAACATACAATGGAATAAGAGACGAAGCGGATATTTTCCAAGTTATGCCGTTAACAATATAAAAAAAAATAGTAAGTAATTCTAGTAATCAGGTTAATTTTCATTTAGATTAAAGGTAGGTTATGTCTGTTTTTGTAAGTACCCCAGGCATTTTTTTATTTCAGTATCGTTATAAGTTATAATATTTAATCTACTTGCGTCTCAATATTCGTTGCTAGGGAATATTAAGGGAATATTTTTATTGTACGATAATTTTGTAAATTTTAGGCCCACATCATGAAGACAATTTATGCTCCTTAGTTGTAAATAATAATCTTATATTAAGTTTATTTTAATATATTGTTAGTTTTGTGGACTATAAATGAAGAATAAAATAGAATAAAATAAAGGCATAGTATTAGGAGCTACTCAGCCTTTATAAAATTTTTAAAAATAATTGCAAAGCAAGAGAAAAATACAGGGACGAAAAGCAGGTATGTGTGTACATACCTGCTGATAGTTGATACTGATTACTGTAGTTTTTCTGATCGACATGATCATAATGTACCTACCAAGAAACTCGTAAAGTTTACGGTAAACATAGGTATGATAGGTAGTAACATATGTGTTAGTACGACATCGTTTGAATGTTAAAGCGGTACAAAAGTAGGTAATTATTTTCCAAGAGTAACGCGTAGATTAGAACTTAAAGATATTTTTTTTATTATATCATAATAACATCTATAGAATCGATCCTCTATAACACAGTTACATTATCAATTCTTACGCGGCCTATTAGTAAACAACGTCTCCCGTTGTGGTGCTGCTGGCCATAGCCATCACGGATTTGTAAGTCACCTGTATTTGAAGGGTTCAACTTTTCAACCCTTCCGACTGGAAAGTCGCTCGATATTTGGTGGTTATTAACTACACTTTACATACCTAATAGAAAAAAGAAAAAGTGATAGTAAGTCGCGCCACAGTAACATATTGAAGAACTGTTGATCTGGCGAAAATAGTATTATATTCAAGCTACCGATTTTTTAAGGTTGTTCACGTGCACGTTTTAGTAAATGGTAACGTACCTAACCAGCTTCCTATTTTATAAAAAAAATGCATAATCGATCAAAAAATCAAATCTCCAATATTAAAAATTCTTTCAAATCTTATAACATGAAATATCAAGTTTTATATAGATCCAACATACTAAAACTACGACTAATACGCCTTTACCAACATCCTTACAAACATACTGACAGAAGAAAGAACAAAAATCTAGACCCGTAGCATGGTACGATTAGCTCGCTCCGTCAATAATGAGTTGCTGACATAGAAATCCGGCACAACACTTGTCCGAATACAATATGTACCTATGCGTATAATTCCACATGACCAACTAATTTCCATTACGTGTACCGATCAAATTATAACACATTGCGAGGAGTCGAGCTGGTTCCATCTGACGTGGTCGGCACAAGGGCATAGCGCTGCAAGCGGCGGCGCCCCCGTGCCCTTGCGCCGTGCGGTGCATCCACCCCGCTTCAATATGTATACCTACCTACCCATACCACTTCACAGCCAGTGCACTGACAGCAGAACGACAAGAACAAATAGGACACCGTGTTTAACATACCAGTATCTAGAGCCCCCTTAGTGACTGCCTACTTATTAAAGGGCGATATGCATAGAGTAATGTTTCAGGCTCAGCATGTTGATACTAAGCCGGACTGAAAAACTTTGCAATATTGACATTACAACAAATTAAATAGGTACTCTCAGACATTTATAACGTGCGCCGATCCGGATGAAACTTTTTTAGCTTCTTCGGACCGCGCTTTAAATTTCTTCAATACGGCCGACTATGTACGTTATAGTTGTAGTTGGTCCACTGCAACCTCTAAAGTTCTGCACCGTGAGAGGCTCACTCCCACACCCACTCTCCCCTCGTCAGTCGCAGTGATGCTGCATTTTAATCACATTTTTGGCTTACATGTCCAGCCGGAATGAAATCCTAACTTGGTTTTCTCTTAAATCATAGGTAATTTTGGCTGATATGGAGGCTTTCAAAACATATTAAAGCACGGCGAGTGCATTAATGTAATTGTTAGTTTGGTGTCGACAAACTGGTATTTGTTTTTAGGTAAACTTCTCAAGGTTATTTATTCCTCCCTTCAAACGAAATTTTTATAAAAATTGTTTGGTTTATAGACAACTTTCAAAAAACTTTCATTTGATTGAGCATCTAAAAAGCTTTCTAAAGCCTTGATATGGCAAAAAATCGTGAGATAGCTCATATAATCGCACGTGCTGAATAAAAGTACGGACACGTCGGCGAGTGTGCAACGCGACACGACATGTTCTGCAGATTGATGTCAACGTCTCTTCGAACCCGCTTCGAGAATTTAATCAGCAACATCACTTTTGTATGCGCCCGCGCACAATACCTATTCAGATTTATGAACGCTGAATTGGTGATCGCCAATCGGGTGGATTGTTGACGTGTTGAGTTGACGGTCGGTAACCCTTCTTTTTAAATTCAATATTAATATTACACAAAGATTTTACGAAGTTAAGTTATTTCAAGTATCCGCCATAAACCTCATCCTGTTTTGTTTGGGCTGCATTAAAAATGAGGTTTACCCAGGTATTTTTATTTATTGAGTACCAATATTTATTGAGCCGTTGAATGGAAATACGTTTTCAAATCAAGTAACGTTTGAATGTATACTCGTAAACTACAGCGAATAGGTACAATTGTTAAACGATTGTATGTTGAATATACGCTAAGGCTTCTTCTAGCATATCTCGCAACTTCGCTGAATTCTTATTTAATACTCTCAATTCAGCAATTACTGATTCAGATTTTTGATCTACAAGATTTTTCAGTTCACTTTCTTCTTTCTCCAAGTTTTCTTTGACTTCGTTTTGAATAGGTTGCAAATTGAGTAAAGCGGTTTGAACAAATGCATCTTGGTCCCCTATTTTATCGTGCAATTCCTGAAAGAGGCTTTCTTGTTCTTGTACAAATAAGGATTTGACTTCATATATATATTCAGTAAGTAGATTTTCTAGCAAATCGTTAGTTGGTTCATCTATTGGTTGTGGCCATTCTTTTAAAACATCTAAAAAAATATGACATTTAATACAATAAATATAAACAGTAAAGTTTCTAGCAAATCAAAATACTCGTATTTATTGAATACTATTTTATACTCACCTCGCCGTAGTCTCCGCTTGGTGTCACAATTCAAACAGTATTTCTTGAATTTATCTAATTCGTTTTTAAATTCTTCAATTTTCAAGTCAACATATAAATTAGTCTTTCTTATTTCACTTAACTGAGATTCAACTCCATCAATTCCATTATCACCTTTTAATAAATGTAAAAAGTGATTATACTCATCTTGTAAACTTAATACTTCATACATGGTAGGGCCGAATTCTTGCACTGCGGCTTCTTTGAGTTTAACTTTCAGCATTTCGATTTTATCAACGTAACCGTTATGAATGTCTTCAATAGAATTTTTTAAAGTAATGGCATGCTCGTTTTTAAACTGTTCGAGTACTACCTCTACTTTACTTTTGACATCTTTAAGAGAACCACAATACACTTGTTTAGAAGTAGACTTTCTTTGAATCAAACTTCTTTTACGAATTGGTAATCCTGAAATTGAATATGTATTTACAATGTATTATGTATGTGTCTACACAAACTTTACGGCTATGATATAAACACAAATATTTTTTTCATACAATACTTTGTTGGTTGTTATTAGCTGGTCAATACAAAATGTATTGACCAGCTAATAACTATTATAATTAAAAGAATATAAAACTTACTGGGTTCAGTTGTATCACAATTTAGTGCACATATATTTTTTATTTTTTCGAAATTTCCTAAATGTTTGTTTGAAGTTACTTCATGCTGCTCCTGTATTTCTTGCAAGGCATTTAATTCTGACTGCTTAGAAACAACTTTTTTCACGAGAGGCTCAATTTGTTCAAGCCGTATTTGTACCAAATCCCCTAAAAGATGGTCGATATGCTTCGGTCTATTAACAAATCTCGTAAGGTAATCATCCAGTGACAGAACATTCTGGTCACGAAGAGATATCCCTAACTCAAAGTAACTTTCATTCAACGAGTCTATTAAATTAATTTGTTTAGCAAAAAAGTTAATTATGTCTCTTAGTTGGTTTTCGGGGAGAGAACTTTGATCTTCTGGACATTGTATTACAATTTCATTGCCTGAAATGATTAAGTGCATATAAATTAAAATATCTAAATAAATATAGTTTTGTCCTACAATCATAGTATTCACTGTAACCTTACCAGTAACAGGTTCGGTGATGTCGTCTATGGTCGTTACTTCTGTAAGAGATGCACTGCTGTCATTATCTACTGTAAAAGTTACGTCATCGGTTGTGCTATCACTGTTATCAGTTTTAGTGCTGAAGTAATTTGTCGTAATATCCTCATTGGAAGCCAAAATATTGTCAAAAATGTTCTTGCCTAATGTTGGATCTATCTTATTTAACTCGTTCAAGATGTGTCCACTTGCGAAGTCCACGCTACAAATTATAAGAAAAGCACACAACTTGAATAGCATGTTGCCGGACTATAAGTAAATGATTAAACACTACGTAATTCTACTTGACATTTTATACAAATAGAGAAATTCCGAAAATGGTAAATATGTTTTTCAAGTTGAATACAATTTTTACAGCCACTGCATATTTTAGAACGACAAATATACTCGTAGGTACAGTTAAAATACTAATGATTGGAATTTGTTTGTAACATATGGACCAGATAACATACATAGTTTGTAATATTCACATGCATTTTACTGACTTATCTACGTCGTAATGTAAGCATTATTTCGCTTGTACTGTATACTGTATTTCGTTGGCACTTTAACAAAAAATATTTAAAGCAGAATTAAATTAATATTCAAGGGAGGCTTCCGTACAATAAAAGTGTTTTTTTTTGTCGTTATTGCTCGATATTAATAATGGCAACGAAGAAACTTAAACTAATGTTGTAGGTGTAGAATGGTACGGAACCCTTAGTGCGCGAGTCCGACTTGCACTAGGCCGATTTTTTGATCAGGCGGAGACTGGCTACCCCAAGTTATCTGACGTACTTATGTTGCGATCGAAAGTCAGGACTAACACTATCGTACTAATTGTACAATAGTTACGATTGCCACGTCTCAGAAAAATATAATAGTGGTAATGATATGACATTCGAGAGTCATATTCCAGTCCAAAACGACCTAAAAGTCAAAAGTATCGAGTTCTATCACACTTTAAACTAATTTCAAC
This sequence comes from Ligdia adustata, assembly GCA_947049295.1. Classification (NCBI taxonomy): domain Eukaryota; kingdom Metazoa; phylum Arthropoda; class Insecta; order Lepidoptera; family Geometridae; genus Ligdia; species Ligdia adustata. The sequence goes on along the minus strand of OX346225.1, from coordinate 8,073,169 downwards.
TTAATTGTCATGCACTAGTGCACATCATACAATTTAATGAGGTCTGTCTGCAGTAGATGTAATCGGCAGGGGCGCATTCGAGGGTAGGGCTAACGCAAGGGCAAATAGCAGGACATGTTTTATTTCTTATTAATAACAATAGTGACAGAAAAATATAGATTTTGGGAGATCAACCAGTAGACCGTTTTCGATAGAATTTTTATGGGACCACCTGGGAAGTATACATTTTCACAAAAATTGTTATTAGGTATTATTATTACTGAATTTTTTTTATATTGTTTTGTAATTAAATCGTATATAAGTATTCTTTCCGACCATTCATTTTAAATTTCCAAAACATCGTACAAGCTAGCAAAATGGAGCATTCTTGTGCTGCTATCCTATAATATTGTGCTGTTATCATAAATATTTTATTTTTACTGTATTTTTTTTGTGCACACAATAAACTGAATGAGGCGATTAACGTGACTAATTCTGATCTTCAACGGATTCGGGACTGGAGTAAGTCGTACGGTCTCACGGTTAATCCGTCTAAAACTCAATGTATTATCATAGGAAGTTCCCGTATGATTTCTAAAATCGACATGAGCCGCATTCCTCAAATATTTTTTGATGGAGTCCAATTAAAATTAGCGAGACTGTCAAAAATCTTGGAATAACCATGGATAAAACACTTTCCTGGAATCCACAGCTTGCAGAAGTCAGTCGCAAAATCTTTGCGTCTGCAGCTTCCTTAAGAAGACTGCGTAATTTTCTTTCGATTACTACCAAAACTGCACTTGTGAAATCGCTCCTTCTTCCCATATTGGATTACGCAGATGCTTGCTATTTAGATTTAACCGAAGAGCAGCTCAACAAGCTTGAGCGTTTACAGAATTTTTGCATTAGGTTTGTATTTGGGTTACGCAAATATGACCACATCTCCAAATACCGTAATAGGCTCAAATGGTTACCTATTCGTCTTCGCCGTAATTCTCATATTCTGTCTTTTCTTTATAAAATAATATTCAATCCCACCACTCCTTCGTATTTAAAAGATAATTTTGTCTTTGTGACTGCTTCTCATTCTATTTCTTTAAGACCTTCACGAGATCTTCGCCTTATGCTGCCAGCGTCCACCTCAACCAACTCTTTTTTTCAAGCATCATTTACTGTGCAAGCTATCCTGCTATGGAACATGTTACCCCTGTCAATCAGGCAGGCTAAATCTCTATATATATTTAAAAATTTGTTGAAAAATCATTATCTCTCCGTAAATTAAACCGAACATTTATTTACGAATGATTATTGCGAGTATGACATGTATGTATAGGTATGTATTAACTATGTATGTTGATTAATTTTAAAATATTTTTTTTCTTATTGTTTTTTTGCGGTACAATATTTGTACTTGTATTTTTTTTCTGTTTTTTCTATTGATGCATCACCGACGTGACTATTCTCACTTAGTCCGATCCATCCCAAGGTTGCCTGGAAGAAATTGCTTTAGGCGATAAGGCCGCCCAATGTACTACCGATGTTTTGTTCTTGCCTGTATCTTATTGTTTATTTTGTTTTTGGTGTGCAATAAAGAAATATTGTATTGTATTGTATTGTAATAAAGAGTTTTCTATCTAACTGCGTTCTGATTACGGTCCTGCATTATAGCAAGGTGTGAGGTGTCTGCGTCGACCTCGCATGGTCACCATGCTGTCTAGAGGGCGCGCGGGTGCCCGGACAGGGCGGCCGTTAATCTAACTAAACTTGCAATCTCTGATCGTGATACTGTAATTAAATTCTTAGTTTTGTTGTATGATGATTAATTGCACTTGTTTGTTACGCGAGTTTAGAACAATTGAGACGGGATTATGCGCTGGCAAGGTAACATTTAAATACAATTCTGCGTTGAATATTTGCAGAATTATCAGCATGTTTTATACACTACTACTGTACTGTATTTTATCATTAAGACTGTCTTGTATAATCATTGATATTGAACCCGAAATTTGATAAAATCTGTTGATACAATTTTCATTCTAATGTTTTGCCGTTAAGTCTTAAAAAACGAACCTGAAAGGTTTTGTGGTTATTTACCAGTACCCTTAGGAAGTAATTGGGATTTGAATGTATTTTATTATTTTGGGTACATTTAAACGCAGTGTCTGAAAAATCCTTCAATAAAAACAAAAAATGCAATGTAAATGAGAAATTATTTCAGAAGTTAACTTAAGTTATAATATAATATAGTCACGGTACAACTCTTTTATAACATATATTATATAAATTTAACTTTATATATTTTATTAATTTATGTAAATGTTATCTCAGCACCTCATTAGAGTGAATGTTAACGAACATTTCATCATACTAAGAGTCATAAATTAAACCATAATGAAGCGTTTAAAAATAATCACCGGATTTTTGCTTCATTATCTTGAAGTGTTTAGAATAGATTATTATTTTAGTTACTACAATGAGTTCAAACCAAACCTACTATCATCACAAACATAGCCCGTAAGAGCGATGCAAATTTGAATGTATCATCATTTTATTAAATCAATGTTTATAAAGAAAGACAAAATTTAATAAATTATTATAACTTTAAAATAAAATAAAAGCAACCGATAAAACGATTCTAATTCTTTAGCTCGTTTAGATTTTTGATAATGTATTTTTGTAAAGCGCTGAATCAATGTCGATAACAATTCAGCGTTCAGTTTCAGGGCAACGCTATGAAAATGCAGGGAATCAATCATTTACGAAAACACGGCGTGAAGTAATCCCGTAACAAACACAACAAATAATGCAATAAAATTAAGAAGAGTTTTTTTTTATATCAGTATAATAAATTCGCGTTACTTTGGAAATGCTTATGTTTGTTAAAAACTATTTTAATTTTTTATATAATCCTTCAGAATATTATCAATCGGATGACAGCCGCATATTCCTAGGTTCGATGGCGGAGCTGTTTGCCATTATATACTGAGTCAGACAGCGCGGCATAGATTGTACCTATAAATAAATGTATTAAGAATTATGTGTCTCTTCTAAATTATTTTATTCAGCGAGCAGTACGGTAGAGCCCTACTACTCGTATAAACCTAAATTTTGTGATCTGAATATCAAAGAAATATCATTATAAATTACATCGTATGTCGAGTTAGCTTTCTTTGTCTTTTTTATTATGGGTATTTTATATGTTAGATATTATGATAAATTACTAAGTAACAATAAATTACGGGATAAGTTCTAAAATTAGTAAACGACATCGGGTTGAATACTCCAGACGAACCTATAATTACGACTGTACTGGCATTATGTTACAAGTCAACTTTTGTAACTAAGAAATATTAAGAAAACATCGTGATTAAACCGGCTTGTCGGAGAAGTTAATAGACTTCGAAGATAACTCATTCCCCTCCTTTAAAGGGAGAACTGGAGCTAGCATTGATTTGTATACGATGATTACGTAATTCATTCATTCAGTTTAAATGTAATCGTAATGAAAAAGTAGTTTCGGTTGACTGAAATTCAATGAGATCCCATTCAAAGCGTAGTAGTAGGCCCCGCCGCCACAGACTAAACAATCGCGATACATTATTACCTTCTTTCAAACAGTTGTTAACTCTAAACAGACAGACGGACGGGCACATAAACACTCACTATGTAAGAGATACAAGTGTGAGAAGTAACTGTGATCGTTCAAGATTCTCGGAAACTGTAAGAATAACAGACGAAGTTGTTTGCGTTTTGTGGTTTTAGACGTTTTCAATGTTCATTCTCATTCAAGAGCAATATCGCTTTTTTACAAAATTTAGCAATATAAGAAATGAGCTCTATTATGAATAAATAAAAAGAACAAGCAAGCAAGCAAGGTAAATAGAACAGAATAATTTTATTGCTTATAACCGTGTCATAGAATGTAGCTTCAAAAGTCTACCTCTTTCGACCCAATACAATTAAATACCACATTATTATCTTGTGGTACTTACTTGATTAAAGTACTTTGAAGCTAATTATTTTGTTTTGTTTGATAAATAAATTATGTGTCATCCAGACACAAAGTTCAAATATCTACTAGATTTCTTCATTTGAATATTAAGATACATTTGATTTTTACTAAAAAAAATACATCTAATAATTATATTTTTTACTTATTGGTGAGTACTACAATAAAGATAATATAATCACACTGAAACTTGCATTTTTAGAGTCAAATATAGGTATAAGTAGTAAAACAATTGAATTTAGCTTCGTTAACAAAATTTAAAAAGCTAGAGTGACTTTCAAAGGTATTTCAGACGTCTAGACAATACACTTTCATCAAAATTCAAGCATATTATATAAGCAAAATGTACATTTTGCATATAAAATAGACTAGCCGAATCTATCCCTTAAGCTCTGACCCAGCGACAACCTAATTTCACTTTCTCTGCTGTTAAATTTAGGGTTGGCACATGTAGTATGCAATATGCAGGGCTGCCGTGATTGCGATCCTGCGTGAGGGAGTGATAGGGTGGGGTGGCCTTAACCTTGAACGCCGCCGTCTGACCCCACGCCCGCGTCATCGGGGCCACCCTTGAGCCCCCCCGCCGAGCTTCTTCTACACTAGTGGCCTGCAGTGAATCAACTTTCAGAATATATATACTACGCACATTTTATCACTTAGTTATACACATTAGAAGCATCCGCAAAGAAGATTGTATAGTAAAGGTATAGTGATACAGGAAAAGTTGCAGTTCTTGCGATGGATTTAATTACATATACTTACGGACGACAAGACGGATTTGTTAGCCGAATTTAATTTGTAATTATTTATTAACCGATTTAACTAGAGCAAGTATAATGATATCTATTTATTACTTAGTTTCCGTTTGTTATGTGATTATTATATAAGTACTTACCGTTCAGGGGGCAAAGTTTGTTATTTGAATTGAACATATTATAATTACAATTGCATTGTGCCAAAATGGCGGTTTCGACCGATAAAATAGATCAGAGTTAGTATTAAATTTTATGTTTTATATAATACTAAATATGACCTATTCTATGTCAAAACGACCATTTTGCCTCAATGTAATTGTAATTCTGAGACAATTCAAATAACAGACTTGGGTCTTAAGTCAGCCGTTGAGAAAAGAAAATACTCGCAATAACACGAAGCTTTTGTATCGTAAACTACTATAATTAAAGATTATGAGTTTGTTGTAGGTAGGTAGAACTTTTCCCAACGAGCTCAGAAATTACGAGAAATATACAACTAGTTGTAAGTTGAACTAGTTCAACTTCAATGTTGACTTACTTTTTGTTTACAATTAGTTATACTTAGTTAGTTTCGTACTTGCTCTTGATCGAATCCAATAATTATAATTTTGAATGATGACAAGTAATCTTGCAATTAGATACTAAAATTTGCCTACCGAAAGGCGAAGAAAAAGTCAACACAGATACAAATACGTAAAGCTATGCTACTGTGTCAATAAGTATAGATTAGCACGCCCTCGCCGACCCCTTCTCTTCCCGTCTCGACTCCAATAAATGAGCTCGAAAGTAGTGTTAAATACAAGCAATAAACGTCTCCACTTTGTATCCTGAATTTTGATTAAACTGTAACTAGCTTACGTAACAGTTCATAAGTTTTAAGTTTAATCAAATTACGAAAACGTTTGTTTGAAATGACCAGGAAGTATTTCTTATGCTAGTCGTACTAATAAGTGCGTTACATTTGAAAGTCGCAGGTTGGAATCTTGCTTTGGGTATAGGATTTTTCTTTATTGTAAAATGGCATCAAATGACATATGATGCCTGAAAAATAAGCATTGTCCACGTAGCAACACTGAAACAGTTTAAATCAACCAAAGGCAATTTTTCACTTCTTTGATTTATGTCCGAAATTGTAATGCACAAATCGTTTCCATTGTGTTTAATTTATTACGTAGAACCGTGTTATTATATAAACAGTTATTTAAGAGACATAGGTAATAATAATTCCTTCGATACAGTAACAAAACGCGCTGTTAGCAAGCGTAAAGGGCGGGCGGGCGGTGCGGTGTGTGGGCGGAATTACTACACCGTTCATTACGGAACACCGACTTCGACTTCCTGTCTCGTTCTCATTGCGAGTTTCCTACTCGAGTGTAAGCGAGACAGGGCATACTGATAGAAGTTCGGAAGACGCCGGATTGCCGGTGACTCGGCTCGGGCAGACTATCTGACGACACAGACGAAATGCTATTTAGTGACGTCACAGGCACCTCGCGTAAGGCGAAACGGCATTACAACGTAACGTCTCGCCGCACGACACCACCGTTACATAACAACAAATAACAATCACCCATATGAGTCAAACTAAACCAATGCGCCCATTGTACACTACAATTACACTTATACATGTAAAAGTATGCGCGTTTGTGTGTAGGATTGTTACTTTTTTACGGCTAAACAGCACGACGGACTCAAATGAAACTTTGAAAATGTATCCTGGATGAACAAACACAAAGTTGTCTGTTTCTAATTAAACCGAAAAAGGATCACTGTACGTACCTACACATGTTGACGACCAACTTTCAAATTGGACCAACCCGGAAATAAAGGAAAAAAACAGCTTTTTTATACAGTCGATAAACTGTTTCTATGAAAGACTATATTTCGGGTATAGTAGTAGAGAGTATAGAGTTTTTTCAAGTGTGAAATAGGATAAACATGCATCCAAGAAAAAAAGTCTGAATAACTCATTTGTATTTGATAATAATAATATATTAAAATGGGACAACATCCACACAAAGGTCTTCAGGTCCCAAACTAGGCAAAGCCTGTGCTATGGTAACCTGATGACTGATATTATTATATATATACATACATAATAAACAACCCAGACACAGGTCAAACAGACATGTTCATGCCCACAAATGTTTGACCTGTCCGGGGATCGAACCCGGGACCAGCGGCGCAGAAGGCAGGGTTGACACCAACTGTGCCAGCCGGCCAGAATGCAACCTAATACAAGAAATTGGAATATGAAAATAATCAAAGAAGTGATTATAGTTATTATTTATTCAAGTCACAAAAAATATAATCACGAAGTCAACAGTTCACAGAACTACTACTGTAGTATTGTTTAAAATCCCGCAAGTGGCACTGCGGGACATAACTAGTATATACATTGTACATATTCACTTCAGGTACGCGCTAGGTATTGTTTTATCAGACAATAGCGAGAAGTTCTCGAGGCCCCGATTGAGATTAGGTCCACAGACTACAATGCACGATAACAATGGTGATAAACTGTAGAGGTCAATGAAAGTTATGCCCTCAGAACAAACACGTAAAAGTGTAGAGCATATGAGTGGCCTGCAATTGATCTAAAGTTTCTGACTGGAATATCCAATACCGCAAATAGATTAACTGATTAAGTATTACGCTATATTGAAGCCGGCTTTTGACAACATAAATGTCTCAAATCTAAAGTCTGTTTGTCCGACTTCAAGGAAGGAGGGGGTTTTTAACTCTTAATAGACCGAAATCTTTATTTTTTATGTGTGGTCCCCGATTTTTCCTAGACGCTTGGACAGATTTGGGTAACACATTTTTAATTTCTATGTTGGTGATTCTCAAGTGCCACTTATTTTTATAAAAGTTAGTTTATTAGTTTGATTGACAAATCAAAATAAATAAAACGGTTGAAAAAGACCCAAGATAACACAAATTTGAGTCAGTTCTGTTCTCGGGAGGTCAACTGTTTGGAAAACTAGTTAGTCAATTGTCAGTCGTAAGCCCGCTTCAGGATAAATATCTCATGGCAACAATAATGCCCTATGGCTAACTTCGCTAGTTAAGATCGTCTCGGTCCAAATCCCACCTTAAACTCAATATTGTTTGCAATTTAATTTGTGAATTTAGTTGATGAGATTTAGAGGCAATCGTCCGATCCAGACACGGCGGATATGAGTGCTTCCTCCGCGTTATCGGCGGCCACTTTTGTTAAATTAAAATGGATGAGGTTTAAAGTGGAGCGGCAATAACTAACAGTTGGCGCGGCGACCGACTGACGCGGCGCGGGCGACGCGCGACGTCTGCGCTCACTCTCACTTAGGTACATACGAGTAGGATGCTACTACATGCCGATTGAGAATATCTCATAACGACTATCTCATTCGAGTTACAATTTTAAAACTATTCGTTGTTGCAAAAATAGAACATTACATAATAATAAGTAAATAAAAGCGACTCCATAAAAAATCCGAAATTTATAGATTAGTTAAAAATATACACTCGAAATTCATTACTTTTGCGCTGTCGGTTAAATAAAACAACAAAACATACACAAAAAGCGGTCATTTAATTAAAAAGCGATATTTTCTAGACAACCTCCAAGTTGTAGCTTTGGTAAAAAACGAGATAACGTATGGTAACAGGAACTTTTGTAGTTTCGCTTTGTCTATCTTTCTGTAGTTAAACCCAGGGACGGGGTGAATAGCACCCTGGGTCTAACTTTCACAGTAGGTACGTTATAGGAGAAAAGTTGTGAAATTCTGCTCCATCTGGCTTAAGAGTAATTGAGCCCTATAAACAAATCACAAATGTTGTAAACTGGGTACTTTCGATTTCCATATCATCTGGCGCTATCTAGGAAAATTGTCTTCTGCGAAATCGAACAATATTTTTTATGTAATAGAGAACAAATCAAACAGGAATATGCAGTTAACGGACTCAATGGATCAATACTGAAAATAAGTGTTCTAATAGTAGCTCCCACTTGACAAGCCACAGACGATAAAATAGGGCGAGGTGGCGACGCGTGGGGTCTGACTCCCTGGCTCGGGGCTCCACATCTTAAAGAATATGTCCCAAATACGCCGAGACTGCCACTGCTTACTTTACGACCCAGTCCAGGAGGCCAGATAAGGAGTGGAACTGATGATGGAAATGTGGGGACTTAGCAGGAAATCGCGCCGCTATCGAAAGACATTCGAAATGTAAATGGAAATATCAACGCCCCTAACAGACGTGAGAATAAACTTTTATTAATAATAGAATTTTCGATAACTGTTTGTACGCAGTTTATAATTAAATATCAATTATCAACGTTTATTAAATAACAGCTTATTTTTTTTATTAATATTAGCACTGAGGTAAATTTTCATGGCACAGCCTGATGATTGTAATTAAGGCCATAAATTGGGGTTCGTTACATACTCGTATGATTTACATTGCTGATTGACCAGGTTAACAAAAAATTAAGTGCTGATAGTCATCACGTCTCCATAGTTGCTAAATATCTCTGTTGACGAAGCAGAACTACAGACAAAAGGTCTGGTGCGACGTTTTGTGCAAATGTGCAATCTAAGGTACATACATAAGCGACAAATGATTTAAATTATTCTAGTACTTCTGAAATCAAATAAAAAAACGAACGAATCGAATCGAATAAACGTTTTAAGGTAAAGTAGGTTTACTCGTAAGTACTGGCTTAAATATATACGTCATAACGTCTGATATATAATAGTTTAGGTACCAAAAAATATTGTATCAAGTATCTCAGCCCAATCATCGAATGTTTGATGTAAAAACCTAACCTAATACTCGCACGTAATTATATTTTATTTACGGAGCACTTGAGATACTGTTTACGACCATCGGGCCGATAAACAAAGTAATTCATACATGTTGTAAAGTAAAATACGTGGGAACAAAGTCATAAAACACACATTAGTAGAATAGCATACATCAGCACTGAGCTTCGAGATTAGTGTTCCCAACCCTAGAGTTTGTTTTTAAATTAGTCCATTTTTGCTATGAACGCCTTTTCAAGGATCATTAAAAAAACGACATTACTTACCATTGCTTACTTTCTTATTTTTAGTAGGTAATCTTAGGTCCAATTTTTCATTATTAAAAATATTGGCCATCTATCTATTCAGTAAATATTTTTAGTACCTGATGAAAAATCGGGCCTTAGTATTTTACCTAAAAAGGAATTAGTTCTTGTACTAATTCCTCGTGATACTGCACCAGTTTAAGAAGAATCTTGACGATTTTACGATTTCATAGATTTATTGTTTACAATAATTATTTATCACAGATAAACTGATCTATCCGTTGACATACGAAGTCCGTCTAGTTCCTGTCCGCTGTTTTGAAAATATCCTACATTCCGCGGCTTCGACGGATTCACCACCGCAGTGGGTCCGCATCAGGACCTTCTGCGGCCAAAGTGGCAGCCGTCGGGGCCACTATGATGACATGCCGTAGCAGTACTTAGGGCGTCTAGACAACGGAGTCATCTGTCGCCCACATTGTGGTAAAGACCTACCTACTGCAGGTTGCGGTAGGTCATGTGTCTGGCTCCGAAGGGTGAGTCCGGAAACGGACAGCCGTAGCGAGTTGCAGACCAGTGCGTTCCTTTGTCCCAGCCAGTAAGTGGCCGAGGAGTGAAACTTTGGAGTTTTAATGAGTAGTAAGAGTCCAACGTTAACCTCTGCCTCCTCGTGGTGGTGCGGTATGCGCATGTCTCTACGTAAAAAAAGTAATCGTAAAACTAAAAATATTATAACTATAGATAAAAATACCATAATCCTCGAATATTCTTGTAACAGCTTACCTACAAAGAAAATTAATTTATACCTCAATTCGACTCCACAGACTGAAATAAGCAATTCGGGATATTATGTGTCATAAAAGTCGTGAAAAGTGATTTCGTTTTGAAAATGAAACCTAAGAAAGGAAATAAACATTACAATATTTAGGACGTCCTCTAGACATGCCCTAGACGCTTCTGTTTTACTGTTAGGTACGCCGCAGCGCCGCCTACGACACCTTTTTATTAAAATTAATTAGACTCTCTTGGCTGACTGCGAATACAGTCCTTTTAGGTTTTAGTAAACTTACCTATATTGACTCAGTTATTATTTTAACATGGTCTACCTTTACAATCAGCTACTTTTGTAACTAACAAGTACTAATTAATTGTAATAAACTAGTATTTTGAATCTTGACTATTTGCCCAATTTTTATTTCGTATTTATCGTTACTTTTAAAGAATATAACTACTCCATCAGTGAAAATGCCCTGACGTCAAAAGTACCATTACATACCAAGCCAATACCAATTATATACATAGTTTTGTCTAGTTTATTTAGTAACTACTAAGTAGTACGTGAGTGCCAACATTTAGCCAACACACGTACCAACAGATACACGAAAAAAACAACAAGGCTGGAAGCAAATAAGCTACGCTTGGACGCTTCAGTCAGTTAATCCTCAAAACTAGTTTGATTTCAATGTATTATAACCGAGAAAACGTTATTGACTAATAGTGCGAAAGAATCTGTTGCACATAAAAAGTTAGTTGACGCACGGCAAAACGTATGGAGATGGTACAGCGGTACATCTGTTTTATTGTGGTTTCAGACTTTTGCGAATATACCTATTTGCCTGAGAATCAAAACTGCAGTGAAAAATAAAATATTCTGGTTTATACTGCAGCAGTTCAGATAAAACTTCTAATCCTCAAAAACACTACCAATAATCAACCGATTTCCACACCATATATCTGTATAATGTACCTAGGTGTGTATGTATAAACTTAGTAGATTTACCAAGTGAGGCCACTTATTTGTACAATATTTGAATATCTATCGAGTGAACAACAACATATTGTTCGCTAAATTCAAAGCATCGCTACAGTAAAAACAAACAAACTTTCTAGTTTGTGTAAATAGGCGTCTAGGTATATAAATTTCCATAATGCAATTCGTCTAGACTAGACAAAGTGCGCCCGCTCGCACCGACCGGGGCCTGTCTGGAGGACTATAGGTGAAATAGTCGGAGAGACGATGCACATGTTGAGAAGGGACCTTACAATATAATAATAGGTACAATCAGAAGTTATTTTGTATAACAATTTTAATCGTCGCACCTAAATTAAATCTTTGAAACAGATGTTACTTAAGAACTTACTTTTAAATATCGATCGTAACTGACGTCATTAGCAAATGATAGATTCATTCGAACGTTACAAAAATGAGGCACCTAAATATTTTTTTTTCAAAGTTACTATATGTACTTAAAAATTGTACCTATAGATTATCAAGCAAACAGGCCCTAAAAAACAATCGAGAGAAAAAAGGTTATAACACTTCTAAAAGCGTGACAACTCAATTCAATGGGCACGCGCATTTCTATTTTTTCTATGATTCATATTATAAACCTTAGCATACTCAGCCGATAAAAAGTATAACGGATCACTGGAAAATACACCCTTGCAAACAAAAGAAATAATCCAAATCGGTCCAGGCGTTTCTCATGAGTTGGGAAACATACATAAAGAAAAACCTTACGAGATTAAAACCTTTTTTTTAGTCTGTTAAAATGAAATAAAAATGTTTATTACAGGTTACTAAGACCCAGTTGCACATACAATATCACATTAAAATGCATACAATCGTTATAAATATACAATTATTATTATTATTAAGAGCCTATCATGTCCCACCGTTGGGCAAAGGCCTCCCATACCTTCCTTCCATTTGTCTCTTTCTAGGGCTGTAGTGTACCAATCTTTATTATACGAGTATTTGTGCAGCTCATCTCTCCAGCGTTTTCTTGGTCTTGGTCTACCGAGAGATCGTTTGATAAATATACAAATTACTTAATAATTAAATAAACTGTAAATTTATTCAAAATAAAACAGAAAGTAGTTGAAAATATCAAGCACCTTAATTAAGCTGGTAGACAGCTCCTAAGTGGTACCGAGACGTGATGCAGTCGGTTCTGCACATATCGTCGCCGGCCAGACGTATCGACGTACAGCCGCGCCCGCGCCCGCGCCGCCCTTCAACGACATCGCTAAGGGTGTTAACTGCTGCTATGCAATTCAAGGATTTACAAATTACGAACTTGACCAGCTTTTCGTAATCGGATTTCGATTTCATGAAATTGAAACGTTTGATTTCTAAGCTGATATCTTTATATAACACGTTAGGAGGATTAGGAGTTATTTAGAAGTGATGGTAAAAAGGTTTTAATGAATATGTGATACTAGAAATGAGATAAATAAGTTGAATGGTTAGAGATCAGAAAGAAAGAGGTTTGAACCATATTTTTTCTTTATCGAGGATATTAAATGTGTTTCGTCTATGAATGCCTTGTTGGCGTAGTGGTGCCACTTGTCAGGGACCCTAGCCAGCTAGCGCTCCAGGAGCCCATCAAATTTCGTATTGAACTATGTCACCTTGCGAGCTTCAAAGGTGTTAAAACGAAGACACAGCCCGAGCTTTAGTCTCTGAGACTCAGGGACGATATTGAATAAGAGTTAACTTTTTAAAAATTCAAGGTACTCGTAAAATGTCATACATAGCTCGGCGGTCCTATACCGAACAAAGGAACGAAATAACTCAAGAAAATACTAAGGTTAGGTAGGTTTGACTTTCATTTGATTGAATGATTTCCTTTATTAATTATAAGGCTCTTACTTGCTAAACTAAGCAAAATGTTTAAGTTTAGCTAAGGCCCCAGGGGAACCAGGGCCCTTGGTTACTTAGTTACGCCTATGTTTGTGTTTGGGCAAGGGACATAATATCAGATGATTTTTAAGAAACGCAACGTGTATTAGCACCGTAGCCGCCAGTCACCTGGGTCTGTTGACTCGCCGGCTCCTTTCAAAAAGAGGCTCACGTACGTTGTCATGGAACAAACGTACCACTTCGTTCCCATCGCAATGGAGACCATGGGTTGGTTGGGATGGGAAAAAAATTATTGATAAGACGGGAGGAAGCCGCTTCAGAATGTTTCTAGTGCAAAGGTTGGTTATCGCCATTCAACGTGGCAACGCAGCTAGCGTAATGGGTATATTTGCACCAGAAACAGTCAGTGGCGGTTTGCTTGACTAGTATATAAAATATGACTTTTGCATTTCAGACAATAGAATTTATTAGATTTATTAATAGTAAAAATATAAATTAAAAATAATATAGTAGCTGCTGTGTTCAAAGTTGATTCTTACTTGTCCTTACTTGTAAATATATATTTCAAACTAATGAATTAAACGAACACAAAACTATCTACATAAGTATTTCATATTGTAAATAACTACGAATAGTATCATAATACAGACGACCCCTAGACGTCACTACCAATAAATAGTTTTTCTCAGTTTATTTGCTACATACTGTAATAGATATCAAAGTTAAATGGCCCTAGTGAAAGGTATTCATTTAAAGTTACACCAGACGGCGGCGGCGGCCGAAATGCATTTTGATCGTGAAGACATAGGGCCTTCGATGTCACCTCCAGACAACTCCTGTGTCATCTAAACTTACAAGTAGATATCATTGCATTAAAAATATAGGTTTATTTTATTAGTTTTTGATTTGGTACCTATTTAATACGATATAAGTGGGTGTGTAGGGTACCTAGGTATTCCACTTTCGTCATATGTGTTAAGTGTTATTCATGCAAATTTTTAGGGCTCAAGTTAGATTTAGTTTTTAGGAGAGCTATTGTTGGCGGCTTCGAATCTTGCAAATTTTTTTTTTGTCTGTCAGGATCTGTATGTCAGTACTTGTGTATAAGTCCGCCACTTGTGGTACTATTTTTGACAAAGCTACCAAAGCATCTCTGCTTCAGGCCTGGTAATTTTTTTACCTTTGTCAGTTCGTATGTTTGAATGTCTCCTGAAATTTCGTACTCTCGTTAAGGTTTTATTCCAACCAATCTTGACGAAACTTTGTTTTACGAACTTTTTGATTAAGAGTGTTGGTGAATTTCTCCCAAAAGAGTAGGAAGTTTACTACGGTGCACACACACACACAAACAGAACACAACATTAACTAAGATTTCTGCATACGAGTATAAAAAAACGGTCGAGTAATTGTTATCTATTTATAAAGTCTTTAAAAATCGTCAGTTCGCAGAACTACTAGTACTGGTGGATACACCGAAAAATATTGATACATACTCGAGTATGTATATATAGTTTGTGTAATATACCAATAGCCGCCTGCAATGATGCATTATTCTAGAGACCTGAATAAAATAAGTAAGTATTAGATTAAGCAATGAGCATTGAACAAAGGGGTGCGTTTGCGGTGCACGTAGACAGCCAAGGGGCAGAGGGAGGGGTAGGCTGTCTAGACTTCGCCCCTGCCTACACGACACTAATTAATATTACCGTCTGTCCGTCTGTTACATCGCTATACACGACCCTCTAATTACCCCTGTGTGCGATTCCATCATTTTATTCTGATGGCGAATGTTAAACTGATTTGAAGTGCGTGTCGCAAAAGTAGTAATTCTATACACTTTGACTACATAAATAAAAAAGTAGGTTTGTGATGTATAATGACAGGAAAGCAATAGCTTGATTGATTAGTCATTCGTTCACTTTTAATTTGTCTACGTGTACCACAGAAGAGAAATTGCATGTATACAACGTGTAAAAGAAAGGTAAGCTATACCCATCAAAAGTAAGATCTACCCATCAAAGCGAACCCACTGGAGAACAAAATAATGCAGAATAATACCTACGAGTTGTCACTATGATAATAACATTCCGAAAAAGACTAGTAAGAGACATTAACTACAAAATTGCAAAAGAACATCAGGAAAATAACGAAACTATACTTATTTTCTTCAATTATATTTAGGTATTTTTATTTTTTATGTTATCCAATTATAAGAACAAATAGTAAAAACAGAATATAAAGAATATTAAAGGGCGACTCTCATAGGTACGACAACAGGTAGAAACTTAAACTAATGTTTTATAAAAAATGGTAAAAAAAAACCTTTAGTTCGCGAATCAAACTCGCACTTGGCCGATTTCTTTCTATACACTCAACGAAACTAGCCACCGAGCAAGTTATTACCCGACTGCGAAAGAATGAGGTTTATGTTTTTCGAGTGTACGTATGTATATTTCTTTGGCACGCCCTAGAGCCTACGTGGCTTGTCGTATTTTCATGTGAGTAGTGCCAGTAGATTCGTCTCCGCAGTAGAATAGGATCTCGTAGTCGGGAGAGTAACACTGGGTGAACAAAATAATAAAAAATATCTAAATTACAGATTTTTGGCGCCAAAATCAATCTGAAAAAAATAATATATTCAATATACATCGAGTGTTGTATCAAAATAAAGAAATTTTAACGATGATCACGAATATATTATATATATAACTTAAATGTTTCATTTTAGTTTGGAATAAAAAATGCTAAGTTTAAGATATATAGGTTTAAATATAAGAATTAAAAGTATTTTGTTGTAAGTGTCACGAGAAGAATATTACGGGTAAGTATACGAGTATGCTATATAGCTGAATAGTGACAGAGACTTCACTAACATTGAAAGAAGTAAGTTTCCTCAGTCTGCATTCGAAGGAAAAGTGAAAAGACAGTAGATGTAGGTCTAATACGGATCATAAGTATATTAAGTATGTACGAGTAATTACGCTTAACATAGTTTAGTCATTGATGTACATGTACTAGATGCGTACTAACCGCCTCAATGCATTGCTGCTTCACTTAAGGCCACAGCCATTACCTCAGCTCACTTCAAATCAGTGCATGGTGTGAGGCCAAGCGAGCGAAAGCTCTTCAAAAAATATTTCGAAACGGGTAAAAGCGTCGTAAAAGTATGTGACTCAATCACTCAAAAACATAACAAATCCAGTGAGGTCACTTTCCACAGGTAAGTTTATTGTTTATATGTGCATATTAATTTAAATAAAGCAAAATACAAAACCAAATAATGTTAATGTAATTCAGTATTTGGTGTTGCCCTTGAAACATCGGGATAGGTTCCCACAATAATGGGAAAATATCAATGCATAAAATAAATTACTTAGTTACATCTGTTTTTATGTAGAAATAAAATATGAAGGGATTAGTTATTGTACTTGTTTGATTTCTTTTTTTTAACGTAGAAAACTTTTGACGCTGAAATATCTTGCAAAAAGTTCTTAGGAATGAATGTTTTCAACGAAATTTAGGATAACTTTCTACTAAGTAATTTGAGAAAACCCTAATTTACTCAAATAAGTGGAATTTGGTCTAAACCTCCTTTGTAGGGAGACCCGTGCCCAGCAGATGGATGCCATGAATTAACACGCATAAAAATATTTATTTAGTAACCAGATAGAGATTCCGGATATTTCGTACTAAAATGCTTTGCGTCAACTTTAATTGTGCGAACTGCCAGATTGTAGAGCTCGCTAAAAGTTTCTCTATTTCCAGATATCTTTAATGTTTGGTCTTTTTCAAGTCCAAAATTGAATTGTTTTAAATTGGTTTCTTCTAGGCAAGCATACAATCATACTACATGGTAGCGAGTTGCAGACAATCGCAAACATAAAAAAATAAAAGTCTTTTTAATCTTCTTTAGGGTAAAATTTTCTATGGTAGGCAACACCAACCTGCAGCGCATGTTCAACTGCGTATCACCAAAACGATTACACTTTTTTCGACGCGCGTTATGGAGGTTTTCTACTCTATATACCTATATGAAACTCTTTGAGTTTAGTGCTCGTCTACATAAGTATTTTTCCAAATGACATTTAACTACATTTTTTGACCATAAGGTGTATCATGTATAGGGCCACTACAAGGTAGTCAAACTCCACGGAAATAATTCTCACAAACAATTAAGTAAACAACAGGTTAAGTAAGTACCTAGTGAAGGATTGTGCTACGTCTAATTCTTGATGCAGGTGAAAGTACATTAGCTGACGCTAGTGTTTACTGAGTCTAGACGTCTGCGGCAAAGGACGCAGGATTCACGTCTGAAGGTGATACCTACGGAATGCTTTTACGGCCTACTGCATTCTCAATAGCACAGACAAATAACAATGAGCTAATATTTTATTCTTATTCACAAGAAATTTCCACGAAACTTTGTGTGTTTCTACGGATTTGTAGGTTTTTTAATCGTCGAGGCTTATCGATTGGGGATCAATGGGATTCTCCCGAATAAGGACTTCCTCGTTATTCGGGAGAATACCATCCAAATTTGAGAAAATCCCGTTTCAAAATGCAAAATCCTCGTGATGTCAATAAATGTATATTTTATTACTCCTAAAACAAAGTCTGTGACTGTGTTTGTACTGTGAGAATTGAATCGAAAAAACAAAAACATGAATCGAATATCCTTATCGTAACCATGGCAACTAGTGAGGAAGTTTTATCATTTGGTAATAATTGACACAGTTTGCGTGATGTAAATTGTGGGATCTTGAAATGATAAACTATTGTGGTGACAAGGTCAACAGTTCACAGAAGGACCTACTAAAACATCTTATTTACTAGTAAGTAAATAAGATGTTTTAGTTAGATGTTTGTACCGTGGTAGTGAAAGTTGTGGTAAAAATATACACCTAACTTTTTACCTGAGGGCTAAACGAACGAAGATAGCCTATAGGTAGGTACTACACTTATCACACATAAGGAACGAAATGCTATGATTCTTCGTCTCTAGTTTTTCCAACATGAGAGTGAAAATCCGATCGCGACCATTTTCTACCGGCTTCCAAAAAACAAGAGGTGCTTAATCCCATATTTCTCAGAGGCAGGTGAACCGATTTCAAAAATATTTTTTTCCATGTAGTTCAGTTTTAATTTTAACATTTTAATTTCAAATCGAAATAACTGAAAAAGTTCGCGCCTGCCGTAATAGAACTCGGTAGATACTTTTTACCCGACTGCTAAAGAAGGACGGTTATATTTTTCGTGTGTATGTATGTATGTATATTTCTTTGGTACGCCGTAGTCAAACGGCTTGTCGTATTTTATATGAGTGGTGTCAATAGATTCGTATTAGTCGTGAACAGTATAAATACAATTATAAGAAATGCAGATCCTTTATGTATTACGTATTCAGGTTTACGTAACTTAATGAAGTAATGTAGGTATCGTGTGTTTTAGCTTAGCAAACTAACTTGGAATGATTAATGGCTGAGCTAATATTATTATGAAAACTTCATGGTAACTACCAACTACTCGTAGCTTTGAAAAGAAAAACGCCTAAAGGTTGATTGCCTGGCTATACCTACCTAATTTTGATTTTATCCTGTTTAGTGAAGCTCGCAGTTGAAGATAGTAAAGAAGATAAATACCTACTTAAATAGTATCTATAATATATATCCAAATCCAAATTATATTAACCGATTTTTAAAAGGAGTAAGTTCACAATTAGTTTTTTTATGTACGAAAGTATGTTACCCGATTTGTCGGAAATGGCTAAACAGATTTGAAAAAAAATATTTTGTTGTTCAAAATCTAATAAGTTATCAAGAGGGTATTCTTGGCTCAATTTTTATAAGTAGAACTGATTTATATAAGTCGGTTTCTTTGGTGTAAGTATCTACTCTATATTATGTTTTTTAATATAGAAAAATATATGTACTTATCCTGGCGGCATAATTGAAGAGACGCTCGGACGAATATATAGGTAAGTATTTATGTTTTTTTACTTGTAAGTGTGTTGAAAAACGTCTAATGACACTCGTGTACAAAAACCTTACCTAACTTTGTAACCGCACTCGCTTTTGTACCGCGCGATAATACTGCCTGATAAGTCATAATGCAGGTATTATTATTTTTAGAGTCTTCCGATCGAAACGTATTCTAAAGCTAGGTATAACAAGTGGCTAATACAAAAATTAAGTAACAAGAAACTTCAATTCGGTAGGCAAAACTTACGTTACTAACCAAATTTCAATATGATTAGAGAAGGACACTAGAAAATATGTCACCAAGATGTGCTTTCGTTACTGTAGTTACATTTGGTAAATGCTAATACTAATCTACTTATATTAGGCTCTCCTAATAGGTACATTGATCAATTATTTATTGTAGACTCATAAAACATTTAATACAAAAGAACAATTACTAAATATAGTGTTACAAGTGTCGGTCTTAGCGCTAAAAAGGCTCAGACTCATGCTCTCCTAATATAAGTAGATTAGTAGTTGAGATCTCAATTTTCTGAAGCGCAGCGGTCGCGGTGTACGATTGCGTAAGTTATGAGACTATGTCTAGACGCGGGGGCGTTCGAAAAGGTTATAGGTACTGTATATAGTAGGTACGGCCCTTTCCTTTTACGACCCTTGAGCCTCACTACCGCTAGCGTCTGAATTGGGGCACGCACACTGACATCGTTCACGAAATTTCCCTTAACACCTACTGTCTCTATACCTAAATTTTTATGCAATTGTCTATAACTAACTTATAGATCGCATTTGAAATCGCCGGTAAATCACCAGAGGAACAACATTTTAATCTTGATGAAGTCACGAATGTGTGTGCATATATTTTAGGACAAAAAATTAAAAGATGCAAGTAGGTATGCGGTAGAAACTAACAAGACGCATTATGTCGCTTGACGTCGCTTTACCTCTAAAGCTTCCGATTTTAACATTTTACATTCTATTGAAAGAAAATCTGATTATTCTTACTATAAGAACCTTCAAAATGAACCGCATACCAACGGCATATAGCTTTCCTATGAACAAATAATAGAATCAAACGATACTCTCTGAATTTGCAAGCGCACCTACACTGAAACTGCATGTGTGATGTTTGCTGGGTACACATAACAGGTTCCACGAATATTTATACTTTTTATCGCTGGTTTTTTTTTTAGAAAAGTGTGTTCTTTTAAAAAAATATAAGGAGGTCACGGCGCCATTTTAAGGCTGATTTCAATAATATTTCAGCTTTGAGGAACACACTCTTGAATTGAAATACTGAATACTGCAAAACTCAATCAAGAAGTTGTTATTTTTTTAAATACAATAATATTGTTGTAGTTGGGTTAAGTTAGGTAACATATATATAAACTTTCGGACGCCTCAATAACTTTAATTATTTTCGAGTAGGTACTTAGCGCCTTACAAAAGTATGAAGGTAAACACTCAAAGAGAATTGTTGAACATGAAAGTCTTTGAAAAATAACAATCGTCTACGAATAGGTATCTGAAAGGCGTCTGCACATAGGTTCTAATACGCGTTATTAATAGCGTCTAGACTTCGTTTAACACAACTGAAGTGCTAAAGCACTAAAAGTTTGCGTGTAGGCATATCGTACCAAGATATTGCCTAGTGCTA
This sequence comes from Ligdia adustata, assembly GCA_947049295.1. NCBI lineage: Eukaryota > Metazoa > Arthropoda > Insecta > Lepidoptera > Geometridae > Ligdia > Ligdia adustata. Next base: position 8,052,095 of record OX346225.1, on the reverse strand, counting down.
ACATTGGAATGTAAGGTCAGGTCAATCACGTTATGACGATCGACTGTTTAATTATGAGCATCATTGAAACGTTTAGATATCAATTTAATAGGCTGTGTGTCGTGGGTGTCTCTGATATGGACTCTGATAGACATTACGTATTCGTTATCCCTAACAAACAGTGAAAGTGGGTTCATGGTTTCTAAGTTTGTATACCTTCTTCTATGTATGCGAGTGATGGTTACTTTTTTTTTCACTGACGGGTATACTACTTTACAATTCCGGAGAAATAAAACAGAATGAGTACCTATCTTTTGCAGAGCGGGCTACGCCACAGATAATAGCTAGTTTTTTTCTATAACTTTAGTTTTTGCTTAAAATCATAAGTAGGTAGTACTTTTAAAGTAATGTTAGTTTAAAACATGTATTATTAATTTGTACTTGTTGTTCAGTAACATCCGACTTCGGTTCGACAGCCGTTTTATATTTTTTTTCTTATATTTATACGACTACTAATATCGCCATTTTTTGGTAACCTCGCTTTAAAATTCGGTTTCACAAGATTTGACTTTTACATTACTTACAAGCTTTGCAAGATAAATGCAGGGTTATCGGATAGGGGTGTACTTAGCCGAAAGCGGAGTCACTCTACTCGTTCTAATGAGCTTTCACAATGGGACCAACTTTGAATTCAAGAAAAAGAATCAGCTGTACCATACATCCTTTTGACGACCGATAATTTATTTCTATGATAAGCTTATTTATTTTTCTGCAAATCAGGGTTGGTCACATAATGAAAGTTGTTCGTAATGATGATGTTAGTAACTTTACCTTAACTTCGTACACCCCTAGCCGATAACCCTGTATAGCGTGTGCAAAGGTGTGAGTAAAAGCTTGTACCTACTAACCTATTCTTATTACGTGTTTCGCTCAGGACCTATATACAGAAAGTAAGACCTAAAATAAGGCAGGTGTTCTTAATAAAGACATTTAGTACGTTCGTGCCCATAATCCCAGGTAATTACGTTTGTCTTTATATCCACACGTAGAAGATATTTATTTACGCGCCTTCTAATCCGGCCTGATGAAAGTTGTATCACAGATGTAATGAATCGTAAAGTAAGAAGGTGTAATAAACGAGACCTAGATAAATTTTATATAAGGCAAGTAAAGCTGCCTACGTATTACCTAATTCTGTTTGCTCGTAAAGCAGACAATACATTAGAGCGTGATATCGTTTTTACTTTATGTCATAATTTATCATAGTGGATAGATACAAATACAGCTTGTGGATGGAGATCGCTTTTTAGCGATAAGACCGCCTTTTGTGCCATGTTATTTGTTTTTTATTATTTTTGTGATGACAATAATGAATTATTGTATTGAATTGCGTTTACAGCCCTTTACACTCTCTACTCTTCGCTTCTCCTGTAGCCTAATCTTTCCACCAAAAAACGACGAGAGACTGCTAATTTTGCTCACCGTAATCCGTTACCTCGTGTGACAAGGATATGCTTCATTTCTGTCTTAACCTCACTATGGCCTGATGTCTGTTTTAACCTGATAATGACTGAATGACGATCAGTTTTATTACAATGACTTCAAATAAAAACCTAAACACACATCCGTTTTTTCAGTTTAGCTGCTTATACACGACATTCTCTAGTTTGCCCGTACATTAGATTCCATGACGATACGAGTGTCATACGTATTGTTATCCATTTTATTAATTGCAATAATATTATTTAACATAATATTTCAACGCCACACTAAATTAATTTCAAATACATCTAAGCCTCTCTAGGGCACTCCGCCGGCCGCTGCCGTGTTACGCTCGCTTTGCTCGTTCGGCTTGTTTGTCATGTTCTAACTAAATAGTTTAGTATAAACCGATTTTTTCTAGAAGTAATTTCGATGGCAAATGGATGTTAATGCATATGATAATTACGGCTTACAACGATGATAACAAATGATGTTACTGAAATTGACTTTATGGGAAACAAAATTTTCTAGCACGTGATTCATATTGTAAGTATGATATAATAAAATTATGAGAAACAATATTAGGTCTGTTGATTAGTATAGCAGATGAAATTATAGCAAATGAAATTCTGCCAAGTGGGTGTACCCCAAATAAATTAGCTCTGGTTTTAGGCTTTAGTTACGATGAAACCGACGCAAAAACTTTAATTAGGCCTACAAAATTCAAAACTATGTTACAACTTTTCAAACACAGACGAGACGAGACGCGATGGATCCTCACAATGGATGCCCTTCCAGTAACCTAGGAAAGTTAGTCAAGACATAAAAAGTTAGTCAAGACAGAATTTTATACAAAATATAGTTTCTACAGACACTCTGGTTACATAAAGACGTGTCTGTAAAGTCTGGTAAATGTCTAAAATGCCTACTCGTACATGCCTACAAAGTCTGACGCCGTTCAGGAATATAACTAGACACGGGAGCTGTAGAGCGTTAAGTCTGTCTGTGCCCTTCCGTCGCCCTTAGTGTCCGCGTCCGTCCGAACTAAGGGCTGTCCGGAACCTAACCAGACGTGGATAGGGTAAACTTTGACATTAAATGTACCTGTGACCGATACTAATTAATGGGTGCGAGTAAATACTTGTTTCCAAGATAGGTATTTACGAAAACTGACTGCGGATTCGAAGTGAATTGTTGTATGTACTTATATATAAAGTTGTAAGTACATTAAGATAAACAATTTAGTCCGTATTTTAGCTTAGTTTTTTTTTCAACTTTTCCTTAGCGTAACTCATTTTAAGACCTTTACTGTATCGAAAAAGTACGTAAGAGTGACCATATTTAAGTAAATTTCAGCGTACCTAAATATGTATGAATTACCCGGAAGTAAACCCAATCAATACATTTATAGTCGGTACATACCGTGTAAACTCATAGAACGTATCTCTGGCTGCACCGTCTGCCGTTCCGTTGCCCTCCACTACGTCGCATACAAACTAATGGGTAGGTAGGTACCACATCTGAGAAATAATGATAATGACAGAAAACAAACTAATCAGCCCTAAACGGGACGGGTAAGCTAAGTAAAGCCGTCGATATGTTTATAGTGGGTATTGTGTAAACCCGCGGCGTACCCTCTGGCTGCACCGTCTGCCCTTCCGTCGCCCTCCGCTGCGTCCGTCTGCGGACCAGACGCTACACTATCACACGAGCGCGCACGTAATATTCGACCTTGCCGAGGTTTACATATTGGAAATAAATAAAATGTTTTGTTTCTTTTTAGCATTTGATTTGAATAGTTAGGTATTTGAAACGATTTAATGATTTTTATATCTACCTGCTGGCGACCAAACACTTGCTTATGCATTACATGCCTATCCGTAATAGTAATATTATACCCAACACTAAATGTGTGAATGTAAACCTACTTATTAAAATACCGAACTGCTAATAGAGTAATCGATGAAATATCGGCGAAAATTCCATGGAAAACCCTAAAAATTTCAAGTTTTAGGTATAACTTCAGCTTGTTATAAACATGCCCAGCTTTTCTTAGTTTATGTAAAACATTTCACGCATAGCTAACTTATATATAAACGTCTTTGCACGAATCTCGAGAAATTCCTACAATATTTACCTCCCTAGGTATAAATTCTCAGACTAGCACAGTAGGTCATTTTGCCCTCGCCGGGTTAAGCAAGATTTTCCACTCGCATAAATACTAAAATAAAAGTAAGTAATATTATGCCTGAGAAACTTTATAGGCAGTCTGGTTTAGACGTCTTCATTGCGTCTCAGTTGCAGGGACTGGCCGCAGGGGCGGTTAGCGGGGGCGCATTGCTTATATGGACGCGCTGTCGCGAGTAAGAAGGCGGCAAAATATGTACAATGTTAGTGGTTAAAAGCTACGGCAAATATCTTGGTGCACAACGTGGGCGCCCAATAGAAGTATCTACTTGTAGTGGGTCAATTTTACAGTATAAAATACCATAAGTACCTGAATTAATATAATTTTATTTTCGTGCTCAAGGTACCTAATATTGTAGTACTAATCGAACAAGCGCCAAATAAACAATAACGTGGTATCTAACAAGAACCAATTTAAAGGGTACCTAAATGTTTTAAGTAAAATACTTATAATATCGTTATGTCGAGATCTGCCACCAATACGTCGGGATTTATGTCACTGCAACTGTTGTGGGCTCACTCATACAGTGACTTGCCTATGTTGATTACGAGCGCAGAGTGTTAAGTCTGGTAACAATCAAACAAGGAGTGATATTTATTTAAAAAATATTATTTACTTTTCAACGTAGTTTACTTCTAACTCAATGCACTTCATCCAACGTGTCTCTAACTTTTCGATCCCCTCCATATAATAAGACTTAGGCAACCCTTCGAAATAGGCGTTGGTTTCATGCATGATTGCTTCATTGAAGCTAAAACTTTTTCCACCAAGCCATTTCTTTGAATTCGGAAACAGAAAATAATCGCAAGGGGCTAAATCTGGCGAATATGGTGGATGAGAAAGCAACTCATAGCGTAACTCATGAAATTTGGCCGTGGCAATCTCGCGGGTGTGCACTCTTGCGTTGCCTTGGTGAAAGAAGATTTTCTTCTTTGCCAAATGCGGTCGTTTTTCAGCTAAAATTCTGTGAAATTGTTCTAATAAATTGGCATAATAAGCGCCATTAATCATTTCACCCTTCTCTAAGTAGTCAATATGGATAACTCCACGGGCATCCCAGAAAACTGTAGCCATAACTTTATTGGCCGATAAAACTGCTTTGGCCTTCTTCGGAGCTGGTTCACCCGCAGCAATCCACTGTTTCGATTGTTGTTTGGTTTCGGGTGTATGGTGGATTGGTGGTGGATCCATGTTTCGTCTACTGTTACAAAACGTCTCAAGAATTCCGTCGAAACAACGCCAAACCTGCTTCCGAAGTGGTCACACGCACGCGTTTTTGATCAACATTCAGTAAACGCGGCACCCATCTCGCGGAGAGCTTCCTCATATCTAAATGTTGGTGTAAGAAATTGCGCACACGTTCGTCTGAGATGCCTACTACCTCAACTATCTCGCGCACTTTTACTCTTCGGTCGTTTAACACTATGTCATGGATTTTAGCGATCATTTCAGGAGTAGTGACCTCAACCAGGCGTCCTGGACGTTCGGCATCACTTGTGCTTGTACGACCACATTTAAAATCAGTAAACCTCTTATGAATCATTTTAATTGACGGAGCGGAGTTGCCGTAATATTTATCAAGCTTTTGTCTTGTTTCCGTAATAGTTTTTTTTCTCAAAAAGTTATGTTTAATTAACACACGAAATTCACTTTTCTCCATCTTTGCGAAAATGCGTTCAATTGTTTTTCTTTAATGGCTGTTAAAAAAAAATAGCCGGCGGTACTACTGGCTAAAATTTTTAATTTAGTCCTTCAAAAGAGTGTTTAACATGGAGGTTTCATGCAATTTGCGATAACTTTATTCCAAAATATTTTTTACCAGACCTTTCACTCCGCCCTCGTACAATAGCACTCACTTAGCACCAATATTCTTAATTCAAGAGTATCTAAGCTTTTATTCTCTTAGTCGCCTAAACAACATAACGGCTTTGTTGATGGATTTCTTGTTATGCTAGATCAACACATAATAAAAGTCTATCATCGTAGATTAGGTATATTAGTAGAATATTTATTGTAGATTACCTATGTGTTGGTCCAATACCAATCCCAGAAAAATCACAGTTGAAGTGGGACGTTGTAATATAGAACGACTAACACCGCGGGTGCAGCTATTCTATAAATATACTTTTGCCCATAATTCTTAGGACCCTTGAAACGGCACAGTACCATTGCGTAGACGTCTGCAAACTCGCAGACGTCCGTAGCAAAACTTTGAATTTGTAATTGACGGGCCGACGCTATGCTACAAACTACGTAGAGCGAAAGCAGGCTATAGGATAGGTAATTCATTTGTTTTAATGAGTACCTAGGCTCACTGCTTTGTAAAATAACTAGTAGTTTGCCACGCACTCGATTTTGCGATATTTCGACATCATCTTAGAGATTTAAATAATGATAGAACTTAAGAATTCTTGCCATTAAAGTTTTATGAAAATTGTGTTATACGGTATCTTTTTAAATTACAAACAAATAAGCAAACGTACAAACACTGATTGTTCACAGACCGGTAGCTGCGAAGGATTATGCAAAGTGTATATAGTCAGCTTCTTAAAAAACACCTTCATACTCTTTTGAACTAATAATTGTATACGAATTTAAAACCTTGACTATATATGGTAAATGCCTACACATAATATAGGTACCACATCCTCCAAAAGCCTTTTACATAATATAAATTCTTAATTAGAAAACCTACTTGGTCCCTTTAAATTTTATTCTTTAAAACTATGTCCAGTGGTTTGACTTTTTAATTGAAATACCTAACTGAATAAGTTCGACGCATGCTATAATGGAAATCAGTAATTACTTTTTAAAAAATGTACTTGTTGTTATAAGTAAAATTTAAACATCCAAATACTGAAGGTAGTAGACATAGATACCTAATAAAGAGGTACCGGAAACTCTCCACTGTGCTTTTCACATAACTTGCATTTTTCATTCTCTAGATAGATAGATAGATAGATCAACGCTTTATTGTAGACACACAAAATATTATTATCGCTAAAGATTTCTTCCAGGCAACCTTTGGATGTATAGGACGGGGGTGTATACTTACAATAAAGAAAGTAATCTATACTTGTAGGGTGTACTTACAATAAAGAAAGTAATCTAGCTATTTGTATTTCAATATTAAAGCGATACGTCTTCTGGTTTTGTTTGATCGATTTTCCTTTCCATGGTAATTCTAAAGCAAGAAACTTGTCCTTCGAAACGTCGTTTTTAAAGCTTTCAAGTTAATCAATAATACGCCCAATAGTTTCACTAATAAAACGTAACTATCACTAAAGTCAAGTAAATCTAGTTGCGGATAAATGGAAGGTCAGCAACAAGGCCAACCTGCTGCCGTGGGAGGCAGAAGGGAGCCCTCCACAGACCCCGTGAAAGCGCAAGGAATATTGTAAGTAAGATTACCAATGATTAACACAATATAACAATTAAATACAACAAAATTAGGTCACAATTAGATTACCCCTAATCAAATAACCCACCCCAATCCACCGTTTCTGATTTAACAAATAAACTTTAATTTACTCTTCATTTCTGCATTTAATTTCAAACACAACCACACACTGGGTATTCGTTACCTTATGAAAAAAACATATAAGTCAGCTTCCTCAATATTAAAAATATATCTACCTATATTTTTAATTTTGATAGAGATAGGTATTCTATTCATCTAAGTATGGATAATGTCAGATGTGTCGAATGAAGAACTAGGTACCTAATTATTATTTTACAGAGAATCGGTCAACAAGAAAAACAAATATGCGGCAATTCTCTGGCCACAGAGGTGGTCATTCTACAGTAAAATTCGCGAAATACAAGAGGAAGAAGCACTTAAACTAGGCAAGTAAATTATTGTCGAAAAACTAGAATCGAGTGCCCAAGCTCTTTAAGAGACCCTGCGGCTCTATTTTTGAATCAGTCGTATGAATTCATCACTCGCCAATAACTCCACAGACGTAGTACCAATAATCTATATGGTACACGTTTTAAAAAAAATCATAATTTCGCTAACTAACGAATGGTTTAAACCACTCGTATTTTAATTCTACGCATATAAAGTTTGACAGATGGTATCAGCTGTTGTAAATATTTCTAGTCAAGCTTTCTAACAGAAAATTCAATATCCAATTCGTCTTTTTACATATCTAATACGTTTGTTGCGTCATAAGCGCTAAAAATGGGGCCCCGTACTAGAATGTATGTATAATATAACAAGTTTATACATAGTACTTAAGTAGCCCGAGCATATTTTAAATGTATATCCACAGAATATCAACTATTTTGTATTTTTTTAACCAATATTATAAAAGGAGGAGGATCTTTGTATGCCTCGGGATCTTGAATGTATGTTCCCCGAATGCTCGAAGCACCTAGACTGATTAAGCAAATTTTCTAGTTTTGTTTGATACTTTAGTTTTGTATAATATAATTTTTATTAGAATCAGTTTAGTATTTTATTCATTAACTGAAATAGTATATTATTTACGATTGAAGACGGTTAGAATCTAAAATAATATCGACCATCCATGGTTCACCGACGGAATAAACAAACCTACCTACCTACTTGGTTTTAATCCATTTGAATCAATTATTAATCAAGGGATTTATTTCAGGGTTCTCAGTGGAAGAGTACCGTAATGCGGTCCAATCAGTGAGCTGTACGCTAGAGCCGCAAAAGTATCCCGTGGTGGTGGACCCTTCACCTAAACCGCTACCGCCAACTTCTTCTGGTAAATATTCCTTTATTCTACACACTTAGGACAAATAGGAACATATTGAAATGTTCGTCTTTGTTTGAGTGTCTTCGTCTAACCAAATACTCAGTTACTTGGCCGGCCTCAGTTAAATTGGCGAAACGGGCTTATTCCACAAATTCCCTTAGACGATCTCCTGCGCAGGGGATTTGTGGCATTTTTGTCAAGAAATCCCCTGCGGTAAGGGGATTTTTGGACATTTTCTCCACAAATATCCTTAATCAATATTCATGTAGGTACTTTTAAAAAAAATGGTGGGAAAATTGTTCACAACTTGCAAACCTCTTTAAAGGAATGTAATTTAAAAATGATGTAAAATACCTTGCGGTATTCAGCGATGCTGAGTATAAACCTTTAAAATATAAAATTATTATAATTTTATGATGCCAATAAATTATAAAATCTACATACGAACTATACTTACCTATTCAAAATTTCTTGCATTTTGGTCCATAACTTGAGAAATTAGGAGTGGACGGACGGACAAACAAAGCGAAAACTATGGGGTTCCGTGTAGTACCTAAGTAGGAACTGCGTATCCCCAAAAAATTAAAAACACGTTAACTCGCTAAATGCGGCAGGCGTTCAGGTAACAGACCAACCTTTTTCTTTGTTTCTCCTTTGGAAGTTTCGTTTTGTTCACTCGGAATATAGGAAACCTCTTTTCACCTCGCAGCATATTAAAAAGTTTACTTACCTATTTAATGCACGTTGGTGACATGCAGCCATAATCGGTCGTCGCGCGACATGCCCTCTGGAGCGCTACGGGCGCCTGGTGAGGACCGGCCGGGACTACCCCACGCGGCCGCCACTGAAGCCCGGGCAGGTGTACGACCCTTACAAGCAGACCATCATGTTTCTGGGGTAAGTTGGACAAAAAGCAACACAAAAGCTCGGACTTAGTAATGCTCGGAACACTGCATTCTTGAAATTCTTTTTAAGAAAAAGATATGATAAGTGGTTCCTTAAACATTTTATTAAAAATCATTCCAGGAGATTGCTGAAAAATTATCCTGCCGAACGAAAATCTGATTTTTCCCTTTTTTTAAATAAGAGAAAGAAATAATACATAAAGTTTATAGTATTACTTGTTATTATTTCAGAAGCGTGGACGGGGACCCGATATCTTTCAAGCTGCCCCCATCGCGAACCGAAGTCAGCGACGAAATGTGGTCGCGACCTTTACAGCTGTCTGTCACACCATTTGACAAGATTAAAAGCCTATTAAACGAATAAAACAAAATAAAGTAACTAACTGAAGTAGTGACTGTTTTCCACGCAACTAAAATCTTAAGAAAAAATGGTTTTGATTTCTTATAGATACAATGATCTTAATTCGGACACTAAGTTTGTCAGTTCTAGAGTTAAATATTGCTTATCGATAAAATTAGTAAGAAAACTAGATACTTATATTAAAATATAAAAAATTCATGTGGTTGACTGAGTTCAATACGTGGGTTTTTAAATTATGCATCTATACCGCAGTCGAAATACAACCGAACGATGGCAAAATTGAAAATTACGAAGCATTTTTACTATGGAATCAACTGACAATATGATATGAACAGCTGTAAGCTTGTATTTCTTTTAGATCTTAAGCATGGACATAAGGCATTATAATAATAGTAACAGCAGCGCTTCTACATCTTCACGCAGACATTAGGAATATTTATTTTTCTGCTCGACTACACGACAATTAATGATAATGACCCTAAAATAGCCATGAATTCCTAAGTGCAAATCTATTGTGGATAACCAAACTATTACCAGCGTTAATTATTCAAAGTTAAACTGTGTATACTATATACTGGGTATATTGGAGAAGCAAAAGTAAGCCTTTGCTATGTGTAGTTCACCAACAGCTCAATGACACGCTTATATATGCCAGTAAACAATTAGAGATGTTTTCTGGATTCGTAGACCAGCAAGGTGGATCTCTCAACGGTTTTGTTCCCTAATATTATTAACTAAAACAAAATAGATAAATCTAAACGCGCTTTTAAATTTAATGAACTCAGAAATATGTATTTACAATTTTTTAATAACCCCGATAGCCTACGGCATTGTGGAGTCAATTCGGAGACATTGTAATAAAGGTAAAACTGTAAAAACGATGGATGCTCTCATAAACGGATCTCCCTTGCCTCGTTTGCCCTTGTTCTCAGACTGTTTACATATGGTCAGAGACAGGTGTACAGAGATGTGGGAGTATGTAATATAATTCTCGCCGATCCCGTATCGGACGCGGCGGGAGTGCTATGCAACCTCGTTAGGTTATGCATCATGTGAAGATAGTAGCTAGGTAAGTATATATATTTATAATGCCAATGAGAGTGGCATGGTCATGTCTGACTAAACACTCTATAATATAATAATATAATATAATATGGGACAACATCCACACACAAAGGTCTTCAGGTCCCAAACTAGGCTAAGCCTGTGCTATGGTAACCTGATGACTGATATTCATACTTAGAAAAACATATATACATACTTATATATATATAATAAACACCCAGACACAGGTCAAACAGACATGTTCATGCACACAAATGTTTGACCTGTCCGGGGATCGAACCCGGGACCAGCGGCGCAGAAGGCAGGGTTGCTACTAACTCCGCCAACCGGCCAGTCTTTTTATCTTTAATATTTATAAAATATTAAAGATAAAAAAAAGACATTAGGAATATTTATTTTTCTGCTCGACTACTCGACAATTAATGATGATGACCCTAAAATGGCCATGAATTCCTAAAACTTTCACATACCTAAAGAAATTTGCACTATAGGTGACAAACTTGACAGTTTGAAACGAAATTCAAGAAAAAATGTGGCTAAATTTTACAACTCAATCTGTTGTGTGTTTTAAGACATAGGTCTGGTAATATTTATATTTAATTAATACACAATTATAATAATGTCAAGAGCGTGTCGGTATTCCGTGGTTCATTATTTTGTTATATTACCTTAAACGTTACTGAACTAGAGCAGCAAGGCGCCAACAGTGGAGGGAGAGAACGAGACAGCGGTGATGATTCGCACTGAACTAGTGGGACCTAAGGCGCTTTGCAAACGGCTTTCAGACCGTGAAGCAAGACATTGGCGACGTGGTCGTTTAGCCCTCTATGTGCGTTGGTAGTATAGGATTCCCTATGCGGTTCGCAGTCTAACTAACCGCCTCGGCCCGCCCCGCCGTCTGCAAAGCGCCTTAAAAGCTAGCAACGCTTCTGTATCCATTCAAATAATCACAACAAAATAATAAAATAACAAGTAAATTGAACATTTTGAAAAACCCCCAACGTTAGTTGTCGCAACCATCTAGGATTGAAATTATTATAATTTACAGTATTTTAATAGTAAAACCCTTTTTGTGTAGGTGTGAAAAAAAATTGTACTTAGCCATTTTGTGGCGGCGGCCATCTTAGGCTGATTTTTATCAAATTTAGCTAAGAACACTCCCAAGTTTTAGACAAAAAAATCTAAGTCGGACCGTTTGGGAGCTCCGACGTCCCAGACACATACAAGTACATGTTAAACTTACAGCACAGAAGAAAACATAGAAAAGCGAATAATACTTCTGATTTTTTTTTATACTGTCTTATTACTGTTTTAATAGATTGTATAAAAATTAATTATAAAATATATTTGTACATAGCTGTCCGCCCCCATACAAAATATACAAAACCAGCCCCGCTAGCATGGCCGTTTATCCCCGGGGACAAGACAGAGAAAATAAAACACGGTTAAATTGAAATGTCACAACGACCTTGAAATGAACAGACGCTTGTTTTGAGACGCAATTAATGACATTTAAAATCAGAAGTATCCGACTTGTGTCCCTCACTACCCATACTAGGTGGAAGGGAAGGACAATTCTTTACTACTTTACCAATATTAAGTATAAACGCGAAGTTTCTATATGAGAATGTTTATTACTCTTTCACGCTATACGCCTGAACGGATTGGTATGAAATTTGGCACGGATATAGCGTCTACCCTGGATTAACGCACACAGGATACTTTTGATCCCGCAAAGTTAAGTGTTCATATGGTAATGATTAGACATTCACCGAGGATTGAACCGCAAGGCACAGCTTGTTGACAGATTACTTTACATTGAATTTTATGTTGCGAAGATACTTAAAAATCCAATCCACTGCCAATTGCACTTTAGCGAAAACCCGAAAAAGCTTGTAGTTAAAAAAAATAACAAACAAACTTGGCTTTGCCATATGACTTTAGACATTGCTATTGCATCAAATGTTGCAAACGTTGCAAAAAATTTACAATTGCCTGTTTTTGTTGAACCACTACGCGTTTTACACAGAGAAGAAAAGGGTCCTTGACAGTCAGACAACAATTATTTTTTACTACGAAATACCATAATTCTATAGTATAGTAGTAAGTATACTTTAAGATTTGTTTTCCCCTAATTTCGTATATTTAGTATGGAGGTTTACATGCTACGCGCTTGCTTGCTGTTTAACGTTTCTTCGCGACCACCGGCGGCAACTGAGAGAGAATATTTCCTGGTAGCAATTCAATCGTGACCGCTTCGTCGTCGCCGAGCCAGTGAAATCCCGCCAAATACTGAAAAAAAAAATACAACTGATGATTCTCAACACCATTGTGGACCTCTAGACCCTAGAAAGAAATATTTGTCTTCATTTGCAGATGCTCATAGGCTATATTAGTTGCATCCCGCGGTTTCACTCGTTAAGATACTGTCGTTTGAAATTTTTGCTGCTGGGTTTTTGAGTTTTTGTTGGCTACTCGTTATTTAACAGACATCTGAGTGAACAACCACTCACCGTGTATCTATTTTGTGATAGACTTTAATGTAATATTAAACAATAAAATTACTATTGAATATACGACGTACAGGATTCGAACCTACATCCGTCCAGGTAACATTCATATATACATTTTTATAAAACTTCAGTGTCGTCAAAATAATCAACAATTCCAAATAGAAAATATTATCATATAAAGATAGTAAGGTTTACTCACTTTTATAGGTGTAATTTTGAATTGTAGCATATAATTTCCAGATTGAGTTTTTCCCTTTTTATTTGGCACCTCCTCCCGTCTGAGTCGCTGTGGACAATGTACCAAAAATCTATTAGATACTGTTTAATATAATCACAGGCGAATAACTGTAGCGAATGATAGTGACGATTTATATGAGTTATTGGTGGATCGCAGGGCCAGGCCAGCCCCCTTATTATGGGCAGTGGATAAAATTGTTGTTTCTAATGACAAAACTCGAATATTTCTAATTTAATTAATTAATTGCGCCTCTAAGCATGCGTCGTTGACATTTTAATTTAGCCGTGTCATATTTTGTCTTTCTCTTTCCCCGGCTATAAACGCCCAAGTTAGGAGGGTAGTGATATTGCCGAGTTGCAACCGGTGTTTCGTCAGTTAGAAGTACAAATCTACGAACATTCCCCAACTAACCTTTTAGTTCAAGACGTTTGACTTGTTGTTGGCCTATAACACTAGGTTACACTCAAAAACAAAATGAGGCAAAAGTGTTTTGTTGAATATAGTATAGAAAGATACATAATTCAAATTCATAATATTTATTTCAGACAATGAATTGTACATAAATTTTCAAATTTCAATATATTAATCTTTACAAGCAAGAACAATCAATCAATGACACATACCAATATTATTATATTAATCAATAAGTCCGGAATGTTCAATGTGTAGGATAACACGAGTATAATCACATTAAAAATAAATTAGCGTTCTATCTGAACCTTTATCTGAACTAGAATTTATAGTATAGTAAATTGTCGCAAAAGTAATTTTAATCTTAAAAAGGACTTGTTTCATTTTCGGCCAAGACGGTGTACGTCTACAAAATAATGCCTTAAGATGTGGTTAATATTATGTATTAATGAAACCTGCATCAGTTGCCTACTTCATTGTGTACAAATATAATAATAATAATAATAATATAATATTACTTTAATTCAGACACAAAGACAATATATCTAATTTCTGTGAATTGTAATGAACTATAGGATCCCTGGAGGAATTTTATATCTTAGTTTGACTCCAATGGTCACATTGGTCTATCACACAAATGGCAAAACTAGCACATCAAAAACGCTTTTTGCGTAATTAAGGCGAAAATATTTTGACTTGAAATTAATTTTGTATATTGCGATAAGTTACGTTGTTTTGAATTTGGTTGATACAATAGAATAGATCACAATCACAAACTTATTTAAGGTATCATGTACACTGGCCGGGGCTCCACACATTATTGAAACATCTCTTTTCTAATTCTTTGCGGCAATCTGGCCAGTCAATTTGGCCAGCGTAGTAGACTATGGCCTACACCCTCTTCGAAGGGAAGACCCGTGTCCAGCAGTAGGAGATTATGGGTTGATACGTATATCAAGTGAAAACTGCGTATAATAAAAAAAAAATTAAACTAATAGAATTATCCTAAATATCTAAAGTAATAAGAGTGAATTTGGGTAATCAATCAGGTTACGTGTCTAAAAGCGATTTAATAAGAAGTATTTTACAAAGAAGTGTTGAAAAAACATTTTGTCAATAAAATTGCACATTGTTACGAAACTACGAAAAATAATAATTTGTGATATTTGAAATTGTAAAAATTTGATTGGTTTATTTTTAAATGACCTGTTCAACATTTTACTCTGTCACATTGGCCCGTCCCGGCTTCGCTCAGTTGGACATATTTTTGTTCTATCATCAATACTCTCCCGCAGCGCTTGCGATGAAATACATTTTATGACAAAAAAAAACACCTTGCACCTAGCAGGTCTAGGCAGCATTAAGTATAAAATTTCATGCTTACAACTTCCATGCATACAAACTGATACAGAAAACAAATTTGCCAGGCATGAATCAGAATCATTTCATTCGCTCTGCTCGCTCGGCCAATTCTTTATTCATTCAAAATTGATTGTGTGGTAAACCTCGTTGGTTGACCACATATACAAAATATTTTTACACAAATTTATTTACGCGCACGGGTTGTATGGCGATGGCGACCACATTAATGAGTAACATTGCTTCAATAAGCTTACCTTGTCGACGACCCAGAGAGAGTTCTGGTCCTGTAAGACAACGGCATGCTTCGCTGGGTGACCGCAGACAGCGTGAATAGCGGCAGTACGCGACCGCCAAGACTCCGGTAATACTGACTGGGGCCATTCGGCGTACGTCTTTGTGGCCAGCGTGTATTCCACTATCTGAAATGTAAACGTTTTTTTTTATCCTGCACAGGAGCATGCCTAGAAAACATTGGCTCACAAGGAAGGCTGCTGGAACACACCGTTAGGTGCTTGGCGACAGATTTTACAACTTGAACTTTTATATCGTTAGTAAGATAGGTTCTCCTCATGTAATATTTGCATAATTAACTTACGCACAGCCGCTTAATACATTAACATACGCTTAACATGTGACGGGGCTATTAGGAGTAATTTTACCGAATATATCGCGTTTATTTAACATTATAGTTTGATTGTACTGGTAATTGTCGGGAACGCGCATTTGTTGAACCGTGGAGGGAAGAAATTCCTGACATTGACCTTCATGACTTATATTATATGGTAATTCCAACAAAATCAATGAACATTTTTGTATAATATAGACTCAATACTGACAAATAAATTTTATAAAAGTGCGTTTCAAGACACGCTTATTTTAGAGTTCAGTAAAAATATATTATAAATAAAATATAATATTCATCATTTGAACATCAATATTTCGATCTACGGTTTTTATTCTATGATGATAAGATTTTTTTTATACATGAAGTTTGATTTTGAAGAGTATTTTGTAACAACTTACAGCTTATAAAAATGTATGATAATAGTTTAGAAATATAAGGTGGGGAACTACATTACAATTGATTTTAAAAGACTTATTCAATACCCTAGGTATCTGTATCTATCGGTAGGTGAAAAATCTATACTCAAACTATAACTGTACCAAATTTCACGCATTTTGGTTCATAATTGTACCTTAAAAATATAGATGGCTGGCATTTATATACAACCTTAGAGTAAATGGGAGTAAATTGAAAGATCTAAATGTTATTTGTCAAAATAATGAATCCAAGTATAAAATCATAGATAGATAAAATAAAGATAAAATTCAAAGTAAATAAAATATGAGAATAAAGTGTGACATCTTCATTGCAAAATTGACAAGTCCTTATACTAGAAAAATTCCTAATTCGTAGTAATAATGTTCGCCATATTCATTTTTTAATGAATAAGGCATACATTATTACTACGAATTAGAATTATGAACAGTGAGAACGGTAATTCTCATATTGAAAAAACAATATTTAAATATCTCGTTTATTGTAAACCTCGCAATATTTTGAAAGCTCCCCTAAATAGTTACCTCTTATGACGTGCAGAGGACGACTATTACTAAAACTAAAACCAGTGTACTTGAATACCATGAAACTGTTTCATGTACAACAAGTTTCAGAGCCAACGCGTAATGGCCTCTGTAGTACCGTCCCAAATATAAGGTACTTACCGTCTGATCCACATAAATGATGTACAATGTGCCGGACTTGCTATGTACGGAGAGGGCCGAGGGAACGCAATGATATGTCGGCAGCGTTGCGTACATCTCAAACTTCTTGCCGTTTAGTATCCATATCGCCACGCCGCTTTTAGTATCGGCTGCCACGAGGTAAGTAGACGCGGTGGAGGTTTGCTTGTGGACCCCGGTAGACACTACTAAGTGAAGTAACGTTTTCGCCTTGAAATCTGAAAAAAAACAAGTAACTAATATTAATACATACATACTCTATTCTTTAAAAAAAAAGGTAAAGCCGACTTTGAATTAGAAATGACTGAACTGATTGTGTTCAGTTTTTATTGGATTCCAAGGGAAAATCATAAAATAAGAATTTAATAAATCAGTCCAGGCGTGTCTGAGAAATCGAAGACACACAAAAAAGGTTGTGAATTGAGAACCTTGATGCAAGACAAATATTGACTTATAAAAATAAAAGCAATGTAGCTATTTGAATAATGTGAAAATTGCGATTTTTTGCCGAACCGAAGTCCTAACTGCACTCCTCTCTAGAAATCTCAGATGTTTTCAGGCAGCTTCCCAGGAAATATAAAAAATACCCAATGTAAATGTATATCAGCCTCTTCTGATTCAGTAACTGACTGGTCAGCATTTTCGGTAGTTGCACCGCAAAGTCGACTCGTAGCATTTACTATGTAATCTTGAAGTATTCCGTAGCAACGATAGAAAATATGTGTGCATCGATTCCAATTCGATCGATTATCGGTGAATCAAGTCTGTCGTTCTTCAATAAATAAGAAATGGTTGTTTTTCAAGAACGGTGCCAGATTTTGCAAGCGTTTTGTCTTCCATTCACAATCCAAATCAGCAAGAAAAAACGTTTGCACCCGGCAATGGGTAATTTTAAAAATCACTACTTATTTATTTAACCAGCGAGCCTAGCGGTTATGTTCTGCAGGGTCAGCAAGCAAATACGACTAAAATATTGTGGTTGAGACATACACCTAATACAAATTAATATGTAAATGCCGGCTGAATAGGCAGAACATGTATATACTAGTAACAATGACCCGTGGCGTTGCACGTAACATAAAATGGAATATAAAGAAGATTCAAACTTTGAACCCCCATTTGACCGTCCTTCAAAAATCCTTTATAAGTGTGAATCCTCCCCCCCCCCTCCCCCCAACCCCGAAATTTCATAAATCTAGGTTCAGCGGTTTAGGCTCTATGTTGATTCCTAGCAAAGACATAGGCTATTCCGAAGTAAATTGTCTTTGTGACGGTCTTCTTCGAACGCTCAATTAAATAAACTATGTTTATTCAATATCAGTTAGAACCACCACAGAACTCGCAAGCGCATTCTGTGCTATCCCTACATCTATATGAAAATAACTCACCTTTAAAATAATTCTAAATTTCCAAAAGTCTGTTTGTAAGTATGAATGAATTAAGTAATCACTCCAAATATTATTGCTACAAAAGTTCCTATTTGTTTAGTAAGTATACCAAAATATGTTAATAATTGTTACTATACCAATACATAAACAAGAAATACAATTTAATTCAACAGAAAGATTCATAACCTTAAATAATCTTCCATATATTTTTCGTAAATACTCTGTTTAGACATCAGCACAGGAAAGATTAAAATGCCTTATCAAGAGGCCACTCATTGACTTTCTGCAACAAAGCTGGAAAGTGTTGAAATTAAATGAGTTTGTTTCGCACAATAAACAGATTTCTTACAAAACTTATGCTTTTGAATAACTAACCATACAATTTATCAAATAAACACTTGACAAATATTTTCCACAAAACTGCCATTATAAAGAAAAAAAGAAAGAAAATTTATTTGTACCAAAAAACTACTTGTACTAACAAAGACTCCATAATTAATAAAAAATAACCGCCAACTAAACGCGGTGTCCGAACGTTCGAAAATTCACAGTGAGGAGTAAATACATACAGAGTTTAACAGAACTAATGAGCCACATCTTAAAGGGCTCTTTGGTATAACAAAACCAACAAGTTTGGTCTTAAAATCCAACAAATCAGAATTTCTATACAAAAAGTTCCATGACGCGAGAGCTAAATAGAACAGCTGATTTCATCATCGAAAAGTCGTAGAATATAAGTGGTCTGTCTTGACGAAACAAAGTCCACCTTAAAAGGTTGCTCATTAGTTGCCAGTAACCCTGTTTATTAGTTATTCTGTATGTAAATGGACAATGAGTTATATTCAGTTGTCCAAATAAAATGTTTAAATTACCTTCTACTTATTTTGGATAATTAAAAGGCTCAAAATTAAGTATTCTTTGGAGAGTTCGATTTAACGATTTACTTTTACGGTTCTTATTCACAATGTCGGTATGATACGTACTACTGTTAGAGCAGACAACTTATGGTCTTTGACTGATATCGTCCAACGTTAAAGTTGCAATACAATTTTTTGCAGTGCTCAGCCCTCGGAGTATAACGATGGCTTTCTGGAAGTCTCGATTTGCTGAAATGTATGTTGCCGACATCAATATTTTTTTCAATCATATAGGTCAATGAGAATGAATGTTAGCGATAGTGCCGGGAGGTGGCGACCTAAGAAGACGTGGATGAGTTGTGTGAAGCGGGATATGAGTAAAAGGGTCGCGACTACAGTAGTTACAGTACTATGTTTAAATGAGGTTAAGGTAAGCAATTTTCTAAAGAAATTGATTCATAAATGTGAAACTATTAAATGCTTGGACTATGTCAGAGACCAAGAATACAAGGTATAGTGGCTTATTAAATTGGCCTGTAATTGAAAAGCTGGAGCAAAAATAAAATAACAGCTCGTTAAAGTCTCTATTTAGTTTCATACAAACGTCGCAACTAACTCTGAAACTTAACAGAAATTGCTTCACTGTTTTATGGAGTTTACGTTTTTACATTTCAACCCATAACGTCCCACTGCTGGGCTCGGGTCTCCCCTATTAAGGGGTTGCAGGCCATAGTCCACCACGCTGACTAAATTGCGGGTTGGAGACTTCACTTTTCTTGGAAAGCTATAAACCTTCTCCAACAAGCAGGTTTCCTCACGATGTTTTCCTTCAGCGTTTAAGCTTGTGGTAATTAATTACAATATGAATTATGAGGACAGTAAATATTTATAACGTGATGTGGAAGAAATGCGTGTGGTGCTTCTTTCAGTACCCTAATTGTGATACCATCATACAATAGGTATATCAAACAATATAAAAATAATAAAGACATATAACCCGGTCAGAATATCTGTGCACCTCGCTGGAATGCGGCGCCTCTCCCGCTTCCCCTATCACCTCTCCGCGCACTCCCCGGTGCGACAGTACGGTTAGCACACCGTACCCAGACCGCCGATATGACGTCACGAGCTCAGGTGCACAGATATTGTGACCGGGTTGTATACAGTGTAATATCCATGTAACGTCACCTGATTAAACCACAAACTCTCAAAAGCGACGAAATCACTTGGCTTGGGTTGGTTTGGATTGCCATACATACAATGATACACTCACTCTGCATTACACACCACTCTCAATAGCGTAAAAAGTACCTTTTAAGTTGCCAAAAATGTGCAAAAAATTGCGCAGGTGTGATACATTCTCTTGTAGTTTTATTATCCAAGCCCGTAATAAACTCTACTGTCGGCATCATGCATACCGAACTTTCTGAGAAATTCCTTCTTTTGTTTTGGGATTTTTGCACGTGTAGACTGTAGTTGACCACAACTAATCACTGATTCACTCCATTTAAAGACAACATTCTATAGCTCCACATGCACAGTCCCTTCAATATTATCATATAATGATTATATAGAGTAAACTTTGTATATTGAAGTGTAAGTCCTGACAGACTAATTTACGCAAGCAATTAACATACTTGTAGAACCTAAATCGCTAAACTTAGAGACATGAAATTTGGAGAGTACTAGAAATGATTTTTGAAAATCCAACCCCTAAGGGGGTGAAATCATGGTTCAAAGTTTTACGTAGTGTGCAACACCACGGGTCACAGCTACTACTACTTTTGTAATCATTATTTTCAAGCTAAGTTCGTTAGTCATCACAGTATGCAACTCGCCTGTACGTAGTATTCACGTTACAACTTATATTTGATTTCCTCACACATTATTTATTTCGCAGGAAGAGGATAATGAAAGACACTATAATAATAGACGATAAGCACTTACGTTTTTCAATGTTGATGGTTTGCACGAGAGTGGCGCCTACATCGGGGTCCACTTGCAACACGCTCAATAGGCCGCAAGAGTGCGCCACCAACAGACGCGAGTCCTCAGTAAAGGCGAGGCGCTCACACGGAGCCTTCACTCCGTTCACCGCTAGCTTCGATACAAATATACTCTGCTCGTCTTGATCTATTGTATCTTTTTCTGTGCCATTTTGCTCAGCGATGTCGTTGTCGGCCTGTGAAATAAAAAATAAAAATAATAAATTAATAAGGGACAACATCCACACAAGGTCTTCAGGCCCCAGGCAAAGCCTGTGCTATGGTAACCTAATGACTGATATACATACTTATATTAAAAAATATACAGATTTTAAAACAAAACATTGGGACCGATATTGATAAGAAAAAAATGGGATCATAATTATGTGAGTATCCTATCTTAAATTAATGTTATGATAGGACTTCACATGTGTTCCATTTCAGAATGTTCCCCTTCGTACAAAAAATATATTTTCAAACTCTGAGTAATCAGATAACAAACCAAAAAAAAGTAATTTCAGTCGAATTGTATATCCTCCTATTTTGGGAAGTTGGTAACAAATAAATCAATCTAAATTTTGCATGTAATTAATTAATTAGTTAAGAGCTGGTTTGCGTCAAACTAAAGAAGGATCCGGTAAAGGCATTTAAGTAAAATCTGAACGTGTTACAGACATAGTATTATGTCAGTATTTTTGTTAATATTGGAGTAACCATTCAGTGGCACCACGAGAAATCACGAGCCAAAGCTCGTGATATATTTATCCAAAGATAACTATAACATATCTATATAGACATATCCCCCACTAACATGGGGTTTTATCATCGGGGACAGGACTGAGACAAACAAGTGACCTTAAAAAAAACCCTGCAAGGACTTTAGACCCACGTATCTTAAACAAGTGAAATTGTCTACGACCAAGTGAACCCGAATCTATTGACACCACTTACATTACAATACGACAGCTGTCAGCCTCTAGGGCGTGCCAAATAAATATACAAACATACACTCAAAAATATTAACCCTCCTTTAGCAGTCAGGTAAATAGAACACGGCTAAATAGAAATGTCACAACGACGCTTGCTAAGACGCGAAATAAATGACGTTATAAATTAGAAGTATTCGAATTTTGTCTCAGGCTGAGGGGCAGCTCATACTTACTATTTCCAACTTCAACAATCTAATATCACTGTTTGTCGAGTAAACAATATATTCCCCAGTGGGTGACAGCTCACAGCACAGCATCTGCTTTTTCTTCTTCGTTTGTACTGAAATTAGTTTCACCGGAGTATCTTTAAGTTTCAAACTGATTTTATTGCTATCTATGTTTGCGTTTCTGTACATTTCGTCCGTAGTGTCTTGTTCTATTTTCGGAACTTTTGTGTTATTTTGCTCTTTTTTCGCCTCATCTTCAATAGAGTCTTCATTTGTAACAGGCGGTATATTTGTGGGGTTCTCGCACGTACCTAATTTCCATATTTCTAAGTGGTTACTGTACCTGGAATTGTTATAATCATCATTTATTCAGGTTTTATTTCTCAGGTAAATTTCTTCATCATTATTACTAGTGACTCTGTTAGATGTAGACCTCACAAAAATTTTAAATTAATTATAATTTTTTTTTTTTAGCAAAACCAAATGGACAAAAAAATTGCTTATGATTAATGAACGTATTCGCGAATTTCACTAGAATCAGTAGAGAAATGCGACTTGTAAAACATAAGTATTACTACAACAAGTAATAATTCAATTTAAAAAAAGTGACAACAGATTCAGATACTACACATTTGTTTAAGTTACTTTGATTAAAGGTAGATTCGATGCGTCCGAGAGGTACTATGCTGAAATATGGACACTTACCTTTAAATATCAAACTACTAAATCGATAAAATTAAATATGGAGAAATACGAATCGTTGTAGGCGTATCTGAGAAATCGGGTAACACACAAAAACCAAAAAACAGTAGAATTGAGAATCTCCTACTTTTTGAAAACTGATAATAACAATAACTATTGCATGGTGGAACATGGTGAACTGGAAAAGGTGGTGACGACACACCTCAATAGAAGCAGTTTCTTATCGGAGCATACAGAGGATCTATTGGCTGGTATCATCGGCGGCACTCTCATTATCCATTTAGGAGGGTAGCTGGAGAACGTCAGGTAGCCGTCCACACCCGCTGATATCAGTTCCTTCTCGCCTAACGTTACTAGAACTCTGAAACATAAACACAACTACATTGTTACTGAATACAATTGATATTTATAACGTCCAAGAGACTTTGTTCCAAAGACAAGCTAAAGTCACCAGTCGCGACTCGAAGAAATCTTTGCCTCACACGCATTCTATAATTCGAAGAGATTTAAACGAAAGGGATTAAAAATCGTCACTGCCGCCAAAGTTTTCGACTCAAGTTGCTTGCCAATGCTTGTAAAAATTTAATGTCTGAACTTTTTTCCCGCATTATAGTAATTTTTAAATAAATCAACAAATTCTTCTTCTTTTTTCTAATCTGTGCAAAATTCTGACCAAAATATTTTTGTTTACACTCATAAGGTGGCTTAATCAAGTGGGTTCTTAGCTATGATTCTTCTTATGAAATCACTATTCAGATAATTAGTTCCTTTCTAGTTAATGTAGTTTTGGAATATTGGGGGATATAAAATGGTTATTTATAAGTCTGTTAAATTTACCTGACATCATGTTCGTGTATATGCCTCTGCACGTTTTTGACCCATTGCTGCGTAGTCTTGGAATTGCGATCAGAGCTGTAAGCTACCTTCGTGAAGTGCAAAATGACAGGGTCCACTCCACTACAGTACAGGTTTTGTAGATCATCGGTCACTGCTAGTGATATTATGTCTGCTTTGTGCGTTGTGAATGAATCAATCTGAAATATTTAATACACATGTTTAGTTTCAATTAATTACAATTTGTTCATTAGTCCAACAACAGGTGTGCCATTTTGTCCTACATACATATTCTAGTTCAGATGACAGCACATCCTATCAATGTAACTATTTACTTTTACTTTATTAGTTTAGATTCTATGTAAGTAATTGGAACCATTTTTAATTAATAATTAAATCCATTATAAATGTGGTAATAGTATGTTCACCATCTCAACAGTGTTGGGTAGTCTAACAATTTGATTTACCTACCACACATGGACTTATATCTAAAGATAACTGAATATAGGCTTTCTTATCCTAAAAAAACACTTCATAGACATTCATGTCATATGAAATGGGCGAGTGGCTGCTGAAAATTGATAACAATATGCCTCAATAAAAAAACCATAGCTGTGGTAGATAAAAACAAAAACACACTTATTTACATTTATAATATGTGTGTGGAATAAAATACTTGATGAATCTTTAGGTCAAGCCATTGTCTTTTAGCCAATTTATAATGCCCACACAAATAAAAATTGCTACCCAACAGGTCAAACAATAAAAAATAAAAATAAAGTATTTACCTGATCACCTAAATTAGTATCCCAAAAGGTGAGTCTGCCCACACTGTCTCCAGATACTAGTGTGGTGTCAGAGAGAAATGATAGACACCACACAATGATATCAACACCACGCCTCCCTACAGATATACGAGTAATGGCCTGACCTTTTGTCACATTCCACACTCTGATTGTGTTGATGGATCCTGAAAACATATCATAAATAAATCCTAGTCATATAAAATTGTTAGTACTGGATTAATACTTTTTATATGACCAATATGGCAAAGGACAATAAAAGTCAAAACATTAATCATGCCAGTTTTCATCCTTAATAACAGAAGCAAATTATATTATATCACAAAAGCAAAGGGAAAAAAACATTTACAGCTATAAAGTTCTAATCTAATAATAATCCTCCAGTAGAAGGGAAAGTTCCAAGAATGCTGACTGCATTGCCACGTTGAATGGCAATACTAATTATCTGACCAAAATAAGAGCCAGCATTCTAGTCACATGTCGCTTCCACTAGACGTTTTGATAATTCTATATATAATTTTAAAGCGCTCGGTCCCCAAGGTTTCTACTGCAAACGGCACAAATATGAACCTCTGTTAAGGTTTTCATATTTGCGCCTTTTTATAATTTCTGTTTTTATGGCAGCACCACCAGCCTATACAGATGTTTCTGAGAGATGGGAGGGGGCCAGGGTATTTACACAAGTTGCATCCCAAACCAGAGGCCATCCCAACTTCAAAGGAGTGAGTTTCATTCCATCGGGCCTTTTACCATCGACGCGCATTAAACCCATCGGTTAAAAAAGTTGAAGGGACGCCAACACTGACAAAAGCCCTACAGATTAGGTTATTCAGTCTGGAGTGCCGTGACAGGTGACAGGTGCTTCTTTAGCAAGATAAGCCATGGTGGCCAAGTCCATCCACCATTTCGACTCAAAGACACCAATTTAGGACTTGGCAAGAATCGCCTATTCGCAAAGAAATAGCCAAACGGAAAGTTATGTTGTCTAAAAGGTTGCCAATGTTTTAAAATGGTAACGCATGAAAACAAAGACCCGATTCCAAACACAAAACTGCAAGGAGACGAGCACGCTCTGCAGAAGAAATAGGAGATTCCAGCAAACTCTTTGTCACAATATAACAGAGCGGCTTATCCCATTGCTTTTGTATACGAGGCGTTTTGGGCAAGGACTTACTTGGACAAGCCATTTTCCAGCTATCTATAGCCTGTTCTAAATATTTGATTTTGAAATCGCTCACGCTTTTAGACAATAGCTGAAATTAAACTCTGTGCTATAGAGTTTATAGACTCCTCCAAACCTTATAGGGAGAGAGGTTATGAAAGTTAAATACTTTTATAACAAACATTTTTACTATTGAAGAAAGTCTTGTTATAGTTACCTGTAGCCAATAATTTTCCAGTCATATCAAACTTGCAACATAGGATCCTGCCTTCCTGCTTGTCAAACAACTTTTCATAT
The DNA here is from genome assembly GCA_947049295.1 of Ligdia adustata. Lineage (NCBI taxonomy): Eukaryota > Metazoa > Arthropoda > Insecta > Lepidoptera > Geometridae > Ligdia > Ligdia adustata. The sequence continues at coordinate 8,025,937 of OX346225.1, read as the reverse complement.
ACAATGCTATCATGTTCCACATTGAATAAGTTGATATAGCCTTGTTCAGTGCCTGCAGCTATCAAAACATTGTCAGGACTGACATCTAGACACCAAGCAGCAAACCCAGTAAGAACTGTGGTGTTCTTGATGATGAGTCTGTCAAGATCCCACTCGACTAAAGCCCCGCTAAGACCAGTCGATAGTAATCTGTCGTTTACCCAGCAAACAGCCTCCACAGAACCATTTTCAATACTTGGAATGAATTTAAGGAGGTATGGCGAGTGACTAACATCCCATATCTCGATAGACGCATCGCCCCTGTAAAATCAGTAAGCATAATAGAGTAACGAGAGCTATTCCAATATAAACACACAGGGTTTTAGACACGGCGAAAAATTACCTTGCTAGAGCTAATTGTTTTGTAGATTTATTGAGAGAAGCGCAACTAATTGGTTGAGGTTTTGGATTATAGAATCGCACCCTATGAACTTTACTCGACCACTTAGACATTTTAATATAAATTGTAAATTCACTATTTCAAAACTAACATCGTATCACTCACATGCAAACATATAACCTATAAATCGGAAAACTTAATCAAAACATTTCAAATTACTGTCAAATTCAGTATGGAAGTCACTGTCATAAATGTCTGACTATGACAACTTAATGACATCTGACATTAGAAAAAAATTACAAACAAAGAAAAAACGAAGAAATTGGCTAGTGAGCTGTCATTCTGGAGAACAAGTATTTTCGTCGAAAGAAATCGGGTTTTGATTTAGAAATTAGCATATTGCGCTGTAAAATACTGTGATCTAGGATGGGGGACGGTCAAAGCGAAACCCAGCCATTACTGAGAGATGGTAAGAGACGAATCCATTTTATTGTTATGACAGCCGATGATTCAACACCGATAACTTGTCCCGATATTTGTTGCTAAACAATACTTATGACGGTACAAATGGCTCGTAAAGTACCCAGTCAAACACAGTGGTTCAAGTTGTGCAATTGGTTTATCGGTAGTTACATGATGTATTACGTGTTCCTTGTTGTACACCCATCACGCTAGTCGGGTATTTTCAGAGGAGGTGAATGTCAGCACAATATCGCCCATCGGGCCGGACGAGCTACCGCCGCCGTACCAGCAAGCTGGGATGCCTATGGTAACATGTCGCGTCTGTCAGGCTATGATCGACATATCAGGCAAGCGGGAGCAACACGTCGTCAAATGTTCAGAATGCAATGAAGCCACGGTGAGCACAATTGGTTAATTGATGATCATATAATAGTACCTCTTGACTATTTAGTTCAGATTTTAGTAGCTTCTAACTCTATAAATATGAGATGTAAAAATAAAGAAACTGAATGTACATGTGTATTGTGTATTTTTAATTTTATTCATCATATCTTTATGTTTGCAGCCAATAAGAAATGCCCCACCTGGCAAGAAGTATGTGCGTTGTCCTTGCAATTGCTTATTGATCTGCAAGTCATCGTCCCAGCGCATTGCTTGTCCCCGTGCTAACTGCAAGAGGATTATCAACTTGGCACCATCCCCTGTCACTCCACCAGTGCCCACTCTCCTAGGCATGTGCAGGGTTATCTGTGCACATTGCCAAGACACTTTCCTGGTAAGTATTTTTAATCTGGTTGTAACAAAAAGGTACTACAGTGAAAACTATGGTTGTATCAAAGTTGGTATCACACATACCAATATAAGTATGATTTATATGTATCTGGATATTGCTCTTCAAAATACAACACAATGTTCCAATAAGTAGTACTATCAGTAAAGGTGTGGTTTCTCCGGGTAGCAAAAGCCTAACAGTGCTGCTTGCAATCCATATAATTATAAGTTAAGGCACTGTCTAGGTCTGTAGTACCTCTCAGTACTACTAAGTAGATCTAAAGAGTTAATAAATAATAAAAAAATACATACTATTGTATGTTCAGTATGGTCATAGCTGTTTTCATGACTAATTACTTAAGTCTCATATTTTAATATAATTTTGACAATAAATCTGAATCTGAAAGGATAGGCTTACATTGAACAGGAGTACTATTGATAAATTCTGGTTTTGTATGGGACCTCCTGGTACCATAATATCAAAATATTAACCAAAGTTATGTGATAATATTCCCAATCTTAATTTGATTGGTTGGAGAAACAAAAAAAAAAAATACAGTCTCATACAAAATACTGTTTTAGAATGAGCTAATAAAACATGTTAATGAAGTAGTTACAATATGACTATCTATTTACTTTCCTCAATTAGCTGATTAATCTGTATACCAAGTGATTATTTTCCTTTACATGGCATGAAGTAAACAGATGAGTAAAGATACAGTTACTATTAGAGTTCAATAGAGATTATATATTTGAACCATTTGGAGTTGAGACTTTAGGTCCGTGGGGACCGGGAGCTCATCTTATTTTCCAAAACTTATCAGAGCGTTTGATCGATTTGAAGCCTGACCAGAATACCAGTTTTTATCTGGCCCAACATATAAGCTTTGCCATTCAGTGTGGTAATGCGGCTTGTATTCTAGGCATACTGCGCTCTAGAGGTGGGTTGGAACATTTTGATTATCTGTAGAACTTAAATGGTCTATGGATAATCTCTCTGCTATTGTTCTGTTAAGTTTTTCTTATCGTAGTTAGTCATTTTGTTAATGTTAATAAAGGCACTAGCCACATATAGTTGTTACTATTGAGTTTGGTCCATCATAAATTGACCTTAGCTATTAATTTAATTATAACAGTATCAATGAACTTTCAAGGTACACTAGTCCAGTTCAAAGCACATGCATCTGGTGACAGGTTATTTCAAAGTGTTTATTACTATGTATATAAACTGTATTGATATTTATGATGTATAGTACTTAATATACAGGGTGACTGGTTGATCACTCTCAATGTTTGTGGATTGTAATGCCATTGAATTCTGATTCTGAATTAGTAAATATAATATTTTACCTAATTATGACAGGTTTGCAGCAAACAGTTGACCTTACAAGTATCATCTACCTATTTTACGACCTTATATCTGAAAAACCTCTTAACTGATTAAAATTTTAACTAAAATTTTGAATGAAGAGTAGTCCATCATGGCTCTGCCAATTATTTATAAAATTAGTAGGATTAATTGTATACATATAATGTTGTTTATAAATAACTACCTGACCCGTCGAACTTCGTACCGCCTAACAGTTATATATGTTTAGTTATCACCTTACACACCTTCCCTAAACTTTCAAAAACATTTTAGTACCAAAATCAGATAAAGCGGTCCTCGAGTTTTAGCGAGACAAACGAACAGCAATTGATGCATATATATATAGCATGCGACGATGCTGTTTAGGATGTAGCTTACCCTAAAGAAAACGATTCACTCGCGACTTGAAAAGGCCCAGATTATAGTTATCAGTAAATAGAGAACCAGGCAGGGAGTTCCACAACCTGACAGTCCACTCATTAAAAGTAGACACAAAGCGATATGTTCGAGTCCGTAGAACCTTTGCTATGTACTGGTCTACTGAACTGTGTAACTATCTGCAAATGAAGACAAATCGAATGACATCTAGCGCGTCAAAATCGATAAACTGGTTCAGATGTCTAACTCTTTGTGACCCTCGCCATACAAACTCTAAAAGCATTATCCAGTCGGCTAAAATCCAGACTAGCCACATGCGATGATGCTCGTGTCTCCTCTTGCTGGTGTGCATACTTTTTACACAATTTTTTATTTTAAAAAATATATCCTGTGAATAATGAATCATTTGCATAGTAAAAGTGTTCAAACAGTCAGCCTGTGTATCGATGAGTCAGAGAAATGTACCTACATGCCTATACCTGTGTCATAGTTACGAGCCATTCTGATGAGATTTTACCAACATTGTAATTATCTTTATGATAGTACGTCAATTGTTGTCGTTATTATATTCTTGTTTATGTAGACGTGTATTGACCTCAACATTTTGTTCTACATTTTTGATATGTTGTGTTTTCAGTTTCAACGGTTGAAGAATGCTCCGGTGCGGTGCCCTCACTGCCGCAACGTGTCGTCTGTCGGCAGCAGAATGGCACGTAATAGAGGTATCATCTTTGCTATATTGTCTCTGATCTGTTTAGCCATTGCGTTAGGTGTGACTCTCGGCACTTTGTCGGCAGCTAAGACCCAAGGAGGTGGAATCTATGTGGCATACGTCGGTGCATTTCTTGTCGCTTTTCTTTTAGGTAGCCGCTCTGTTTACTACTTCGCTATGAAAGTGAGCACAATCGAAGGCTCCATGTAATGTAATGCCACCTGGTAATGTGATATGTTTGTATGAATAGGAAATATACATAATTATATAGAAAATTCATAATTCCATTATAATGAAGTGTAGTGTTAATATAGAATTTATGTTATGGATATTAAGTATCGCGACATAACGGCGTGTCTGTTCTATTTGATGAAAAACAATATTATGTTTGATGCCGTCGTAAAACAGGATGACTACGAAGATATACATATTTTAGATAATCATTACTCTATTATAAATCAAATATGTATTAAACACACCTCATAAAGTTAAATAAGAAAGCTAAATAAATATAAAAAGTAAGCCTTCAACTGGTCTTATTGTGTATTGTACGCCTTTGAAAGTAAGCCAGTTTAGTTCAATTTATTTATAAGAAATCTCATGCACATGAATAGTAGTCATTTGAGACCAAATAGCACTTGTTTCGACTATGTACGTCATGCTATCTAAATTGTAACCTCAATATTGTTCCATATGGGGGCTCCCTGCACACCCTACCCTAGGGCTGTTTAATGACATAAAGCAACGAACTAAAATTATTCATTATGAGTAAAAAAAATTACTTGGTGTTAGGGACGCCATAAGTTAGAGAGTGTAATACGTAATCTATTTATCTTTCATTACGTACAACGCGACGTCCAACTAAAATCCAATTAATGGCTCAAATATACTTTAATTAGTATATTGTGTTGTATGGCCTTCGTTCATTAAGGTAGAGATTTTAAACAAGCAATAAACAGTTTTATGGTACATACATGTAAGTGCCAATATGTGATGTCACTATTAGCTTTCCTATTTTACTTTTGTGTGTATGATCGAGATTATTGAATATGTAGTTTTAAAAAATTGGTTTTATGAGATGAATTTTTTTTTTAACAGTTGGGTGATTTGTTTTTAGAATTGTTTTTTATAATTATATTATTATATATCGATTAATTCAATTTAATTTTACATTTAGTTATGTTAACTGGCCAGGTTAACCACTAAACCGTATCGTGCACAATGTAACTAAACATAGATTTCTCTAAACTTATCCTATTATCTGGTCGGTAGAGTCGTTGGATTACATAATGTATTGCAATGAAAAGGGCAATAAATATCTTGCTCTCTTTTCTATCTTGTGACTAAAATATGAAAAGACTGAAGCAAATCATTGTAAAAAAATCTTTAGAAAATTGTATAATTTTATTCAAGTACAGTACACATTTACAGTTACATTTCTTTGTGTAATACTTTTTTGTTTCATAAAAATGTTTAAAATTAAGAAATTTTAATTCGATATACTGTATCAGAAATAATGTATAATGTTGAAAAAATATGTAATGCATATATGATAAAAAGGCCATAAAAATAATACCTGCAGATCAAGAAGCAAAAAGAAACGATAAACTAAATCTGGTTTTGTACAGCCGTTTGTATCAATAACAGGTTAGCATAACGGTGACGGAGATCTTTATATATTTGTCTACGTCTGCTAGCTACATTCTCTTGTTGATCGAAGTAGTAATCGATCGATTTCAGCCCTAAAAAATACATACCAGTAAAGCAGGGTTAGAATTTTTTTACTACTATCTTTACTTTATTTTGCGACAATAATCCTTTTAAACCCACCTACTGCACACTAAGCCACATTCCTGGTGGCGATATGTGTTCCGTATTAACGTCACGCTTAAGTCGTATTGTGCATCCCTTCTGCCATCTAACCCCGGCTTCCGAGCCCAAGGTAAATTAGGGTCTGGTATATTAGCTCTTGTGGTAAAGCTTGTGTATAACGAAGAGTACCCCTTCAAAGGTTGTTTAATTATTAAGACCAGTAAATACAATAGAAGAACACTCAAAGCATTCATGCGAGTCTTTAAAACTAATTGATATTACCGGTGTCGTTTTGCCGAATGCCTACTTGTTCGATAGTGGAGCAGGGAAGAAAATCTAATAATGTAATTTCGAGACGCACTCGGCGATATTAATCTGATGCAGACTAAATAGCTCACCAGTTTCAGCGATGATTGAAGCTTCAAACTATATTACTCGTAGCTAGTTTAAGACAGCATTTTCTTTTTAGGTTTCTCTCTGACTCTCACGGAATCTTTATAAAATTTAGATGATAAGAGCGCCGTATAATTTCTAAACTATAAATTATAAGGCTATATCTTATAATCTCTGTAATATGAAGGCTCCGTGAAGCTAATTTAAAATGCCATATACATTACCAGAATTATTGGCATTTGCCAATAGGACCTGTTCCTATTGGCAAATGCCAATAATTCTGGTTGTTATTATTATTTCAATGCATATATTGTAATAATACACTATCGTGTCTTAATTATAATATGAATCTATGATAGAACCTTTTTTTAAACAATTGATATATATATCGATTACCACGACTATTCGAGATTTCAATCACGTAACCAATTAATCATCGGTTCAGACTTTCAAAGTAATTTACTCGTAAATAAAATATCAATTTATAAAACGATGAGATGTGTCACTGGTCAAGGTTTATATTTGATTAGGTAATTGATACTCATGCAAGACGTTTGCTAAAGCGTAGTTTGATTTTGATTGCGTAACCAGAGAGGTACCTACATATTGACAAAGCCTTTGGACGAGAATTTCGATAGTTCGACTGCGCGGAACAGTAGAATAGAAACTACATAGATCAATTCGGACACACTACACTAACTAAACTAAAGTGTTTTAAAAATATAGCCATGCTATATATAAAAGAAAGGCGACAATTTACATCTGTCAAAGGATGTTCGTTTAGAAGTCTGGCTTACTCGAATTATTTATATTCAATACTTTTGATTAGCATGCCAGTTCTATTATGTATTTATTAACCCTAAGGCCCTTATCGCACAGTGGTCTTATCCAGTTATCACTAGTCTATTATATACGATTTGTTTCTGAATGATGTACTATACATTTGTAATATTAGAGGGCAATGTCATAAGTGTAAGGTGAAAATAATTCTTATGGTAATGCATGCAGTGTTGACAAGACAATACCATCGAATATAATGGACACGAATAATTTTATTTACAAGTACTCGTTGTTGATGGCTAATGATAATGATAATTTGTTGCAGAGGTCGTAAATGCCTTTATGTTATATGAAAATTGTCATGTAAAAAATATTATATTATTTAGATATATCTTAACTTCATAAAACGCTGATAATATATTTAAAAAAGTATTCGTATAGGTATGAGGATATTTCATTAAAATGTCATATGTTATTTAGCCCATCCCGTAGTTAGTTTTGTATTTGCTTAAATATTTGTATAAGATCATTATGTAAAAAATACTTCAAACATTCTGTGAAAATTTGTATGAAATTTAAGAGAGCATTCTGAAGAAATGTTAAATTTGATGTAATTGCAAGTACCATACATTAATTTCTTAACAATATGTTAATGCTTAACACGTGTATTTGTAGATTTAAGTTAAATAAATGGTACCTATCTAACCATTGACGTTTATATTTATTTTATTACATAGCTTCTCACAATGTGGGCAAATAAAAAAAAACGTTAGTTCAGTTTTATAATATTTATTTAACAAAATAATTTTACATAAATAGTTAGGTACTTACTTAAAAATAATGGTAGAAGTTATAGAGTTACTCATTATTATTTTTATGTGTTTATGCAAAGAACTTTTCAAAATTATATTCAAGCGATATATAACAATCACCTGTAACAGTTTACAACTGTTACAATTCAATAGTCTGCTTGCCATAAAGCAACCACAGTTTTTATGCGGCTTTTAAATTAAGCTCATGTTCAGATGAGTGGTGGTATAGCGTTGCGTTAGGGACGAAAGAAGTGAAACAACTGAAAGCAATCTTGGTTTTATTATGACAGTTGGCCCTTTCAACTCAAAAGAAAACCAAGCTTGCTGTCACTTCGTTCACTACTACCATTCGTTATAACGAATGGTAGTAGTGATTCTGTTGTTATGACGAAATTTCAAAAGTAGTTCGTTGCTGCTTATGTATATGTGCAAATAGCCACTCAAGGGATTAGGACCTGATTACAAGTAACTTATTAAAATACAAGTTTACATTGTACATGACATAATTTGCACTTAATGGTATATGGAACATTAAACCAAATAAAATTACAATATGTGTGCACACTTTTGTACTATTCAAATTCTTTATTTATTACTTACTAGCTGACCCAGCGGACTTTGTACCGCCTAACAATTATATGTATTTAAACCTTCCCTGAACATTCACAATCATTTTAAACCAAAATCAGCTAAATAGGGCCAGCCATTCTCGAGAATTTGCGAGACAAACGAACAGCAATTGATTTTTATATATAAGAAAGAAGATGTAGCTAACAGAATATAAACTAAACCTACACGCTACATAGGTTATAGTTTATGATCCGAACAAGCACAATAAACTCTAAGGGTGCATGACTTCTTTTAACATATTTCAAATAACACATTCAATTATGAGAGACAAAAAATTATCTCAATATAATATAAGATAACTTAGTTTTTTAATATGGATAATGTGTAGGATAATTTAAGAAAAACAATTGAGTGTTCCACTTTACCAGAGGTTTGCACTCTATAAATAACAAAGAACAATTCTAAGATAAAAATAGACTAGAAATTATAAAAATTTTAATAAGCTTGTCTTAAATAAATACAAATAAATAAATCGTAATTTATCGTCTAAGAAAATTGTAAAAAAGGAGGGAATGTTGTTCCTATTCAGATTTATAAATAGGTACATTGGTTAAGTTAACATATAACTTATGTACTTATGTAGAAGATTGAATTAAAATTATAATTGCCGTATCATAGAAGTCACATACACAATCATTGATTCTCCTTAATTTGGTAAAAATGCCCAAATTTATAGCAGCAGCCGCACTGGGGTTGTCTGTTCTAATGTTTAGTAGTTTAGACTGTATTGACTTACAGCATCTTTTAGAATTAGTTTATTAAAACTCTGGCTTGTGAACCTGGGTTTCGAGCAAAATGAGACCTAGCAGAGGATATTACGACGAGATCACACACGCACTAAACGCGGGCCGCAGCGGATGAATTCGAATTCGAAAGAAGTTACAAGTCAGTGTTTTACTCACGATCACGAACATTTAAATTAAATAGTTTTGTCTTGTATAGCAGCTTGACATGATAAAATACAATATTACTTTATTGCACGCCAAAAAAAACCAATAAAATTCAATAACATATCGGTAGTATATTGGGCGGCCATATCGTCTTAAGCGATTCCTACCAGGCAACCTTGTTACATTTGATACAATACTTGACATTATCTGATAGTCCAAACGAGATAGTTTTGCAGTTGGTACAAATGTTCCTATTCCCGCTCGTTAACATTATCTTATTTAGTCAATGAGTAAGTTTATATTTCTGGCGCTCGAGGCGCCACTTACAATTCTCACAAAATAGGTACCTACTTGGATGAGTTTAATTTAGTTGTGCGTTATTAGGTAGTACGAGTGTAGCCCGACTCAGAAGACACAAGGCGAATAAAGATTGGAAGATTGAGTATCTTCCGACTACTTTTGGAAACAATCAGAAAAATAATGTTACTCACTCTTGGGGCTCAACTTGGACTCATAAACAACTTTACTTCTACTCTGTTTTTTCGTAAATTATTATATTTTTCATACAACAGTTCTTTGTATTTTTTTTCGATTTAAAATGTTATTGCTGTTTGGTCAATATATGACCGTATGTTGAGTCTTGAATGGTTGCTATCTGATTATATATGTAATCTTTTATAGTTGGGATATTATTATAGTGCAATATGTCAATAAGGATCAGACAACCTCATAGTTTCCTCCCACGTCGACGCTTTAATGGGACTTGTCATACGTGTCTTTATGTTGGTACCCCGACACGTATCCGGAGCCGTCGACGAGGTCCTTCCTGCCCGCGATGCCCTTGCCTTTACCAGAGTCGTCGAAGCGTTGCTTGTGTGAGCCGGTGTATTTAGTGGTGTCCGTGAGACGGTCTACCGCCGCGGCTGCTGCTGGGGACTTAGTTACCTGGAATTTGTTTATTTAACTTTAAGGACATCCAACATTGTTACTAACACAGTCAAATATATTTAAACAAGTAAATATAAAATTAAAAGAATCCCCGCCCGACCTTGCCCTTTTTGGGGTGGTGGCCATCTTGGTTTTTTTATAGTGTACCTATAGTGTTTTATTAGTCAGGCCCTCTTATTTGATACCCATATTGAGGTAGTTGTGAAAAATAATGTGATCCGTCATTTTGTGGCGGCGGCCATCTTGGATCTATTTTCATCAAACATAGCTAAGAACACTCTACTAATTAATAAAAAATCATAAACCTAAAAAAACCATAAGAACCTGAAAATGCCCTGACATGTTTGTGTATATTCATGGTATGTTCCATCTGGAGCTACTTAGTGATAAATATGTGGGCCTGGTACTATTGCTTATAAAAAATCCTTTATAATATTTTCGTGTTCAGTTCATACGTCCGAGAAGTAAAAAAGTAAAAATCGATGATCTAAATTGTAAACAAAATCTATCGAGAAGTAAAAACTTATTCTGCTGTCAAGAGATAAGTATATCGACGGACCTATTTAGTGTAATTACACTATTTATCTCGGTGTAAATGCGGCGATGACTAACGACCGAGAAGAACGTAGGTTTACTGGTACGTGACCTTATTGCACTATGCAATTAACTGCACTAACTTAATCGGTAAGTTTTACTTGTTTGCGCTTCGATGTGTTTCCGCAAAGAGTTATTGTTTATTATTAAACAGCTTCAGAAGGTTCAACCGCCTAACAAAAAGTACACAAATGACAAAGTCTAAGAAGTAGTTAGCCCAAGCACATACTACAGTATATGTTTATATATTGTTATATATTATTATGCATATCTTTTAATGACCTGAGAAATACTATACGAAGGTGATTTTTTTCGGCGATAGGTATATATATATATGCTTATGTTCATAATACTCGTAGTAGTCACTATTATTGATAGTTTTAAAACAATAAGCGAATCACCAAGTCCTCAGCAATATGAGATTGGTCAGCTGGTATTCTAACGGTGTCGGTTATTCGTCGAATTGAAGATGATTTAAAAACTGACACTAGGGCCAGCCACTCTGCCCCGTACACAACAAAAAAATAGCGCATACCGTAGAATTATAATTACTAATGCTTTGTGTATAAGCTTTTAGTAGCGTTGATGGTCGAGTGGTTAGTGGGGTCGATTGCCGTGCAAAAGGTACGAGGTTCGAATCCCACGAAACATGCAAAAAGAGCCTGAGCTACCGGTGAAGGAAAACATCGTGAGGAAACAATAGCAAAATGGTAGGGCGTTTCCTATCGCTCGCCTGGCTAACTACCACCCTCAAGTTGTAAAATCTGTCGCCAAGCACCTAACGGTGTGTTCCGGCAGCCTTCCTTGAGAGCCAGTGTATTCCAGACTAGGCATGCTCCATCTAGGGCTACAGTGTCGCCGACTTCCGTGGTCGTGCGAACTTGTGGTCAAATACCTAGCTGTTCAGGATAATAAAAATGTCTTCAAAATGAAAACTGCCTCCGAATTATTATAGAAACGTATATTTAAATTTTTGGTGTTTGATATAGGGAAGGCGTCCGAATAATTTCTTGTGAATAGCGCTCAATGCAACTTTCAGGCGCCTTCTAACAGCCATAGCTAATCCAAACATTGCATAGCTTTTAGTTGCTGAATACTACTACATGAACGACTGAAGAACATCACTGACACATGTGTATGATAGCACACGCCATTTTTTAATATCGAGCCAGGTAGTTACCTACGTGTAGTTTGCCTTAAAGAGAATATAGGTAGGTATACGGTTTTGACTCAAGATTAGGTAAAACTTACATGTGACGTTATCCCAGGCTGTCCACACGTCGTGAGCTTCCTCTTAATCTCATCCAACTCCACCTTTTTGCTCTTAGCCAGATCTTCTAAGAACTTCTGGTAATCATCTACGCCGACTTTGAGGGACTTGAGTTTCTTGAAATGAATCGCTGTGTCCGTGGTTGAGATCTTTTTGCCGTCGATTACTTTGGCCTGCTTCATCCATTTGTCACTTTGGGAAAGTGTGATCAGCTTACCGTCTGATTTCGGGTCGCCAAATTTGGAAAAGGCCTTGAAAGCGTCCTGGAATAGAAAGAAATATTTTTAAGTGAGGTAAACATGTGAATGAAAAAGAAAACTGAATATGAATAATTGATGGAGTGACTAGTTTGTAGATTTATTGTGCATGCTTGATCGCCATTTTCACGGCAGTTCAGGTAGGTATATGGTTAACGATAAATATCGGCCCAGTTATAATCCATGTGCCAAATACAGCGTAGGTTTATGGTTTGGCAGATACCTACGCACATGTTCACAAAGGCTAGCTGTAGGCTCTATGATTTACAGATATGTAACAGAATACGTATCGGAAAGACGTACTTGCACGTTTATAACGACGTCTATGCATAAAATTATTCATCGTGTCTGTTTGATATCCGATTAATATCAAAACATTAAAGTCTATTCGGTTTCGGTGACTGACTCAGAAACCGTTTTTAAAATTTTTTTCCGTCTCTAATGTTTGTCTTAAAATATATACAGGGTTATTGTTTCGGGGTGTACTAACCCGAATGGGGCTCACTGTACTCATCTTAAGAAACAGCTTAATATGAAGCCAACTCTGAATTCGTAATAAAATCTGCTATTTTATATACTCGTATTTTGTCGACGACCGATAAATTTTTTTCTGTGGAACATCAGATTTTTTTCCCTTGAATTCATAGTTGGTCCCATAGTAAATGTTGTTCCTTAGAAAGAGTAAGTATAGTGACCTCCCTTCAAGTTTTTACAACCCTAGCCGGTGACCCGGTATACCTACCTATGGGTATGTATACGAGTAAGTCAATTGGTGAAATAGGTTAATTTTAGATTAGATCTAAGTACGAAATTTATATCGTTTCTGATTTGTTCCTTCACTGGATAGTGTTGTTTTCTGACTTCTGTGCTCTACATCACAGAGGGCTTAGCAGATATTTCAGGTAGCGAGCATGTATCTAATGTTATAAATAATATAATATAATAAATACGAATGTATCTTACCTTGAAGGGAATAGCATTGTCTTCCTTAGCTGGCGTTCCGTTGGCTGCCCCCGGAGCGGACCCGTTCTCCAGTTTGATGTCCTTCACTTCTTTGGTCACCTGCTCCACAGCTTCCGCTCCGTTTGATTCAGACATCTTTGAGATTTACTGGAAAAAAATAAATTAAAGGCTAGAGCTAACAATTAACTTAAAACTACTTCTGTGTCAAAATTAGCTATGGCGCGCCGGTGTACTTACACCAAACCCAAACACAACTACAGTGTATATATATAGGTCTCGTAGGATGCCTGCTTCGAAGTAGTTTTACCCGTGGTTCATGAGCTCTGTCTATTCAGGTGGACCACGAGAAGAATACCTTAGCCGTGATCTAATAATACATATTACTTGTAATAATTTCAAATGGTTTTCTCGGTCAACTGTAAGTGTATTATAACCTATATGTAATGAGTTTTGTATTTCTTTACAAACTCTTATATGTTTCCTCATGTAAACAAATAAAAATGAAAATTTTGAAATCTCCAGGCTTTTATTGTTGCATCTTGGATTTTAAATTATCATAGCGTATTTATAGTATTCTGCTAGTCAAGCCCTTTCGTTTGATACCCATATTGAGGGTATTGAGAAAAAAATTGTACTCCGCCATTTTGTAGCGGCGGCCATCTCGGGCCTATTTTCATCAAACTTAGCTAACACTCGGGTGTTAGTCATTCTGCTTGTAAACAAAATAATAATAATAAATTGAAAATCGGTCCATCCTTTGGGGGCTACGATGCTACAGACGGACACCCAAGAGGAGATACTCAATTCGACTGTATTTTCTTAACCTCCCACGGAAAAACAACAAGGAGTTCGACGCGTCTTTGTGTGTGTGTGTGTGTGTCTCTGTGTGGCATCGTAGCTCCCAAACAGATGGACCGATTTTGGTTTATTTGTTTGATAGGTGTATTAGCCGGGAGTGTTTTTAGCTATGCTTCATGACAATCTTTCCAAGATGGCAGCCGCCACAAAACGGCGGGGTTCAAATTTTTTCACAACTCTCTCAATATGGGTATTAAATAAATGGTCTTAACTAGTAGAATACTATATAATTATGATAATGTCAAATCCAAGATGTTTTCAACCACTAAAGTCGTGGGTTTTCAAAATTTTTAATTTACTTGTCATATGTTTGTCACCTCATCATAATAGATTGATTGGAGATGAGTGGACCGAAATGAAAAAATATTTATTTTTTGTTATACTTTTCGATAGGTCTCATGTAAATGTTATCCAAAACGAGGCGTGATTTTAAAACGAAACATCTGAAAAAGTTCGATTGGCGCCTGCCGTAATGGAAAGTCAGTACTTAGTCAATTTTTTTGTGAGACGCTCTCGGCACTGCTGCTCGTCTTATTTTATTATTTCTAATTGTTTATTGTGTTCTTTCTAACTCTTGTAGTGTGTAATGTGTGTATATGGAAAGAACATAATATACATGTGTTCTTTCCATTTATCTTTATTTTTAAAAGCATGAAATCGATTTAACTGAGCAATTTTTTTTGCGTATCCTATTACGATCTACGCGCTTACCTACCTATTACCAACATCAATATATATTGCAAACTAACGGCCGTCAGGGACAAGAGTGATGTCATGCAAAAATAACCAAACAAAGTTGTCTATCTATCTACCTATAACCTGTGCTACATCTATATATGCTTATGTATTGGTATACCTAACAGATATTTGTAGCTTCACGTTTGAGTGCTAAACATGGCCATTACATCATCAGCCTTGGAGCTGGAGCGGTTTTCTGCAAAGCTGTAAACATTATAGTCCCATCTAGCGCCTTGCAATGTGGCGTGCATCAGACTATTTGCATGCCGAGGTGCCTTTAGCGTACCTAACCGTACCTTCTGTCACCTAGTAAACTGACTGAACTAGGTCATACCCGGATGTACTTTGGTACGAGTACATTGGTAATTGAAGCTAGAGGTTACAAATAAATATTGGCAAAACAGCTTGGTTAAACTTTGTAAACCTGACTAGGCACCACTGCACTACTAGCAATGTCATCGTATTTTACTTTTTAACTATATAACCTAACCGTGCCTTAATCTGATACCTAATAAATTGATTGAACTAGGTCATGCCCGGATTTATCACGGGAAATTGAAGCTAAAGATTTCGAGTACCTATACTCGTATATTCGCAAGACGGTTTGGCTAAACGTTGTACCTAAAACTGACTTGGCACCGTGGCACTACTAACAATGTCATCGTGTTTTCTTTTTTGTCATCAAAATTGTACTAATTAATAGGGAAAAATATTATTTACAATCATTACAGCTCCATAAAAAAGATCACCGAAATACTTTACTATAACCTAAGTGTTACATAGCGTTACACTACGTGTAGGTACTGTAATATAATATCCTTTCAATCCATGATAGATTTGTAACAGCGTAGGCATGATGCAGTCGTCAAGCATGCCGAAACCTATAATCTACACAACAAGACAAGAAACAACGAAACATCACATTTTCTCTAGTAGAAACCACGCAAATATTGACATTGCAACGTGCAAACAATATACTGCGCGATAAAAATGTGGAAATGACATAAGCTCCGATTTCGGTTCCTTATCTGACCTTGGATTGTGTAATCCGAAAGATAGAGACAAAGTGACTAGGTACAAACAATTTCAGGAACCAATTGTCTTGACGGTGCTGCGGGGGCTACCGGCAACAATGTGCTATTACACCTCCGCTGATAGCCCGCGGTGGGTGCCCTGCCAATTACACTGTGGGTACAGTCTAGGTACCTACTTAAACAATCTGACCTAAAAGATCAAGGTAGACAATCAATTCCTTATTCGCAATGGAAAAATTAAGCTAACGATGACTTTGCTTATCAAATCACACCCACTCGAGGTTTCAAACACCATTATTAGATATTACCTTATGATGTTTCAGTTTTTGTACTTACTTAAAATTGTTTGTTAGAATGTAGCATTGTTATTTAGCGCGTAACCTATTCAATATTTTGGCAAGGACGGCGGATGCTCGACTAGTGTGGCTCGATTATTTGAAGGCTGAGCTAAAAGCCAAAAAATATTTCTTGAGAATCCAAATATAAAAAGGACATTTCTTATGTATATTATACATGCCTATATCTGTAATTTGTGCAGGGAGGTACATGACTAGCACATTCTTGTCTCTATAATGTTTATAAATACATTTTAACGGTATTATACAGGTTTTTACAGAAACACCTAGATAAGACTGTTTCTACTCGTAATCAAATTCACCATTCAACTCTACTAACTTGACTGGGTATCAAACCCGGGACCTCGTGATAGTAGCATGCAAGCATATACCTATCAGGTACTCCTCGGAAGTCGTAAATTGAATGCAGTCTTATTAAATCTATATTTACTACACTTAGCTTTTCTTAGTCGAATAGCTTAATAGTCACGATTAGTTAGATTAAAGACTAGGTACTCTAGGTAGGTTCTTAATTCTTAAGATCAATTTGTTTGCATAGCTCATAGCTACCTATTTACCGTTTTCTACTTGGTTATGATACATAATTAAGAGCCCCATATAATAATATTCTTATGCGAGAGTATTTAGCCTCAATGGGTTACCTGTATAGGTACACGAGCTAGCTGCGATTCTATTGGTAACGCGGTGAAGTGGCACCTCTCCGACCTAGTTCCTGCCTAGCCCATTTATTATACAAGTGTGTCTGGTAAGTACAGTTTCGCCGAATACTGCGACATAATTTCCACCTTGATACTATCAGGTAATTACTGCTCTGCCACCTATTTGAGACGCGATTATTATCGTGGAGTCACGTAGAGGAATCTGATTAAAATTTCTAAGTAGGTTAAACTGTATACTTATGAGTGTTTTGGGCAGGTGTAATGTGTAGTTTTATAAGAAGCAGTACAAAATAATTCTTGGATCTTGTGTTCAAATTAGCAGAGATGAAAATGTTTAAGTAAATACACGGATACTAGATGAAATATAGTTAGGTACCTATACCTAATTTATAATTTTTCAATATGCATAAACGTAAAATATTTTTTATAGTCATACACAAGTTATTGATACTCGACTAGTTTCGTGTTTGTATTCAGACTGCAAATAAATACAGTGCATAATCTAATCAACCTTATCTAAATGAAGATTACGAAGTACCTAGGCAGGTTGGTATAGGTTTACCCTTTAAAAACACTCAAAAATAGCATTGCAACACAATTTTATATCGAATTAGATAGATAGATTATAGATACCTACTACATACATACTGAATTTATTCTACCTTATCAATGTGAAATATTGGAATAACTCAAAATCACAAAACTGTGAGGTATTGAGAGTAAAACCAAGAGTAGAAACTCCTAAGAGTACAGTGCACTAAGAAACGATTATTTACAAATATATCCTATAAAGGGATTCTGGAAAAGATGAAAGATTATATTTATCTTCTAGCCTACTACTAGAAGAACTAAAACTATTTATTTTACCGCCTACTCACAATAATTAACTGCGAAGAATTAAATCTCGACACGTTTCGAGGCTGACACCGCCTCTCCATCATAGGAATTTGAAAATGTCGTAGTTTAAATACAGCTATTACCTACTAGTAGATAGTGACTATCAATATTTCGATAATGCAGTTACAGATCGCATATTAATTCTCGATAGCTCCACAGCAAATTTCCGCTAAGTTTCTGGAGCCCTGATTGACGATAAACTTCGAAGTCTTCCGACTTCGTCGTACTATGAAGACGGAAGACTTTTCGAAGTTTATCGTCGATTCAAAGCTTGCTGAATCAGGCTGCTGATAAAAATAGTTGCAGGAAAATGAGATTATGTTACCTTCAAGCATACCTAGATTAAAGATTGCTCTTTACGGAATCTATGCTCTAAGACAATGACACGTTCATTGTAACGCATACGCATAACGCATGTATAAAAATGTATACAATTAAGTAATAAAGATCTAATGGAGAAGTATCTATAATCGCTAAAATTCAAATATACCTAATACTAAACAATAAGCATTTGACCTATTTCCTGTTTTGGGATGACGTAATTTGCGTCAGTTGACGTAATTTTTCGTTTATTCCATTACCATGGGACGATGAGTCAGCCAACTACGTAACTTGTGTACTGTCACAGATACTTATGGTTTTCTGTTTTTTTTCCATATTCGTAAGTTGCTTATAAAATCTATTATTACTCGTAGGTAAGCCTATGAAATGCTTTTGCGTAAGTACCTCATCTAACCATGTTTCATTTGAATTGGGTCATGAATTGGATGTATCTCTTACTAAACTCACATCTATAAATAGATAGGTATTAATGTAATGTTCCTACGTGTAGTAAACAACGGTACATACATGGGACAATAGTGATGACTGATGACATAATAACTCTACATATCGATCGACGTGACATGTACGCTAATGAAATAGGTACATAATATGCGTATACGCAATAGTATACGCATATTAGGTACCTAAAGGTATTAATTATAATCTTAATTAAAGGGATAACCTAGCGGTCGTCATTCGTCGTCATATAAGACGATTGTTTTACCACAAAGGTAGCCAGCGTAGGATATACGCGTATAGCATCATTTTGTTCAATCCAATACCTGGGTAGGTAGGTTATGTACCTACTCATCATTCTACAAGCAGATCTACTTGCTTGTTATATATATGGTGGTTCTTATCGCGAACCAGTTAATTTACTAGGCATAGGCCTAAAAGCGAAAGTTCAAAAAAAGACCAACTACAAATGGAGGGAAATCGGGAAAGTGAGTTAGCGTGCGAAAAACATAATGTGAACGAACGGCCTCCGCAAGTTTCTATATAGGAGTTTATAGCCAACAGTTCTACATAAACTTTCCCTGTCGGCTACAACATTTGCTACGCTATTTAAATTGCTCTATCAGGTTGAACATGGAAAGCTTACATTTTAAATCTAGATCTAGTCCTAATTAATAGATATACCTACATACTATATACTAAGCTGGTCTCTTTGTACTATATTATCGAATTTGATATAACTCTGAAACTTTTTGGAAATGATCACAAGGTTAGCTATACTGCAGTGTCCTTAGACATTGGTACATTCACAAAGGACCGTCTTCCTGTGCGGAAGCTTGAACACCAAGGTTCATTAGCTCTGTAATACATAATGTTAAGTGTCTATTTAGTAGTTTGATAGTGGTTTTACAAATTATAGCTTTCTTGACAACCTCATCAAATGATATTAAGAAAGTTTTAACCACTCAATAGAGAATGGAAGTGCTTTAATCAAATTTTATCCGAATGCACGTATATCCGATATTATTTTTATTAGTAGATTTCTACTTCAACCTCGAATCAGAATAGGAACTGGTAAGTCCCACTTATGTACTTAATTTTCTTTGTCCTAATTAATATGTAAAGGCTTGTTTAGTACGAGTATTAATTTTACTAAGTATGTTGAGGACAATGAATCATTATGCTACACTGAATAAAAATAAACTTACGTTTTTTATTACTAAAATTGGGTTCCAACTGATATACAAAAAATTTTAAAATAATTCTTGTAATGATAAATCGTCCGTAACCTACTGGATTGAACTTGATGTTTTATTAATTACAACCAAAGCAAGGACAATAAAATTAGCCAACTACGAAGGTTGGCAAAGGAAAGATTATTTTAAAAATTTCAATGAGATCACATCTACTCATGATATCACGAATTAACTTAGCCAACAATCGTATAACTCAAACAGGCTTTTATTTTGAAATATGATGACCTTTCAACCGCTAGAAAAACAAGAACGCCGAACATTGAAGTTTGTTAAAAAATTTAGTTTGGAAGATTCCCCTCTATTGAATTTACAAATAACTGTTGTTGTATGTAAATAAACACCCTTTATGGCAGTCTTGCGTGACCTGCTACTTAGAGAACATTTTAAATCAATATATGACTCAAGAAATACGTGTGCGCCTTGCATTTTTAAATATATTGAGATATGTTTACTGTAGGACATACGCGTATGAATATATACAGATAAATAATATAAGATTGTCATAAAATTTTCCATTCCGATCGAAAACGTTTTCGAATGATTCTTAGTCAGTTCCCTGGTAGGCAGTTAGGAGGCGTTTAGAAAAGCGGTTTCTTATTGCTAATAAGATTTTTTGGCCAAATTTTCCCATCGTTTGTCAAATCGAATGACTCTGCGAAGGTAGGTATAGGCAATAGCAGTAACGTAGCACTGTAGGACTAGACCATCTGAATAACTATAGTTACCTACTTAGAACTAAGAACTAGTAGGTAATATAATATGCTCGGTATAATTATAGTCCTCCTGCCATCACTATAGGTAACCTGCCTTATGTAATAAAGTCCTACATACCTTAGACTTTTAAATAGGGTATGTGTGCTATTTGTGAGACGTGGACGTGTCGGGGACACGAAGTATTTATCTATTATAAACCCTGATGAATTTCAGTGAATTATAACGAAACTACTTATAGTCAGACATTTTACAACTTTCAGGTACCTACTTGTGAAAATCCGTGTGAAAACAAAATGATTACAGTAACTTCATGCGTACATACCTACCTACATAGCTAAGTGACGTTATGGCTTAGTTATAGAGCGTCATAATCAGGACGGATAAGCCGGGAGTAGCTACCGAGACCGTATCCTTACTGAAAATTCAACCATTGTAACCTGACGAGCGTGTGGTACTCGAGATAACGTTTATCACCAGTTCACCAACAACTTTTAATATATTACGAGTAATCGCTCATTATAGCGAGGCTATTGTTAGATATATTCAAAACAAGGTTGTCAGCATTTACAATACAACGAACGTCACGAACTTATCTCCAAGCGTATTATTGGTTATTGGAAAGGTTTTCACGGTGCGTAGAGAGAGAGAAACGGCTAATTCTTTGTTTTTGGTCAGAATAACCTTACCTATGCCTATCTCTCAGTAGAGTTTTGGTATACAGTTTTCGAGAAGACATTAGGCTTGTATACTATTTCGTACTCATCAGGTAATCAAGAAAAAACAGCACTTCCATAGAAATTTTTTATCGCGGTTATCGACAAAATGTATAAAACAGCAAGTGGTTCCTTAGCATGTGTATAGTGACCCCCTTTCGGATTAGTACATCGCTAAGTAGGTATTCATTTAGACGAACTAAAAAAAGACAAAGAGTCTAATTCTCGGTACTTATGTTTTAGATGCATCTTCTATTCAGAGAGCATCCCTACTTTGTTGATAAAAAAAAAATAGAAATCCTTTCTTATATAAGTAAATACCTAGAAACCTATACTGAGAAAAACCAATAGCCTTAACCTAGAACATATGAAATAAAACTTAAATCCGAAAGTCCGTAAAGATAAACGCGTCGTTCTGGCTGGCTTGAGTTCGCCATAAAAATAAATAAGGGAGTGTCATCCCTACGCAGGCAAGCGGGCGCAATACGCGGGGCGTTTCACCCCTGCCTTTGTTTTCCTACTCAAAAAATACCTATGGGATAAACGCTAAATGCCAGATGAGTTGGTTTCTGCTTATTCATTTTCATTCAGCATTCAACGTTACGTTGTCTGTTTATTATAATGATAAAATTTAATATCACTCCGGTTTGTTTATTTTCTTATATTGTACATTTTCAATATAAATACATGCACTAAAACGATTCCTCGGAGAATTAATATGCTCAGCGAACGTAGGTACATAAAAATAGAAGTTAAATAATTGCAAATAAACTCACATTAATATTCAGGATACGTTAGGAAAATGAGATCACATAGACCGTGCGAGGAAATGGAACGCTTTTCGTCGCGGCGCGCGTCTTTCGCAGTCGCACACAGACTGGCGCGAAAATGTACTTACCACCGCGAAACGCACACCAAAATGTTGACAAGCAATGATTGTGCGCGGCAAATCTCTAGGCAGAATAGCCATGGTTACCTACGCTCTACGCATGCTCCTCTAGAGCTCCATGATCCCGAATGCACGTTCCTTGTTCCAGACATATCACTGATACTATGCATGCACTGTGCCTTCGTACAAATTCCAGTAGAGATATAAAACGTAATATTTGATGATTCAAATAGGCCAATCGTGAATGGCCCACATTTATTTTTGACGATTTGTAGGCGTTCTATTTTAATGCATGATGCGTATGTTAGAATGATGGATTTGTGTGAAGATTTGTTTTAATATTATGTAGATAACTAGGTAGGCAATCATACAGAGTAACTATACCTTCCAAATACTCAACTAATTAATTATAAAAACTGGAATGCTTTCAGTGCGGTCGCTTTTAGCTGGGGTTGGCAAAGGCATTATATTCTACAATGAAACAAAATAACGAAAAGCACTAAATTAATTATTATTGTTTCAATTTGTACGCACTTGTTAGAGAACTAAGCTTTTAAATACACACTTAAAATTTGACATAATTCTCATATTATGAACTGAGGCGTAATTTCACTAGGTTTGGTGACACTACAAAAATATACAATAGTTAAAAAAACTGCTCTACAGAAACACGAGTTATTAAATATATTTTTGTGAGAAAAATTTATAAAATTTTTGACGTTTTAGCCATTGAAAGTATTTCTAAAATATCACGTCGCGTTTCTGTACATTATTATTTTAACTATATATTTTTTGTAACGTAATTCGATACATAAAGTTCTTATACATAAAGCTCTATGAGCGTTTCAGCAGACGCTAACCTTAAGATTTTCTATTCGATGTGGGATACATGCAAGTTCATGCCCCAACGTTATTTAATTTTACTATATTGTAAGTAACTTTATGTATTTCCATATCTTAATTAGATGTAATTGGTAACTACTTAATGTTTTTTTTTTTATTTAGTTTAGTTAGTGTTTTAACAAATGTTCTTTAAGTTTTTGTCACAATAAATATCTTTTTGGCTTCATCATCATCATCATCCACAGTCTTCCTTATGCCACTGCTGGGTAGAGGCCTTTCTCATATGATGCAATCTTCCTCGGTCCTGTGCCAATCGTGTCCAGGCTGGACCCGCGACAGGTCTTATGTCGTTGACCCATGATGGCTTAATGATGGTATTTTATGTCAAAAAATAAATGAGATGCTACAAATAGCATCACTATTGAAACAACACTTTTATCTTTTCTAAACACTTTTATCTTGATTGCAATTGTTCTAAAAATATAGTGTTTCGTTAACGTTATGTTGTTATGAAACCCGATAAAGCTTGCATCTACATTAGTTTCTAGTTCGCAAGAACCAGTTCATCTATTGTTGGGGCATGTAACTTTTTTCCCGACTGCACAAAAGAAGGGTAAAATTTTAGAGTTTGTGCTGTAAGTATGTGACCGTTGTGATCTCTCTCTTTCTCTCTACAGCATACTCAAAGAAGACCGATTTTAAAGTGCAAATTGTTCTTAGATTCTTTTTTATCTGCAGATAGAAGCTAAAAACTTGCACACCACAGTTTCACTTGTTAAGATACAGTGGTCTAAAGTTTTTGGAGTCGGGTTCGTTTGAATTCGCTTCTAAACACTTGTTCACAATATACATACCTAAGTCATAACAACAAATTAAAAAAAATACATTACAAAAATAAAGCAGTTGTCCGATTTAAACACAAGTATATTTAAACACAAATAAAGCATATTTAAACACAAATAAGTACTGTAAAGAGTTTACACAGAAACAATATTTGAGTAAACACTAAACAGTAACTGGTTAGCAATTATAGTTGAATAAATTCGGACAGCCTACATAACGTACAACAACTTACAGCCATTTGATTTAGTTATAAAAATAAATAACAACATTGTACATTTTATGTACACAACCATTTCTAAGTACAGTTACCGACAAACAACCTGGATCTTATCTGAGCAGTCAGTCACTGATTCTTATGTCTATTTGGCGCGGGGTAGAGTACGGAACGGGGATTTCGCCGAGACGCGATCGGGCATTCGCAGAAATATCCCCACTACGTCGCTTTTGGTTCAAGAAGATTGCCGGGTACTATAATCAAACTACCCCTCCGGTAATTTAAATGAACATTTAAAGTCTCGTGAGTTTGAGACATAATTATGAATAGTCGGATCGGCGAAAAACGGTGAATAATTACCTAAAAGGTATTCACAATACCTAAAATTACAGTTCTATAAATACAATAGTCTAAAATTTTTAGCGTACAAAGACGCGATATTTATAGTACTGTCCAATTAGGTTAGGTATTATATAAGTGAGACTTTTAGAGTATATGAGAGGGGTACAGGGGGGCTATCGGCTATATGTATTGCTTTCAGTATTACTATAGTCTTGAAAGCAATACTGGAGTTTCGTATCTGCTACGAAAGCAAGACCCTAGTATTGCTTTCAGCAAAGCGATGACAAATTTTCAAAACAATAAGTGAACAAAAGAATTCAATGACTCCATATTTTTGACAGATATTGGCATCGGCTAGCGCGATGTTAGTACTACTGCTTTGAGTCTAGACATCTCCATCGTCATAGCTTTGAAAGCAATACAAATAGCCGATAGCCCCCCCCCCCCCCCCCCCCCTCTCCCCCCAGGACTAGAAGCTGTTCATTAGATGACCAACTACTAGTTTATATACATACATATAGGCCGTGGTTTTCGACAGTAAAGTACCCAAATATTTATATTAAGAGTAAGTTCTGTATGACAGGTCACAATCAACGCAGAGCCTGCACCGTTGAACCTAGAGACATGAAATTAGGAGGGTGAAGTAATCACAAAAAATAACCAGGCGATCAGGTCTGTTATTTGAATTCTCTCAGATTTACAATTGCCAAAATAGCTGTTTTGACATAGAATAGATCAGAGTTAATATGAAATATTATCTTTTGCTTAAAACTAACTGCGGCCTATTCTATGTCGATGCGACCATTTTGGCACAATGCAATTATATTCTGAGACAATTCAAATAACAGACTTGACCACCTGTTCGACAAAGTGGTGGTCGTTATCATTTAAAAATCACTCTACTGTCAAAAACCAGGGCGGGCTGGTGGGTGACCTGTACTGAGTCAAAGACTTTTTATTAGTAAGGAAGTCAGCAGTGAGTCAAATGACATAACAATAAAACGCAAAAAAAAACATAGAAATAAATTATATAAATACGGTACAGATAATTACTATCACACCACAACTAACCACGCGTGTAGACATGCTATAAATGTATAGCTATGCTATGTTTGTACGATAGGTGTATAGAAATACTGGCAAAATAAAAAAACATAATCATACCTAAAGCTGTGATTAATTGACAGTTCCATCTACTTTCAACAGTGAAAGTAAACAATCTGATATATTCAGTAGGAAGATAGATAGAAGAAACAATATGCTTATTAAGGTGGAACATGCTTGTCTAGAAGAAATCCTAGCATTTTTGTATAGTATAGTAATTGAATTATTTGATTGTTAATTTTAACAACCGTCAACGATCTCGTATAATGAGTGTAAACTTCTCATACTTGAAGTAAATCTAATCAGCACAGAATAAATCACATTATTTAATTTTAGTCAATTCTACTGTAATGCTATGCTTATAAATAGTTAATAGTGTCATACAAAATTGATTTACATCTCATTGTTTACTCGAACAATTAGCTATGGCAGTACACCCAATGTACTATGAAGATATAAGCGGCATTAGATCTCCTAACTTGGGCAAGACAACGTCTGGTAGTGGAGGTTTCTTCTCGTTTCGTAGTTTCTCTAAATCCTTGGGAGAGGTGACGCCGGATAGAACTAGTAGAGTTTGGAACCCACAACGTACGCCTAGTTCTATGTCAGTGTTGCATCTGAAATAAAAATATTTATTTTAAATAAAAAATTATGTAATAGTAAGGGACAACATCCACACAAAGGTCTTCAGGTCCCAAACTAGGCAAAGCCTGTGCTATGGTAACCTACCACCTATATGGTATGGTACCTGGGTGGTGTGGCCTTCTTGAGATTGTACAACATATTCAAGTATATTAAATGTTAACAGTGAAGTTTTGTGTTTTATCTACAAACAATCCCGCAAACCCGCGTCAAATCTTCCCGCTAGGACTTCATCCTAACAGTATGAACCAGACCAATACCTGCTTGTACTACTACTATGTGGGTACGTTTTACTTTTTTTGAACCGGTTTCGCTAAAATTAATATGTAACGAACTTGGAAGTACCTTATCAATGAGAAATATATTTACATATGCAAATTCGTGTAAGTCTGTTGCCACACACACCCAATCCGAGAAGATGAATATAAAAATAATTGCGGTCATTCTCCAATTTTAAAATATTTTCAAAATAATACACTTTATGACTATAAAACAAAAACAGTTATAAAAAAACTACAATATTCATACCTGTCACCAATCATCAGAGTCCTCTCTGGATTCAGTCCACAAGACTCCAAATACTTTCTCACATAAGCGTGAGGCTTTCCCAACACTAGTGCTTTTCTATCGGCGCAAGTTTCGACAGCCCTCACTAAAGTACCAGTCCCCGGAACAACAATAGAACCTCCTTTCGGAAACCTTTCATCAGTATTCGTGGCAATGAACAAGCACTCTTCTGAAGCAAGATAACAAGCAGCTTTCATGAACTTCGGGTAGCTGACATGCTCGTCGAAACCAACCACTACCGCACCTACTTCCGGATCTAACTCTGAGGGTTGTAGGTTCTTGAAGTCTGGTTTCACAAGGTCAGGCTGAAGAAAAAATATAGAAATGACTTTTCGAATTTTTTAAAGAGTTGCGTTACAGGAGAATGTTACGTATATAGCTGGACGGAAATTGTAACAATGTTTTACATTTTTATATTTTGCGGACTGCAAACTACGAGTATTTCAAACCATCAAAGCTTCGACGATAAAGAAGCAACGCGCTTAACGAAGAAAAAAGTCTTGGTTTTAAAACATCTCGCAATGGACACGGATTGCCAGCGTAGAAGAACTGTTTGGTTTGACTCTCTCTTGTTTTGACTCTCTCTTAACTTGACGCAATAGTAGAAAAGAAGAAGCTATGGAGCATTGATAATGTTTTACTGGTCAAAAGTGTATTGCAATTTGGGAAATGTTAATTGTAATCGTATTGATTTTGTCAGTATTCTAAGGTAGTATTCCGACAAGGGTTGCAACGTTTTATCTTTGGATACTGATATAATATTGGCTGGTTTGACAATGGCGTCTCCGTGATTTTCTGTACTCGTAGTATATATAGCATTATATGAAACAGACGCGCTAGCGGCGGCAGCGCTTGCCTCGCCGAAACGTTTTGATATGTAGTTACTAATAGGCAAGCCGAGCTTGATATTGAAGTGTCGGTACTTTCAATATCAAGCTCGGCTTGCCTAATAGTAACTTTGATAAATTTTAATTAGGACTAATCGGAAATTTACCCATACAAATAATAATAATAATAGGTTCAGAATTCAAGAGAAATCAGATAACAAACATTAAAAAAGTACAGTTCAAGTTGATAAAAATTGAGCACTGAGTATAATAGTTGTCATACAAAATCTGCAATTACATACTAACATTACTTAAATTTATCCATTTGTATGTAATGTTTAAGCATTGACCTCACCAACATGAGCATGATTTTATAGCCATACAAAAATTATTCCACATGGTGATAAGGGATCGTGATGTAATTATTCATGTAACACACAGTCTTTGAACTTGAAACAATCATGATGTGATACAGTGATTTATAAAACTCAATGATAACAAAATTAAGTATTGCCAATCATTTCATTTTATTATGCAACACTATTCTATTGCGAGTACAATTAAAAAAAAAAATGACATTGAATTAACTGTCAGTAACTAATTTTCAAAATATTAAAGCAAGTTTAAAAATACTCAAAACTAAAGAAAATTATATTTATATAGTTAAACGGTATAGGTAGGTACATAAAACCCTATCTATACCTAAGCTTATTTACAGCTATAACACCATTAGTAATGGCAGCTTCATGCACAAGTTGAATACCAGTTGTAAAACAGATTGAAGCATAACAAATAAAAAAACAAATTCATACTTATTCACGTACAAAACATTTACAACTTGGAAAAAAATGCTATTTATACAATAAGAAATAGCATATACTAAAAATACAATTTTCTAACTCACCCCTACACCAGTATGCCTGACACCAACTGCTTTTAGTTCCTCAGCAATACCACTGGAGCCAATTAAGTAAACTTTCTTCGTGAAACCAATGCCTTTGAGGTAATGAGCTGCTAAGTAGGCTGTAGATAGGATTTCATCCTGAAAATTATAGACTGAATGTATGCAAGAAGATAACTTTAAAATAATCGAAAATATTGATATTAATTTATGTTTTTGTATTGATATTAACAATAATTGACTATTGTTCTTAGTATTAAATATTATTTACCACAAATAAAGGCAACAATTAATAGACATTACAATGATTTTAGGGTGATAGTTTGCACCAATTCTTCATCATATGGAATAATGCAAATCAGTATGTCCACACTACTTCCAAAGACGAGCTGATAGAGTTGGCCAGACTCATATAGAGGTAGACTCTAGAAACATAATGTAGGGGTTACTTTGGAGTCTTTAAGAATGAGACCCACACAAAAATGCTTTGTATTATCCAAGAAATATATTTTTGCTAATTTGTGTTTGAGGTTTAATTTTTACCTGACTAGCAATGTAGCCCATTTCCTGTGCTTTGCTTGCAAAATCACTACGTATTTTTGTTGAATTGTTTGTCACATAAAATATTTTCTTTCCTATTTTTCGAAAATAGTTCATGGTATCTGCAGAGCCCGAAATAGCATTATTGTCAATCCACAGGACTCCTGAAAAATTAGATATTAATTAATTAAAATAAAGTATAATAAGACATATATATAAAATAATTACTAAGTAAGGTTTGTGCAATCAATGAAAAGAATGACATCTAAGATCTAAATATTACAAAAACAAGTTGTATAACTACTAAATACTGCTTATAAGGACTATTATACTATCTAACAAACTGAATTAGAAAGTTTTTAAAAGGAATACTTTTATGCTGTTGAAGTGTTTAGCCAGTTATAACTTCCTTTTCTATATTTTATTGGTTTTTCTGAGATCAACTAGAGGAACATATTAACCTTAAGGCATGTCTATCTATGTTACGCACAAAACATTATAATTAAAAAACTTAGGTTGGCTTTAGTATCCTGCAGCACAATTGTCTGGGTGATTTTGGTTTTTGATCAATAGGCATTGATGCTCTTAATCATAACTTAGCTTACTAGCTAGTGGTAGGGAAATGCATCTGTTTGAAATATCTTGATTTTAATTTTTGAGGTTCTATATGAAGCAAAATAATATTTTTTAACAATAACACAACAAGTTTTGTTGGAAAGAGATAGCAAATGAAATAAGTGACGTCGCTTAACTGATGCCATAACCTTGTACAAAATTCTTAATAGTCTTATTAATGCATCTGAAACTCTGCAATTAATTAAATTTGCCACTCCACAACCTGGTTTCCAACCTCAGAAATATATTTTTTTCTATGTTAAGAGATATCGAAGTGTCATGGGAGATATAGTCCACTTGCTCGAATGCTAAGACTTGCAAACCAGTTCTGGTCTGATCATGGTATAAACTATTTTGATGGTTCTCTTCCTACTATTTACAAAAGAGAAGCTAACAAAGCATGTGTTTGTTACAAGTAGAATTTAATTATTCACTTGTGTGTTGTAAGTAAAACTCAATTTAAAGATTTTTTCAGATTTATGTATTGCATAATAATAATACTGTGTTTACTCATCATTGGGCTGTTGCATAGGTCCTCAAATTTTGTCATGCAAATACCAAATTGTTAATGTATTATCCTGTTGGTGATGCAAATAAAAAAAATACTGTAATGGATAAATTCTGCGAGCTCCGTAGCGGAGTGAAGGCCAAGTGTGACGAAAGACACTCAAGGGCGACTGCTAGAGCTTCTGGTAGGAGGCCACCCAGAGCCAGACTTCAGTCGGTTAGGTTTAATGTCATGTTTGAATCAAATTTTGGTTATTATTTGGTACTTTTTACATACTCAACCACAAAATAATAAATATCGATTTTCTTGAAAACTATGTTTCCACAATATTTCCCTTTAGTGAGGACATCTCCTTCCTCTACATCACCCCTGACCCTCCCCCTCCCCTCTGCTCCAGGATAGTAAAGCATTACCAAACACAACCACTTATATTCAACAAAAACTCACCATCACAGTCTGTTAGTACAGTGTCAAAGGAGTTCAAGAACTCTTGGACCTGTTCCTTTGTAGCTTCTTGAAGGTTAGTTACTGATGACTTAAACATTTTATTTATATAAAAGCACTCAGAGTTCTTTAACACTACACCATTACAGAATAATTTTGAACTAGAAAGCAAATGATTGTATGAAAGTATCCGAGAAACTAGTTTAACCATTCCCATACAAAAACCACAGGATAACTTGGTCTAAATGATAAAGGTGCAGGGGTAACTTTCAGATAAGAAGCCAACTGATTTTCTCTGAGTATTCTGTAACCTTAACTAAGAGCTTCCAGCAAGCAACGACGAGTGATCAGAATCATTGAAGAAGAGATGGTCCTGAGGAGGGCGAAGGGCTAGGTCAAATATGACATTAAGAAAATTGACATTGACAAATGGAGATTTTTTTCTTCTTCCTTCTTGCAAAGGGCTTGAGCATTTGCCATCTTCAAGTAAGTCTTAAGTAATTTTGATAGTATGGCCAATGTTTTTGAAAGTTTATGACGATCATTATAAATGTTTATGAAACGTATATATCGCGAAAAAAATAGTAAAAGAGTCAATGATTGTGATTTAACTGATCAAATAAACAAGTTTTTTTTAATCTTTATTAATTTAAAGGGGTTTTGTCACACAGTGACTATGTCACTCCCGTTAAAACAAAACAATACATAGTTACCTATACAGTTGATGTGATACAACATGTATAGATTCTTAATAGTTCCTTGGCCTCTGCAGACAAAGGGCAAGCCAAAATGCAGTTACATAAACCTACCTTATTGCTAGTCAGTCACTTCGCTAGCTTAAAGAGTCAATGTGTGTTAGCGCCTCGGCTATTGCGATCAATTAACAAATTGATATTTCGACACATTTAATATTTAGTTTAAAGCGAGTATCCGTTTGTGGATCAAACAGACCTACACCACATCCATTATTATCCTTTGACCTTTTTGTCAATTTTTGAATTCAATCTGTGTAAATTTTGAAATATCTTTCATAAATTCTATTCAAGTATTCGTTACATACTTAGATTGCGTAAGTCTACAGAAATATAATGTTTTTTTGCAGTATTAACTCCTTCAACACTAACTTTTATCACTTTAGACATAAACAGGTATGCAATATATTAGGTCCTTACATATGAAATTGGCGTTTTGTCGTACTGGCCACTTTGATCTCAAATATCTCTTTTTTGGTTAGGGATTCCAATTTCAAATTTATACAACTATTTATTCATACATTTGTATTTCGAAAACCGTAATTCATTTGTTTTGTCCTCGTTTGGTTTTTTCTTTGCGTCACGCAGTTTACAAAATGGAAAACTTGAAATATCGCTTTATTTACGAGTACGAGTTCCACCGTGGCACCAGTGCTGCAGAAACGGCTCGAAGGATTAATGATGTGTATGGCGGCGGTGTCGCAAAAGAAAACACAGTGCGTTTTTGGTTCCAACGTTTTCGTTCTGGAAATTTCGACCTGCAGAACAAGCCCCGTGGACGGCCGGAGACTAAAGTTGCTAATGAAGAATTGAAAGCTATTGTGGAAGCAGATCCATCGCCAACCACGTCCGAGTTAGCTGCAGGCTGCGGTGTTAGCGATAAAACTGTTTTAATCCACTTGAAGCAAATTGGAAAGGTGAAAAAGCTTGAAAGGTGGGTACCTCATGAATTGAGTACAACAAACCGGCAAACGCGCGTCAACTGCTGCGTTACATTACTCAACCGGCACAATAATGAAGGGATTTTAAATCGGATCATTACCTGTGATGAAAAGTGGATCCTGTACGATAGTCGGAAACGCTCATCAGAATGGCTGAATCCTGGCGAACCAGCCAAACCCTGCCCCAAGCGAAATTTGACTCAAAAAAAGTTACTTGTGAGCGTTTGGTGGACTAGTGCCGGTGTCGTTCACTACAGCTTTCTTAAATCTGGCCAGACGATTACAGCAGATATCTATTCCCAGCAACTGCAAATCATGATGGAAAAGCTAGCTGCTAAACAACCGAGGTCGGTCAATCGCTCTAGGCCACTGCTGCTTCAGGACAACGCTAGACCACACACTGCACAACAGACGGCTGCCAAATTAGAGGAGCTTCAATTGGAATGTCTAAGACATCCACCGTACTCCCCGGACCTGGCTCCAACAGAGTACCATTTTTTTCGAAATTTGGATAACTTCTTGCAAGGGAAAAAATTCAACTCCGATGGGGCAGTCCAAAGCGCCTTCAAAGATTTCATTGGTTCTCGTCGAGTTTCCGTTCGGGTTTGGATTCCCATGTAATTGGGAAATATATCTATAGACTATAGATGTATGCCTTTACTAGTTACTAAAACTTTAAGTTTCTAGCTTCTCCTACAAAGAAGTTGCAGGGGGGTCGAAAATTGCTCGAACCGCTTCTTGAAAAGGATGGTACGGCCGTGCCTTTGTTTTGCTCGACTTGGCGGGCCGAAGACGTACTTGAAGATGGCAAATGCACAAGCCGTGTAAAGACACAACCCACGTAATAGGAAAGAAGAAAAAAAAGAAGATAGACAAACACTGGTTCTCAGTTTGCTATGCTTTATCGAGCTTTATTCAGATTTGTAATTTCTGGTAATAAACGATTCAAACGATATTGAGTAGAACATTAAATTAAATAAACGTTTGAGGAAAAAAGACAACCATCAATAGGAAGCAGTGAGGATATTTTAACACAATTATGGATCTCGAAAGTATTATAGAAACTCGTGAAGGAAATATCCAAATTGTGCGTTACAACAAGCCCTCCCGAAAAAATGCAATTGATGCACAAATGTATTATAAAGTGAAGACCATTCTGAACAAAGCTGCTGTAGCTGATGATATTGCTGTTACTGTGCTTACTGGCACTGGTGATTTCTATAGCAGCGGCAACGATTTCAGAGCTGCTGCAGAGGCTGCAGAACAGAACAACTTAGATGTTCTCAAAGATTTTATTGATGCCTTCATAACATACCCTAAACTTTTGGTTGCAATTGTAAATGGACCAGCAATAGGTATTGCGGCTACTACATTGGCTCTCTGTGATCTAGTGTTTGCCTCAGAAAGTGTAAGTTTGAGATTGAATTTTTCAAGGAGATTGTACTACTGAGGATGTTGATTATTGGCTGTATTTTATTCTGATAACTTTGTTTTGTTTTTTTCTAGTCTTATTTCTACACACCATTTTCCAAACTTGGACTTGTTGCAGAAGGATGTTCTACATTTACATTCCCTAGGTTAATTGGGGAAAGGAAGGTGAGGATTCTTGTTAATTTTGTATAAAACATAATCTAGTTAGTATCTTACAGTCCAAAGTTCATTTGAAGTAGGTTCATACATATGTTACTATATCAGTAACCTTTATTCAACTTATGCACGTTGGCAGCTACAACAACTGTCATTATAATAAAACCTTGAATCATATGTGTAAATAAAAAGAATAATAAAAAACTTCAATTAGGTAGGCAATTCTTTCAGTTATTTTGATTTATACTTTGGTTCTCTAGTAGTTTGCTATTTGAGATTTTGATAAAAAAATTATTACATATTGACTAATTAGAAACTATATCATTGCAACTAAATAGAATTTTCCTAATTAGTCCAAGCATCTCTAAAAAATCCAGGAACATGAATAATAGAAAATGTAAACCTGGCATATTTTTAGGACAATTTATCTTTTTATATATTTTTTTCCTAGGCAGCAGATATGTTGCTGTACAATTATAAGATGTCTGCCAAAGAAGCACTGGATTGGGGCTTTGTGAACCACCTTTACAAACCTTGTGAACTGCAGAGCAAAGTTTGGAAAAAAATAAATGAAATATCCAACATACCTCAAATGTCAGTATCTCTGACCAAAAAAATCCTCCGAGGGTCATTGGAAGATCAACTGCTAGAAACAAATGCTAAAGAAATTGCAGCATTACAGCAGATTTGGAAGGCAGGGGTTGCTGCTGAGACAAGCAAATTATAGTATGTTTTAACGACATCTGGTGAAAATTTAGACTGCAGAAGGGTGTGTAACTATTCGTAATATTTATGTATGTGCAAAGTGAAAATTGTACAATATTTTTTATTGTATTAAATGTTTGTAAATCATACTATTACAACCTTCTCTTTTGTTAACACCCCATTACCTGATTCAGGTAGACTTACTCTTTTTTGATTCAGGCTCTTTATGTTCTGAACGTTTACAAGTAGTGTTTAAATTCTAATGTCGCTAAAAGCAATCTATTTTAGGAATATTTTATATGTGAAGAAGAAATTAAGAAACAACAATTTTTCTTTACATATCTGGAATTTAATTTGTAAAATTTAAATCTGATTTGCCAATGGGAGTCTTTCTGAAGGAGGCAGAATAATAAAGACAATCCTTTTATATTCAGCTGCAGTAGAAACACTCGACAAAAGCTTTAACCAACATGCCTTCAATCAAAGTCTTTGAAAATTTTGAAGGCTAATTTATTTGCAATTTCGTGTTAAGCCTTCTAGATTTCAGGTGTAGAAGCCTCCCTGATTTGCTGAAGTTTATTCAATGCAATAATTAATTTGTTGCTGGGTATTTTCATGACGATAAAAACTAATGGCTAATATAAAAAAAAATATCAAAAGACACGAAACAGGTTCTATAACAGATCTATTCCGTCCAAACAAACCCAAGGGGTTGAGATCTAGAGATCTGAGCAGCACTCGATTATATTTGTTAAAACAAGAGATCGATACCAACACTCACCTCATTCCATTGAGTAAGTCTTTTTAATGCACTTTGGTAATACCTAAAATTGATTATTTAAAGAAACTAGTAACTTCCCACTGCTGAAGGCGCTGATAGAACTTATTCGGTGATTTAGATAAAAATTTTCACCTTTTCAAACAATATTTTTTATATTCGGTCTGCTCGTCTCGAAGGAATCAGGTAACAAACATATAAAATACAGTCAAATTGAGTATCTCCTATTTTTGGACGTCTGTAGAAAATGCACGATTACCTACCGGTAAGAGTTGTACCTCCTTACTAAGTAGATAGCTTATCTCAAGAGATGGAGGAGCAGGATGCGATGACGTAAGAGCCTTTAGCCCCTTTAATATGGGACCGGCTCAAAAAGCAAACAGAATTCTCCATGTATTTTGTCGGCTGACGATATTTGACCGTGCGAGCGAAGCGTCTTTGCTTTGAGCTTGAAAAAAAATCTATCGTCAGTCAGTTAGGATGTCTGTATGTCACCTAAAATTTCGTACTCGCGTAGGTCGTAGGTTCCAAACAATCTTAACGAAACTTAGTGTATAGGATATACGAATTTTTACAAGTTTAAAACGGCGTGGATATTGCTTGGAGAGCAAGGTAATTCTGCCAAAAATAGAAGAAGTTTTAGTCGCGAGGTCGACTATGTCTCGCAGTCTTGGTTTATCAATAGTTGTTTAAAATGATGAGCATTATAGCGTCTCGTTTTGGCTTTTGGCAAATTCTTAGTTTAAAATGTATTGTGAGATTCTTTATACATCCGCTAGAGACGCTGCTTGAGTTTCGCTATAGATACTCGGTACCTAGTTTTAGTTACTGTGTGAAATACTTGCTAAGTCTCCTCAACTCACGCTATGACACTGATGTTTGTAGGTGAACTGTACGAGCAGTTAGGAACAAGCCCCACGGTCGGCTTGTCCAGTAGCAGAGCTGAGGAGTTGCTTCATTACTACGGACACAATGCTCTGACGCCACCTACACAGTACGGATGGCCTGTAGTTTTGTTCAAATCGCTTTGCGCCGGTACGTTAAAAAATAAATACCTATGGGTAAGCAGTAATTTTTTTTTAGGGATAAGACCTTTTTTGGTTTTTTGATGTTGTATTTTTGTGATTACGATAGAGATTTTACTAAAGAATATAACCTGATAATCCTGATTAAAAAAGGGACAACCAATACCAATTCACACAAAATGTTGACAGTTAAATTACTAATATAATTTCCAAAGTACAGCGAACCGATTTTGATCAAAATATATGGAATCATATGGGAACCATACCTGCCCTTTCAAACATAACAATATATTTCCAAATAGGTCATTTAAAAAATCTGGTAACGAATATAAAAATTACAATCAAATTGAGAAACTGTTTCTTTTTTGAGGTCGATTGTGAAAATGGAGAAGTGTTATTTACCTAGAGCAACTGTGTTCCATATCTTATTCCTCTCATACCCTTGACGCACAAACGACGAGGTCATTTTTTTACCGTGATACCATTAGGTAGGTATAAAGACGAAGACGGGAGACGTGACTGTCTGTCTGTGGAATCGTAGCTCCCGAACGGATGAACCAATTTTTATTTTTATTTTGTTTGAGGTGAAGTCGGGAATGTTCTTAGCTAAGAAGGTATATCAGAATCTCTGTTTGATGAAAATACCGCAAAATAGAAAATAGTCGGAGGTTTCGAAATTTACAATTTTACTTGTACTAGCTGTAACTTACTTACGATTGGTAATGGAATAGGTCGACCCTATTTTTTCAGTTGTGATTTGCCGAATGCATATAATAATTTGCAGGTTTCTCCTTTCTGATATGGCTGGGTGCACTTCTGTGTTTCCTAGCGTACATGATAGAGGCGTCTACGAAGTTGGATCCGTCGTTGGACAACCTCTATCTGGGTTGCGTGCTCATCGTGGTCGATCTGACATGTGGTTTATTCAGCTTTTATCAAAACTATAAAAGTTCTAAGGTGAGTTATACAAAACCTACCTACTAATTATATATATCTGTCGACAAACACCTAACGGTGTGTTCTGGCAGCCTTCCTCTGGCAGAGCCAGTGTATTCCAGGTTAGGCATGCTCCATCTAGGGCTACAGTATCGCTGACTTCCGTGCTCGTGCGAACTTGTGGTCAAATTCCTAGCTTTGAAGGATAAAAATTGACGGCTGACGAAGAAACTCGACCTACCTTCTTGGTTTTTGTGTTCCAGATAATGAAGACATTTAACAGTATGATTCCTAACTACACAGCTTGCCTGCGAGACGGGGAATTAAACGAGCAACCTGTTAGGAACTTAGTGAAAGGAGACATTGTCAGAGTGACTGCGGGAGATGTCATACCAGCGGATATACGCATTATTGATTCTAAAGGGTTTAAGGTACCTACCTACCGTTAATTTACCTACATCTAATGATCCTAACTGTTGTATTTTGCTACTGTTACAAAAGGCAGGACTTTCCGCTACGATTATGCGTCTACTCCCAAGGAATAGGAGTTGAGGCTTTGTATAATGGTAGCGGAAGTACCTACTTTATCACGGGAGCAGAGCAGAACCCTAGTTTGATAAAGCGAGCCTCTTGTATACAAAAAACTAGGTCGGGTGGACTGATTGATATTAAATATGGATTTTTTTCTTAAGTAGGTACCTACCTGTTATGGGTTTAGGAACGGGTGTAATTTAGACGGTCACCAAATATTATTTTTGGTTCCTAAAATGGCTTAACGGTTAACAAATTATGACACTCCGAATTTCGGCAACAAGGTCCGCAGTAGGTTCAGCTGCCAGATTCACAATGAGTTTCCGATCGGATTCTAAAACTTTGCAACACGAATTAAGCGAAGCTTGTTACGTAATCTAAAATATTAAATGGTGATTATTATTTTAGTTTAGACCTAGAATAGATTTTTAAAGTAATAATTTAGGATCTTCTAATAAGTTTTGCGTAATTCGTGTTGCAAAGTTTTTGAATCCGATCGGAAACTCATTGTGAATATGGGTGCTGGTATTTTTATTATGACAATCCTAATACTTTCGGCAACAAGGTCCATTTAGGAAACGTAATTTGGTGTCCATTTATCAATTTTGGTAACAGCTTAGAATTTTTTGTTAGTAGGTACTTTTTTGTAGTTAATTAAGAGTTTGGTAGTAGTTAGATTTAAAACAATATTTCCTTAAAAGCTTTGGTGGTCTTCAGTCCCAGTAGCAGTTTGGAATCAACGGTGATACCTTCTATGTAGATACCTACCTACTGTTCAGTAGATAGTACTTTTTGTGCTTGCAGGTCGACAATTCGTCATTAACTGGAGAATCTGTAGCTGTACCACGCTCGAATGTTGATGGTGTTCCAAATATTCTAGAATCACCTAATGTGGCTTTCTTCTCCACCTTATGTGTAGAAGGCTGGGCATTGGGTAAGGTAAACTTGTTGTTTATCGTTGCTTGCACATATAAAGCTGTATAAAGCCATTCGGGAGTAGCTTTCATAAGATGATAGCTGTTACCTACTAAAAACGTACCTATAGGTATACCATAGTAGCTACGACCCGCCGCCCGCGTTACGTTTGTTCCCCAGGAAAATATCCTATGGCACTCTTTGCGAAAAATCAAGTCAAGCATCTGAATGTATTGGCGATATTGTTAGTACCGTAGGTACCGTCATATGTGTATCACGGTAGCAAACCCAGTACCCATTCCAATAACTGGAAAACAATAAGGCGACATCAGCAGCAGTTACTTGCATGCGTCTTGCGATCGGCAGAGTGAGTGTTAACTATGAATTTCAGGCGTAGTGTTATGCTGTGGAGACTTGACTGCCCTAGGCCGAGTAGCCGGATTAGCAGCCCGGCTCCAACCCGGCCCTTCGCCGTTAGCTCGAGAGCTGAAGAGATTTGTCTGCTGTATGTCCGTCTGGGCAACCATCCTGGGCTTCTTAATTGCTATATCTTCCCTAGCTCTGGGATATCCGTTCATACAGACAACTATATTTATGATTGGGATTATAGTTGCCAATATTCCTGAAGGTATTC
The DNA here is from genome assembly GCA_947049295.1 of Ligdia adustata. NCBI lineage: Eukaryota > Metazoa > Arthropoda > Insecta > Lepidoptera > Geometridae > Ligdia > Ligdia adustata. The sequence goes on along the minus strand of OX346225.1, from coordinate 7,986,429 downwards.
TGTCACGCTCATTCCATTTGTTTATTTATTCCTGTATATATGCATTAGCAATTACATTGAATATAGATGAATGTATATAAGTATAGATACATCTATATTTGTCAAATTCCTTTGACAAATACCAATTGACTGTGCGAACGAAGCGTCTACGATTCTTGGCTTCAAGCCTAGCCTATAGCCATCATGTAAGTATGTATGTTTGTCTTAATGTATTACTCGATACATTTTTCCACTTGATAGACTATCTGTTACATTTCTTAAATGACAATTTTTATGGATCCATGTTAGTTTTATCAGAGAAGATCAAATGAGAAGATAGAAATATTTTACGGTCTGTTTTTGATAATCTTATTCGTTTTAGGACTTCAACCAACAATCACCGCATCTCTTACGTTGACTGCGCAAACAATGGTTAAAAAAAATTGTCTGGTCAAAAACTTGGACGCCGTTGAAGCCCTAGGGGCATGCACAACAATTTGCTCGGACAAAACTGGCACCCTCACTGAGAACAAAATGTCCGTGCATCACGTCTGGCTGTCGACTAGAACTTATTCTCATCTCGACGAAGATTTACCAAGTCAGTATTGCTCTAAACCTTAAACTCTCGTCTTTCGTTTCTCGTTAAAGATGTTCTAAATTGTAATCGTTTAATTTACAGGTGTATTAAGGGCCAATCAAGGTAATATAACATTGTAGTTATAGATTACCTATTATGATTTTTTTGATTTGATTTTGATTTGAATTCTTACGTAAGGTAACTTAGGTATGTTAAAAGAGGTATAGTAACTAAGTACACTTTTAACTAATTTTGGTTTCCTAAATTCTTCACTAGGTGCACCTGGGTTGCAGAATTTAGTGTCTAATGTTTATAATGTTTCATAGTTCATATACCTACTCGTATAGGGATAAAATTATGTGTTGTAGTCATAGCCAGCCAAACTATATTGTGTGACTGCATAGTCTAGTGTAGTTTGGTAGTGTACAAGGTGTATGGATAGTGTGGTTGTCGAATCAAGAGAACATTGCCGCGTAATTAAAATAGAATATACCCAGGTGCTCAGTAGTTGTGCCAATACTAAAATGAACAATTTTTAGAAACTAATAAGTATAAGGCCGTGTCCCGATTAGACAAAGTGTGAACTACTCGTATTTATAAATATTTTTATCAAACTTTTTTTTCAGCTTTTAAAAACTGTTGCGCTCTATGCAGCAATGCAACGTTAAGAGCCGGAGGAGGAGTGATTGGTGATGCCTCTGAAACGGCTATCCTGAACTTCGTCAGTAAATACGACGATCCTATTGTTATTAGGGATAATTATCCGAAAGTTGCTGAAATTCCTTTCAACTCCGTGAATAAGTTTCAAGTAAGTATATTATTAGGTGCATTTTCTCGCACACTTCTATCGCTCGCACTCTTATCTCACTTTTGACTCGAATACTCTTGGTTTTATTAAACAGGCAAGCGTACATTTAGAAAAATCATCATCGCAGTACCTTTTAGTAATGAAAGGCGCTCCCGAGGTGATCACGAGTCGATGCTCTACCGTCGTGATAAACCAGAGGAAAGTTGCTTTGATTGGCGATGTGAAAGAGGCAGCCGATTCAGTAATAGAGGATTTGGCTAACACTGGTTCGTAATTTCTGGAACTATTCTACTATATTCGTGCCTAAATTATGTACCTATATTGCCACTCCATATTGTCAGTGTCTAGGCCGCCTGAAGGTAGGAAGAGAAAGTACAATCAGAGCTTAGAAAAGTAAGAGAATCATTTTTATCTGTTGACACATTATAAGCGTTACTCATTTTTATTGCTATCTTGACGTTGTTGCCATTCTACGGAGGCTTACAAAAACAAATTAAAGTAGGTACTTTAAATAACTTTTATGAATTGTTGTGATTACCATTATTTACACCATACCATTCATTGTTGCTATTTAAATATATTTTTAGTTTTCTGTGTGTATCTGTACTTCTGCCTTTTATGCAAATCTGTCCTCCTGCTAATCTGGGATTTTGCTATTCCGGGGTTTGGCTTTCCTGTCGTTCTACTGCCCATACTTCCGGTTTAAAACCCTGCTCTCCTTTATTAAATCTATTAAATTAATTACATATTTATTAGTCTCCCCAAAAAAGGAGGTTTTATGTTTGTTACCAGCTTATTTCACATGTGGTCCCATTTTAATTTACTAAAAATCGGTCTTTTTAAATTAAAATAACTGATAAACTATACCTAGGTATGCGCGCGTGGCGTATTGAAGTCGGCAAACACTCTTAAAAAATACTTTTTTGTTTTATTATTTACACTAATATTATTACGAGGAATTTTTTTATTATTGTATTTCACGAAAAAAATCAATAATTACTGGACCGATTACAAAAATTCTTTTGTCATTAGAAAGCTACATTGTCACTGAGTATCTTAGACTATAATTATTTAGGCATTACTAGAAAAAAATAGAGATTCACCGCGGAGCACAGCTAGTTCAATGATAAGAAAAGTGTTTAGGACCGTTTATTTGTCGTGGTACCATTAGATTGTACCATCAATGGTACCACGGCAATTTTATTTTGCCGTAGTACCATTACATCGATGGTACTATGGCAAATACTTACTATTTTTTGTTAACGGTGAAACAGTCATTGTTCAGTGTATTGATTCAGGTGAGAAACGGATATAGTTAGGTTGATACGAAAGTTGGTGGTTAACTAATAAAAAGTACAGAATTTAAAAAAGGGGGCTAAATCTACGATTCCTATGGATGTTTAGAAATAGTAGATGAAAGCAGGCAGCAAAGAGACAATATGTCTACGTCAGTAGTCTTAGTTATTAAATGAATCATTTAATTCGTTTCAAAACTTTAATTAATTACCTACATACATAAATAAAAGGTAAACGACTTATTTATTTAAAATTAATCAATATTCTAAATAATAATATTCAAAAGTAATGACAATAAATAGATAGTGTAATATTCAAAAGTAATGACATTTTAACTCTATATACTCGTTAGAGCAAATAAAATTAGTAAACAATAAATAGTGTAATATTCAAAAGTAATGACATTTTAACTCTATATACTCGTTAGAGCAAATAAAATTTGCCGTGGTACCATTAATGGTACAATCTAATGGTACCGCGGCAAATAACGTTTAGGACTACCTATATTCACAATTTCTAGCAATTGTAACGTGACAGAGCATATAAAGTGCCTGCAATATTATTTATAACTATATTGTGATAGCTGCTAGTCTAATAGTAGGTAGGCAAGTACCTATACCTACGTGCTCTGTTAACCTACCTACAGTAACTCTCTTTTATGATCATTTGTTCAAAAGGGGAAAGGATAATGGCTTTCGCTGATTTATTATTGGACCCGGCGCAGTTTCCCTTGAATTATGAATTCGATGCGGAGGATGTGAATTTCCCATTACAAGGGCTGCGACTGCTCGGTATTATGGGCATCATGGACCCGCCCAGGGAAGAGGTATAAAAGTCTCTAGTACCATTGATACCTAGTGCTGTAATTAATTAGTTTTGCCTTACCAGATAAAATAAGCAGCCTCATAATAAATAAAAAAAAATTACAAAAATATTTTTAGCCATAGGTACACATACACAGTAGAACAAGGAACATTTTTATTATTGACGAAAGATGTGACAGTAGAATTATTTGACCTATTAGTATATTATGTACTGGTATTTTCGACTACGGTAAAGTTTGGGTAATTTGTTTTTACTTCTTAAAGAGTCAATATCTCTATACCCAGGTTCGTTCAGCGATCGAGCGCGTGCGAGCGGCGGGTGTGCGAGTGATGATGGTGACAGGAGACCACCCTGCCACGGCCCGCGCCATAGCATTGGACGTGGGCATAGCCACATCACACAAGTGCCATGTGGTCACTGGATCTGAACTTAGGAACATGACCTTAGATCTGCTGAATTGGACCTTAGAACGGCATTATGAAATAGGTAAATTTGAGGGCTAGTGAGTTGTAATTGATCGCTGATCTGTGTTAAGTTGATATTGCTAAGCTCAAGTTTCTTTGTAATTTATGTCTGGCAAATTAATGGTCTTATTAATAAACGTCTCCCAAACTTAACGTTTTTTAAGACAACATCTTTTATTAGGTAGGTACCTAATATAAGACAATATTGCCAGACATAAGTAAATCACGCCTGTATAGCTATATCAACTTAACATTTTATTAGTTATCAATCACAAGTACTTATTGCACATTCAACCTAATTTTCTTTCGTGTAGACAAAGTGGCTTGATTTAGCTTTTACTTTGTCTATGGCTTCAGTATTTGCACGAACGTCCCCAACGCAGAAGCTCCAAATAGTGGAAGCTTGCCAACGACAAGGCGCGGTGGTGGCTGTGACGGGAGACGGAGTTAATGACGCACCGGCGCTTCGCCGCGCTGACATAGGCATCTCGATGGGTATCACTGGCTCGCAAGTAAGTTGTTATATACCTACACCCACAGTTTGTTAGGTAGCTGGCTCATAGGTCAACAGCTGATCCCGCCCTGAACCTATCACGCGAGAAGAGTTTACATATTCATTGCCTCAATTCTGTAATAGTGTGTTTAGTCAGATCTAAAGACTAACTCTCTTCTAGCACGATTCATAATCTCACAGGTTTCGAAGCAAACAGCAGACATCATTCTGCTGGACGATAACTTTGCGACAATAGTAACGGGCATCGAAGAGGGTAGGAAGATATTTGACAACCTCAAGAAGTCAGTCTGCTACATCTTAATATCGAACGTGCCTGAAATTCTTCCAGTTTTCATGTTTATCCTGTTTTCGATACCACTGCCTCTAGGTATGTTACTTTTTGAACTATTAGTGAAAAGTTCTATTCCTACAGTCGGGGAAAGTTCATGTCCCAAGCGGACCCAACAACCAAACGAACAACCCGTGCCCGGCAGTATCAGTATTATGGAACCAGTATTGTATTATTATATAGGTAGTTACATAGTCTAACGCTCTTCGTGTTTATTGGTAAGTCAGATAGTTATTGTGTAAGTCTGTAACTTACTAAAATAAATGTACCAGGTGTAATGACAATCTTATGCGTGGACCTCGGCACTGATATGTGGCCGGCAGTAGCACTATCGTACGAGGCGGCAGAGAGTGATGTCATGCGCCGACCGCCGCGCTCGTCAAACTCGCTGGTGTCTGAACAAATGGTCCGCCTCGCGTATGGACACCTCGGCCTAATAGAGTTCGCGGCCGGAATGTTCGCCTACTTCGTCGTCATGGCCGAGTTTGGATTCTACCCGCAAATACTTTTCGGTTAGTTAACTAAAATTAATGACGTGCCCATGGGAATTGAGTTTCTATACTTTCTTTGTGCTCCCCCTTTAACTTATCACGTTTTATTTAGGTATAAGAAAACAATGGGACAACGCAGCAATTAGTGACGTTGTCGACTCGTTGGGTCAGGAGTGGACATACAAGGAGCGCAAAGAGGTAGAGCGAGCGGCGCAAGCCGCATACTTCGCAGCTGTCGTGGTCACACAGATGGTCAACGGAGTTATCTGCAAAACGCGATACAACTCGCTGTTTCATGTCGGTAAGACGGTAACTAAATACTTATAAGTATTTAGTTATCTTGTATATAATAATGCATAAATGGCAGCAACATTTAAATAAGTCGATATATATTTAATTTGTTATTTATTTCAGGATTGCGCAATAGAGTACTGAATATGGGCATAATATTCGAATTTCTCCTCGCAGTTGCACTTTGCTACATACCGGGAATGAACACTTTTCTTCGCACGTACCCATTGAAAATTCGTTGGTAATTTTAATACATTCTTGTCAGACTGATACAAAAATTTACCATGAGACATCAGGTTTAATTTTTTTCAGAGAGGCCTTTTTCGAATAAAGCCTTGGATCACATCTATTCATCGTATAAAACGCCCTGCATGACTCACTACACTGCAAGGCAAAGGTCTCACGAAGCGGTGTAGGCTATTTTCTACACAATCCTGGCCAAAATCGGTTTGAAGATATCATTTGTCTTCGAAGGGTTCAAATCTGATTAGAATCGCTGCTAGAATAGCGATTTATTTGGCGGATTGCAAGCTCAAAGAATGCCGAGTCGAAAGTTTTTGGGGCGACGAGAACCAGTGTCCTTTAGACGGCTCAAACACAATACATAGATACAGAAGTAAATCTACATATAAACTGCGCTCAAGGAAACACATTACACATCGCTCACTGAAACGATATCTCGGACCGGTCGGAAACAGTGCGAGTGCCATTCGCTTCAAACACGCGTCTGTGAGCTTTTTCGTGCAAAAATTGAAATATTTTAGTTATTATTGGTTTATGTATCCGTTCTTCTTGTTTTATTATCAACATATCAAATATGAGTACCACGATATTTTGTGAACCCCTAAGCCAAAGTTGACAACCATGATTGACTTCTGTACCTATATGTTTTATGGCTCAAACCTCTTGAGCCGTCGGCGTCGCTCGAGGGACTATCGAACTTCGCTGCAACATATCAATAACACTATCAATTTTATTTTAGGTGGTTCCTAGCGCTACCGTTTGTCGCACTGCTGTTAGCTTTCGACGAATTTCGAAAATTATGTATACGAAAAAGATATTTCGGAGGCTGGTATAATTCTATTACTTACTACTGACGTTTTAGCATGAAACTTCTTATATTATTAAGGTGATGGTTCCCAAATAGATGCGTTTTTGTTTCAATTTTCTAGCATTACCGTATACTGTGCCATGTTCGAAGCTAATACATAATGTAATACATATACTCAATTAAAGCATGATGTTTCAAAATGCTCATCTTAGTTTACCAAAGCATTTTAATATATTTTTGAAGAACTCATTATCTCATTATTTTGAACATGTTTCTTTCGGTATACGTGGAATGTCTACTTTGTAATGTTGAGGTAAATTAATCGAAATATTGACACCTTCAGGCTAATGTATTGTTTTTGTCTTAGAATGATAGGTAAGTGAAGTTTTAAAGATAAATGTTATTAGAGCCTACTAAAAAGTATTCATTTAGAAAAGCACGTTGCTAATATATTTAACTAGGCACTTAGCACATATTTTAATGAGGCACTTTGGCTTAGCTAGCGGGTAGCGTTTGTTTTATGCGACGTTGCATGCGTGCCCGCCTCATCCCTGCCACTTCGCGTAGTGCGCGACGTTGTCAGACTTCATCTATTGCAGCGTGAGAATAATTATATATAATATTCTTTCCTAGTATAGTTACCGCGTGCGCGTAATAACATACTTTTAAGCGATTGTGTTTTACTAGAAAGATTCTCTGCCGTGATTTTGACACTACTTGTGCATCGAGAAAACTTATATTGTGAGTGATTGTGATGTGATATGAGCGTTGTTTTTAGGTAACAATACCTGAAAACAATATATAATTCTTAAGTAATCTTTTTGCGATTCGGACGCCATTTAAGTTATATATAAGTGTGATAATATAAAAATGGGAGATAAGAAAAATCAAAAACGAAAATTATCACTAAAGTTGAGGAGAAAACTTATTTCGCGCCTTGCGGTTGCTGAAAGAAGATCGCGAGTGCAAGAAAGAACATACCTGATACTGTTGATTCCCCAGAGTAAGTATCAGTACATACTATTATTTATTCCGTGGCTCAATTCTCAATTGCGTTTGCCTATACCCGTCGCCTTAAGTAATAAAATATATTGATGAAGAAAAAAGATTTTTATTATATCTTAAACATTTGGTCACACACAAACATCATTAAAACTATAATAATAACTAAATAACGTATACACAAAATAATAAAAGAATTTTTTTAAAATTACTAAGTACCAAATTTCCTAACATCACAAAAAAAATTGTAAATATTTTTAAATATACATCTGTCTAAATAATTCAATTTGATTTTATAGGTTATCACAGGTACAATATGTATGTAAAATGATTTACTATTATACTGTTTTATGAAGACTAATGTAATTGTATTTTGTTTATAAGGCACACACAAGATGGTAAATTTAATGCCTCATAAGAATAAAACGATGTTTTCAACACACTTCCTCGTAAAAGGCTTCTTATTGCATCGATTTTAGTGACGTAATGCATCTCATTGCGCACACTCGCTTTTTTACTTTACCATTATTGCACAGGTATAGTTTTTTTTAAATGAATGAGTTTCAACTACAACTTGCACTAATGAGTTTAAATGCCGCCTAAAATAGTTGCAACATTTTGAGAAATGAATTGCACTTAGTTAATAGTGAAGAAAAATAATTTGGAATTTTTTAATATACTACATTAACACATTTTAACTACATAATTATATTTAAACAAAAAGTAAGAAATACAAAAAAAATGGATTGATTTATTCTTAAGGTTGGTAACTTTTTCGATCGCGCCTTCTTTAATTTCTATGCGCGCGCTGTTGACTGATGTAAAAATAAAAACGCGCTTGGGAAAAATTCCTCGATTTTTCATAACTCTTTTTGTGTACTGTTTTATTAATAATACTTTTTTTACTAGCAAGTGTGTTGAAAAAAGTCGTATGATACTCGTGTGCATTGAGCATTACAGCCTCGGCTTCCTAATCGCACTAGCCTTCGCCTCGTGCGATGATACAGCCTCTGCTGTAATGGTCAACTTAGCATAGTTGTATCATAATGTACTATTAAAATAGGAATATATCGACGTAAGAAAACGTATTTGCTGTAAGTAGCAAGAATGGCGTAAGTAGACTGAATACACAGCTAGATTCAGTTTTTTTTTCTGCGTCGAATGGTCTGGGTCTCATATCGCTACGATGACAAAAATTCAGAAAATAGGGTATAATTTTGAAAAGTTTACGTGTTAAATTTGCTGTAAGTCACTAAAAAAACGGTGTTATATCACTCTTTTACTTACAGCATAAGTGCGGTTTATTATTAAACATCTGATGTAACTCACAGCATTCTTATGGAATGAACTAACAAGTGAAAATATTACTTACAGCATTCTTTTGGGGTGCGAATTAAATACGAGATTACTTACAGCATTCTTATTGTTTGCAAATTGAACACAAGATTACTTACAGCATTCTTTCAGTCTGTGATTTAAGTTTGTCATAAGGTTACAGCACTTTTCTAGTGATGCTTTTAAAAATATTTTCCTTTTACATCATTTTATCGAGTTATATTTACTTAGAAAATAAGTAAAAGTACATTTTTTAAGGTAGGAATCATATAAAAATTTAACATTTAAGGCATTGTTTTGTGACATTTTACTTACAACGAAATTGGTTACGCCGTCGAATTTCCTTCCGCGCTTCCTTTTATACCTACTTACAGTAGTATTGTGGTGCGGCGATAGCACAAAGCGGCGCTGGCTGGCGCGCGCGCCGCGCAGTTGGGCCGCGATCGCCGTGGTGAAATGTTGTCTGTGTCAAAAGAAATAAATACCCAGTTTTGCCGAGAGTTAGCTCACGTTGGGTTGTGTTAGACTTAGTCAAGGCAAGTATAATTGGTATATTACTTGGTCTTCAATGTTTTTTATTTATTTATAGCTTCTTCATTACGTCACTAAGTACTTAGGTAATGTTAAGAAATTGTATTTATCTTCTTTGGTTCCGACATAAATTGCTGTATATGTTTTTTTTTGTCTCTTGTATTAATTATGTATGTAACTATTGTAATGTATGTATGTATATGTATATTATTGTAATATTTGTTTCTGTTTATTCATATATCAGGAGTATAAACTATTTGATCTTTTTTCATTTAATATCTTAAACGCCTCGTCCTACTCACTTATTTTGCAGAATATATCCTTGCCAGATTGGTTGCCTGGAAGAGATCGCTCTTAGCGATAAGGCCGCCAATTAAAACGCAAATTTTATTTTCTATTTTGTATTGTTTTTTATGTATGTGGTGTTTTAATAAAGAATTTATCTATCTATCTATCTAGGTATGTATGTCTGAACCAAATCTTGCAAGTCAATTATGAACTACTTCCTCTTTATCTACAGAGTTAAAGTTTTACATTTGAGTTCAGTTCTGATGATAATACACTAAAATGGGAACATTTTATTCTTTTTTTATTCAGATGGCGAAACGTAGAGAGTGGATGGATGATCTGAAACTAATAGAACGGGAAGAATATACACAACCAAAAAAAAGATCTAAAATAGAGCCAAAGAAGAGACCTGTAATAGAACCAAAGGGAAACTCCAAAGTCAAAATATTGAGCCAAAATATATACGTTGGTGGTAAACTTATATCAAGCACGCTAAACACTAACTCAACCATAACTAGTGATGTCGATTTATTATCTGCACCAAAAAAAGATTGTAAAGGTTTTTTAAAAACACCTCATCACGAAAGACACGAAACAAAAGAATTGACTCCAACGTTTCGTAATCCAGATTCATATATCAAAGAAACAATTGAAGTGCTCAAGAAAATTACACCATGTAAACCTTCTTTCTGTGAACAGATGCCTACTCAGAATGACGCTTGTAAGAACTACTTCAAAAAAGACTTATATTCCCATTATGACAACTTTAATCTTGATCAGTGTCAAGTACTATCGAACGATTCTTCAATTCGTGTCACTGTGTCCATTGATCCTGTATCAGACTTGGAAACAAACTACTTAGAAGTAGAACCACCACTCAAAGGTCAAGTTATAAGCGTATCATCTCTTGTTCCTGAAAAAAACACCAGTGTCGGCGAAAATCTCGCTGCAGGCGTCCCACGAAGTACGTCACCTGCTCCTGGAACAAGCACCAGTTTCTGCAAGGGTCGCGCTGCAAGCGTCCCGCGAAGTACGTCACCTGCTCCTGGAACAAGCACTGGTTTCTGCAAGGATCGCTCTGCAAGCGTCCCGCGAAGTGTGTCACCTGCTCCTGGAACAAGCACCGGTTTCTACAAGGATCGCTCTGCTAGCGTCCAGCGAAGTACGTCACCTGCTCCTGGAACAAGCACCGGTTTCTACAAGGATCGCTCTGCTAGCGTCCCGCGAAGTACGTCACCTGCTCCTGGAACAAGCACCGGTTTCTGCAAGGATCGCTCTGCGAGCGTCCCACAAAGTACGTCACCTGCTCCTGGAACAAGCACCGGTTTCTGCAAGGATCGCTCTGCGAGCGTCCCACGAAGTACGTCACCTGCTCCTGGAACAAGCACCGGTTTCTGCAAGGATCGCTCTGCGAGCGTCCCACGAAGTACGTCACCTACTCCTGGAACAAGCACCGGTTTCTGCAAGGATCGCTCTGCGAGCGTCCCACGAAGTACGTCACCTGCTCCTGGAACAAGCACCGGTTTCTTCAAGGATCGCGCTGCAAGCGTTCCGCGAAGTACGTCACCTGCTCCTGGAACAAGCCTTGGTTTCCACGAAGATCCTGCTGCAGGCGTCTCACGTTCCTCGCAAAGCCCTACTCGAGGTAAAACGACTAAAAAACAAAAAAGAAATAATTTTCCGAGACAATGTAAAAGAAAACTAGAATTTAATAAAGCTTATTTCGATTTTCTTGGTGACGATGTTGACGATAATCTACTAAATGAAGCTTTTCCATCAGAAGATTCAGGAAGTTGGAATGAAGAGGAAACATCAAGTGAATCAGATAAAGACGATAGCCAGCCAAACGTCGAAAAGAGAAATAAGAAGTCTAAGAATGGAAAGAAGAAGTCAAAAATAACTAAAAAGGCGGAAATAAACGTAATAAATATCGAAAAAAGCAAAACTAAGTCACTCATAAAAAAAGAAAATAATATTAGGAGACAAAATGGAAAAAGCTATTATAATGCAAAAGGAAATCTTATTGAAGCAAAACAGATGAAACTTAACCCCTGTATTGGAAAAAAATGTAGGAATGGCTGTGGTGAGATTTCCGCAGAACGTCGGCAGGCTTTATTCGAATTTTATTGGAATCTTCAAAACCAGCAAAGGCGTAAGGACTGGATTGCGCAAATAACTGTTAAAAAATCTGTTAAAAAAAGTACTTTAAATAACGCAGACACATCTAGGCGTGGTATTACATACGAATACTACATTAATGATGGGGAAGAAAGGCGACAAGTTTGCCAAAAATTTTTAATTGCGACATTGGATATCTCCCAAAGATTTATATTGTATACAGCAGAAACGACTGTAGATGGCTTCGCAAAGTTAGATAATAGGGGTAAACATGGTTCCCACAATAGAACTCCATATGAAGTAATTCAGCATGCTAAACTGTTTATATCATCGTTACCACTGCTTCCTTCACACTACTGCAGAAAAGAATCCAGTAAGCTTTATTTGTCAGAGGATGTTAAGAATTTAACCAATTTATATGACATTTATGTTACGCGCTGCAATGACGATAAAACAAAGCCGATGTCGCACAAAGTTTTTTCAGAATTCTTCAAAAAAAATTATAATATTGGATTTCATATCCCCAAAAAGGACAAATGTAACCTGTGTTCGTCCTCCAAAACGTACAACGTGCAAGCAAAAGAAGATATAGAAAAAATGAATATTCATTTAAAAGAGAAAAAAGAGTCTCAAAATAGATTCCTTTTTCATCAAACACTTTTTGAAAAAGATAAGAGTGTAATTTGTGCAAGCTTCGACTTGCAAAAAGTCTTAAATACACCGCATGGAAGTAACATGTCCCTATACTACAGCCGCAAAATAGCTGTTTACAATTTTACGGTTTATGAAAGTGGTACCCGATTTGGTTTTTGCAACATTTGGTCTGAAACTGACGCTCATCGAGGAGCAAACGAAATATCTTCTTGTCTGCTAAATTATATAAAGAATGTTGATAGCAGAAATGTAAAAACTTTGCTCCTTTACTCAGATTCGTGCTTTGGTCAAAATAAAAATAAAACCGTACTAAGCATGCTGCGATACGCATTGAAACGCTGCATAAATTTAGAAGTCATTCAAATTAATTTTCTTCTTCCAGGGCATACATACATGCCAGTTGATAGCATGCATGCAATTATAGAACGTGCAGTCAGGAAAACGACGGTATGGGCTCCATCCCACTGGGCAACTGTCATAGAAATGGCAAGGAAAAATCCATTTCCCTACAAAGTTACCGTGCTTGAAGGAAAAACATTCATGGGGTTTGAAGATGTTGTTAATAAAACATTTAAAAAAACTCAAAAAATTATGATGTCTCACATACGCATCGCAACTTTTCAAAAAAGTAAGCCAGATGTAATGCTCGTAAAACACTCCATGGCCCCTGATGCGCCTTATATTGAAATTAAACTTGGCGAAATTGGAGACACAGAACCAAAACTTAATTTATACCCAGCAAAGTTGCCGATTTCTGTCCAGAAGTACAACGATTTAAAAAAAATGATTGATAATAAAGTGATACCTAGCCATTGTGCTAAAGAGTATTTAGATTTGAAGTTTAATAAAAAGACAGTCGATTGTTTAGCAGACACTGATGAAGAAGACTAAATTAAGGATTCTTTTATGAAAAAAGAAGATAAGAAGAAGTTTGATTTTTTTGGTTCTGTTTTTTTTTTATGAAAAAGGGTGAAACGTAGCATTGTGCTAAAGAATAATTAGATTTGAAGTTTAATAAAAAGACAGCCGATTGTTTAGCAGACACTGATGAAGAAGACTAAATTAAGGATTCCTTTATGAAAGAAGAAGATAAGAAGAAGTTTGATTTTTTTGGTTCTGTTTTTTTGTTTTTATGTAAAAGGGTGAAATGTAGTTAGGGACTGATCTGTCAGAATTAAAATTCATCCTATTTCATCCTATGTTTGCTGATTGATGTTTAGATTTATATTCTTATGATGGTATATCATGAGAGCAAGTTACATTTTTATGTAATTTTAATTAACAAAATAATATACTTACAGCATTTTATTTGTACCACACATACAAACAATTCTTTATTTATACCAATTAAGTGGTATCAGTATTTTTGTGGAGTAAGTCTTACATCTCTTCAATAGCACGTAATTAATTAAATATTTCAAGTACAGCGTTTTAAAGGTTTGGAAAAATACGATACTTTGCTATCTCCATAGAAGTACTAAAATACTTACGACGTTCTTCAGGTCTTTAAAATGAACAGTCAATTGCTGTAAGTAGTGAAAAACCTACTGCTAATAACTTAAACAAAAATATTTTCATTGCTGTTCATGAGTATTTTTATAACAAAACTGTGTTCCAAAATTCATGTTTCTGTCACTGATAATTAAAAAGATATGATTTTTTTTCTATTTTTTTTAAAGTTTTTTGGCCTTGGTGAAAAGTTGGGTTTCGGCTACTTACAGCAAATACGTTTTCTTACGTCGATATTTTCATGATATTTTTAAAATTCAGTTACATAAATAAATACAGGTACAAGCACATTACAATCATTGACCACAATTCGGCTTGTTACAATAAGCTGACAGTTCTTAAAATTATATCCGCCCTTTTCTCGCATAAGAAGACGAATAGAGAAGATGCGACAATTTTAAAACTGTCAAATTAGGTTAGTTTAGTAAATATGGCCTGTCCGAATAGTGGTCTTCGGCAGCTAAAAATTATGTAGGTACATATATTACATTTTTGAAGATAAAACCCTACTCGACTCCTTGTCATATTGTCTAAAATATAGTGTTTCCTCGACGTCTACATAACTATAAAAATGAAAAGCCAAATGATTACTAAATATTATGAACAACTTACATTATGGATCACAATTGAGAACTTTTTGTTTCCCGATTTTTCAGTGATGGCGGTTTAATTTGAAAAAATATTTGTTTGTTCGTAGGGTAAATATACTTTCCAATTCAATCCAAATCAAAATAACTTAATTTTCTTTGATTACTTATACATAGATGTCATTTTTGTAACGTGAGTTTTGTCGCCGAATTAAAGTCGGTTTTTATAGGTTTAAAAGTATTAATTGTTTTGTAATTCGTTTTAGCACATACCTAGTGAAAGTTGTTCATAATGATTACAAATATTTTCGGCTTAGTACACTCCTGACTGATAAATGATAACCCTGTAGAGCACACTACTCTATATTGATACTTAGAGAAAAGGAAATAGATTACACATTTTTTAATACATAGATACTAAAGTCAATTAGATAGAAGCTAGAAATAAAGACAATAGAAGCGAAGATAAATAAACTTTGTATAAGTGTAAGTATTTTTGTTACGTAGAATAGTATACATAAACTTCGGTACCTGTCATAAAGGTATCCCGAAGCGTGAGAAAATTGTTATAATGACAGTAATGTATTCAAGAGATAAAGTGCATTTATTTATATATCAGTCGAAAATACGTTATTTTGGCTAGAATTTATTATGATTTTATTAAATACCCGTCTTATATATATATATAATATATATATTATATATATATAGTAATAATATATATAATATATATATATATATATATATATATCATGTCCACCAGAAAGAAGAAAGATACCTAAGTAAAAATAGTTAATTAATTTAATCTAAAAACCATCACTGTCGCATTCACTAACTTGGTTTTTACATTATATATTACATAAATTCGAATTTATTCACCGCTGAGAAATATACTTACGTTAAATCAGGCAAGTTTGATATGAATTCATTGGAGAATATTTTTCCTTACTTTATGATTTACAATATAAGAAATATTTTAGATCTTGTTTTTGAATTCTTACATTACAAATTATTCTACAAGTAATTGTTTACGAGAAAAAATATTATGACAAAGTACCTAGATATATACCTAAAATATTTGATTTGAGCTTTCCAGATCCCACATATAAACCCTAATTCATGACAGGTTTTAATATTATTAGACGAACAACTATAAACATTCTACCCTATTTTCAAAAAATATTAAATAAACTTTAACGAACTTAAACAAACAATAACAAATTATATTATGCTACATAAAGCTGATCACACACTTTCAATATATGTTAAAAATATATCTTAAAAACGTTCCTGAAAAAAATAATTCAAATTATCATCGCGGCATTACCAGTGATTTGAATATTTCGATCGGACACAACCTATGTCACTCAGAAAAACGTAGCTTTCTACCGGTGGAATGATTTTCAATGTCGATCCAATAGTTCAACATATACTTCCTATAGACAACATTTTAAAGTTTCCTCTTTAAAATATGCATAGAAAAAATAAGAAGATAAGATAGAGATAGAAGAAGATTAATCAAGATTTAAAGTATTTTGAAACTCTGTGATCAGCTCAACTGTGACTGAGATTTTTACAAATCGCTAATCGAGTGAAAATAACTTTTACATTCGATACGATAACTACACATGCGCTCTTGTGACCGTTTCCATTGTTGGGTAAGTTCGTATAAACAGCAGATTTCTACACAATATAGGTAAAAATGTATTGTTCTAACGTGTTAATGCCGCATATTAGTTACCTACAAGTATTTAACACACTGAATGAAATGTATTCGAAACCGTCTCAGAGATGATAATAAAAACTAAACACTAACATAACAAAAATCAATGGTGTACTTTGAGTCAAGTTGATACTGTACGTGTTTGGCTCACATATTGCGTAGTCTAGAAGCTAGTATGGCAGCGTACACGTTGGACTGACTCCGCATGTCGGCGATGGAATGACGAGCCTTCATGAGCGCTTCTTCGCGAATGGCCTCGTCATGCAGGATGCAATCCATTATCTTAGCTACAATTGTCGACGGTGGAACATGGGGATTCCCTGGAATTCAAACACGTTATTATTTAAGACAACTTGCAATCCTTTCGGTCTCCATACAAAATACCCGAAACTAGACGAGGTCACAATATTAAAATTTTATGAACTAATTCGTAATTTATGAAGCAGTTTTTTTGGAATTAGATTATGTAATTAAAAAATTTCGTATATATTTACTACATTCATAAAAATATAGAACATGGAAAAAATCGTATTTTGTATTTTTACTGTAGTTTCGTAAATGTTGTATGAAGACTGTCGGCTGGTCTTATTACGAAGTGGACTGCAAAAAGTAGCTGCCGCCAACACGTGCAACTGCTGTGGCTTCCGGAATGTAGGTACAAGCAGGCAGCAGCTGCTTTCTGTCAAAATTTGTACTATGTTACATAATTAAATATAAAATACATTTATATAAGATGAGACACACACTTGTTATGTAAATTCAACTAAAAATGTTAATAATAGCGTAGATAAACACGAATCTCGGATGACATAACATAATATTATAAACGAATATGTTATATATATTAATAAGCAAGCTTATAACACCACTACATATGAAAGCCATTAAATATGTATGCAAACGTTTCTAATGAGTAAACGCGCACTACTGTTGAAACTGTAAGAAATCCAACATCTATAAGATCCATTCTTTTTTAGGCAAGACTAACCCGTTCTCAATCACCTCTACAACCCAATGAAATTCAATTATAATACGCGGCCATCACATTAGACAAGTATACAATACATATAACAAATAATACATAAACAAGTTAGTTATATACTTACTGGAGCACAGCAATCTGAGGCACTTGATATGAGCTATGACAACGCGGCGACGTGGGCTTCATGAACCGGCACACTGGCGTGCAGTGTTCTGTTAGTTTGTCACACATTGTTAGTAAATGACAGCGTTAAGCCTTTACATGGTGACTGGTCTAACAATCGCAATATTCATACAAGATAGTATAATCTCTAGCTTTCTATAGACAAAGATCCTTTATACTTCATTATCGGTTCCGAACAGGTAAAACTAATTTGCGAATTGTTGAACTCTCGTGAACAATAATTAAGTGACGTTAACAAGTTCTTTAAAAAATGTGATTACATTACGGCAGGCGTCCATAGAACTTTTTTGTTTATTTAAATATCAAACCTCTGTCTGGACTGATTTTGTAAAAATTTATTGGGACCACATCAGAAGCAACTCACAAGAAAGCAATTAGCAAGCACACTTTCAAGCAAAAAATCAGTTTTAAAAAATCGGTCCAGCCGCCTCAGAGAAATCAGGTAACATAACAAGCATAAAAACCATAAAAAACCTTCTTTTTCGGAAAGTCGGCAAACAAGCAACGCCTTGAACGTATTCTTTACAGCGCCATTTACCGATTTTAATAACATTTAACAGGGACAAACCCTTGATAATAGTTCTACGAGTAAATATGAAACGAATAGATCTAGATGTTGTACCTTTCTTGTCACAAAATTAGTGGTAGCGAATGTCAACACTTCGCAAAACTACTAGTTTATGTTCTATAAATACTTACATATGATATAATGTTCTCGAATATTGCTAGTGTGCGCTACCAGTCACCCTGTATCGTAAGACCAATAAGTTAATTGTGTAAACCTTAGTAAGCATGAATATACAAAATTAGTAAATATGTACCCAGAATTTTGTTATTAGTAAAATGCTTCAATTTGTTAAAGGTTAATTTTCCTCTTTATGTTTTACTCCTGAAAGACTTAAGACCTAAGACTTTTGTAGGTGAAGGGTCGAGACAGAGTTTGTATTTAAATTACAAGCTAGCTGCAATCTGGTTTGGTTTCCAACAAAATGCAATCGGTTAATGTTTTCATTTTGTAACTGCAATTATCAACTACAATTTTGCAACTCACAATTCAAATGCAGTCCGTCTCGAAAGTATCTATATATATATCTATATCTAAGTATTATTATATATATTTTGTAATAATATGTATAGTATGTATATCAATTATTACAAAAGGTTCTAATCCTATACAGCATAAATAAAATTATAATTATGCATATTTAAATAGGTATTGTGAACAAAATACTCAACAAATGCTTGTCATTTATACAGCAGATAACAAAGCAATAGCTATTTATAGAGACTTCCCATCCCAATTATAAATAATATGAGGAAAATGTTTGAAGCGGGTTAGAACTATGTTGTTATCTGTGTATGTTGTACCTACTATTAATGTGTTCACAGTTCAATTTGTACAAATAAATAGGTATTGTATTATTATGTAGGCGTGAACATTATATTAACTTGATTTTGTTTTAATATTTTGATACGCGCACGCGCATTAAAAAAAAAGCGAAATAACGAAAATGAGAATGATATGCAAAAAATATCTTATCTCAAAGGGAAGTCCAAAGCTGGTTTACATTTTAACATTTTTGTTTTATGGAGGTGTATTTGGGTCCTACTCGTATTATTTTCTGATAAGCAATAAGTTGTGTTCTACGATATTCAAAAATTATAAGATTAATTCAGATTTTCTATTTAATTGGAAGGCATATAATTGCATATTTAGTTTTTGTGAATTTCCCAAAGCAGGCACAGTTGTTGCTTTAGGACACCAGACGTAACTCGAAGAAGTTTGTATACTGAATAAACTTGCCTCTTGTATATGCACTAGTATAATCATCAAATTTTAAAAGGCGACTTAAGCCTACCAAACATAATTAATAGGAAGTTTAATTGTTACTTAATTTATAATTCTAAGTATAACTTGTACCTTTTCTTTATTTAAGTTAATAAAGAGTTTATAAAATCAAATTAAATCAGTATAATAATGGGAACAGCCATATTCCTCTCATATAAAATGTAAAGCATCAGCATTCTGGTAGACACTACATTAATTTATATGAACAAATATTTTGTAAAGTCAAGTTAACACCTCATATTGAATATTACTATATTGCTGATGTGATATGTTAGCACCCTCTGTAACCAAATAATAATACGTAGACATACCTGTCAATCCTCTGTATCCAAATACTCCACAGTCGTGCATTTTCATTGAATGCTGTTCATCTTTTATAAACTTGTCTGTGCTTATACCTTTGAGCTGTAATTAATCACAAATAACATTTTTACATAAGTTAAATACGGTATTTTCCAGAAAACATTTTTCTTAACATTTCTCAAATCTTAATCCAACATTAATAAACATGTCGATCAGTTTTAAAAAAGGTCTAAAATGGACAATACAAAGAAACAAAATCGGCCAAGTGCGAGTCTTACTCGCGCATGTAGAGTTTCATACTGTTTTTTATACAAAATTAGTCAATTTCTACCTGTTGTTGTTATTAATATAAAGCTCAAAACTTCAAATAATCGCATTTGTCGCATGTGAGCCTCCTCAAATATTTGCTTTATATATTTGCCAATATAAATATCGAGGTAAATTGCCCCCAATATTAGTACAATATGTTGCAATTGCGGCAACAGAAATACATTATCTGTGAAAATTTCAACTGTGTAGCTATCACAGTTTATAGGATATAGCCTAGTGACTGACAAGCAGACAGTGAAGTTTTAGTATTAGGGTTCCGTTTTAGCTTTTTGGGTATGGAACCTTAAAAATAACAGCTTATCTGTGGTTGACACTGGTAAATTAATGTTTTTATGGAAAATCATAATACTGGGATTTAATTTAGGAAATTAAAATATAATAATTAACTACTAAAACAACAAAATTATAATAAAATTGTATTTGTAATACTTCAAATATGTTAGCAAATGATCTGAAAGTTTATAAGTTAGGCAGGAAGTACATTACCTTAGAAGGAACTAGAAATCTGTCAGGTATCCGCTGCAGTTTCTGCTGCTTCTCACTTGGTCCAAATCCTAATGCGATAAGGACTGATTCAGCATCCACTTTTCTTGCGCCCAGAACATTCAAGACTGAACTTCCACTAGATCCACTAGCATCTGACTGAAGAGAGAAATATGAATTTTACAAGTTTGCTTAGATATTGGTCCTCCTGTATAGGTTGTAGTTTTCTACCAACCTTAAAGAATTTAAAAGGTTTATAATTTTATTATTGTAGAGAATTTTTAATTGGGGAAAAATGGGAAGCTTATATTTTAATAATATATATATATATATAAACACATAAGGAAATATTTTTGCATGATATGTAATTTTTACTTCTTGTCTTTTGATATTTAAATTTCAAGATTGAACTGAACACCTTGATCTTTCTCATTGGAATTTAATTTATATACATATATATAATAATTTTATTAGTTTATTTACCTGTAAAGATGCGTCTCTAAAAAGAGGATTTTTTAACTTTGGTGTGTATCCCTCAGACTGAATGGAATGATCTCTCTGCAGCCTTTTCAGATTCCCTCTCAGTGGTGCACTTGTCAGTTCTCCACTTTCCAGTGATTTCCTTTTCCACAACTCTCTATTAGGAACATCAAGTTTCTCTTCCTTCCCCTTACATGGTTCTATAACTGTAGTTTCAGTCAGTGTTTCTTCAGCTTTGCTATCTTCAGATTTTGGTTGTTCAACCTTGGTGCTGTCTTCGTCTAGGTCAGACTCTTTGTTATCAGCAGTTTCTGCTGAAGAGCCACTAGGAAGAGAGTCTAACCATTGTTGTACAGGACTGCTACGCCTCATGTCGTCTATGACGCCCACAAGCCAACCTCGTACTTTTCTCTCGAGGATTGAAGATACTGATTCAGTAAATGTATCTGAAGGAATAAAACTATGTATGTAGCTATCTTGCAGCATTTCAATTATATAGACAGAGTGCAAGTGCTACAAAAGAGTGCTATGCTATATAAATGCTATGAAGAATTTTGCTACAGCTATTGTATGTGCCACTCAGTATCACTAAGTTATAGTTCAAAATGAAATACATGTACATACATAATTTGTGTGTAATATTGTTCCATGCTGTTTTGCCACTGCATTGGAAACATAGAACTATCTACAATTGGCTACTTTTACAGTTACTACAAACATCTTGCGAGAGGAACCAACCTTGTGAAGGATCCATCTCCGAGTCAAGGTAACGCTGCATGCAATTTATCAAAGGACACCATGACTGACCGTGCAAGGCGATAATAATGTGGTCAATACCAATAATGAAACGCGTCTAAAACTATTATAAATACGTTGTTATCTTACCAGTTAGAGGTGCTACTTCTGGATATAATTTTCAGCCTTCTTTATATACAATTATCGAATTCACTCAAACGTGTAGCAGTTACTCTGCGATCTAAAATATATTTTACTCTTCGACTATTTATTAACCAAAAAACATTTTATCTTAATTAATTGCAACCACAAATATTTTTATCACGCAGTCTCAGTTAAACTCGGTTTACAAAGTGACTGAATTGAACCGACTGTGACTGACATTATTTGACAAGACTTACGTGACATTGATGTATTATCTTGTTTTGACAGTCCAGATGACATTGATAGTCTTTATTACGTTTTTTTGTTTTAAGCTTCATACGATAAGTGAAAAGAGTCAATGTCGAATGGCTTTTGAAATAGTTCGAGCCACTTCATCCAAAGATTACAATTGTATAGAACGAGATAGATGAGAATTTCCACCTTAAAAACGTTATACTACTTCATCTACACGAAGAAGATATGAGAGTCGATTTACGCAGGCAATACGATAGGACCGCCGAATAAGTCTAGAGACTCTGACACAGGGTCACACTCAGCTTACACAAAGATGGTGATGATATTCTATAGTCAACCATCCTGTATGTACCTAGTAGTAAATGAAATAAGAACACTACCTTCTTGATGTAGGTAGGTACCTACACCTTAGACTGTGAGATACCGTGTCACTAACGAAATACAACTATAAATGCGGTAGTAGGTAGGTACCCCTCCCCCTAGAAGGTATTTATTTTAATTGTATGTACCTAGGTTTAGTTGGAACACTCAACGATAATCATAGTTAGAGTGGAGAGTAAAGACCAGTTTATCTGTCAGAAATAGAAATAGGTAAAGTATTTTCGAAAATACCGGAAAAGTAATGAATTCCCAATAATTTGAATTAGCATGCTATGTATCGTGTTATTTCACAAAATAACAGCTTGTATAATAAGCTTAGTTTGTATAAGATAATGCAAAAAGAAGACAATAGATAGCTTGGAGATGACTAACTGTAGAAAGTAGAATAATAAAATATCAGAAATATAAATAAAGAATATTTATTTTTCTATAAACACATTATTTTTATTCTTCTAGGCTCACACCTTAGATCACGGAACGCATTGGGCTTTCGTCAACGAAGTCATGTGCATGGATGGAGAAGGATTGAGCGCGGCAGGCCGCGGCCGACGCGACGGCGAGACGAAACGCCCAGCGCGCGAGCCTCCTCAGCTAAACGATTTGTGCATCAGGTAGGTAAATTTATTTTTAATCGCTAAATCACATTTGGACACTAATATACATGTATAACTACTTTCAACGAGTGTCAATATTGAGCAGTACGAGGGTGGCCGCTGGCGCGCGCGCGCACGGCTGTGAGCCGGCGTCACGCCACACCGTACGCGCAGTCGCCGCGGCGCGCGCCTGCCGTCTCTTCACCCGGCAGCACGGCGGCGCGCCGCCATTGGTCGCGTACGCGTTCCACCGTCCGTAGTACGCGCACTACGTTGGCGCCGGCCAGCAGGCGCACGTCCTCCTCGCTCCAGGCAGGGTCACGCAGCAGCTCAGCCAGCAGGTGCGGGTACCGCGACACGTCCTCTAGCCCCTCGGGCGGCCGGTCGATGCCATCGTACCCCGCGCCTAGTCCTACGTGCTCTACGCCCGCCACGCGCCGTACGTGGTTGATGTGAGCCACCACGTCCTCCATGGTAGCTCGTTCGCTGCACGCCACCAGCTTCGCGTAGAAGTTGATCATGATGACGCCACCGTTCGCGGCTACCATGCGGAGCAGCTTATCTGGCACGTTACGGCTCGAGTTACAGAGTGCCGCAGCGCCTGAATGCGAGAATACGACGGGCGCCTGCGTGGTCTCGAGCGCGTCGCGCGCCGTCTCCTCTCCAGCGTGTGACAGATCTACTATCATGCCGAGTCGGTTCATCTCACGGACAACGGCCTTGCCGAACTCGGTGAGTCCGCCGGGCGTGCCGGCCGAACGCGCCCACCGGTTGTCACACGTGTGCGTCACGGTGAGGTATCGCGCGCCGAGCTGGTAAAAGGCGCGGAGTACGGCCAGTGAGTCTCCTAGTGCGTGCCCTCCTTCCACTCCGATCATGGACGCGATTCTTCCATCGCGGTGAGCATCGAGCAGCTCCGCGGCGTCAGTGACCAGAGCCAAGTGAGCAGCGTTCATATCCACGATACGTTTGATGACGTCTATTTGTTCCAGTGCGAGCTGAACAGCGTCGCGATCCCGCGCGCCACACGGCACGTACGCCGACCAGAATTGAGCGCCGACCTGACCTAGCCTCAGCCGCGGGATGTCCGTGTGCGACCAGCGCGAGCGCGCCCACGGCTCGAGGCCATCGAGGCCGGCACTTAGATTGAAGTCGCCGATTTTGTTATGTAGAAACTTCCTGACGTTCCATGCCAAGTCGTTGTGTCCGTCGACAAGTGGTGAGTCGCGCAGCATGCGGCGCACGGTGGTGAGTCGCTGCTCGGGCGTGGCGCGGCCTCCGCCGCCGAGCGCGAGCGGCAGCGCTAGCGCGGCGCCGAGCGCAGCCAGCACCAGCAGTGCTGCAAGCGCGATCCGCCAACGCGGCCGCCGCGGCGTCGGCTTCTCGTCGGAGCTGCCGGACGCGGACGCGGATAGCGAGTCGGGCGCCCACCGCCCGCACCTCTCCGCCACGTCCGGCAGCGGCCCGGGAAACGTCATGCCCTCCGGCACGGCCGCCTGAAACAATACACATTTATACTTACTACATGAAGTACCTAGTTAATTATGCAATCACTGCCTATCGTTCAGAACGTGCGTTCAGCGCGCAGGAATAGCTATGATATGATTTACCTAATCCATGTAATCTTTCTAGTATACGAGGTACTGTAGTATTTAAAAGTGACATTACATATTTTCATTACACAGGTATAAAACACGTTCCCGCTCCAGTATCCATATATCCCGATTAATCCTAATCTTACGCGCTCGGAGCGCGCCTAACAATGGATTTAAATGACTCGTTGGCGAAAGTTACATCACATCTGCGGAGCGACGTGGAGGCTCACGGGAGAGCTTTAAACATAAATAATTCTACGTAAGTGTCTTCATCATGCTAACTGTTACATAAATCACGTTTATTTCGACTACTATAAATATGGGATGCGATAATTTACGCATTTTTTTACCGACTCAGTGGAAAATGCAATCCTTGTGCTTAATGTTTGAGCTTTATACAAACAAGCATACAAAATATGAAAGCATGTGCAATTGCGCACATGCATGATTAAGATATGATAAGATAATTATTTAACAAATATATTGTAAATATGTTACAATAAATTTGTTGTTGTAGTTAGAATTTTTATTTTGTTTAATAGAAGCACTTGGTCGTAGCAATGTACGAGTAGGTATACTCGTAGCTTTCGTAGCTACGATCGCTACGAAAGTCTGTCTAAAAGCTTACTATACGTATACGTTTTATGGGAAAGCTTCTTTGGACTACGTCATCTACACATCAAACATTGTGTGGCTTTCGCAAACAACTGAATCTGTCAGCGATTTCGCCACATATGTATGTATGGATCCAGATGGAGCGAAACATTGCATAACGAGGGAGCGAACGACCTGATAGAATTCAAGGGTTGCAAATATTTGTAATAGGCGATTCAGGCGTGACAATAATTTGCCCCGTGTTCAATTATGCAAGGGGCACACACAGTTAGGGCTCGGGCCGTGAGGCCGTGAGTCCGCCCGCCACCCCTAGGGGGGTGATCCTGAATAGCCTCTGCTCTGACCCATTTACAGGGAACTGGCGCGAAGGCCTCCCGTCGCTGGGATTTCAGTCTCGACTAAAAACCTTCATTCAAATTACGCTGCTCATATTTCGCACTCATTTGTTCGAATCTACTTAGAGCAAATGTTATCGTTATTGCCAGCAAATGGAGTTAATAACGTTATCTACATTTAACACCCGTTTAGCCTTTTAACTCTGCTGTGAGTATAAACACACAACGCGAGGCTTAATAAAACAATGACTTCATTGTTATATAAACTTTACTACGCAGTGTGCGATAAAAGGATTTGCGTTATGGTAAGTAGGTGGTAAAAACCAGTGAATGATTTAACAAACAATAGAAAGTTATACAGTAGTCGATGAATGAAATCAGATGGAAATGAATCGGTTAGTTTCGATGCATTCGACCTAGTAAACCAGATTTAGCTAGCTGAGCTCGAACCAGAACGTACCGAATAGAAGAATTATTAGTAGGTAAGAGAGCAAAATTCGACTATTGTTTTAGCCAGAGACGTCGGACTTCTAACTTTCTTACGTACCTACTGTTAACGTAAAACACGACTACGACGAAACAACTAGAAACACCAGTTTCTCTACTCTCAACAATTTACTATCGATTTACATAATATAATAAGTGTTTTACAGTACAAGTTTACATATAATTATGACAGCCAGCGTTCTTGGGACAATGCCAAACGAACATCAATGTATAACACACTTTTAATTGTTATTTTTTGTAGTTTAAGATCTTTTATTGGAGTTCCGTGCCTAAAAGCTAAAAACGGGACCCTATTACTAAGACTTTGCTGTCCGTCCATTCGTCCGTCTGTCTGTCTCATTAACCATGATAGCTAGAGAGCTGAAATTTTCTCGGAGCTAGAGAGCTGAAACTTTCTCTATTGCCGCTATAACAAAAAATACTAAAAAGCGAATAAAATAAATATTTATTTACAAAATTGTTTTTTTTTTAAATAAACATTTTGCTCGATATTAATAACAACAGGTAGAATTTCGAACTAATATTGTACGAAACCCTTAGTGCGCGTGTCCAAGTCGCACTTGGCCAATTATATTTTTTTAGTTTTTATTTCTCAATTGGTTATTTAAGTTAGGTTTAGTTATCATTTGTAAATTTATTATTTCGTAAGAGTCCTTTACATGTATATATATATAATTAATTTATAAGCATTGCAATTCAGCGTGGCAATGTGGCAAGCATTCTGGGCACGCTGCTTTAAATGGTCTATAGGTAATCTTTCTGCTATATTTTTTTGTTGTTATAGTAAATCTTTTCGTTTTTGGTAATATAGGCACTTGTCAGGTAATTAGTTCTTTTTTCTTCAATATATTAATTCATGTAAATAGATCCTATATAGGGTTAATGGGTAGGAGTGTACTAAGCCGAAAGGGGGTCAATATGCTTACCCTAAGGAACAACTTCTACTATGGGACCAACACTGAATTTGAAAAAAAAAATCAGCTGTTCCATAGAAGTTAGTTTATCGGTCGATATTGTCGACGAAATGTATGAAACATTTTCTTTCCTTGAATTTAGAAATGACCCCATAGTAAAAGTTGGTCCTTAGGATTAGGATGAGTATATTGACTCATTTATATTGACTCATTTATTTTATTTATATTTATAGCACACCCTTAGCATACAACCCTGAATATGTATTTTATATGGCCTTGTAGTATGTATAATGCGAAACATTATTATCATATAAGTTCCTAGAGCATGCACAATATGTACATTGGTAACGCATATTTTTAATAAATTACGAAATAAAATTCCGTTTCTATTCGTACCAATACTTATTATATTCTCCAAAACTTTTACAAATCACGTTTGCGAGATTTCCTCGAACGTGATTTACCTACAAATTCATGGTACGAGTAATTATGTAAGTATCCTGACTTACAAATTCGTGGTTTTAACATCGTAAAGTTTCATTTCTTTGATTTACACGATCCGTGTCTTATGCAAGTATGACACATTTGTATGACCCTTTAACCCAATTCCAAGTAATGGGTTCATGTAACACGAATGACTAACAACAAATAAGGGAGATCACATCTTACCTAAATGACCAAGCTTTTCATGTTTGTTACGAATATGTTGGAAATTTCTTATCAAGGAAGATGGTATATGATAGGTAAAATGTTAATGGGGTCACTTTACTTTCTGCTTCTTTTAAGATTGGCTTCGATATAGTTTTGTGGTTTCGATATTCGATATGGTCCTATTATCTGGTATACTTCAGAAAAAAAATCCATGACAAAAGTACATATCTTACCATAAATCGTGTATTTCGCTCGGCTTCTTCGGTTCTGGCAATTTTTTCTTTCGTCTGTCGGTAAATAAGTTTCTACAAATCTTGACGAAAATTGGGTTGGGTTGGATTCTATATTTTTAGTCGTTGGGGATTTTTGATCATTTATATCTCTCAAAAAGAAGGAAATTTACAACGACGAAATTTACTGACCGATTTCAATTATATTTGGTACATACAATCGGAACATCAACATAACATTTGTTGAGATTTCTAGAAAAAGAAATCGGTCTAGTGTTTTTTTTTAAGTTGCAAAATATGTCGTGGTCGCGGAATACTTGTACTTATTAAGTCAGGTTAGTTCTAAATATCAAATATTCGGTAAATCGGTTGTCTTTTTTCAAAGACGTAATATTATTGCAAGTACTAGCTAAGTAATAAATAATATTAAAAAAAACTCCATCGCTAGCAAAAATCATGATGCTAAAAACAAAGAAAGCAGATTTTCTACATCTCCATAAAAAAGTTATTAAAAAAGCTCATAACCGTGCTAAAAGTGGACATTTCACTTTTATTTCGGTAGTCGAGAATGCGTAAAATTTTTACGCGTGCGTGATCATTACACCCGTCGGAGGACGCTGCTTGTCTTTATTTATATATAAATTCAGGAGCCACTCAATTTTATAGCTATAAAAGGATTTACCGTCGCAATTCTTTTGAAGTCTCTATTAAAACATATTTGTAAAACGAGTAGGT
Organism: Ligdia adustata; assembly: GCA_947049295.1. Lineage (NCBI taxonomy): Eukaryota > Metazoa > Arthropoda > Insecta > Lepidoptera > Geometridae > Ligdia > Ligdia adustata. Next base: position 7,957,758 of record OX346225.1, on the reverse strand, counting down.
AGATATGTAGGTATATAATAAGCCTTTCATGTTCGCGGTCGTGCGGCGCACAGAGGTTGTTTGCCTGTCGCGGTAAACCGTAATTCACAGACTAACTTTGAAAAATAATTATGTTGTGGCTGTATTTCAATGCTCACGAGATTAAACATTTTGCTTACGCAGAGAACAAACGACAATATTTCATCTTGCTACTTTACGTACATTTTAATATCGATTTTGTTTTTCGTACCTACAAGGTAAAAATGGGACTTTATTACTAAGACTTTGCTGTCCGTCTGTCTGCCTGTCACCAGGCTTTATCTCATGAACTGTGATAGATACACAGTTGATATTTTTACAGTTGATGTATTTATGTTGCCACCATAACAACAAATATTAAAATCCAAACAAAATAAAAATATTTAGGCAGGCTCCCATACAACTAACGAGATTTTTTGCTGTTTTTTTACTCTTAATTAATAAAGGCAACAGGTACACGCTTGAAAAATACACAAAACATTTGGCTATATCTTCACGTTAAATATAAATAATTAAAGGAAAATAAATATTTCGGGGGGAGGCACCCATACAATAAACGTGTTTTATGCCGCGTATTTGGCTCCACATTAATTACCACAGGTAGAAAATAAAAACCCTTAGAGCGCGAGTCCGACTCGCTCGAGCTCTAGCCGATTTTTTATAATGTAAAATACATTTCTAACATAATATATCATGGTCTGGGGTTCCTATCAGGGGGCATGTAGTTATCGATGCTAAATCCGAATCTGTAACTTGTTCATTTTTATCTGTCTGTCCGTACGTCTGTATCTTAACTCTAAAACTACTGAATGGATTCAATTGAAACTTGGGATACATATAATTTGTACCATGATGTAACATCATATTCACTTTTTATCTCTAAATTCACCGGGGTTCCTGTGGGGGGACGGATGAAAGACATAATGATGTATTAAGTGATAACTCAGTAATACGTACTTTGATTTCAATAATTCTTTTTTTTAGAAAGGACTAACTGAAATTAATGTTATCGCGATAATTTGTAGGATTTCCCGTGGGAGAGGGAAATAAAGTCGTATTTGACTACAACTCGGTAATGCGTACTTCGATTTCAATTATTCTTTTTTGTTAGAAAATATTAACTGATATTAATATTTACCAAAAAAAGTGGGGGTATAGGTTAAGGAAAATGAAAGTCGTATTTAAGTATAACTCGGTAACGTGTTCTTGCATTTGGAAGGTTCTAAATTTCTGTAGCAATGATGACCCTGTGGTTATTAGGATGGATTACCGTGCGAAAGGCACCAGTTTTGTAAAATCCCACAAAATGTAAAAAAGAGCCTGAGCTACCGGTGAAGGAAAACATAGTGAAGAAACCATATAAAAATGGTAGGGCTATTTATAACGGCCACCTGTCTAGCTCCCACCCTCAAGTTGAAAAATCTGTTGTCAAATGCTTTGCGACAGCCTTTCTTGATCGCCAGTATATTTCAAACTAAGCATGTTCCATCTAGGGCTCACAGTGTCGCTGACTGTGGTCGTACGAGCTTGTTGTCAACTGACTGTCCAAAAAAGCTGTCTTGAATAAAATAGGCAGGAGTCTACTTATCAAAGGCTAGGCCACCACGCCAGTTCAATAGATAGTCAGTAACGTATATCGCTCACTTTATACCTTCTCCTACAAGCAGGTTTCCTGAGGATAAAGGAATAAGAGGAAAGAAGTAAAAGGTGATAGGAAAGCGGGGAAGGGTTATGGGCAATGGGAAAGGGACTAAAAGGCGGAAGCAGGCTTCACTAGTCAAAGAAGAAATTCAATATTTCCCGGTCTACGAAATATGGGGAAAACTATTTTAAAGATTGTAATTTTTAAATACGAAAATTAACACGAAGTAAAAAATAACTTTTAATATAAAGTGACGACCAAGTTCAATTGGGCAGGCAAAAATTTTGTTACGAGAATGTCATCTATGTAGTCAGTTTAAATTATTTTGACTAAAAGAAGCCATTGATGACCGATTATGAAAAATTCTATATAGGACCAATTAAAAAGAATTATCTCTTCGAACGAATGAAGAAATTTTTAATCCCATTTTTACTCTTTGGGTACGGAACCCTAGTAAAAAGATTCAAATGAATTGCAAACCTCCTCCTTTTTGAAGTCTATTAAATATTAATACTGAATTCACAAAAATTAAATGGGCGTTTCAGAATGGTTCGCTCATGGTAAACATGCTTACGAACTTTTCTGTATTGCTTCAATTAAACAGGTTTGGTGAAGCGCTTGTGTATCTATACGTATTCACTTATATATATTTTTCTAACGCAGCACTTTGTATGTGCTTATTTTCATTTTTGTTATCAAATGAACCGCATCCCATATGTCAGGGTTTAGATCTATGCAGATCTAAACTCAATCGCGAGGTTTTGATAAAGCCGACAGATGGCGCCACACGTCGGAAAAATGGCTTGTCATACCATTCTGACGTAGTCGTCCATGAGCTGACCTTGCAAAAGAGTTGCATCAAGGCCGTCACCGCGCTCGGTTGACTTTCTGCTGTTTTTTGTGCACCCTTCGCCGCGACACCCTTTTGTGTTTTATATGTGTTTTCGTGGATCATGGACTTTATGACTGTGATCTAATCAGCCCGTAATAGGCTGCCGCTCCGCGCACCTGGAATCTGAAACCCGTATCTTCAAGTCGTAGTTCATCGGACGCTGCAGCTCATCAGGAGGCCCATTACCGCTCTGGTGGAATCAGGACTTACGTGGTTTGCAGGTTAGTGTCTGTGTGATCTTTACCTCGGCATTTGGGATCGGTTTATTTCATATTTCCTATAGGTACTTTTTAAACTTTTTTCTAAGTGAGCAATCACACCCGGTTTGGGCTATTTACACGCTCAACCATATGTTGGTCCTTCATAGCCGGACACTATCCAGTAACTTCATTAAATTTCACGTAAATTAATTGGTGAATTTTCATTTTTTTATACGTAATTTGGTGTTTTTTATTTTCCAACCCTCATTTTTTTTGCCGCTTCTCTTCATGCTTCGGTCAGATTTACGTAATTATTGGTAAATTCTGTACTTCCTTACGCCCCAGAATCTACGTAATTATTGGTGGATTTCTGATACATAAATTCAATTAATTGTTGTTATTGAAAGTTACGTATTCATTGGTAAATTCTTTCATTTCATTCAATTAAATTGGGTTTTTCCATCTACCCTTATCTTTTTCTCGTTTCACCTACGCCTTGCCTCGCTTACGTGTTACGTTAATTCCGCCATTTTGCCTATTTTATTATTAAAATAAAAGGTAGTTAAAACTTTATTTTTGTGAATTGTGATTTTTAATCTACAATTATGACGCAAGAACGCCAAGCGGAATGCGAAGCTAAATTAGCTATGCTTAATCAAAAGAAAGAATTATTATTTGGGCGGATTCAACGATTGTATAACGCATCGAAGAACATTTTTTCGTTCGAGTCGTCTTCACGGACAAATGAAGACTTTCTCGCTGATTCTGAGACAATAGACGAATTACGTGACAAGTTTGAATCATTAGTTGATAAGATAAATGACTTAAACCTAAAGTTAAAGCCTAAATTCAGTCCAGATTACGCATGTTTAGATTCCTTTGACGATCTATTTTCAAGGGTAAAACGAGTTCTACGAAGTACCTACGAAGCGCCTATTGTCACCGGAAAAAACAGAATGCGAAAATATTTTCACATCTACTGTGACACGTGATGACGTAGGTCGTTATACCGTTGCGTTACCTTTCGCAAAGGATCCTTCCGAACTTGGCAACTCGCACGCCGTCGCTTATCGCCGCTTTATGTCGCTCGAACGTAAATTTCGACAGTCACCGATGTTACGCGCAAATTATAATAAGGTGATACAAGACTATGTAAATAACGGCTATCTTAGTCCGGTCGATACATCGGAATTGTCTGATGGCGGTTACTACATACCGCATCATGCTGTCTGTCGACCTGACAAACCGATGCCTCGGGTTGTATTGGACGCGAGTGCTAAGACGCATACGGGACTATCGCTCAATGACGTATTACACATCGGGCCAAACTTACAGGCCGATCTGTTTCTACTTTTGTTGGATTTCCGATTATTTCCCGTCGCTATGAACGCTGATATTAAACAACATTATTTACGCATTGGTGTACCTCTTGACCAGCGTAAATACCTACGCATTTTATTCCGTTTTCACGAATTGGAACAAGTACGCACGTTTGCCTTTAATAGGCAACCGTTCGGTCTCAAGTCGAGCCCTTACATAGCTATGCGAACTATTCGACAGCTGGCTTCTGACATGAGTCCGCATTATCCCGAAGCCGCTAAGGTGGCCGAGACACACTTATATATGGATGACCTCGTTCATTCGGCTCCTGATGAGGAAACAGCCACACATCTAGCTGGTGACTTGATAAAGATGTTCAAATCGGGTGACTTCGATTTAGTGAAGTGGTCTAGTAATTCACCCGCACTTCTCCAGTCACTTCCTGACTCGCACCTAAAGACAATCGCGTTCGATGTTGGCAACGATGCCTCTAAGGTGTTAGGTCTCTCGTGGGAACCGAGTGAAGATAATTTTTCCTTCACTTCCGCCGCAATCAAGGAAAAGTGCACGAAGCGAAATATTCTTTCGATAGTTGCACGTTTGTTCGACGTGCTAGGCCTCGTCGCGCCAGTAATACTTTATGCCAAGTTGTTAATCAAAGAACTTTGGCTCAATAAGAGTGACTGGGATGACGTCGCTCCAGAGCACATACGCACCCGCTTTTACGCTCTCGCGCAAGAGTTCCGCCTGCTTGATACATTACGGATTCCGCGTCATGTCGGTGTCGAAGTAGGTTGTGAGCTGCGTCTTGTCGCTTTTTGCGATGCCAGTTTGAATGGACTTGGTTGCGTCATCTACGCTCACTGTACCTACCCGTCCGGTATTCAAACGCGTATTCTTTGCGCTAAATCAAAAGTATCGCCGACTAAAATAACTACGCTCGCGCGTCTAGAATTATGCGCAATTTTGCTCATGACAAAGTTAATAAAAACTGTACGAGATACTTACTCTGTACGCATTCCTATTACAGGAATATACGCATTTTCTGATTCTACGATCGCTTTATCGTGGATTCATTCTTCACCACATCGTTGGTCGATTTTTGTTTCTAATCGTGTCGCTCAATGCCAGGAGATTTTAGATCCGAAGCATTTTTATCACGTCGCCGGAGTCATTAACCCGAGCGATTGTCTTTCTCGCGGTATGCTCCCTTCGCAACTTTTGAATCACGATTTGTGGTGGAACGGTCCAACGTGGATCCGCTGCGCTCATGAAGAATGGCCTATTCAACCATTCTCTCCCGCTGAATGTAGTGCACTGCCTGAACATAAGGCAAATGTGATGACTATCACTACTCACTCGGAACCGCCTTTGCTTTGCGCGTTAGCACGACGAGTCTCGTCATGGGAAAAGTTGCTACGTATCATTGCATATGTCCTTAAATTCGCGCGCCCGAAAGCCAAGATAGAACCTCGATCCGTGTCAGGATTAGCAACTGCTGAAAAAGCACTTATTCTGGCTACTCAATCCATCCATTTTTCTGAGGATATTAAATCTATCAAGGCTGGGAAGTTACCCGCAAAGAAGCTGCAAGGTCTCGCAGTCTTTCTTGATGAAGACGGAATTTTACGCATTGGAGGTAGACTTTCCAAATCAATGCTTCCTTATGAAGCTAAGCATCCTGTTCTTCTACCAAAACGCGAGCATATTGTTGACTTAATAATACAACATTTTCATATTGTGAACTGTCACACCGGACCTGGACTTTTAATGTCTATTATCCGGCAGCGCTTCTGGATATTAGATGCCAGAACTGTCATCAGATCAAAATTGCGAAAGTGCAACACATGTTTCAAGTTGAACCCTACGCATCCGACACCTAAAATGGGTGAAATACCAGCCTTTAGAATTTCGGAATCTTCGAAAGCATTCGCACATACTGGTGTTGACTACGCTGGTCCGATTCGAATAACGCTTTCACGTCGAAGAGGTCAGCACTCACAAAAGGCATATATTGTCCTTTTTATCTGTATGACGACTTCCGCCGTTCATATTGAACTGACGAGTAGTCTTACCTCAGACCACTTCCTAGACGCCTTCAAACGCTTTATTTCCCGCCGCGGTCCAGTTTCGTGCCTCTATTCCGATAACGGAACCACTTTCATTGGCGCAAAGGCACAATTAGATGAACTGTATTGTTTCTTATCGGGATCCAGCTTCAACACTGCGCTGTCAGACGAGCTGCTATCTCGACGCATAGACTGGAAAATGATTCCCCCTAGATCCCCACACTTTGGTGGAATGTGGGAAGGAAATATAAAGAGTATGAAAACGCATTTATACAGAGTAATTGGAACTCAATTACTCTCATACGAGGAGTTACAAACCGTTTTGACGCAAATAGAGAGTATTTTAAATAGTCGGCCTTTGGGGATTATATCCTCTGACTGGTATCCCGAGGTACTGACTCCCGCGCACTTTCTCATGTCTACTCCGCTGCAATACCTACCCGCTTCTGATCTTTCAGACCAACGCATTAGTCTGTTAGATCGTAAAAAACTGCTCGATAGTATGGTCCAATCTTTTTGGAAAAAATGGCATTTAGAGTATTTACACACGCTGCAGGTTAGGCAAAAATGGGCTACTCCCGACAAACCTGTAGAGATTGGTACGGTTGTTCTTATTGAGCAAGAGAATTGTTCTCCGCTACACTGGCCTTTGGGAGTAATTTCCGAAGTGTTCAGGGGCTCAGATAATATCATCCGTGTGGCTATGGTAAAAACGCAAACAGGAATTTACAAACGGTCTGTAACCAAGCTGTATCCTATTCCTACGCAGTAAATAAAATTCATTTAAATATGATTCATTAGTTTAAGTCGCTATTATTAAGATTTTATAACTTGTATTAATTCGCTATGTACCTACCTATTTTGCTCAGTTATAAAGTTTGTTTGTTTTGAAACATCTCCCGATGTTCCAAGGCGGGGTGCATGGTGAAGCGCTTGTGTATCTATACGTATTCACTTATATATATTTTTCTAACGCAGCACTTTGTATGTGCTTATTTTCATTTTTGTTATCAAATAAACCGCATCCCATATGTCAGGGTTTAGATCTATGCAGATCTAAACTCAATCGCGAGGTTTTGATAAAGCCGACAGATGGCGCCACACGTCGGAAAAATGGCTTGTCATACCATTCTGACGTAGTCGTCCATGAGCTGACCTTGCAAAAGAGTTGCATCAAGGCCGTCACCGCGCTCGGTTGACTTTCTGCTGTTTTTTGTGCACCCTTCGCCGCGACACCCTTTTGTGTTTTATATGTGTTTTCGTGGATCATGGACTTTATGACTGTGATCTAATCAGCCCGTAATAGGCTGCCGCTCCGCGCACCTGGAATCTGAAACCCGTATCTTCAAGTCGTAGTTCATCGGACGCTGCAGCTCATCAGGAGGCCCATTACCGCTCTGGTGGAATCAGGACTTACGTGGTTTGCAGGTTAGTGTCTGTGTGATCTTTACCTCGGCATTTGGGATCGGTTTATTTCATATTTCCTATAGGTACTTTTTAAACTTTTTTCTAAGTGAGCAATCACACCCGGTTCAAAACACTACTATCTTATTCATGGGTATCTTTTGCAATAATAAGACTTTCAGAAGGATCACCGAAATATCTATACTGACATAAATAATACAAGGATTTTTCGAACGAAGTCGCAGCTAGTATACCAATAAAGGGCAACTTTAAGATTTAAGAATTATGCACGAGCGTCAATAGATGCTTGGGTAGGTAATTTTCAGGACCCAGGTGTTACGTGGCATAAAAGGGAAGGAAAATATCAGATATCTCTTCCTTAATCGTTCAAAGCCAGTACTCAAGTGCCCTCCGCGCTTGCCGCTTTCTTACAACATTTTCCGCAAGCATTTTCTTTCAATATTTGAAGCAAGATTGTTTTATACTGTGTTCTTTTAAAGTTGATTATGTGTGGTGTGGTTTAGAAATTGTCAAACACTTACATTTAAAAATGATTGTCATTAAATTGCGTATTTTTAATTCTGATTCAGATTGTAATTGTTTAATATTGGAAGAAAGCATTTAGCAGGTCAGTATATACACATTTAAGTCTAAGGCATCGCTAGGTAGTTGTAGTTAGGCAAATAATTTCAACTGCCCCCCCCCTCCCCCCTCCTACAGATTCAAAAAGTAGCACAAACAGTCAGCTATAAACAAATATAGGTTTTTCCATATGTATTAAATGTGTATGTGTTAATAGTGCGGTCCATATGACAGAACACGCGGCCGGGGGTGATCCGCGTGTAGGTACGGGTGGCTGCCCTGTCTGCATCGCTACAACATAACCCACGGTATATCGATAAACAGTGAAACAACTCTATTAAAAGGGTTTTAGAGAGAATGTACATAGTTAACGGTCAGATTTGAATGTACAATCAAGTTATTCAACAACTACAAGTAGTACATACAGTACATACGAATGTATGTATCTACAAATAGGCTTCATAATTTCCAAAACGCTTTTACTCTATATACTTTTATTTAATTTTTATTGATCACGGTATAGGCTACATTTAACAATCTTCTACGTGGTACATGGAAGAAGTAAGTCATGTCTGACTGACCGATATTTGCTAAAATTCAACATAGGACCTAAACCTTTCACTTGGAGAAATGCTATATGCATACCGCTACACCACGGGGAGACAGAGCGGTTATATGGGGGACTCTTCTTACCCACTAAATCGCCACGGTGTCACTCCCGGCCGATAACTGGCAGGACACGACTATGCTATAGCACTCGTTTGCGACCCGCCACGTCTGTCCGTCACTTACTGCTGACCCATCCCGCAAGGTTGTCCAGTACGCCAGACACATGACGCACCGCAACCAGCTCGAGGACCATATCACCATATGGGTGGGACACGTCCCCGTGTCTAGACGCCCGAGGTCCTCCTGAGACGGGTCATTAGTGGCCCCGCCGCCTGGTTTTATGTTTGTTATTATTTTTATTTTGTTGTGGTTCCTCCTCACCACCTCCACACCTCACCTTATTATTTCTCTTTTTCTCAGTATCTGACTTCCTCAAGAAAAAGAAAGGAAAAAAAATATCTGTAGGAAATCGGATACTAAGAAAAAGAAAGACAATAAGGTGAGGAAGGAGGAAGTACACCATTAAAACAAATATTTTTTTCGTTTTCTCACGCTGACATCAAAACGGGACGGGAAAACACTAGAAATTCTTTTTACAACATCTTATTATTAATCTCCATTGATTATGTAGGTATGTATGTTTGACTTTTTGTGGCCCTCTATAGCCTCTTTTAACCAGTATGCGGTAGACCTATTTTGAGAGGTATTATCTGAATCATTTTATTTGCAGATGGTCTTAGGTTATACAAGTTGCATCTAGCGGCTTCGCTCGTGAGGATATAGTGGTCAGTGCAGTTTGAAAGTTTGAAGTCGTTTTAAGTCGTTTATTTCAACGTTAGTCTTGTTCCATGTTATATAGTAGCCATATTGTCATTCTGCGCTTGTGCACCTAGCTCTTAGCAGCGTAGGTGAAGAAACAATACATTGTGCCGGCGGAACGTACGCCCGTGTGAGTGTCACCGCTGGACTATAACCGATGAAAATCAGCGATTGTTGGCTTTTATGCGATTGTTCACCGTGTAATCGTGTTGTTAACTCAGGCTATTTTTTTCCCAAAAAAACTCAATGGTTCTCTATACGACGGATATGTCTATTATTATTTTTAATTTTTTATGTTTGTTACCAAATTTCTCGGAGACGGCTGGCCAGAAATGTTTTTTTTTTTGTTTAAATGTGTACATCTCTCTAGTAAATCGAAATAACGAAAAAGTTCTATCGGCACCTACCGTAATGGCAGTCAGTAATCACTTGTTATCTGAAAAAACTTGTTAACATTCGTTTTTACCAAAACTGTGTAACTGGCGGTCACGTCGTCATTCCGCGCCCGTACGCCGCCCTACCTAGCGTAGGTGATGCAACAATGACTCGCATTTTACGGTACATTGTGCCGGCGGAAGGTACGCCGAGTGAGTGTAACCGCTGGGCCATGAACCATACTCGCCGCCGCACCCACCCTGCCTATCTTTAATCACTTTATTTTCACTGCTCGCTGGTGTGTAAATGTAACACTAGAGGGTTACTGTCATTTTTACAAAAGAGTTCATATTTTCTTTTTTAACGCTGCTATTTTAGCTTTGTATGGGGAACAATTATTCCTACGAGTATCTAAAATCTTCGGACCTACATTTATATAATTTAAATTAAATAGTATGAATTAAGTATTATAGTATAAATTTTAAGTTAGTATATAAAACAGTGGGATATATTAGTTTAAGTGTTATAATACAATTATATAAACAACTTATAAAAAAAAATTGTATCAAAAATTATTAAGCTTGTTCTTTTTGTCTCTTTTTATTATTTTTATGATAACATATATTATTATACAGTTTTAGTTTTAAAGTCATGAATTGGCTTTTGCGATCATCAATTTCGTGGATACAAAAGAATATAAGCGTATTTCTTTAATCTAGTAAAACTGCACCTATAATCGTAGGTACTAAACATACTATCAATACTATTCGTTGAAAATAAAGAGGTGTAATATTTGTAAGGTTTATATATGAATTTTGTGAGTTTCTTTGATCTTGGTACCATATTTTGTAAATGCCTGGCGCAATTTGCTCTATTTGATATCAATCCTTACATCATACCGAGACGAACCTAATTTTTTTTGGCTAATGTTAAACATTTATTTTGTGGCAAATTTATTTGGTCGTGCTTTTATATTTCTTAATTATAGATTTGATTAAATGATTGTTTATACATACGAGTAAGTATATAATAGCAAGATGGGCAAGACATTAGTTTATGTAATAACTATCGGACGCTTGCAATTTTAACAGTTAACAAGCCCTGCACCCCATTTGCACAGACTTTGGTTTGTGACAGCAGTAATTAAGTTATTTTTATTACTTATTTGTTATGTTGTGCGTTCTGTTGCAAATAAAGTTTATTCTATTCTATTTCACAATGAGTTTCCGATCGGATTCGAAAACTTAGCAACACGAATTACGCGAACCTCGATACAAAATCAAAAATATAAAATTTTCAATATCAAAATTTAAGATCTTCTAACAAGTTTTGTGTAGTTCGTGTTGCAAAGTTTTCGTTTCCGATCGGAAACTCATTATATATCGGGTCACTGATCAGTTTCGAAATTCAAAGCACTGTACCACGGTTATAATACCTCGGTCTGCCTTTTACTTTCTGCAGTTAGCCCAAAGATATCTGTTTCATCTCAAAGCTCAACAAGAATTGTTGTTAAACAAATTACTATCGGACGAGCAAGCTCCCGTTCCGAGTCTCTAAGCTCCAAAACGTTGAACATCGTTAAAGCTTAGTTAGTCTATGATATCGAGTTGTTCATTGTTTATATAACAAGTTAGCACAACTGGTGGCAATTGAGCTGCGGTCGAATTTGCTCGCTGGATGTTTATATACTTAATCGAATGATTTAATTAGAATCCCTCGTAATCATCTGCTTCCGAACGAATTGAACTCTAGATCGCTCAACCGTGAACAATTTGCAAGGAAAGCCGAGTATAATTTCATTTTAATTTGCTCCCTGGATGGAGTTAATATTTTATGTAACAAAGTTTAGTTTGCTTAGTAATCATTGCATTGTTTTGCGATTTTGTAAATTACGTGGGTAGAGTCTGTAGAGAACGTTTGGATAAGACATAGCTGTAAGACTATAGTACTCAAATAGATTAATTATTATTCTATTGCACACAAATTCCAGTGTTTTCTTTTCACAGTATATCAAAGTCACCGATAAAAAGCAGATATTATGGCAAGTACATATACGAGTATATCTTATACTGGAATAATTAAAAAAAAATTATAACCGACTTTAAGTTTTAGGTGTAATTGCATCAAGTTTGCGTATAGCTGACATCCACTTTTTTCCGCGTTTTGGACCTTGACAAGTTGAAAAAAAGCTTTTCCAGTGTTTTTAAATTGGGATTAAACCACTGAGACACGACATAGTATTTCTTATCACTATTAGACGATTATTAGCCACTAACAAGATGGTCGTTATATAATGTTATAATAAAAAGCTTTAGCGAACGGAGTAGCTATACCCGCCCGGGTAGCACATGACCTGTGACGTCATCACGCTTTAGAATTCCGAGTATGTTTTAAAATTATGTCGAACCAAAATGCGCACTTTGATTTTAATTTTCTCAGCCATTTTAATGTTAGAAAAAAGTTGAAACACAGTTATTCTCATATTTTTGTCTACATTATTTTGGCATTTTTAGAAAAAACGTTTGCCAACTCCATTGTTTAAAACAGTCTACCATCTCTGAGAAATCAGGTAACAACGTATAAATACAGTCGAATTTAGCCTCTTACTCATTTTAGAAGGCGGTATTAAATCGAATTTACCGCTAAGCCAATGTGAGACTTTTACGAGATTTTCTCCGTACAGTAATGTGTGGAATGTTTACTATATTTGTGGTTATAGTTCCTTCATGTAATGTGTAAGTAGGTGAGCCTTTAGATAAGTCCCTACTATTTGTGCTCCCTACTGTACAAATGGACCAGGGTTTGCCATTAAAAATAATAAAAAGTGGAAAAATAATAATAGTAGGATGAAACCTATTGGAAAAGGAGGAGAATATTATAAAAATTAAAGAAAAAAATCATTTACGAGCGATCTGAGGTCGGGAAGGGGAAGGGGGTTTAAGAGTAACAAACAGTACACAACTGAAAGTCTTATGGAAAAAAGTCGAATGGCAAAGTTGTAGGTAATAAAAAGATCTAAAACTTTTGTATATACCTACACTTTCTACATTTTCTACAAAATTTATGTGAAAATTAAAAAAAAAAAACTTTAAAAATACGCTGTAATTTATTTGATTTGAAATATTTATTTATTTACCTTACCTTATTTTGAATTAAGATCGAAAAAGCACCCTTATTTTCAATCGAAATTCAACCGTCAAAATATCTGCTTTTTTCAAAAAGTTGGTATGCTTTCTGTTTGTTGAAATCTCTACTTTCTTCTGGTTTATTTTCTGAAGTTCTTATTTTTTTCTGGTTTTACAGGTTTCTCGTATCGTATATACCAAGTAAATATATGTAGGTACTTATGTTCTTGGTTAGGTTACTGAGTACATGCATATTGTTTAGAAGTGACTTCGCTTTTGAATTTAGCAAGGCAATATGTAATCAAATAAAATCAACCAAGTTCAAATGTCTACCTGTTGTCGTTATTGATACCGAGCATAAACGGCAACAATAGCGTTTATTGTATGGAAGCTCCTGTTAATATTTTTTTTTTAATGTACGGTAAGCTAAAAATATGACTTGTTACCCTAAGGTTGAATGTCGTGCAGATTGAAGGACAACGTTACTTTCGCTTGCAGATCGCTCTGAGAGTATCAACCACGTAAAGAAACACTAGTAAACAAAGTACTACTTTTTAGGCCGACCGATGAGCCGTTGACCGTGTGTAACACACAGACCTGACGGGGGCGGTCCTCGATCATAATTAGCCTAGAGCGGTCAGAACTCATGATCAGTCGGTCTTAACGGTTCTTGAGATAGCTTGGTGATATATATAGACGGACAGTGAAGTCTTAGTAATGGGTCCCGTTTTTCCCCTTGGGTAAATCCCTAAAAAAGCAATTCAATGAGACTCCGCTTAATATTTAACCTGCTAGTTCTGGACCACCATGACAAAGGGTGTAACATGTCCCAATAAAACACTTAATGGTAGATTCTCGCACCAAAATTCATGTCGCAATATACCTATTGCGACATTCGTATGCATGCATAATTCAGGGACTGGCAGCAATATTGTAATCCGTGTTCAGGTGTTCCTATGTTCTTATGCCAAGATTATACAGGGTTGTCGTTGTTGGTAAGAGGTGTACTAAGAAATAGGCGAAAGAATAGAAACAGCTGTTTCATAGAAGAAGTTTATCGCTATCGGCAAAAATCCAAATCCAAAATGTATTTACATAAGAAAACAGTACCATATTTTGTTAGTAAAACACACTGATATTAAAATAAATTGTTAGAAACATTTTAGAGGGCATTAACATTATCGTTTAAACATGGGTAATTTTATATTTGTTATTAGGTTGGTTGTTATGTATAATATTTGTTATCTCAATGCGTCATAATATGTACGAGGCGTTCCGAGCGGGATTATTGTTCGCACGAAATGCCTCAGCACATGTTGCTAAAATGTGAGCTGTAGGTTTTTTCTCAAATATCAAGTTTGTTATGATAATATCGGTGGTCCCCTTTCTGCTTAGTACATCCCTAACTGATAAACCAGTATATGTGGAAAGCCATATCGCCTTCCCATTTATGGTGCGTCCTTTCCGTCCCGCTTTTTTTGGTACGCTACGAAACTCCGAAATGTAACATGTACTTCATGTTATATCTTCTCGTGTCATTGTGGATATAAAAAGGCTAATAGAACCAGCAACAGCAAAAAAAATATGTATGAATCCAACTAAAATCTAAAAGTTCATGAGTCTCTAAGGCCACGGTAAACCTGCTATTAGATTTGCCTAAATGAAGTTATAAGAATTTATATATGTTTCTAAAGAGAAGGAAAGTTTCACGCGACACATTAATATTCTTACAGTATTTTTATTGCTGGGAAAGAGCAGTTTAGGCCGTGCTATACATTTCCAGCGCTTTGTTACAAACTTTGACCATGTAGTAAATTAGAAGTCCAAATACCAGGGGATTCATGGACCACATTTTTGCATTACATTCAGCGTGAAAAACATTAGCTAACAAATTCGTAGGTTAAAAATTAGCACGTATCTACTAAACAATCGACATTGCGGACTCATATTTCGTATATTATCAATGCGAAACGTGTTCCTTGGTTTACTCTTGATTTTTTGCATAAACTTTACTTTATTTCCGTGGGTGGAACGGGTAGGTAGATATTTAAAAATAATATACTTATAATTATAGTATTGAATAGAGCGTGAAGTTTTTTAACTCATTTTCTATAACTTTGAAAATAGAAAATCAGCTTGACAATGAATTTATTGAGAAAATTTGAAAAACTAAATTAGGTACCAACCCTCTTATTAGGTACTAACTGTAATATCCATGTATAATATATGACAGTATCAATGTCAGTGATCTTCTGAGCCTTATTATCCGAATACTCAAAAATAGGATATCAGTGTTTTTCAATGCCTTCTCTGAGAAATCGTAGAAAACACGTAAAAAAATCGACCAACTGCGAGTCGGATTCGCACACTAAGGGTTACGTACCAATATACAACATTAGTTCAAGTATCTAACTGTTGTCGTTAATAATAGCGAGCAAAAAACTGCAAGAACGTCACGATTGTTGTATGGTAGCCCCTCTTTCATATTGATAGTTATTTTTCTGTTATATTTCGGTTCCACAGCAAAAGTTTATCGGTCGTCGGCCCTGAAGCAGCTGATTTTATTTACCACGGTTAAACTGATTTCAGGGTGTAACCTAATGATACTATACTCCATCCAACGAGACGAACTAATATGGCGCTCTCTCCCTTTCACAATCGTATGAAAGTGATAAGGACGCAGCTCCGACTTAAATGGCCAGGATTGGTTAATGGGCGCGGCTAATTCATGAAAATGTTAGGCTGCGTTTACATCGCTGATCTAAATCGCTTACTAACTCTGTCATCTAAAAATAATAGTTTTTATACAAATTACAATCTGTAATTGAAAGCAAATATGGAGTTGTTGTGTATAAAACAAATATGCTAGGATATGAACAAATTAAACAAAAAATATTTTCTTAAATGTTTATTCGCTTTCTGAATCACTCGAGTCATCCTCCAAGTTTATAACTAATCGTTCTTGCATTGTTTCCATATTTCTATCCATTAGGTTCATTTTAGGTTCTACTACTTCTACCACATGTCGTATGCAGTTCTGCCACTTGCTGCTGTCAACTTTTGTAATGGCTTCGTTTAATAATTTTTTGATTTCATTCAGTTTAAAACTGGTATTATTTTGTGCCACGTACCCTTTAACTTGAGCCCAAATTAATTCTATTGGGTTAAGTTCACAGTGGTCCCCTACCACTAAAGCACGCGCGGTAAGCGCAGCACTTTTTTGTTTTTTTCCTTAGCCATTTCGTCGATTACATGCGCTTCATATTGGTGTTTATGGTCTTTCACAATTTTAAGTAATTCTCTTTTTAACATGTCTTCGTGAAATGCAATTTTTTTTACCTTCAACCACTGTATTATTTCTTCTTTTTTAGTATTTGTGGTTGGGATTTTTTCCACTTTTCTTGAGTGGTAAGGAGCGTTGTCCAGTACAATCACCGAGTTTTCTGGTAATATGTCGAGTATTTTTGCAAACCATTCTTCGAATACGTTTGCGTTCATATCTTTGTGGTAGTCTCCATCTTTTTTGGACTCAAACACTAATAACGCGTCGCTGCCTTTTAACAACAACTGGACAGTCTTGTGTAGAGGCCATTATAGGCAATAATCAGTCCAAAAACACGCCAAGTCAACAAGTATGCAAGAATCAGTTCAAAAAACACGCCAAGTCAACAAGTAAGTAGGAATCAGTCCAGTAAACAAGCCGGGTCAACGTAAAACCGAACACTGTGAACACACTGAAATAAGCACCAAACAATACGTCCGCACCGCTCAAGAGACAGAATCGGACTGATATTTGGTCGCAACGTGTACGCGCCCTAAGTTCCTTATCTCCAACCAATGACGTTCAGCGCTTGATTTCCCCATTAGTTCGTCTCGTTGGACGGAGTATAATTGATCTTCTTCTTATCCCTTTATCCTGAGGAAACCTACTGGTAGGAGAAGGTAAATAGTGAGTGATTTACGCTACTGACCATCAATTGAACTGGCGTGTAGACCTATCCAAAGAAAGGAGACCCCCTACCTTTTTTAAAATTTAAGACAACTTTTTTGGACAGGAAATTTACAACCAGCTAGCACGACTAAAGAAGTCAGTGACACTGTGACCCCTAGATGGAGCATGCCTAGTCTGAAATATGCTTGCACTCAAGGAAGGCAGCCGCAGCCGCCTTATTTTCGGTATAATATTCTTTTCAGTTAGTATTTTCTAACAAAAAAAGAATCGTCCAATCATATCATTATTACTCAGTTAGAAAGGAGGGATGAAAGGAACCATCGTGAAGAAACCATCGAAAGGAAGCATTGTGGTAGGACGTTTTCTAACGATTGCTTGTCTAGCTACCAAGTTAAAAAATCTGTCGCTAAGTGAATTGCGGCAGTCATCCTTGAGAGCAAATGTATTTCAGACTAGACATGCTCTATTTAGGGTTCAAAGCCTAGTGTCACTGACTTTTATAGTCAATTTTCTGTCCCAAAAACCTATCTTGAATATAAAAAATGGGCAGGAGTTTCCTTATCAAAAGATAGGCTACCACGCCAGTTCAATTAAAGGTCAGTAGCGTAAATCACTCTCTCTTTACCTTCACCTACAAGCAGGTGTACTTCGGATTAGGGGATAAGAAGTAAAATATAAGAGAGTGACTATAAATCGAGGAGCAGTTACGGGCCAGAGAGTTAGAAGATAGATAGTCAACGAAGAAATTCAATATTTCCCGATCTGCGAAATATGGGGAAAGCTTAGAGTGTACTTTTAACACAAGTAAAAAAAGTCAAAACCGAGTTCAATTCGGAATGCAAAACTAACGTTACAAGAATGTATCTATATTGACAATTACATTTATTTTGATAAAAATAACCTACCAGACTGATTTTAATAAAGATCACGGTTCATACAGCCTAGTGACAAACAAACGAGCGGACGGACTGCAAAGTCTTAATAGCGTCCCGTTTTCGGAACCTTAATAAAAAATGCACTAATATCAAAAGATGTTAATGGAAGGACAGCAATTGCGAACGAAGTCGCAGGTACAGCTAATAGTCTTATAAGACTTTCATCTTCCCTCCAACGAGAACCCCCACTAATTTTCGGGATCACATTAATTTTCAATTACTCCTTTCTTACAAAATAAGAATTATTCGAAATTAAAGTATGCATTACTGAGTTATCACTTAATACATCATTATGTCTTTCATCCGTCCTCCCACAGAAACCCCGGTGAATTTCGGGACAAAAAGTTGTTATGATGTTACATCATGGTACAAACTATACATGTCCCAAGTTTTATTTGAATCCATATAATATAGTAGTTTCAGCGTGATGCCTAGTCAAGATACAGACAGACAGAAAAAATATAGTATGAAAATCAGTACAGATTCGGGTTTAGCATCGATAACTCCATGCCCCCCCGAGTGAAATATTCAAATTTATATCTTATGTTTTTATTTAAACCAACACAGCTAGAGGCATTTGACCACAAGCTCGCACGACCACGGAAGTCAGCGACACTGTAGCCCTAGATGAGGCATAACTAGTCTGGAATACATTGGCTCTCAAGGAAGGCTACCGGAACACACCTTTTATCTAATGTACATAATTCGACCTGTTACAGTTTTATTATAAGAATAGATTACCGATTACATCTACTTGGCTCTAACCACTATATGTTTTTCTTTTTGCTTTATGCATAATTTCAGTACAAAGAACGGGCCATACTCATGCACTCACTTATTACTCATGTGCGATAGAAATAGAAGATAATAATTACCTATGTAGTATATTAGCAACTTTAGCAAATAGCAAATAGGTAAGTGATTCTCAACATGACAAGCGTAGGCGCAGCTTAGTGCGGTGCCACACTCTAAACTCATGATTGTACTGTAAATAATAAGACTTTACAGAGGCGATGCTTACCATTACACTAATGACTCCATTTTATTTTGTATGTAAGTGTTAATTACTAAAATAACTGCATATACCAAAAAATTTAAACATGTAGATCGTGTTTCAAAAACTTTAAACAACTTTTGCTTATTTTGAACATTAAGAAGCAGTCAACAAATCAGAAGTTACCATTATAAAGCAATTAACCTGTATCGTATGATCGTATGAGGTAAATAGTTTACCGTCACTCAATTTTAAGCATATATATATATATACAGGGGTCGGCACTCGAAGTGTTACCAATTCAAAATGCTGTAATTTTGACAATTTTGTTTCTTTTTATTTATTAACTTCAATATATAGAAAAAAAACATATTAAATAAAAATAAAAAAAAATATTGTTCGATGTGGAGACCTTTAGCGCGGATAACAGCATCGAGTCTGTCCGAGAAGGCTTCAGCAGTTGCACGTTGATAGCAAGCTTGAAAATTTGGTATTTTCCGATGAAAAAATTTTTAGGGTTCAGCAATATGTGAACAAACAAAATGATCGCGTATGGTTAAAGTCTAAATGAAACGACAATTTAGACCAACGAACTGCTCTGCGAAAGCAAGCACCAGCATCAGTGATGGTTTGGGCCACGGTAACTGCTACGGGACGTTCACCTCTCGTTTCATTGAGCAGGGTGCAAAGATAAACCAGCAAATCTAAAGTGAAAATATTTTAAACGATGGTTTGTTACCTTGGGCACGTAAGAAATTCGGTAGAAACCATTGGACGTTTCAGCAAGACTCGACATCATCCCACAAAGCCCGTGAAACCCAAATTTTTTTGAAAGAAAAAGTTTCGAGCTTCATTTCTTCGCAACAATGGCCACCATATTCACCGGACTTAAACCCAATGGATTTTTCCATATGGTCAATTCTAGAGGCCAAAGTGTCAGTAAAAAAATATGAGACAGTCGACGCCTTAAAGATTGCTCTTCGCTGAGATTGGACCAAAATATCAGCAGACCACATTCGTGCAGCGTGTGAAGCCTTCTCGGACAGACTCGATGCTGTTATCCGCGCTTAAGGTGGCCACATCGAACAATATTTTTTTTTTTATTTTAAATGTTTTTTTTCTTTATATTGAAGTTTATAAATAAAATGAAACAAAATTGTCAAAATTACAGCATTTTGAATTGGTAACGAGTGCAGATCCCTGTATATAATTGACCATATTCCACATGAAGCAGAGTGATCGTGCTGTAAAATTTTAAGTCACAGTCTGATAGGTTGACTTAGTTTTGCCATCTTCTTAAAATAGCTTAGAAACAGACATAATTATTCATTTGAAGTGCTGATGATTGGACCACAGATATTTTGGATATTTGATGCTATCTGTCCCCTAATCGAACTATCGCTTCGCATCAATATCGCTTGCATGAGTAAGGACCTTATTTTAATTTTTTTTACCAGCAAATGATGAAGATTCTATAGATATACTTTTGTTTACCAGTCACGAATAAAATCAGTCCTTACGGTTTGCTTTTTCAGCCACTGTGAAATGATAAAGTCCGTGACTACCGTCGCTTTCTGAATCACTTTGCACGATGTAATTTTGCGATTTCGACTCACCGCTGTTAGGGCCCTTCGTACCTTTCCTACACTTATTTGCCAAATGTCCGTTTTCGTGGCACGAATTACATGAATAAAACTTATATTGGCACTTATTTTAGCGCGTGGTTACTCCTTCCACACCGCCAGCAAACGGGACTGCGCCCCCGTGCATTGCGCGTGGCTCCAGCCGCCGCCACCCGGTGCAGCCCGTCTCCGCATGCCGCCCGGCCGCCTCCAGCGCTAGCGCCAGCTCCACCGCCCACTTAGTCCAGTGAAGGTACCGCGAACAGCCGAGAACGCATCTGTTCACTTCTCATACCTTATACAAACTGGTCTCTAATGTTCTCTTCCAGCGATGTACCTTGGTTACAATGGGTCGCGAGATGTTTTAGGCTTTGAAGAAAAGTGCCTACTTGTTCGTTTTCGGCCTGCCGCCTCTGTCGGAAAATATGCCGCTCAGCGATCTCCGACCGCTTTGGTTCGAGATGATCACGCACCAATGCCACCTTTCTTTTTTTCTGGATGATCCGGTGAACAGAGGTCACACATGAGCTCGTAGGTCGCGGGACCAACATGTGTCACCAACGTGGCGACTTGCAACTCGGACTTTATTTCATTGAGTAAAATAAATTGTTCTACAAGTCGCACATACGCTCACCGATTTCCACGACCATGAATATCGAATTCATGAAGTTTTCCGTACGGCATTTTCGATATTTCTGACAAAAATCCAACACTAACTGCGCCAATTGTGATAAGGTGAATGAAACACGATGGCGTTAAACTCAGAACTGGTTTTATTAGTGACATGTAGGTTACAAATTGAGTCAACTTATTGAAACCTACCCTACGCTTTCTACACATACATTACAATAAGTAATGATTTCGATTGCTCTATCAGTATAAGTTACACTAACGTTACTAACTAGAATAATGCCTAATGACAAACAATAGCAAAACTTAAGTGAATGTAATAAGTAAACAAGGTACTTCTATCTAGTTGATAGTAGTTAGAAGTGAATGAAAATGCAATAATAGAAAAAACTACCAACAAGTCAGCATGAATAGAGACGTGCCTAGCGGAGCGACGCGACTACGGCGACGGCCATGTGCGAGTGTTTGGTGTGTATTGTGCAGTGTAGGCATGCAGAGGGAAGGTGATCAGGGGCAATAACGTACGTGGGCGTGCGGCGAAGTGATGGCGCGGCACATGCAGGCATGAGCCGCGGGCGCCACCTGGTAGTCCATGTAATTCCCGTAGCCCATGTGGTCGCAAGTGCACGCGCAGGTCTCGATGTGCCGCCGCAGCTCCAGCTCCAGGTCCCAAGGTGATTCCATGAGCGCGTCGAGGCGAGCGGGCGCGCGCCGCGGCGTGCCCGCGCCTCCGTATGCGGCCCCGGGCCGGGCGCGGGCCGCACCTGCGCGACGCCACCTGCCTCCCCGCGGTCCGCCTTACTCGCTCCACCATAAAAATCTTGTGTTAGCGCGGCCGGGAGCCGACGACACGGACCTCACAGCGAGCCCGGAGTGCGGCCGGGGAGCGCGGCGCGGCGCGCGCGGTGACTCGCGTGTCGGCGCGCATAGCGAGGTGACCGCCCGCCGGCTGGGGAATGCCGCGCGCTCTAGCTCGCGGCCGAGCCCGGGCGACCCGGCCGCGCCGGCGCCCGGAGCTCACCCCGGCGCCGCCTGCCCGCACCTCGCCCTGCAGCCCCCGCCCGCCGCCGGACACATCTTTCAAATGCACAATAATCAACCTACAACTGTCTACTAGATGTAGGTACACACCTTCATACGTTGACCGGATATTTGATTGCAGATTAAAGAATTAATTTCCCGTTTTGCCGAACATCTCCGGTTCTAGGCAAGTATACATACCTACCGAGACTTGAGTTTCGCTATATATTGAGATGTGTTTGTTACGCGTATTGGTTACATACATTCCGATTGCAATAAATCACGGAGTCCACCTCGACGTGAATCAATGGGCTCGAAGCTGCAGGGACTAATATATTCTCATTGTTGTTTATAAAATAGACCCAGTCACGGCTCCTCCGGGCCTCGACCTGGTAAAGGCACCGAATGTATCTTCAGTTTTTTTGTTCTCATTGTCGTAATGTATTTCACAAATCTTGCAGTACCTGTACCTACGTCATGTAACATAGGTGTATTTTTACCCCAACAATTCCTCAGCTGATTGTTAGACACAGTTTTCGACTTAGAGTAAAAATTAGTTAATACTAATGTTTACTCTAAGTCTTACTACCACTTGTATAATGTCTCGTAAATTACTTAGATCGTAAATTACAGAGAAATTTGCTGCCAATTTGTTAAATGTCATAGGAATGATTTATTACGAAAGTATATTTAAAAATCAACCCAAGAGGAGCGCAAATTAACTACTACGTAATTGAAGCCGGAAAATGATAACTTATATTAATACTAGCTGCGGCCCACGTTGTTACCCTCAGAGATTTGGTTATTCCACGGGAACACATCATTTCGGTATCAAAAGTAGCATTATTATAGTAGCATAGTCAACAAACATAGACACGCACACACAAACTTTCGCCCTTAATTATATTTGTGTAATGGATACTGACTTTATAATTTAAAATTTTTAAAATATGACCCGAGAGTGTCTCGTAAAATTGAAGGCTAAGTAAGGCATACATTTCACGATGCTTAACTTAACTGAACCTCGGCGAAAATGTAAATAAAGATGGGAACGAGCTACGACGAGGCTTTACAGCGAGACGAGCGGTTTGAAAGTTAAATGTGAGTGCAATGCTGCGGTTTCTCTAGTTTTCAAACAATGAGAGCACCGAGTGTGCTTTGTGTGCACTATGTTATAATACTACAGCGCTCATTCATTTACCTACATTTAATAATTTTAGTTTTATAAAATAAAAACTGTTAGGTTTTTATTTTATAAAACATTTACAAAAACGAAATTAACTTCAACACAGGATAAGTTCTTAACTCGTTTGCGGTTTGTTAGGATAACATTTTTAAGGGAATCTTTTTTAGGGTTATATTAGGATATATACATATATATATACAATTACTGACACTTCCCTGTCCGTCTGTTCGTCTGTGTGTCACCAGGCTGTATCTCATGAACCGCGATAGCTAGACAGTTGAAGTTTTTACAGATGATATATTTCTAATATAACAAAAACTAAAATTAAAAAATATTTAAGCGGGGCTTCCATAAAACAAACGTGATATTTTTATCGTTTGTATCTTGAAATATTCACAAAATATTTAGTTGTATAATCAATCACCTCAAAATTAATAATTAAATATACATAAAAAAGTACGGAATCCTCACTGCGCGAGTATAACTCGCACTTGGCTGATTTTTATTTATGTATTACTTATCTTCCTGTGAGTTGCGTTTGTATGAACGGGTCTTTTCTTATCCATCAATACATTGAACGTAAATGTATCTTAAACTCACTAATTGCATAGGAGTCAAAGTATAATAATCAATTAGTTCAGCTTTTCCCTAGAAATGGTTTTTTGAATTTTATTGACAATATCTAACCCCTTATTTAATTCAGATCACACATACCATTCCATAAATATACCCACTAACTACCCGATTTCCCAAAATGTATCTTTATTGTGCAGTCAATACACTCTATCGAATGGCTCTTGAGTGGCATTTCGTATTCCTTACGCTTCCAATACGAAGAATTACGAAGTATGTAGAAGCATAAATTGTGTGGCGCAGTTCGAGTTGAGCTACGATCAAGCGTCATTATATCTGTTAACAGAATTAGGACGCAGCTGCCTGGCATGTAGCAGGCAGGAGGCTGCATGCGCGCGCATGCGTTCTGCACTGCCGACGGTCGGTTAGAAATCTGTGGCGCGCTCGCGAGACTGTGGACAGGCTGCGAGGCGGCAGTCAGCATGCAGCGCGCGAGGAGCGTCACGGGGCCGCTACGGCGCGCCCACCCCGCATCAGGCGCCACTTGGAACGTCCAGGTATTTAACGAACTAATTTTCTACTGCACTCATTGACATAAACACGTCCGATCTACATCAAAAACATAAAACGGTAGCGAATCTTTGCCATTCACATATTTCATTGTCGTTATAAACACATCTATGAATTTGAATTACTCAAGATGCTCTTCTTACATTGATTTCTTACTCTCAACCCACGTTTTAATTTCACTCAATATATTTGCTATCGTCTAGAAAACTGTGTGAGTTGGTGTGTTTATAAATCAAGGCAGATGTGAAAACACAAGTAACAAAATTTCATAAATGTATAGGAATGGCAGTAACGATTGCTCGGAGCGTAGCATAAAAGCTATGACCATTGTCTCAAGAGGCCAATTGGTTAAAATGACCAGTGGAAACTAGCACTCAACAGTTGGCCGAAGACTTGTTGCGTGACTACAATCCTAGTTGAATACATTAAAACTAATGTATTTGTTTATTATATCTGGTGAATCGTAACAATAACTAAATCTGGGGAATAGTTAAGCTAACTGCGGTCGATTTCGCGACGGTTCAAAATTTTAGTTTGCAATATGCATTCTATTGTATGCACTATTGTTTGGGTATTATAGACGAGGCACAAATGTTATGTATTGTTGTGTTATTAGGACAGAAGATTCTTAAAATCTAGCACTTTCTTCAGAGATGTGCCTATTTTTGCCCGCATTTTTTGGATCGAATTACAAGATGGACTAAAGCCTGGACGTAAATATCACAATAAACAGTAGCTACTCATTTGCGAAGGCTGCGTTGTGATCTAAGATAGAAAACGCTTGCTTAAGAGAAACTGATTTTCTATAAATATTTTCGTTATTCACACACAAACACACAAATAGATTTTGAATAAGTATAACAGAACTATATCATCACTTCATCTAACCCATGAACGGGCAAAATGTCACTCAAATTTTGTAACACATAAATTTGTTCAGTTTAGTCAATATTTTACGTTTTTGGTATTGTCTGTCAAAATAGCTGGAAACAGTTAACCTAAACTGAGTGAATGTGGCTTCTAATCCACCGAGGTCCACCCTAGAGGTCTTAGGTGGTTTCGAATACGGTATCACCCTTGAAGTACCTAATTTCCGACCCTACAAAACCAAACACCTGATATGTCTCTCACGTGCCCCTTTGTTAGGGGAACGTTCAACGGTGGGTTATTAAGTTTGTGTCCATTTAATTTGCTAATGTAACTTATTGGTATATATTGACAAATTTTATTGAATAAACATACAAAACATGATCAAAAAAGTAAAATTGAACTAAAATCTACATCTACAGTGTTATACAAATTACACACAATCAAATATATCTAAATTAGCTGGCAGTCGGAAGGGTTCCCAAATGCTGGACCCATTACCTCTTTGTATAGCAATGCTTATTCGTTGTGCAAGATAAAAGCCAGCATTATTGTCACGTATATTTAGATAAGAAACGCGTGTTTGTTTCATTTTGTTTATCAATACGGGGTCTGAGACGTGCCATCATTATGGATAGTAACGGCTCATTGCATCCCTGATGAAGTTCACTGAATGTGAACGAAACTATAGTTGGCCCTATCAAGCACCAGATACGTGTGAAAACACATATAAAACTCTCGTCAAATTTTGAATATTAATACATTTTCTTAAATACACTAATACACTGAAAAAGAGGAAAGATTTGTATGTAACGAATAAACTTAAATACTACTGAATGGACTGAACTACTGGATTTCAAAACTTTTTTGCCGTTACAAAGCTACATTATCACTGACTAACATAGGCTATATTTTTACTAGAAAAAATTAGAGATCCTTACCAAGCCCTAATAAAACCAACCCAACCTTTAAAAAAAATGTTATTAAATCTTTCACCGCATGCGCTGCTTGTTTGCAAAAATATTCTACAATATTATAGAACATATCAACATATCTACAAAAAAAATGCAAGACGATATGTCAAGCTAACGTCATTGGCGACATCATTCTTCGATTGTTTGGCGGTACTGAGTTTACCAGGTCAATTAGTATTTCGTACCTATATTGTTTAGAACATTATAGGTGTGATATGTGTTACAGGTGGTTCGCGGTAAAATGAGCTCTCAGTGTTTGTGGCACGCTTGCCGCGCGCTTTCAGCGGGATTGCTGCTAATGCTGCTTGGAGCTGCTATGGCTGTCATAGGCAAGTTTACTATTTATCATACTACCACCACTAATATTTTACTGACATCAAAAAAAAAAAAAAAAATAGAAGTTACTAAAGTCAAAATCTTTGTCTTTATCTATGTTCCCCGATTTCTCAGAGACACTCGGACCGTTTTTTATTCAAAAGAATATACTTTTCAGCTGGTCTTATCACACATCACGAAACTTTAAATATACTTCAGGACTCAAAATATATTTGCGAGTAAAAGGTAAAAGAATATATGCGTACTCTGAACTCCATGAAAACAGATGATTAATTAAAAATTACGTCTTAGAATGCAACTACATATATTCTATACATTCAAATTAAAGACAACCTCTATCAAAATTTACTGTTAATAATAACGGATAATAATCTTGCTTGGTTGATAAATACTTACCTTCACCTACACACACACTGACACGACGTACCACGGCAAAATTCCTTCCTCTGTTGGTTACTATACATATAAAATATTACTGCTACTAACGTTACAACGAGTAATATTAATATAATGTTCTTTCTTTCTTAGCACACTAACAATATGACAAATGAAACAATGAAAAATAATTTCATACAACAAAATATTGTTAATAACCTAATTTTTAAGATATCGGGTAGAACTTTTATATAAATTGCAAATTATTAGAGCTCCGCAATGAGCACTAGCTACCGTAACGCAGGCAATCCTACCGCGGTAGCTAACGAACAGAACATTATTATGTACAAACTAGTTATAATTATGCCATTATTTGAAAAAAAATACTACATTAATATCATTTATTATTGCGTATCAAATGAACGATTTTTATTTTATTTTATATAAATTTAATTTAGATTGGAAGCACTTTTGTTTATAATTAATGAATGAGTTTTGTTAAAGAGGGAAGGGTACTAAACTAAACAATAATACTACCCAAATTTACTTGAATATTGTATTGAAGCTTTAATCTAATTTTAGACCAAGCTAGAATGAGTCGCTACCGTAGCAGCTACGAGAACCGTAGCAGTATCGTAGCGCGTAGCAAGCGCTCTACTACTATTATTATTTATTCTGTAACTAAAACCAATTCAATACATGCTAACATTTATACTTCGTTACTTAAATTATATTGAGAGCTTAAGTATAAATACAGACTAACAAAATATGTGAGACCATAGATAGACAGATAGATGAACCTCTTATCGTAGACTTACAAAACATAAAAACAAAAAAAAAATTAGAACTGGCCATACTACAGGATAAAAGACAGTCTCTTGACCATTTCTTTTCTCATTCTGAATTCGTATTCAAGGTGACTTGTTATGCATATCTCTTCAAAATATTATTGATGACAGCTGGAAAAGTAAACCATTGCAAAAATTTATAGCTGAAAATTCCCGACGACAATTTTTTTTTCTAGTCTTTGGGGATTTCGATAGGATAGGTTAGGATAGGATTGCTCCCAAAAGGTGGGTTTACTGGCTACTCTATGGCGCCGTTTATCATTTAGTAGTATATTGATGTCTTTATGAAGTTGCTAAAATATCGTAGTCCCGTGACGTGATATAAGTCAATGTTTTAAGTTGGTCGAGCGTTACCCATGGTCTCCGTTCCAGCTTTTTTCATTCAAGACAGATAGGCATTTGAACACCAGCTTGCACGACCAAAGAGATCAACGTGACTGTGGCCTAATCAATGTATTTAGGATTAGGTATGCTAGATACCTAATCCTGAATACATTGATTTAGCTTGGGCAAAAATACTATTATATTCGTAAGACTCCAGATGACTGTTTGGTCCATTTTCATAACTGTTTTTCATAACTAGTTACTAAAAAGACAATTTCCTTCACTGTTTCATAACTAGTTATGAAAATGGACCTTTTGTTCGCTATTTAATAACTGTTTTCATAACTAGCTACGAAAAAGGCAATTTCCTTCACTGTTTCATAACTATTTATGAAAACGGACCCTTTTTCCCTCTTAATAACTGGTTTTCATAATTAGCTACGAAAATGGTTGATTCTTTCCTTACCAGGCAGGTAAATGAGTGCAAAAAAAGTTTTAATAGTAAAATAAAATTTATTTGAAACAAATTACAAAACACAATTTAATTAACATAAAAAGGACTTATTATTTCTAAGCAATGACCAACTGAAATTTCGGTTTTGTTTCCGTTGAGTCACACCACTTTGTGTAACACTGTTACTCATTGGTAAAAAAACTACCGATGAGTAACATCTTTTTTCGATAGATCATAGATTGCGGAAGCGATTTCGTGGTCAATTTCTTCATAGGTTTTGCTTTTTTTATTTTTTTGTTTGTAGCAGCAGTATTTTTTGGTTTCTTTAATTAAAATTTCCAGCATTTTCGCTAGTGATGGTTTTTTGCAACCCACTAATTTATTGAGTCGAGAATGCCATCCTTCAAGATTATTAGTTGTTCTAACTACTTCACCATGGCAGCACCACCTCTTAGTGAAATTGAAATCATTGAACCATGTTTTGTTTAAGTATTCATAATTTTTTTTAATATTATTACTTTTTGGTGATCTTGACATAATATATTTATAACCAGACATCACATATTTTAATGGTAATCGCGCCAAACCAGCACATCTGGCTATATGACGTTTCTGTACCCTACCTTTAAATACCAAGTCGCTTACCATATCTAAAAAGACTATTACAAAAATGAAAAAAACTGCCCTTTATTTCTGTATCGGGAAACACATTTTGTATCGCTTTCGTTGCGGATTTTTCAAAGTCTAGTGTCATTTTTATGGGATTCCAACATGGAAGCTGAGATTTGATCATTTGTAGCATAATTTCATACGTTTTCACATTTTTACTATGGGTGATTGCAAAAAATAATGGCACTATAGTCTTTGTTACCTCATTGAGTCCGTAAATACTGTAAATTTGTTGAAACGGTTTCGGACACGATTTGAAAGTCCCATCTAGAAAAAAATGTTTGTAACTCTTTAGTTTTTCTTGAATATCAGGAGAACAAAAAATCAATATTCTATTTTCATTATCCTTAAAATCAGCTAGTATGAAACTTTGGTACTTTTCTGGTATGATTACATCTTGAGTTGATTGGAAATGAAGTTTTGATACCCCAATATTTTTGTGTCTTGTATTGTATAGTCCATTTTTAATATTTTTGAACTCTGGTACATCAGTCTTAAAGTGCAAACCCTCACCTTTAAGTTCACAAACCACATGTATACGTACATAACATGACAAAAGTGACATTATGTTCAGCCAGCATTTTAACAAAAAGTTCATAAAACAATAAATTAAAAACTTTTTGGTATAATAAAAAGGAAAATTAGACCAAGAATACAAGCGTTGTGTGCATGCAAAAGCCTCTAAAATGCTTACCTGCCTGGTAAGGAAAGAATCAACCATTTTCATAGCTAATTATGAAAAACAGTTATTAAGAGGGAAAAAAAGGGTCCGTTTTCATAACTAGTTATGAAACAGTGAAGGAAATTGCCTTTTTGTAGCTAGTTATGAAAACTGTTATTAAATAGCGAACACAAGGTCCATTTTCATAACTAGTTATGAAACAGTGAAGGAAATCGCCTTTTTAGTAACTAGTTGTGAAAAACAGTTATGAAAATGGACCAAACGCAGATGACTGACTGATTGCTAATCTGTTATTGTACTGGTTGAAATTCTCAACCAATCCTGGTGATAATTTTATGTGGAATCATTTGTCTATTCCGTTTTTGAAAATATTTCAAAATGTCGAAGCAAAACGTAAAAATATATTTAGCAGTCTTAAACTCGCTAGTAAGACTACAGCTCAAAGAGCCACTAGTATTTACAAAATGGTTCCAAAGGGTCTTGTCCAATCCCATTCCAATTCAATAGCTACATCGTTCCTACCTAACGTTTATGTAGTAGGTGCCATTCGCCGCAGGGTTGTATATTTCCGGCTTCGAACGAAGGTTCCGGCGCGACACATCCGGTTTCAGACTCCGGTTGACGTTTCATACTCGTTTCAACACAGGCGTTCGTTTTTTGTTCAGTTTGACAGGCACGAGCACCTATCTCACGCTTGATATGAGTCACACGTGGCTGTTCACATGCCTATCTAACTAATGTATAGTAATTAAATCAAATAAATTATCTTACAGGTCACTATAGATTTACCGGAATTATTTTTTACCACGTTGTGACAGAGTATCCTTTTGTTGAGTCGATTTTGATTTTGTTTCCTGAACATTAATTTAAGGATTTTCTTGTCACTACTGTCATCGGTTTCTCCTAGACAAACTCTTTTTACGCTCCTCGACATTCAATCATTTCTATCTGTAAGTGGTCTATCCACCAAATCCTCTTGGCTTTACTAGTATTCTACGTTTCAAAGTAAAGGTTCTCGACAGAATGTAAGAATATTAATTACTGCTTCTCATGGCATATCAAACTGAACAACATATGCATTGAAATACCAAAAATCCATTTTTTAGCCCTTACACTAACTTCGAATTCTGAGTTGGTTCCATAGTGAAAATTGTTTCTTTGTATGAGTATAGTGACCCCTTCTCGGCTTAGTACATCCTTAACCAATAACTCTGTATATATTAGTGTGACAATTAGATAGATTGATTACGATATTGTAATGTTTCAGGGTACTACGCAGACACATTGTCCGTGGACCAGGAAGTGCGCGGCAACTCCACAGTGTCGGTGAAGGACGAGGCGCGGGGGTTTCATCTTAATAATCTCTCCTACGCAGGGCCGATAGTTATGGGCTTTGGAGGTGGGCGCACTTTTACTACTGATAAGACTTTTTATAATAGAGCAATAAATGACATGGAATACTATAGAAACGTATTCTATGCCCTTACAAGAAACAAAAACTTTAAATATTTAGCCGTGAGCCATTGAATAGTTATTACAATTACTAGGTACTCCTTCCTTGTTTTATTTTCCAAAACTTGTAGAAGCGTTTGATCAGTGCGACATACAACTGGAATAGGTACTACTACTTATAGTTTATCTGGCCCAACGTTAAACTATTGGCAGTAGCAAGCTGTGCACTATCTGGTAGTGTTTTTATTATCTACTACTATAATTATGTTTAATGGTTTTTGGGTGACCCAATTATTATTATTTTAGTATTAAGGGGACTTGCTTTGTAGTTACTCTTTATTACTTCTTGCCTTCAGGTATCTGTAAAAGCGTTCCATTCATTTGTAGCGGAAACATGGTTCTATTGAAGTACCTATTTGCCTGTATAGTAGCGATGATGGTGGAGTGGTTAGTAGGGTCGATTGCCGTGCAAAAGGTACGATGTACGATCCCGCGAAACATGCAAAAAGAGCCTGAGCTACCGGTGAAGGAAAATATCGTGAGGAAACCATAGCATGGTGGTAGAGTATTTCCTATCGCTCGCCTGGCTGGCTACCACCCTCAAGTTGTAAAATCTGTCGCCAAACACCTAACGATGTGTTTCCGAGGACTTCCTTGAGAGCCTAAGCATGCTCCATCTAAGACTACGTATCGCTGCCTTCCGTGGTCGTGCGAACTTGTGGTCAAATACCTAGCTGTGTAGGATAAAAAAAACAACGTAACATTTAATTGATTCCAGGCTTTATAGTGGTAGCAGCATGTGTCATGACATTCGAGGCACGTGACAGTGCAGCCAAAGTAACACCAGCGCGACCGCAGGCGTTACCCCGACCGCTGCCACGGCGCGGCCCTGCTTGCGCCGCTCCTGCAAGACTTGACCAGTTGGGGGTCTATCGCCTGCCTCATGTGCTGCCATTACCGCATGCTTTACCACTGCCGCCGCTTCACATCTACAGGCATTGCCCTACACATCTCAAGTAAGAAATTCAAATTGTAGTGATATCTACGTTAGTTTAAAGCTCACACCGGCCGCTTTGTCAACGCAAGGTCATTGTGTCGTTGACACATTTGTCCAAATATAAGGGTATCGTTAGTAGAAAGTCCCGTTTGTTGTCTCTGTATTGCCTATGCCGCTGCGTTATATCTACAGGAACAGCCTTACCCTCCCAAGTAAGATGGGATTGTAATTACAGCGATATGTTAGTTTAAGGCTTTTGAAATGGAAGCTAATCCACAAATGTTCACCTAGGTGATTTAACAAAATTTCAAAGGTTAACAAATCCGCCGATTTTGTCGACACAAATCACCTGAGTGATATCACTATGTAAATAATAAGTCCAGGGTGAATTGAGGATACTTTAATTTCTATTCAGTTGAACAAAGTAGAATATACCTTGTAATCGTTCAATGAAGGAGTTACTCCGGATCTGTTTCACATTAAGTTGATCAGGTAATAGTGTATCGTTTGTCTTATATACTGCCGTCAATAAAAGCGTAACCACAGTCAACTTAGTGTCACTATGAGTATCGCGTCACGCAACTCAAGAAAGATGGACGTAGTACTTAGGTACCCATGAACTTTAATTTATGAACGAAAGCAACAGCAACGTAAGTTGTTAAATGTAATTAATAATCACTTAGAGGATGTCATTGATATTTTAATGTATTTTTATTAGATAAATTATATTATATTGAGTAATACTATTCCCTAAAACTCCAATAAGATTAGTTAAATTTACTACTTTTACCTACGTCCCCAGACATAGTTCCTTGTATCTAAAAATTAACATTGTATCACACATCCTGCTAGCTCAAACATTATTTTAGAAAAATGAATAATATACATATATATATATATATATACCTGCCCTGTTTAGGTTGAAACTGCTCAGGCTCATTGATTAGCAAGCGTTTTATTTTATGCATAAACCCATTGTGGAATGGCTATTGCCCCAGGAATTTTGGTTCAAGAGATATATAGTCACAAGTGTAAAAATTATCGAGGATCTCGAATATTTAATTCCTCTCGCAAAAGCCATTATTGATGATAACATTTCATACAAATTTCATAACCATATTGAGTGCGGTACCACGAGATTCGTCATGTAGTTTTGTAATTCGATTTGGTGTTTGTGACGTCATATATTTCAAGCAAGAAGTGTAATAATAATTTTCTAGGATCAGAAAGAGCGGGTAGGTTTCTTATTCATTCCTATGTGGCACTCATTGAAATACGATATCGAGTTACGATTCTGCAAATCTCGTAGTAGAGGTCAATTACCATTAGTAAATGTTCACGCTGTGGGCTATGGATGTGAGTGTGTGTGTGGCACAGAGCTCGCGCCCACGGGGCCGGCAGTGGCACGGCTCGGGTGGGTTCAGCTCGGTTCGGGTCTGCGCCCGACCTGCGCGGAGGCAGCGCGCGCGCAGCTCTCACCGCGACCGCGCTGCGGCGCCCGCTACGCCGATACGCACTCTCCGTCGACGAGCCGCACCACTCGGTCGCTGTCAGGTACCTATGCTTGTGACGCTGGCTGTTCGATGCGACCTATAACTATTATTTAGCCAAGATTGCTAAGATGATACATATTTGTAAAACGGGATTACCCATACATAATTTGAAAAATAGTTTCGAAAGAAGACATTTTGTAGAAGTACAAGTTAAACCAAAGTAATTAATAACTTACAATTAGATTGAAGTACGAGTAGTAGTAAGGAACACTCTTTACAGTGTGGCAAATGTCAATATCAATATGTATACAGGTGTCCCAGAACTCAACGTCAAGCGGGCACCGGGCAAGAAGGGGGGTCATAACAGTTCCAGGAAAAAAAATCTATATCAGTTTTTTACTGAACCATCAAAGTTAGGTGATTTTATTTGTTCAACTACAACTCAAAGAAAATGCGATAATTTTAACGAACATAGCTACTCTTATTGTTTGATTTGTGATTGCAATTGATAGCATGTTTATTAAAGGCCACACTAGTAAAAAAACATTGTGAAATAGTTAGCTTTGTGACCAGAATAACTAAAGATATGTATAAAGGTGTCGATTTTCTTCTTTTTCATAAATATGTCAATTATAACTTAACCAACTGATATAGATTTTTTATTTTATTTTTCCTGGAACTGGTATGACCCCCCCCCCCCCCCCCCCGTGCCCGCTTGACGTTGAGTTCTGGGACACCCTGTATATGCTTGCTACATCACTAAAACTTACAACAATTTGTGAGGACTTTATTATTTATTATTCACCAAAAATGTCCGTTTTAAATTATTATTATTCTGAAAGTTATGTTTATGGTTCGCACCTAAATAACCAGCAGCAACTCGTATCACACGCTCGCATTACACACCACATTAATTTAGCCTTGTATTACTTTGCCAGCTTTATTATCCTGTACGCTGTAAATGTTGTAGATAAACCTGGTAGTTTGATGAATTTTGCTCTACGATTCTTTGAGCTTTTTAGTGATATTGTAATACTAGACATAAGTATTTAAGCTTCTTTTCTTCACTTGTAATTAAAATAATGCTGAAATATCTTCTGAATTAAACTTACTTATATAAGGTTTCTTGCGCACAATTTAAAGGGACTTTGATATGGACATCAAGAGCAAAATATTTTTACGCCGCAACTAGTAGAATA
The DNA here is from genome assembly GCA_947049295.1 of Ligdia adustata. NCBI lineage: Eukaryota > Metazoa > Arthropoda > Insecta > Lepidoptera > Geometridae > Ligdia > Ligdia adustata. Next base: position 7,922,551 of record OX346225.1, on the reverse strand, counting down.
TTTGAAACAAAACTTATTGTATTTTAGATTACAAGACTACAATTCCATAGTCATTTTTAGTAATACTTGCGACGATGCCACACGGCAATCAGTTTTTAAATTTACAAAAGTTAAAATAAGTTAATATTATTCAGTTTTATAATTAAATACCTGTTTGATAATTTATACGAAAATATTAACTAATTAAAATGTATTGTCATAATTTGATTATTTATCATAGTAACTTAAATAATTAAAGAAACTAAATATATAAAAATAACTATGAATATAATATAAAAAAACCATATGTAACATATATTATTACAAACTATTTTTCATTAACAATTTTTTTTCAGACTTTTTTACAGTTTAGGTTCTCGTTCTCTAGTTTTCAATACTCAAACTAACTTTTTAAGTTAGTTTGTGTATTGGTATTATATATACTCGTAAGTACTGTATAATAAATTTCATTTAAATTGTGTTTAAACCCCCAAACAATAAATAAATAAAGTATTAACCATATAAACTTATTCGATATGAGTACCTATCGCAAATGTGAATGCAGCGCGAGCGCAGCGGAGTCGGAATGCGGGTCGCAGACGTCGCTGGCGATGGACCTGCACGGCAGCGGCGCGTGTGCCGGCGTCACACTGCGCGTGCGCGATAACACGCGCCGGCGACCGCTCGCCAGGCAGCAGCGCCTGAGGGACGACACCGTACATCGTGAGTAGCATACCTACCACTCAACAATAACATTACTCCTGTTGTTTTTGTTTTTTACAAAAATTTACGTTTCAATTTAATATCCCCTAATTAAATAACCCACCCCTGACCGTTCCTGGTGTAAAGGTTAACACTCGCAGCATTACCACGTTGAAACCAGTAGACCGAGGTTGATAAATCTAAAATAAAATTTCACTTCGAAGAAATAACAAACAAAAAAAAACAAATCTAAAATATGTCTCCAACAAATGAAATCAGATAAGTAGCAAACATTTAAAAAAACTTCTATGTGATGACTATAGAAGATTGTTGTAGTAGATATAACCGTAGTTAAAGCACGCAGCTCTGGTGGATACTCAGTGGATAGTGTTGTCTGAAACAGGTCGCTTTTTAGCACTAATACCGCATAAAATGCCCGAATACTTTTTTATTTTACCTATCACGTTGACTAAATATCTACCAAGATGAATTACACCTACATACAATACATTGTTAATCTACATTCAGGCATCATTTTATCCGTAGGAGTTAGTCATAATGTCCAAATTGGGTTAGACTGTGACCTAGGTATTGGTTCATATTTAGGTTCATATTTTTTTGTTTCAGCAACACCAGTGGGCAGTACTTCTAATATAAACAACACGGAATTTGAATCAGCGAAGTAAGTTTTATACGCATTTATTAGCTAACCTCTGTTTAATCCGTGCTAATATGATAAACGTGTGTTTGTATGTATGTATGTTTATTACTCATTAGCGCTTAAAATACTGAACGGATTTGGATGAGTTTGGCACGATTATAGCTTATATCCTGGATTAACACATAACTTTTGATCCTGAAAATATGCAGTGTTTCTTTGGGATGATTAGATATTCACATATAATGTTTAACGTAAATTTCAAAAAAGCTTTAAAACTGCAATTTTGTTGCTTCGCAGAACGCACGAAATGGAATTGAATGAAGAGAGTCCAACTGATCAAATGGCGAATCTCAGCGTGGAGATTGAAACGCGAGCGCATAGTGCTCCCCCGGCTCCTCTGATATCCTCTCCCTCGCTAGCTTCTCCCCCGCTGCACGCGTCACCGCCAACATCGCCGAGACTACTGGTCACGCCAGCTGTCACGCCAGCCGTCACGCCAAGCTCAGACTCATGCATTACTCTTACTGCAGCCACGAGTACTGCATCAGGTATTCGATAATCGATAAGTTGCCTCTTTTACTCTCTTTTTCCCACCTGTACAAGTTTTTATCGTCAACACTCTTTGTGAAACGTAAAGGTCTTACCTGTGCAGTTTGCACCCAGATTAAAGATTCTCATATTCCGTAATTAATGAGCTGTGTCTTTTTGTCACGTACTCAGCTTTTACTAGTCTCTTCATCGCGCTAGTTCACCAGCTGTCACGTAAGGTAGCTTTTATCAATGGTGTAGAAAATCCGACTAGCGTTACCTAATTGCTCATTACGCTGGTTGCATTACAGCGTGGAGTTGGTAAGATTCGGAGCGAGAATCGTCAGTCAAATCCTTTATTAAATACTCTATTAGAAATTAAATTACATTCATGATTTAATTTAATTTTATAAGACAGAAATTAGTTAACATCTGTCTTCTTATGACGATTAAGTACTGATAACTAAGTTGGTTCGATTTATCATGCAAATTGTTCTATAGGGGTCATCACTAGACAAGATAGCCATGTATACTTCAAAGCTGATTACGAATTACTCATGTTTGGATGTAAAATAATTCCGCTCCATATGGTTAGTAGCAGTAGTTACCTCAGTGAAGCGCAAAGGTCTTCACACCTATGTATGCACTTCTCTTAAATATATTCCTTGTATAAAGATTCTTTGGGAAATGTCAGTTCCTTTTAGCTGCATAAACGCGTTTTAGAAGTAATTATGATTTCATATAGGTATTATGTTTTGTATTTATTAAACATACATTTGTCACAGGTCTCACGATAGTACCTTCACCTGACGTTTCAATAAACGTCACACAATCGGAAGTGGCGCGAGATGTCACGCCGGTCGTTATATCGGATGTGACGTCAGACGTCCTGCTCGTGGTGGCGCCGGATGTGACATTGGTCGTCTCGCCGGATGTCGTGACACCGTTGGAAACTCCCGCTGAAACTTTAATCACTATTGAACAGACGCAGCAAAACACGCCGGTAATTATTATTATTTATAGTAAAATAAAGACTTTATTAAAAAAAACAGAACCCCTATGAATAACACTTCTTTCGAAGTTGATAAATACTGTTGATACTTAGCCGCTGAGGTAAGTTAATACTCCGAAGAAATATTTAGATTTTATTTTGTAGGACATAGGGTCCAGATTTGTTTAAAAACTTGAACGTTAAACATCCCTGAAACAACTGAAGATATCAGTAGGTATAATTTAATCTCGAATTAATTCATTGGTATATGAAATTTGCGTCAAATTATGAAGTGGTTATACGACGTTAATGCTGCGGTCTATAATGACATTAATGCTAAAAACATTTATGATGACCGACAGTCCAGTCCATCACAGCGTGGTCAGCAATGCAGCTCCTGTCGGGCGAGCTGGAATAATAGCTTTATAGCGCGGACAGCAAGAGCTACTCGATGCTATTATGACCAAGGCTTGTATAGTACTTCATTTAAACGATACGAGTGCCAAGATGTGTGAAGAGAACATAAAAACATGAAATGAGTAAAGTGAGAGACGTGAAAAAAATATATTATTACTTAATTACTTAATAAAGTAATTGTTAGTATCAGTATACATGTTCAATCGCTAGTTTGCTCTTTTTTAATCTTTTTCTGGTGTTTTTAAATATATTACACTGGAATCGTCGTTTGGAGAGCTCATTATATAATTATATTTTAAATATCACGAAAATGTATAAAACAATACGAAAATATCTAAAACTAGCAATATCACACTCATTGTTGTTTTTTTATTAGGCAATGAGGCCATCTATGGCCAACTAAATTTGAATAAAAACATATTGGTCGAAAGTCTATCGAAAAAAATCTCATCAATAATGGATTTTCAAAAGAATTGTTTGCGCCTAAAACACGACAGCAATGAATTCGATACAATTTTGCTGGCCGCTTTTAAAACAGACCAGCAACGACTTTACTAGAAGAAGGTTGTCAAAATAATGACAAAATTACATAGCATGTTTGCATCTTAACATATAGTTTTATCTTTTTGCAGTCGGAAGAAGATAATTTGTTAGAAGTCAGTGGACCACCCCCTCCTGATATATGAAAACTCATAATTAGTGACGACTGCAGCACCGACGCGACGGCGTAACAACGGACGTGAGCAGAACTTGTTGATAACCATTTTGTACGAACTTTACAACATTTTGTTTACCCGTTTATATTATACTAAATTGTACGTAAAATTCACTCGCGGACTTTTCGATGTGTCTTCGTAAATAAAGCGACGACAATTATTATCTATTTTTTAGACTCGCTGTTGTATAATATTTTTAAGAAATATGTGTGTATAGTGTTAGAATTAGTTAGTAGGTAAGTTTAAATGATAAATTTACGTTACCCCGTAATACGTATCATAAATTTAAATTGTATATTGTTTATTGCTCCAATGTGTGAACTGTAGGTTTAATGAGACCTTTTTTGAAATAGCTTTTATTTGAATCGGCCTGCATATTCTGACCTGGATGAATGAATGGGTCATATCTTCATTAAAAGATCATTATCATATTTTCGGAACTGCTACGCTACGATTATACTACCTATAAAGGTATGCTAGGATCTTTGTGGTTCAGCAACTAGTTGTCTACGAACTACGAAAACTTATCTGCGCGTGGTTTGACACTGAATTACGTGTTGAATGAAATAGCACAGTCTAAATAGCCTCATTTTTACAGATCTAATAATTTACAATAGTACCTACTTACACAAATACTGCTGGTGACAGACCTGTAGTTGCTCGCGTTAGGATTCATTTAATATGATATCTCTATGTTGGCGGTGCTTAGATGGTTGATAGTATTTTGGTTTGCATCGTCAGTTAAACCAAACCCATGGACAGTGTAATAAGTATTAAAAAATCACTAAAATGCACCACATATATTACTCGTGTTTCCGTCACTTCATAACTCACTTAACAATTAATCGCACTATAATGAAATTGTATAATACATCAGTAATCGTTTTTTATCTGTTGATGAATAAATAAAGACTGATAAAAGCGAATTTTATAAAGATGCATAAATGAATTGCGAATAAAACAATAATTAGTAACAATAAACCCATAAAATAATAATATGAAATGTACGAGTACCCTATGTAGTTGTTATTTAATTGTTTTTGGTACCTTTGAAATCAATTTGTTTGACAAGATGTGTAAAGCGTTCATGATGTGCCAAACAAAAATAGCTATTTTGACATAAAAATGTATAAAACTGATTATGATTATGCAATGATGTTCGTTTTTTTTAAATCTTGCTCCTCTACTTTGTGAATCATTCTATTCTATAAATATTACATCATTACTTGCTTGTTAATGAGCAACGATATTACTTCTTCATGTGCACTTTTATTCAGTAGTTGGTATAAAATGGTAAAGTGTACTTAAAATTCTAATAATTCCAAATACTCGTATTTCGAATCTAGCCATGAATAAGAAGTGAAAGTGAAAGAAGTAAAGAAATTACCTACTAACTATATTTCTTAACGCTGACATGCGCAAAAAGTATTTGCATAGAAAGAAGACTTAGCCGTTTTATATTTCAAATTTTACTAAATATTGACATGGTAAAAGTAAGGGTAAACTACATTTCTTTTAACGATGACTTATAACCCGTAAAATGCCTTACGCACACATGGTGTTCGTAAAACCGCGCCACATGTCTTTAAGGATTCGTCTTTTTCTCTCTCCGTAAAAAAACTTCTTTGAAACCAGTTACTTGAAAGTATAAAAAAGCCATTTAGGAAACCAGTTTCCAAACCCCCGTTTCATTGACAGTTAAAGTGCGCTCACAATATTTATGAACGTAAGTTAATCTCTTTGTTCATTAATACATTTGTCGAGAACATGTCGAGATACGCACACTGTTGAGTTTTGTAGCATTACATCCGATTTTATGTTCACTCAATTATTTATCGTTTTAATAAAAAATCTATTTTGCTTTTAACAATTTTCATAATTATTATAAAGTAATAAAGTAAAAAAATCTGAATGAGATTTAAGATTCTCCGAGTCAAGGGAAGTTCTTTGTACCAAAGTAACACTTTAACCATGTGTTATACTGACTACTCTAAATAAATTAACGTCAATATGATTACATGTGATTCGTCCAAATCTTTTGGGTACCTATTTTAGGCGTTATTTATAGGAATAACTGGAATATTCTCAATTCTATTTAATATGTATTTTATACAATTCAAAAATGTGATAAAAACTTTATGGAATGAAAATGTTACATGAAATATCGATCAAGTTAAATATCCTTTATATTATCTCGGCCTAACAACACAAATTGTAAAAAAATATTATTGCTAGAAATTTATAGAAAATTATGTTTTTACTGTTCCAACTTTACCTGGAAAAACAAGAAACGTAATTAATGGACGTCCCCATGTATCTTAAGAGAATGTTTCACGTACTACTGAAAACGCTTTATGTTTTTCTCTAAAACTAAGTTGTCAAATACATAAATCTTCTACTCTACTGATAACTAAGTATTTTAATTAGTAAAATTTGATGACATTTAATGAAAACATGAGATACTGGACTGATTCTTTAACCGAGTATGGACTTTTATTTCTTTATTTAATGAAATCTTATTTTAGCATAGAAATGTTTATTCGATCCAAATGGTTGTTGTGATGTCTATTAAATTTGTTGATGATAAAATACTATATGCATTTATTTTACCACTTTTTCTTGTGTTGCAAACAATTTGCAATTTGCATGATTGCAAATAAATAAACTGCTTTTAATTCGATAAAACCTGATTTTGTAAAAAATAAAAACATAAACGGAAATCAATAAGTGGGTAACTATTACACTGTATTAGGTTTAGGTAACACATTTATTTAATTAACTTTCACACATTTATTAAATTTCTGTGAATTTTGTAACGTTCAGGATTCATTCAATTCACAAAAAAAACGAAAGTTCTAGAGAAAATAAGTGTAAAAGTATACGTTTTTTTATGTTTTCTCAGTTTTATACCTGCCAATTTTTATAACACTTCATAATTCATATCATCGGTTGGAAAGGTACGACTTTACAATAATCAGCCCACACCATAATCGGCCCACTTCTGGACACGGGTCTCCCCTTTGAAGTATCGGCCATAGTCCACCACGCTGACCAGATTCGAAAGCAATTAATCTTTTCTGACAAGCAGGTTTCCTCACGATGTTTACCTTCTCCGTTTATGTATGTCGTATTTAATAATAATGTGCACATAATTGAAAAACTCAGAGGTGCATGCCTGAACCTGGATTTGAACCCACACACTTTCGTTTGTGAGGCAAGGGGTTTACTTCTCGTTACTACATCATTAGTAAATGAAAACAATATGTAGATAACTAATTAGTTACCTTCCAAACTAGAAGTGACAAAGCGTGAAAACGCAATTATTTGGATGTCTCTAATTGTAGGGCTTCCTAAATCCCACACTCATCTATCTGCTTTGAAATGGGTAATATCAGCGTATCTATCTGTAACGTAAATCTGTGTCAGTGCGCGAGCCAAAACCTCGGCTAATCCTTTATAGGGTGTCGCGTGGATTATCCGCAATCCTGTTAGTTGTAGCAATGATATAAAACTGGGGAACGAGTGCGGATCGTCAGCAGTCAGTCAGGGTAGTGGACGCACTTCCGAGGACTGCTCACACAAGCTCATCCATATAAACATCAAAATGGAAAACGATACAGAAAAATATTTCTCTGGCGCGCACTTTGCAGCTTTAAAGTGAGTATCATTTAATCAAATTTTCTTCAATTTAGTTATTAACCGACTTCAAAATGTACGAAGTTCTACATTTATCGGTATTTTTATGTGTGTTCTCAGATATTTCAGAGACGCATGGACTGGTTTAAAAAAATCTTTGCTTTATCCAGTTATATGCATTTTATCAAGATCTAGTCTAGTAGTTAGGTACATTTTTATTGCACAAAAAATCAAGTCGGTTGTTTTTTTTTATACCCGCTTCGGTCAAATGATTTCTAATACATATTTCACTCAGAATACATGACTGTAAAAACACTAACAATCGTTACTTAACAAATGTACCGATAGTTCAATTTATTTCATGATACTGGGTTTCTCAGGTCTACAGTTGCTTTTTAGAAAAATGCAATTATAGTTACCTATGTTCACAATTGGTGAACTTCATCAGGGCCCTTATACGCTACGAACCTTTTAACACGTAACGCGGCCGCGTTATTTAAAGCGTGTATAATTCACGTGAAACTCAAGACAATGGCAATTTTATATCGAGCCGTGGCACAGAACTTGCTCGTTTTTTTCTTTTCTTTAGAATAACGTATAGGTCAATATAACGGTAAACACGTCACACGTTTTTAGCAAGGAATCTCGTTGTTGGTTGAGTGCGTTTGTAATGAGGGGTTCGTGTCCACGTAGATAGACGTCTCACACTGTGCCCTCAGTCTCTAACAAATAACCACCAAATTCCTTGCTGAAAATGCGTCACGTGTTTAACGTTATCTTGACGCAATACGTTATTCTGATGATGCAAAACGAGCGCTTTCCGTGCCACGACAGAATATAAATTTAACATTGGCTTACTGAATACCTATCAACGTAAATTCTACGCGTTTGAAATAACGCGGCTGTGTTACGTGTTGAAATGTACATAGTAAATACACCCTGATGACAAACGTTATTAGAGTAGTAAGTTATTAAATGTTATATCGGCGGTCAATAAATAAATTATTACCCCTGACCACAGAAGATTGGTTTATTACCTTAGAAGAGGAATCTCTACTACGTATTTTTATAATAATTAATAACTACCCCGACGCTCATTAGAGTCCTCGAATTGTTATTTTTTGTTTCTTTGGTTACGAGTATCACATTATTTCTCTTGATTATATTATGTAAAATCTTCAAGTTATATTACAACCCTTTGCTGTATTTTATGTAAGTACCATATGTACAGATCAGGCGAGATAGAAATGCTGGGCGCTGGCCTGACCGGGGAAGACCTGGCCGCGGTGCCTGAGCACTGGCTATCGTACCCGGCGCCGCCAGCCTCCGCACACACCGCCCTCGCACTCCTTTACATATTCTTCACCGCAGCAGCTCTCGTTGGCAATGGATTAGTAATTTTTATATTCTCTACGTAAGTAACTGTAGAAGTGGCCTGGGACAGTAAATATTGGAGCAACCAGACCACAATAGCACCTCTTATTAAACTGATTAAACAATAACTTGCAAATAATCTGTCATTTGTAAAATCTGTCGCCAAGCACCTATCGGTGTGTTCCGGCAGCCTTTCTTGAGAGCAAGTGTATTTCAGAATTGACATGCTTCATCTAGGGCTACAGTATCGCTGACTTCCGAGGTCGAGAACTTGTGGTCAAATACCTAGCTGTGTAGGATAAAAAAAATAAATTTGCAAGTGCAATGTGTTCGAGTTTGAAGAACAATATTTCTAGAGAAACAGTGCTTACTTAACTGAGAAAAACTAAAAATGGAATGCCGTAGTTACTAAATAAGACAAAGGTTACCTATCGCTATAAGCGATAAGACCGCCTTTTTTTCTTTTTTCTCTTGCTAAGTATATGTTCTTATACATTCTTTTAAATTACAATAAAGTGTTTTCTATCTAAATAATAGTTAATGGAAAAAATACCAGGGAAACTGCCTTGGTATTTATAAACTAGGTGATGATTATTCACATTCTACTCGTATTTCTTTACATATTACCAGGCTTCTGTAAATTTCTAAATATACACTTATAATTGTTTCAGAACAAAAAGTCTTAGGACTTCAAGTAACCTTCTTATCCTGCAACTATCGATTTTGGACTTTATCATGATGGCAAAAGCTCCCATATTCATCTACAATAGCGCCATGAAAGGGTTTGCTCTGGGCAACGTCGGCTGCCAGGTGTTCGCACTCATGGGCGCTTACAGTGGCATTGGAGCTGGGATGACCAATGCCTGCATAGCTTATGACAGGTAACATTTAACGATCAGTGAGTTTCAGCCATAGTTATTAACAGAGGACCTGAAAAAGAGGATATTACATGCACCCTCGAAACCTAGATGCATTTAACGTTAAAAATAAGAACGCTACAACCCCAGTTTACCCCACGAATAATTGTTGATTTTTTGATATAATAATAATATAATATCTGAGAAGCAGCAGTAAATATAATTGATGTAGAGTTTTAGGTATACTGTGTTTAAGATGCAAAAGACAGACCTAAACCTAACAGTCAAACAAACTGTATAGTACCTGTAGTGTATTGTGTATAGTTGACCTCGCACAATATTTACTTACAGCCTTATAAAATATCTGATCAACCTCTAAAAAGTTACTTTTTAAAAATTAATTACATATGTTTTGCCAATTATTATTTAAATTTGCAGACAGATGGCACATTAAGCAATTTATATTTTTATTGTACAACCTGTATTCTAATAACACGACTTATTCACGAGTACCAACCAAACAAACTGACAGACAAAAGAAAACCAGACTCGAAATGGACGCTTCACGCGTTTCGAACGCTCGCTCAGTAAGAAGGTATATAAAAACAAATGATAATTCTAGTAAAATGTGACGTAATCCTAATCATTATTTTTTTTCTTAATCATTTATTATAAATAAAGATACGAGTCATTAAAAACTAATCCATTAATTAACTAAATAATATAAGTCAAGTACGTCGATTATAATTATAATTATTTTGTAAAACAGACATTCAACGATCACGAGGCCTCTGGATGGCAGATTATCCCGTGGCAAAGTCCTTTTAATGATCGCTTTCGTTTGGATATATGCTACGCCGTGGGCTCTACTACCACTCTTCAAAATATGGGGCAGATATGTTCCTGGTAAGAATGTAATTTTTCGTTAGTTTCTCCCTGTTCAAATAGATTGCTCAACTGCTACGAGTAATGGCGAGCAGTGGGTTGTCATGTAATGTACCCACTGCTCAACTAGATCGCTAACTAGTTGAGCCGTAGGGCATAATTTATAGTATTTTTTGATTTTCTGCTCTATAGCCCATCAATATCTTTCTAGTTAAAATTCTGCGATCACTTGACCTTGAGAGCGCAAACTTCTTTGCAAAAGAGAAACATATTTATTTGCAACGAAAACATAACATCGAAAAAAACTAAATATGTATGTAAAATGTTTTGTTCTCTGTCACAAATCAACACAGTGCCGGCTGAAGCAAGCGTTGATCTTCCGTTGGAAACGAACAACAACCTCATGACCGATTTTGTTCATATTCAGAATTCCTATTCAAGGTTGAGTATGTAATATATACTTGTTACCATGCACAAGCGTATGCGAGCTTCATTTTATTTTCTTTATTACTAGACTGTTAAAAAGTATCTGTTACTTATTTATATAATTATTATTTATCTAACTGTGCACCTGACTGTGTATAAAAGGTAATAATAACTAAAATTATTGTAATTTCAGGAAACATATCAGTAGTATGTTGAATCGATAAGAGTATTATATTTTTTGCATTTTTCGACCAGAGGGATACCTGACATCGTGTTCATTCGACTACCTGACGAACACGTTCGACACGAAGTTGTTCGTGGCGTGCATATTCGCGTGCAGCTACGTATTCCCCATGTCTATGATCATCTACTTCTACAGTGGGATCGTGAAGCAGGTCTTCGCGCACGAGGCCGCACTAAGGTAAGTAATCTAATAAAGGGTGCGAATAGCGATATAACGTTATAAGCTATATTTAACTGAGGAAATGGTTCTCGATTGCTGATTTTTTAAAATAGCTAATAAAAAACGTTTCACTCTCGTAGCTTCCCACTAGTAGGATTTGTCCTGTGTCGGGGATGCCATAACTTATTCACAAGCACAACATTCAAACTCATCGTTCGAACACCTGCCCCTACTGAGAATCGAACCCGAGACCGTCGGATCTCGAAGCAACCTTGCTAGCTACTAGGCCACGGCGGTGGCTTTATGTGCTACCTGATTTTCCAGACGCGTCTAGAACGATTTGGAAAAATATTTTTTACTTGAAAGTATAATGCAATATGTACACTTGAGTACTTTAGTCAACATCTATTCAGTTATGGTTTATTAACAACTAGAAAACTTTGTTTGTAATTAGTATGAAACTTAGTATACAATCACTAATCTCACGGTTTAAAAAAATACACACAAATATACTACCTATACATGGTTCTACTTATACAATATCGATTTTCAGAGAGCAAGCAAAGAAAATGAACGTGGAGTCACTGCGCTCAAACCAGGTGGCAGGCGCGGAGTCAGCTGAGATCCGAATAGCCAAGGCGGCGCTAACCGTCTGCTTCCTGTTCGTGGCATCCTGGACGCCGTACGGAGTTATGGCACTCATCGGCGCGTTCGGAGACCAACAGTTGCTCACACCCGGGGTAAGCAGAACGAGCAACCGAATAGCACAAAGTGATTCTGTCATCAGTCAGTATATTTTTCATAACAAAGTGATTCTGTCATTAGTCGTATATTCTCATGTATATTTTTTGTATGCTAACATAGTGAGGAAACCTGCTTGTCGGAGACCGGCCTATCCAGCTTTGCTAGATAAGTGAAGCCCCCATTCCGCAGTTAGTACAACTTGGCGGAATATGCCCTCTACCACCTTCATAAGGGAGACCCGTGCCCAGGCGTGGGATGCTATAGGTTGATACGTACGCATGATCTCTACGACGAACAGCTTTGTCTTGACGTTAGTAGTACCTAGCATTATAGCTTATAGTTTGTAATCTCGATCTTGGTGTATTCTAATTTTTCAAAAAATAGGCGGTTTAATTCTTCGTGGTACATATTCTAGTTTTTTACGAATACCCCCCGGATTTTTCAGACGCCTGATGGAAGGTATTAGATATTTTTTTTTTAATTTACTAAACTAACGCAGGGCTTACCAGCAAACCTGCTACGCCACTAGTACACACAATGGATGAAAAGTTAGTGATTCGAGGCACAATATGGAGTCAATACACCAACGAGGCACTATATTCACAGTTATTGTTATATATGAACAAATTTTGACGACCGTCATGACTAGCGGCTAACATATTCGCTCCACGAGTTGGTGCTCTCGGGTTCGATTCACGGTCGGGGCAAGTAATTCGATTGTTGAATTTATTTCTCTCAGTAGTGTGTCTTTATATGTTTCACATCATCCCTGACACAGGCGATATGCTAGAAGGGGAGCTTTAATAGCTCCTCTCTAGCATATCAAAACATTATTTGTATAAAACGTTATTTGATTATATTTCAGGTCACAATGATTCCTGCTGTAGCGTGCAAAGCTGTCGCGTGCATAGACCCATGGGTATATGCAATCAGTCATCCAAAATACAGGTGTGTAAAGAATTTTTAAAATTTACACTAACCAAAATATAAAAAAAAATATTCCTACAAAATTTGATTGTAGTTTTAACAAAGAAGGTATTACATGTTATTGATATTACAGTATTTAGTTATTTATATAGAGTATAAATCTATTTGTGCTATTTGATATAACTAATGGCAAGTTTTCTTTCAGTATTCTTCCAGGGATTACAATTTTATCCAGTATACAATTCCATTAATACAACAACAAAAAATTACACGAAAAAAAAAATATCAAAAATAATAATCCAGATTCTTTTATTTCGTGTAAAATCTTATTTATACGTAACCAGATTAAATACTTTGTTCTACTTCCATACTTGTTTTTCTTGATTGGCCACCACACTCTGTGTAGGTACTTCCATACTTGAAACTACACTAGCAAAAGTAAACCTATCCAATCTTTTTTTCAATGCAGGCAAGAGCTTCAACGACGAATGCCGTGGCTTCAGATCGACGAGCCAGACGACTCGTCATCAACCGCGACCAGCAACACAACTAACACCGCTGCACCAACTGCACCGGCGTAATACCCATAAGACCTAGGACCAGCGTTAAAAGTAAATCAATTATTAGCTAATAATTACCCACTATAAATAAAACCTACATTTTTTTTCGTCGCTACATTGGCACCATCATTTGTGTATTGTGCCAGTTTTCAAATTATGAACCCAAGAACTTTAGTAATATGTCCACTCGCACCCACTAGAGCAGGTGAGCCAAGATCCAAATTCCGATCCAAAGCCACGTTCTTCAAGGAGCCGGGTTTGATTTGGTAGAAGGGAAAGCACAACACACACCTGAACAACGTCGTATCGGAACTTATCGCTTTGTCTACGAACAAATAAATAAAATCTGCTGTTTAAGAAAGAAATTAATAACTAGAAAACGTTAAGTCTTACTTAGTCCATAAAAATAAGTAGACGCAAAAACGCAGACAAAGTCTATGAATGTTTATTTATGTACCTATAATTTATTGCGTACATTGTTATTAGTTACAGGATAAGTAAAACTACCTATACAATAACCTATATAAGTGATTTATTAATCTCTTTATTAATTACGTTACATAAGTACGCCATGCTCAAAATGAGTATTCACTGCCCCTAAATATATACCTACCTTGCACACCCTATGCACGTAGATATGTAAGGAAATATAAATAAATATATATTCGTCTAAAATAACGACTGTGGCTTGAAACGGACTTTGATGTGAGAAATAAAATGCACTTATGATATGATCGTGTTTGTTTTAGTTTTACGGTTTTATTAATAAACGCGTCTTACCTTTAAAGTCTTTTGTCTTGTTTTGACGCGTTACGTTCTCCATCGGATAAAACAAGACAAAAGACGTTTAAAGTTTAAAGACGTTTTATTAATAAGACCGTTAGTCTACCAGCCATCTTATTGTAAACACTATAATCCGTACTATATGAAAAAGTAAAAAACTGGCTTCTGTTCGGCACGCAAAACTAAAACGTTGCTAATAATGTACTCTTGGAAAATCACATTAAATTTAGAAAAAGAAAACTACTAAACTAATTTTGATAAAATTTATATGGGTCCACCTCGGACGATCTTTTTAACTAAAACGATTTTTTAATATATTTGGCGAAAATAGCAATGAACACACACCAAAAACAAAATACACACAGGCGAAGTCAGAACCACCTCTTTTTTTAATTCGGTTACTAAATGCGAAAGTAACTTGCGCCTGTCTGTCTGACACGCCATCACGTCTGAACCATTAAAAAGATTTTTATGAAATTTGGCATAAAGGTCGACTAAATCTAGAGAAAAGAGAGAAAGGCTACCTTTTATTTCGAAAAACAACTTGAGAAGTTTGAAATAGAAGTATATTATAGTGTCCATACTTATCAAGGTACTCATTTTACTAATAGACGAGCAGTTTCAAGCTGATGTGCCTTTATATCTGGTGAAATTTCAATAGACACTCACACAGAGTAGTTAAACACCTACATAAAATATACATATATTGCTGTTGTTTTATCAATCCAACAACCAACTAAGTAGTTTGTAAAGGAAATCTAATATATACTCGTATATATCCCTTCAAAAACATAACCTAAACAGAAATGCACAACATATCTTGCAGCGCAGTTTTTCTGACGTAAAAAGTTGTGAAATCGAATGCAATTCAAACAAAGTACTGGTTCAAATTTTATATAATTTGGAAATACCTATCTACAGATGTATGCCCTTATTAGTAACAGATAATATAGCCTTATAGCTTTTTCCTCAACGCTCAAGCTTCGTTTCCTATTGCTATAGGGAGTCGAAAATGGCTCGTATCGCTTTGATAAAAGGATGTTACGGCCGTTTTGCTCGATTTACAGTGTCTCCAGGCATTGAAAGAAAATTCTTATAATTCTGACAAAAACTACTTGACCCATTTTGACAAAATGTATATGAGGCCAATTGGAAAGTGTATACTATCGAACAAAAAAAATATTTTCTCAGATCGGTCCCGCCATATCAGCGAAATCGGTGAACATACAGGGAAAGATTTTGACGAATTAAGAACCTCCTCTTTTCTCAAGTCGGTTAAAACAGTGAAAGGTCACTCATTCATTCGCTCACACATAAATATACTTGACATATAAAGCTGATATTTTACAAATACTTAGGTAATTTAAGGGTAGGAAACGTCAGCCTAGAAAGCTGGAAAACGTTGGCAATGTTATTTGAAATATGAACCCTGAAGCCAATTTAAAAAATGTATTTTAACTAAGAATAAGATAGTGATAGCGATATAGCAAGCCCAAAAGATTTATGTGCAAATTATTAATACGATAGTAGGAAACTCAACATTGGTGCAAGCAAATACAACAGCAAGAAAAAGCGTTCGCTGAAAAAATGGAGTCTCTGTTTTCGTATTTATCGCAAAACTAGTGATTCTGCAAATTTTAATGTGTAATATTGGTGGATTATTAACCATTAACGTAATTGTTTATGTGCACGAGTGTTGGCAAGCGATATAAAGACGGAATAACATGGTTTTCGTGAACATGGCAAATCTCTATAGAAGCCCTGGTGGTCAAGTCTGTTATTTGAATTGTCTCAGAATTACAATTGGATTGTGTCAAAATGGCTGTTTTAACATAGAATAGATCTGAGTTAGTATTGAAAATTATGTTTTGTATTATTGTAGTAGTATTTAAAAAAAAACTGTGGCTTATTCTGTGTCAAAACGGCCATTTTGGTGCAATCCCATCGCAATTCTGAGACAATTCAAATAACAGACTTGACCACCTTGAAAAGTCTCTATCACTACGAAGTCACGAGACTGAACTTAATAATTAATTATAAGTGAAGAGAAGGCGGTGTGGCCTCAATGGCTTTAGCTTGCCATTTGGGCAAATTAAATAAAAAATACAACCCAACAGACTTGTCAGCATCTGGCTGTCAGTGTTGTGGTGTTTTATTTTGGAGTGGCATACACTGATCTTTAATTATTGCTGAAAATATCGATTGAATTATTGAAGCAGTATGAATTAAGTAACAATAACGGGAAAGCTTGTGTGCGGCTAAAACTACAATATGGATAAACTAACCGTGATATCGGGTACACTTTTCATGGCCGCTGATGTCTTTGCCATTGTAAGCCTTGCAATGCCTGACTGGATAATTACAGATGTTGGTGGTACGTAGTCCTAACTACTAATCTGCTAATTAAAAAAAATATATATTACCAGATTGCTGCTTGATAAATTTAATTGTAATATTTCTGACTGCACCACGTTCATGTCTCCAAGGTCTTCAAATGACTTATTTTGCAGGTGATACACGTCTTGGCTTGATGTGGTCATGCATAACAATGTATAATCGGCCCCAGATGTGCTACACTCCTGATCTCCAACCTGAATGGTTGCTCGCCCTTGTCAGTATTTTTATTGGATGTATTTGCATTACAACTACTGTAATCTTGTTGGCATCCAGTCATTTTGATCGGAATGTTATCCCATATGCCAGATGGGTTGGATTTGCTGCAAGTAAGTACTCTTCACAGTATTATGAACATTCCTGTAAATTTCCAGGGGATCTTCATATTATCCAAAACTTGCCTAAACTTTAGTTGCATAGCACCTGATATGTAAAGGTTTTACATAACAATTGAATAAATAGGCTTAAGTTGTTTGTAAGGGATTCTTAGCTAGCTAGCTACCAGTAGTATATTATTGAAATAGTAAATCATGTCATTATTGTACATAAGTTGTGTAGAATATTGTTACTCGCAAAGGTGTCCTATCATTTAAATATTTCTATTTCAGTGGTAATGTTCTGCCTGGCTGCTGTGATATTCCCCATGGGCTTTCATGTGGATGAAATTGGTGGACAACCTTATCAACTACCCAACAGCCATCAAGTTGGAATCTCATACATTTTGTTTGTACTGTCTTTGTGGATTACAGTTATATCAGAACTATTTGCAGGCAAAGTATGCCTGCCCCATTTTTAAAATTGTTAAGTTAATGTCCAAATATGTAAATACCTACATTCCAATCAAATTATTGCTAGATCTGATAAGTTAATGGGTGTAAAATAGACTATATTATAAATATTTAAATAGGTAATGTTATGTAATGATATCTATAAATATGTAAATGTAATAAATATAACTATGGTGATTGACCCTACATTATAAATCCCTTCATATTTTGCAGTTTTCTTATATAATATCTAAGAATTCAAACAAAATTAGCAGTAATCTAGGAGAGTTTTACAGTCAGACAGGAATCAGGTTCTTATGTTCTGATGAAGCTACAAATGGAATAATCAGTGAACTGCACAGATTTTGCAAATGTCTTCTAATACTGTAACAAGAGCACAATATAATGTGTAACACTAAAGGCCCAGAATATAGCGTATTCGCCCTCGCACTCGAACTATACTACTCTTAGGTTAAAGTACCTAAATACAAATTTACTTTCGTAACACATTCACTGCCACTATGATTTTCTTAATTCCTTCTGAGGCGCCACCAATATTATTATGGACTCGCATACTAATTTAAACGGACTCGCTAGGCGAGTTCACAGGCATAATATACAGGTTAACTTAATGATTTGTTATTATTGTGGCTGTCGCAGTCTCCACAACCTTTACATTGGTATCAAAAATAGTTAGGCAAGTGTTTAGTGTGTTTCCACGTAATAAAATGACTGAAAACCCATCAAATAAAAAAAGCGGTATGTTTATTACGTAATTTATGCAGGGATTGTAAATCTTTGGATAAAAATCTATTTTTGAGGTTGAATTTTTGTATTTTTAAAGTTATATTATAGTAGGTATATGTTTTTTTTTAAGTTTAACTCGTGCTATTTCTATTGCTATGAAAAAAAGATCCCCATTTTGTAAATGTACCTATAATCTTGTGTTAAAGTGTAGTAGTGGCGTTGTAGTAATTTATTACGTTACTAGCTGCCCTGCGATGTTACCCGCGTCAATCCGGGATTTAAAGTAGCTGATGTTCATTTTCAGGGTCTAAGCTATCTCCATACCAAATTTCATCAAAATCGGTCTACCCGTTAGAGTGTGAAGGAGGAACTAACATACTTAGTAACTTTCGCCTTTATAATATTAGTGTGATTCATAGAACAAAAAAACATATTTTTGAGTTTTGAAAGAAAAGGTTGAGGAGATGCGTCAGTGAACTCGCCTAGCGAGTTCAAGGCATTGTTGAATGCATTATTTTTCTTAAATTATAAAATTAGTCATATATACGAGCCAATGTGTAAATGTTCATATTAGCATTTATTTAGTATAATTTTTGATTTTCAGTAGAAAACATGGACGCATTTTGGAAATATTGGCGAAAAACTGACTCGTCAGGCGAGTCGTCGGCACTGAATGTATCCACCGACTGAGGCGCCACGGCTTTGCTCGCGTTATATTTTACCGTGTGAACAGAATCTGTCCCATACCGAACAATCGGAATAAAGCAGCAATACTGCAACTTTCCTTTTCTAGCGACTACCAAAAAAGAGGAGATACTCAATTCGACGGGTGTTTTTTTTGTTAGTTACCTGATTTCTCGGGGACGGGTGGACCGATATGAAATATTCTTATTTTGTTTAGAGTATTATACTTCTCGATTGGTGGTCTGGACATTTCAGTTTTATCAAATTCGGCGCCTACCGTAATAGAGTTCGGTAAACACTTTATTCAGATTGTAGGGCCGGGCGTGTGCAGACACGCCTACATCACACATGTACTTAGGCGTAGTATGTTTATATTAAATTTGTAATTGGTTTACGGACCGTCAGGCCAGTCTCTCGCTGGCGCTATAATAAAGCGCATGTCTTAAAGCCTAAACTGCATTTAATTGAATATAGAATACTCACCTCAATTAGCCAGCGACACCACATAGACTCATCAACCAACATACACCAAATAATATTCTATAGTGGTGAACCCGACGTGAGCACTCGCGATATTCTATAAGATCAACAATTCGCAGAACTGCTAGTAACCTGTTCGGAACCGAAAATTAAGTATAAAGGACCTTTATCTATAGAGATTACGAGTATACTACCTTGTATTAATATTGTGACTATTGGAGCAGTCACCTTGTTTTTGTTTGTTAACCGATTTCAAGGAGACGGGTGAACCGTATAGAAAAAAAACTTTTTGTTTAAACCCATAATTTACCTCCCATATGGTCACATTTTCATTTAATCAAAATTCGCCAAGGTATGATTTTGAAGCCGAATTAACAGAATAAGTTGTATCGGCGCACGTTTTTCATATTTTAGTAAGAAATATCATGTCTATACCTACTGATATCGAAAAAAACAACCGGTGGTCCGGAAGAGATCGCTTTTTAGCTATAAGACTGCATTCTGTGCCAATGTTCGTTGTATAATTATCCATATTGCTCTATTCTAATAATAGTTACAACCTGTTAACCTTATTTGTGCAAAAACTTCAAGAATTCCGTATTATTTAATATCCTTCCTACTATTACAAACGCGAAAGTTTGTCACAATGGATGTATGTTCGTTACTCTTTCACACCAAAACTGCTAAATCGATTGGATGCTTGTAACACCGCAGGGTGCAGCTAGTATATTATTATAAAGGTATACCACCGGCGGCAGCAGTGCCTATGGTCCACCTAGGTGGACAGAGGTGGATAATTATTGGTGCTAGGTAACACTAAGAAATTGGTCCACAACCGACACCTGTCGAAATCAATTGAGCTTTGCACCTAGAGCACAGCAATTTGGCCAATCTGATAAGAAGTTATTTCTATCAGCTTTATAATATACTATCAATCCTATCTACTATGGTTTTATTTCATCTAGGATTAGTTATAGCAAAACAACAAAAGTTTTACAATCATTACAATATATTTAACTACCTTGATGCATGCGATGATCAATTTCTAAGTAACTAAAATAATCAAGTATAAATTAACTATACAATATTTACATAAATCTTTAAAAACTACAAAACAACAAAGTCCTCTCAGCAACACATTCAAAAGTTCATGACAGTTCATATCTGCACTGCACTGCACTACTAGTAGCATTTCCAGCTCCTGTTTCAGCTCTCTGGCATACCTTGGCGTAGCTCTTCAGTAAAGGCGTGGTGGTCTTCCAATGGGCTATTGTCTTCTGCTGCATAACTTAATCAGTGATTTTGGTTTGCCAAATATCCTAGTAAAGCTGATTAAAATTAAGGTGAGAATTTTGATGAGACGCGACGATGACACGGCTCCGCCGAAGTGATGCACCCTGCACCTTGTGGTGTTTACATTACCACACAGGTACAAGCTATCGTAACAGGATGTCTGCTTAACAGAAAATGTTAAATATTCCCTAAAGCTGGGAAACTGGCCTTGCAATCTATTTGAGTTTGATCGCTGCCAGTGTATGACAGAGGAAATTTATTTAAGAATTCAAACGCCTTAGTACTGGATTCAAACGCCAACTCTCGAACGATGAAGTCCACAGGAACAGCTTGTCTGTAGCTGAACATAGAAAACATAATTAATAAACAAGAACCAGCAGTGCTGGTTTATCACAGTATCTTAACCTATTGGTGCTTATATTTATAAAGTACGGGAGCTCAGTAAAGAAAGCAAAATGTGTATTGCAACTGATTTTGTGGAAGTAGTAATATCTAATGTTTTTCTGATATCTGATAACAAATCTCACGTTTCATTGTCTATTATTTACTGTTACCTTCATAAAGCAGAAATATTGATTAGCTTTTATATGACTGTAACAGGCAAGTCAATATATTTTTCATGAGTCAATATAATTTTTCATCTTCAATTTACTCTCCTACTACAGTTTACATGTTTAGAGTTAGTTTACTAATGACCTATAAAAGACACTTATTTGCACCACAATTTTAAATAAATAGATAATAGACGTACGACTTGATGATGTATTTCAGGTACAGTTTCCTTTCTCTTTCCACAAACCAGTCCATTAGGTAGCCTGCCATTAAAGGAGCTGTTTTATACAGTAAGAAAAATTTGTGCAGATTGCCCGTAGCCCATGCACACCTTGTTTGCAGGGCATGCTTTATACATTCGTTTTGTCTGTCTTCTTTAGACAAGAACTGAAATATTGTAGTAAGATCTGAAAAATTTTAATACATTATTTCAGATACAAATCCCAGTTACATTTGCTGGGTAGCTATGGCTAAACATTGCTATGCTCACCTAATGTATTTTTAGTGAAAATATAGTACAGTATTCGGTATGCAGTAAACTCAGCAGCATTGGCTGTGCTCTCAGGCAGTTCACTGTACAACATTTTTAATTGTGTTTGGCATTGATTAAATTCTTCATGATCACCTTTCTCTAGAGCTATTCTTGCATGAGTTTCATACACCTCAACTGTAAAGCCATCTCTTATTCCTTGCACCTGCAAATAGAATAAACAGTAAATACAAATATCTGCTGCTACGTGTTAACAATACAAAATATTTATACAACTGTAAATACTCACTGTTAAATCCTGTCTAATAGATTTCAGCTGGTCACATGCATATCTGTAATCCTGTTTTGCAATCCACCTCTCCTTGACATTCTTTAAAGAATTGACTAAGACAGATACGGGTCTCACTTCACAAGCTTCTGGAGCCTTTGTTAACCTAAGGAATGATTTCTCAATATCTAAACAAGTGCCGACAATGTGCATGTCATCCACTTCATAGTCACCTTCATGGTCATGGATAATAGGCTTTCTGATTGTTGGTTCAACTCTTTTAGTACCAGCTTGCAATGAGCTAGCTATGGAGGGTACATTAGTTGACCCAGCAAATCTTTCAGCCCGTTTCTGAAGCCTTTCTGCATTACCATGCAAATCTCCACTTGTATCAGCAAGAAACTGATTATACACCTTGTTCTTTTTACTATTTTTATTACCATACTTATATTGTTTCTTTTGGTCTAAAGATAACCTATCTCTGACCTTAAGTTTGCCTTTACCTTTTGTACTCCTCCTTTCTTCAATTTCATCTCCTGAGGTTGATGAAGCACTAAAAAAATTATAAATTGTAAATTATATGTGCAATTTTTGGTACTATGAAAAAACTTAATGACATTCTGAAGAATCAATAAATTCAAATTGGTGTATACATACCTTAACCTTTTCCTTGGAGGGCTCCTTGACTTGGACCTACTTCTAGAATGTTGCCTACGTCTGCGCTGTGGAGAAATTTTGTGTCCACCAAGTCTTGCATTTAAGCTTTGTCTACCTTTAGTGGATTCAGCAATGTTTTCACACTTCTGGTACAAGCTTAAAGTGCCTCTGACTGGCTTCACACACAAGTTGTTACGTTCACTATGAACACTAGGTATTGGTTCTTCATCCCAATTCCTAGTCCATATTTCATCTTTATTAGCTGCAGCTGTTATTCTTCCTTTTAAGCATATGTCTATTTGATCACGGTCAAAAGCTGATTTGCATTTCTCATAACATCTTTTAATGTATCTTTCAAGGCCCTCAGGCCATGTACCAGCTGAAGTTGGGCATATTGAAGATGATTTTAAGATATTGTAAGGATTACTTTGATAAATGTTGCCCATGCGATCAGATACCTCTTCATTTAAATTGCTTTTAGCAGAGGCAGGCTCTTCTGGTGGCTCAGGAATGTCCTCAGTGGCCAATGGAGGAGGTAATGGGACATCCAATGGAGGTAGAGGAGGAGGGGGAGGAGGAATCTCTGGAGGAGGCAGAGGAGGTAATGGTGGTGGCTGCTGCGGCAATGGAGGAGTCACACCATTAAATCCCATATTTTCTCCCTCAGACTTATTAGAATTATTATTGTTGTTGTTCCTCTTACGCTTCTTTTTAGGGCCATTGTTGTTTAAAAGGGGGTTTTCGTACATAGGAGCGGGTTTACGAATGTTGTTAAGATTAAATTTAATTGGGGTCTGATTAAAAAAAGGACGATTCACATCCAACGGTGATCCCAGCAGAGGTCTCCCGTTAGGGGGAGGAGGCTTAGAAAATGGATGCCCAAAATCGGCTTTGTGTTCATTGTTCTGATGAAACGGAGGAGGGCCGTTTGGAAATCCGCTATTGTGCCCCATTTGATCAAAAAATGGAAATTGTGGCGGATAGACACCGTAACCGTTAAAACCGTGATGAAACCCATACATCCATGGGTTGTGATTTGGCGTCATTCCGTTCATAGTTTGCAGCGGAGGGTCTTTTGAATTATTCTCCGACATTATTTACCCATAAAAATACCACTACGCTCGACGAACTTACGATGAGCTCACACTCACAGCTTACAAAATGGCGGATATGGATGGCCTCACTCGATCAATAACAGCAACACTGATGTCTGTAACTTTTCTTGGCTATTCAGATGATGATATGTTCTAAAATCACTGTAATTAACTGCTGAACATAACAATACAAAAACTAAAATCAAATCACAAATAACTTCAGGATCAGCATATAATTTTGAGAAAGACCTTTCGAAAGAAGTACCCACCACAGACTAATAAGAGAAGGCTTCTTTTTTTTGTTACTTGGCCATCACACGTTCTGTGTATTGTGCCATTTCTCAAGTTTGTCAAGAGCTTCCTGTTGAACTTCCTGTTTTGCGTCTTCAAAGATTTAATTCTTCTACAGATTTTTTGCTTCGTTAATTGTTATTGTGAACTTTCTTTGTGAGATGTAATTTTTGTTTGTTTCATAGTAAAAATGGGGAAACTTTTAATACACAAATATAACGACCAGATAAAACTAAAAACTATTTCGGATCAGATAAGTTGACACAATCATATTTACACAAAATTATTTACAAGTTAATGTAATATATTTTAATAAATGTTACAACTTAATGCTATTTTAAATTAATAAATCAGAAATAGCTTCATAAATTAGTGGTTTTTCAGAGGCAAGAAAAGAAACATTAATTACCAAATGTTCCGCAATTTTAGCCATTACATTTGACAATGCAATGGGACGATATGAAGTAACGTCTCCTGGTGGTTTATTAGGCTTTAAAATGGGCAAAATAGTTTGCGATTTCCAAGATAGAGGAACGTTACCCGAGATCATAATACTCGTAGTATTTATAACGTCCAACAAATAAAATAAAGCTTTATCCTCAATGTTCGCGACGGCTAGAACTGGTCGGCTGTCACGAAGCAGACGATGATGACCACGTCGTGCGGCGGATCGTTTGACCGCGAGACAATTTCGAGGCTACAGACCTCGAATAAGAATGCATCGGGTTGGCAGCCTATGTTCTCACCAGCGCCAGCGGCGGAGTTCTGCGGAGTCCAGTCCACGCACATCATCTCTACGAAGGCAGTCGCTCTCCAAGCAGTTCTACAGCGCCTAGACGACGCTGCACGGCGGGAGAATGTTCGCGACGGCTAGAACCTTCGAGATGGATCGCGCTATTTTTCTATGTAGGCAACACAGCTGCAAGCGGGATCGTTTTATCTTTTGTTTAGTTTCTCCTTAGTATTTGTAGGCATTTAAGTAATGTTTTAGCACAATTGTTATTTGACGCTCTTTATAACTACTCGCGCTAAATGTTTATAGTTTTATGACAGAGTGTTAAGCCGGCGAACTACTTTCTAAAAATATTGTAATGTCTATTGTTCTGAATCCCGCCAGATGTAGCTGCAATCCCTCCGTTCCGTAGGAATAGTTGTGCGCCTTCAAAGTAGTTATTTACCTACTATATCTTAGTAAAATGTAAGTAGGTTCTCTATTATATAACCTTGCTAACTAGGTAGATACGATAGACACATAAGATCGCAAATATACCGGTAGATATAATAGGCCTAAGTTAGTCAAGTGAGAACATATGTACTAAGTTTGTAAATAAATAGTTGGGCTGTTTGTGTTGTCATTCGGATCCCCATCGCAGATGAAAGGTCGCTTCGTATTAACATAGGAAATTGATTAGAGTATATCTATTCGATAGTTAGGAAAAGCCCACATGGTCAGGTACTCGGCGGGTAAAGGCTGTCCCGCTCTAGCGCTCTCCCTCGCTGTGGAGGGACCGTATGACCCGCGCGGCGCGCGGGGTAAAGTTTACAGTTACGGGAGCGGTGGCGGGGAGTGGATCCCACTATTTTTATTATGTATTTCCATTGATGGAAATACTGAGATAGATTCTCCCACTATTTCAATTGCAACAAAAAAAATTAATAATAAAAAAATAATAATAATAATAACAAAATACCCTTTTTAATTTACGTTAACTGCCAGTACCTTAAGGACAAATTAGGTGGGATAAGGTTTTACCACAGTTTTTTGTCGCAATGGAAATAATGGGATATAATTTTTAAAAAACGTTAGTTCCACTAGTTCCATTTTGTATTTCCATGGAAATAGTGGGATCCACCCGTGGCGGGGATGCCATAAATACCCCAGAGCCGACCATGTGCGCGGTTAAAGAGAGATCCAGCAGAACACCACATCGGTACCAGTATCCACTCCAGAAGAAGTCGAAGAAGCCGCAGAGAAACTCACCTTGGTTGTAATGGGTGTGGAATTTTTCATTCCTAATACAACATTATGCAGAAAGTTAAAGCCCTGAAACTTCTTTATTTTCGGGTGAGTGCTGGGCGATCCTCGAAGCTATCCTATATATACTGTCTTATTATTCAAAGAATCTCTAAATTTTTACCGGTCAAGAGGTAGTGGAGTTGACTTAATTTGTTTCCCATGTCATACTGGTATTCTGGGTAATTACGACGAGGTTGCTAAGGATAATTCAATTCAATTTAATTCAGTTCAGTTCGGTTCGGCTCGGCTCGGCTCGGTTTGGCTCTGTTCTGTTCTGTTCGGTTCGGTTCGGCTCGGCTCGGCTCGGCTCGGCTCGGCTCGGCTCGGCTCGGCTCGGCTCGGCTCGGCTCGGCTCGGCTCGGCTCGGCTCGGCTCGGCTCGGCTCGGCTCTGCTCTGCTCTGCTCTGCTCTGCTCTGCTCTGCTCTGCTCTGCTCTGCTCTGCTCTGCTCTGCTCTGCTCTGCTCTGCTCTGCTCTGCTCTGCTCTGCTCTGCTCTGCTCTGCTCTGCTCTGCTCTGCTCTGCTCTGCTCTGCTCTGCTCTGCTCTGCTCTGCTCTGCTCTGCTCTGCTCTGCTCTGCTCTGCTCTGCTCTGCTCTGCTCTGCTCTGCTCTGCTCTGCTCTGCTCTGCTCTGCTCTGCTCTGCTCTGCTCTGCTCTGCTCTGCTCTGCTCTGCTCTGCTCTGCTCTGCTCTGCTCTGCTCTGCTCTGCTCTGCTCTGCTCTGCTCTGCTCTGCTCTGCTCTGCTCTGCTCTGCTCTGCTCTGCTCTGCTCTGCTCTGCTCTGCTCTGCTCTGCTCTGCTCTGCTCTGCTCTGCTCTGCTCTGCTCTGCTCTGCTCTGCTCTGCTCTGCTCTGCTCTGCTCTGCTCTGCTCTGCTCTGCTCTGCTCTGCTCTGCTCTGCTCTGCTCTGGTCTGCTCTGCTCTGCTCTGCTCTGCTCTGCTCTGCTCTGCTCTGCTCTGCTCTGCTCTGCTCTGCTCTGCTCTGCTCTGCTCTGCTCTGCTCTGCTCTGCTCTGCTCTGCTCTGCTCTGCTCTGCTCTGCTCTGCTCTGCTCTGCTCTGTTCTGCTCTGTTCTGTTCTGTTCTGTTCTGTTCGATTAGTTTAGTTTAGTTCAGTTCCAGTTATTATGTCCCATTTCAGTGATTTAATCGCTAGAGTTGACTCTGTGACTCAACTCTCCGATAGTAGAGTTCGAACATTCAACGAAGCTACGTGGAGATTTTCTATCTGTTTTGTTTTATTTATTTTTTTATGATGTAGGGGGGGGGGGGGGTGGTCTAATTTCTCCACGATGACCGGTCAGCTTAGAGAAGAGTGATAGTGTTAATACTATGGATAACAAATTAAATGGCAATTGCACTGTCAATATGCAGCTGGTAAACGTGAGAAGAATCTCAATATCTAAAGATGCATAACGGGTGTCTGGTGATTACTTATGTCAATGGTCAGGTGGGTTGCTTTTTCCCTTTTCCTTAAAACTACTGTATAATTCCAAAATTAGGGGTTTTTTTTCAGATTATGGTTCTTTTTTGCTTGAACGAATCAGATAGTTCAAAGCTTTTCGCATTATTATGGGTGCAATGGAGTCATCCTCTATCAATGCCCATCAAGTTGAGTGTGTTGAAGCTTCTTTATATCTCCGCCGTCAATATCTCTCTAATTCATTGTTTTACCGCTGTGTTCAATTTTCCCTCCATCCTTTAGACCCCGAACTCAACTTACTGTATCGTTTCTCGCTGTTTTCTCGATTTTGTCTTAAAAACTTCCAACAACCTCTTGAGCTCCTGAAAAGTTTTGTATCTTTCAAGTCTCTAAAAGATCCTGTTGCCTGTTTTCATTGTTCGCCCTCTTTTCGTCTAGTTTTCATATTTTTATTTCCCGTCCCACTATTATTTTGGATTTTGATATATATGTTGTTGACCCTCATGTCGATAAATATATTCACGCTTTTTTAAAGAGATATTAGCTTGGTTAGCATACGGATGCCTCGAAATTCTCTTCCCTTGGTTGTGATGGGTGTGGAATTTTTCATTCCCAATACAACATTATGCAGAAAGTTAAAGCCCTGTAACTTCTGTATTTTCGGGTGAGTGCTGGGCGATCCTTAAAGCTATCCTATATATACTGTCTTATTATTCAAAGAATCTCTCAATTTTTACCGGTTAAGAGTTAGTGGAGTTGTCTTAATTTGGGTCCCAAGTCATACTGGTATTCTGGGTAATTAACGCGCTGACAAAGTTGCTAAGGATGCGGTGATGTGCGATGACAAAGTTCAATTTTGTATTTTCACCATGATCTTATGTCCCTGGAAACTGGCACAAGTGCCCCATGGACGATTGCCATTAAAAAAAATATGTGTATAATCATCACTACTAAAAAATTAAAAAATATTAGAACGAATATGTACTATGTATTATGTACATACATATAGATTAATTTAATCAAACAAAATATAATATTAAGTCCTAACTGCAAGATTTCTCAATACCGAGGTATGACGCTATGTATGAGCTGTATTAGACCAAATTTGTAACGGGATCAAATAGTAGTTTAATTTATTTTCAAGATTATGGATTTATTAAAAACTCCTTCAGTTCAATCACTGCTAGACTCTGATTTGGAGTCTGTCGGGAGTCTTCAATATTTGGATATAGAAGAGGTAAGAATTCGCCGTAGTAGATACGCCCCTCTACATGTACCACCTGTATTTGATTTACAATGCGAATTTGTGTCAATTAATGTAAACATTGTTTTCAATAGGACTGTAATATTGTTAGAATTCATTTTCATTACTGTTTGAATGACGTAAACATTTTTTGTGGATAAAAAACCTAATGTGACACCCAAGTGCGTCAAAGTGATTTTAGTTCTGCACAAAGGGCTAATAATACTATATTTTTACATCACCTTAACATTCTTGTTCTCATTAGACAATCACATCTGATTCCACCGAAAGATGGCCAGAAAATACAGAAATAGGAATACAGTTAATGAATGTGCACTAACAAGAAACCTATACTCAGCATTGGATCCATTCTGGAAGTTGACAATTGCGAGTGATGAAGTTCCACTTTCCTTGGTTCCTATTGTATTTCAAACTAAGTAAATAAATTGTCCTTACAGCTTGATGAAATAGAATATGCACTACCAGCAAGTGAGGCCCCAACCCTGGAAGAGGTCTTGTCCACTGAAGATGAGGAAAATAGATTGGAAAATGAAATAAAAGTTAAGTCCCAGGAAGAGCCAGTTACTTGCTCGGCCTTGCAAGTGGATTTTTTACAGGCTGTATCGCAACAAGTGCTACAAGCACAGGTAAGTTTAGTATGTATATCTGTATTATTCATGTGAAAGTAACTGATTGCAGTTACGCATTACAGTTACGACCAAATCATAGGTAAGGACATATGCAACCTTTAGTTATGAAAAAAAAGTTTGGAAGGGATGAAAAAGGGAGTTCAAGTGTCTGTACTTATCAAGATACATGGAAAAATTTCATTATCTTACAATACACACCGAGAAGTCTATGCCCACATATAATGTCCACTTGTGTTGATAAACTATTGATGAAGTATTTGTTAAATGATTCGGCGAAGGTGTGTTTGTTAGGTTTATCCTTATTTAACACAAGTGAAGCGGCGAAAGTTAGTATACAATATCATACCTAGGTTAGGATTAATTTTGAATTTATTGGAAATCAAATATGACTTATCCCATTCTCTTATCGTTCCTGTTTAAGCTCTTTGATGATTCATAGTATATATCAGTCAGTCGGGACTTTTTTATATATATAGTAAGCTATCCTATCTTTCAAGTTGAAACAAATAAAACACATCATGCAAATTAGTTTGTCTAGTATGGAAAGTAGTGCAAAGCGTAAAATATAGAAAGTAAAAATTGGTAAAATTAGAATGATTAATAAAAAGTATACCACAATTTGAGCCACATTTTAAAGTTTATTTTACCATAACTGAAATTCTTTCATGACTTTACATAACAAAAAATTTAAAAAAATATTCTAAAAACATAATAGTATTTAATTGATAGAGTCAGGCGTTACTTTGCGGAAATCCATTTATAATAAGATGGTATATACAAAATATTTAGTGTTTTTCCGCCTCGTCTTGATGTCAGCGTGAGAAATCGAAAAATATTTTTGTTTTTATGGTGTGGTTCCTCCTCACCACCGCCACACCTCACCTTATTATTTCTCTTTCTCTCAGTATCCGACTTCCTCGACACGTGTTTCGCCTTAGCACAAGGCATGCACCGACACAACAATAACGGTGACGCACAACACGTGACGCGCCCGGCCGCTATATAAAGAGCTCGCAGAGGCGCAACAGCTCACTTTCGAGCGAGCGCTTGAAGAGTCAACATCTCCTGAGGATGCCTTGTGCTAAGGCGAAACACGTGTCGAGGAAGTCGGATACTGAGAGAAAGAGAAATAATAAGGTGAGGTGTGGCGGTGGTGAGGAGGAACCACACCATAAAAACAAAAATATTTTTTGATTTCTCACGCTGACATCAAGACGAGGCGGAAAAACACTAAATATTTTGTATATACCATCTTATTATAATAGTATTTGTCTACTACTTAGTTGTGTCGCCTTTCAATGACAGCTTTAATGCGAAGAGAGGCATATTTGCAACCTACGCTGCACACTTCTCAGGCGTAATTGACTCCCAGACAGCCAAGAGTTTAGCCTTTAAGTCCCTCTTTGATCTTGATGGATTTTTACAGAGAACTTTTTGCATTTTCCACCATAGGGTTACGATAGAATATTTTTGGTAGAATGTACTTAATATTTTTTTGCTACTCTTGATCTGATCTCATAAAAAGGTTTTATATTACTGTTATAACCTTTTAAAGTATGTCATCTCTCGAAAAGCTGGTATTAAAGCATTCTTAACCTGATGATTGTTTATTTCAGGAAAGATCTTCAGCGGGAGCAGCTACAGCATTAGGGGTGGGTAATGACGGCAGAATAACAGTTGGTACAGCTCACGGACAGCTCTTATCATTCTATGAACAAACCCTAAAATGGGTGTGTACTTCAAACATGGATTGCTGCGGAGCTGTGTCCTGTATATCACACAACAAAGACAGTACAAGGATACTCGCCGGATATGCTAGAGGACTTATATGTCAGTACGAAAGTGTAAAGGGGGCAATACTTAGAAAAATTACGCTTGGGGGAGATATATGGGGCATATTACGTGTTACATGGGCTGGAACCTCCGGCCTGGCACTAGATACGGGCGGATCGGTGTGGTTAATGAAGTTTTCGCGGCCACTTGGAGTTCGTTCAGCTCGATCGTCGTGCTTGTTTTCCGGCGCACGCGGCGAAGTCGTGGCTATGACAGCGAGGGACGCTCGCCTTTTGGCTTTGGCTACGTTATCCCGAGTGATAATAGTTGCGGGCGGACGTGCGGCCGGGTTGCGTCTCAGCGGGCCTCCGGACACTCTTCCCGTACTAGAATGGAGCGAAACAGACGATCGAATCTTGATTTGTGCACGCTCAAATACGCTACAATGGCTTTCTTTACATATTACTGGAGCAGCTATATCACTTAGGCCTATAAAACGAGTGGAGCTGAAAAATACGCCTTTGTGGCTCGGCTGGCTTGGTGGAAATGTGGCCATATTTGACTCGGACGAGAATTTGCGCCTGCTAGGAGATGAATACGATAAGCCTTTGGAGCTCTCTCACATCGAACCTGTGTACGCGTCGGCTTTCTACAAGGTAATTTTTGTCAACAACTTTCTGTAAGTTATCTTTAACTTATGTAAGGTAATTATGGTACAGGTTTTCGTAAGGCAAGCAGGCATCATTTTTGAACATATAGATGGCGCTAAATTAAATGTACTAACATAGTAGCCTTATTAGCAAAAATTTGGTTTAGCAAAAATTTTTGTAGTCCAAAATTTGGTTTCAACTTGTTACCAGATTTCTCAGATATTTTTAATATATCAGGACCGGTTTAATAAATTATATTTTTAAAAGGTATATTTTTAGATAAATAATATTAATATTGGTCCATTAGTTATGTTTATATATCAAAATAACTGAACAATTTGTATCGGCGCTTGATGAGTAGAAGACTGTAATCAGTTTGTTCATTGTATGGTTTTATGTATTTAGTTGAGTAGTGTTCTAGTGTTAATAAATATCCATTAAATATATTTATTGTGACACAAACTTAAAGAACAGTAATTAAAACACTAACTAAACTAAATCTACTTACAATAAAAAAAAATAGTCAAAAAGTCTGTTACTTGAAGGAAAGGTGGCAAAAATGCTGGTAGCATTGCCACATTGGATGGCAATGGAGATTCATTGACCCAAAATAAAAAAGCTTTTAGTCACGTGTACCGTCTACCAAATGTTTTTCCAAATCCCTATAAAGTCTGAGAGCGGCTCTTTCCCACGGACGTAGGGTTTCTACCACAAACGGAACAAACAGCAGTGTATATTATCGCAGGGGCACTGGACGGACGGTCGCGTGTCGCGTGCGATGTGCGCGGCGGGTACGAGCGCGCTGGCGGGCGCGTGCGTGGCGGGAGGCGCACTCTCGCTGCTGGGGCGGAGGGGCGTCGTGCGCGTGCGCCCCAGGGACGCGCTCGCCAGAGCTCAGGTTTGTCATTTATCATTTAGCCCTTTACAGCAAACATTTAGTAATTTTATTCACATTCATTATATTGGACTGTAGTATCTGTCAGTTCGGATGTTTGTATGTCTCATGAAATTTCCTACTTGAGTACAGCTCATAGTTTCTAATCAAAGTAACGAAACTTGGTACATGAATTTTACGTTTTTTTTGGCGCCTGGGAGGTTTTGATTCGGGGGTATTTCTTCCAGTAAATGGCGCAGTAGCAAACTCCTCCGAGTTTGCTACGGCACCATTTACTGGCCGTAAAAAAATGTCAAGTGGTTGTGGTTTTTTAATAAACTCGCAAAAAAAATGATTTTTTTCATAAGTAAAAAATCCCTAACTAATGAATGCCTCATTTATTTTAATTCTACTGATATAGACTTTCACAGATGTTACAAACCGTAGAAAATATTATAGTCAAACTTTCTATCGAACAATTAAATTCCACTGTTTTTCACAATTAGAGCTCCTAAATTGAAGTCTGCGCGAATTTTCGGCCAACCATGTAGCGGAAAACCTTTTTATTAATAAGTTAAAAATTAAAAAAAGGCTTCTCTATTATTGGAGAAAACAAAGTACTTGAACATACTTATTGTAAATAAAAGAAATTGTTGCAAAGTATACAATTAGAACGCCTCTTAATAAGAATAGAATGAACTTTATTTGCATCAGAAAACAACAGTATAACATACAAGTTACAAATACAACTAAACTTAATCAGTATTTTTTCTCACAAACCGGCCTCAACTCTATATAGAGCTGGCTGAAACAACCAATAAGCTCATTTAAAATTTCTCAGGCCCTACTAGCATCGGGTCGTCACGCGCAAGCTCTCCGACTACTCTGCTCGTCCCGCGGTCCGGAAGCGAAATCTGTGGCGGTGCGATTCGTGAACGACATCTGTGAGAGGCCGCACATTGTCGCCGACAAGACTGTCGCTGATCTCGTGGTCAAGCTATGCGTCATTCATCAACTTGGGTTAGTAACTTTAATCACGGAATAATTAATCTTTCTTCTGTAATATATTATTTCCTCGATACACTTTCCTGGAAAATTTAAATTACGGCGACGTGAGCATGACTAGAAAGTTGCACTTTACGCTTTAGCTGGTGGGTGAAGTCTTAGCTTCGAGACGTCAAGAAACATCTCTTCAGTTACTGTGTTCGTTCCGCCGTCCCGCGACGCCAAGCCCATGGCGTAATTCTTAACGATATCTGCTGGCCAAGCTGTGCGTCATTCATCAACTTGGGTTAGTACTCTTAATCGCGGAACAACTTCCCCGCTCACGTATGGCATCTATGTGAATTGATGATTCATAGGTTTTTCCGGCTGTGTTATACATTGTAGTTATCTACCTGTAAATTATATAGTACATTGTAATGATCATATACATATATGTATGAAGTCATGTCATCCCACTGGGCTAAACTACATATCGCTACCAGCTAGGATCACCGCTTCACAGAACAACACATCCACTTTCATACAATAATGTACGCCGGTTATAGGTGTCTCATACTTAGTTTTTCTTTAACATATGCCCAACCTAGTCGTGAAACGTTGGCCAAGGTAGAATACAATGGAATTAAATCTATTAGAAACAGAGCAAAAACTGGTGGTCCATGTTCTCTAGAAATACAACAAAACTAAACTTTAAAACAAATATTTAAAATTTACTTTAGCTTTCTGTTACAAACCACCCAACTCAACATAATGCTAGTTGAAACAACCAGGTCGCCTCTTAGGGCTCGGGACTCAATGGACTGGTAGGATAGAGCCACCTGTTTCTTCGATCTGCTTTTATCCATGTTCTCTAGACGTTATTGTAACGGAGAAGTAATGTTGTTATAGAGAGGAGTTGTGGACAGAGTTGTGGGAGCAGTGTTCTTGCGAGGGTGCGTTCGTGGAGGCGATAGGAGACGCGGCGGTGCGCGGGGAGCTAGCCAGCGCCGCGCCGCCCTCGCCTGACTCCTCACAAGTAAATTATTACAATGACACACTATTCAACTATTATAACACTAATACTGCGCGATCAGCGATGGAGTGAAGTTACAGTGAAGATAAGAACATCGTGTTGATCTCCCTCCGACGAGATGGAGAAAAGACCTGGACGAATTTGCGAAGCACTGAGGTACCAATGCAGTAGACCGAGAGAAATAGGAGGAGAGAAGAGAAGCCTGTGCGCAACAATGGTATAATATGCACTAGAATAAAATAATAAGTAACTGCGTCCCGCGGTTTTACTATTAATCATCCTATGGGAACATTTCACTTTTCCGTGATATCTTGATACTCATGCAAATCCAGTCTACCGTTTTTGCTTGCAAGAGTATCTTACATTCACACGTACATACTACTTTCGCATAGCGCGGTAATGTTAGTTGTGTGTGCAGGCGCTGATCGAGCGGCTAGCCTCGCTGGAGCCGAGCCTGGTGGAGCGCGTGGTGTCGTCACTGCCGCTGACGTGCCTCGACCCGCACCGCGCCTCCGTATTCACACGCGAGCGGGGGCTGTGGCGAGCGGTCGGTGCCATCGCAGCAGCTATAGGTAAACCTGTTAGATGTGACTACTCATATCCTTTGGTCTATTTGGAAAAAGTTTAAAAGGTTGGAAATAGGCCTACGAAATAGGACTTTCTTGTTTAATTTTTTTCGAAGTAAGAGGTGATTGGACGTGTCATGTAACTTTGACATTTGTTACCGTCAAGGCCATTGCACATTGTTCAAGTAATAACATTAAGAAGCGAAAGTGTTTAATTAAAATGTGGTGTCAGGCGGGTGGAGCGGCGCGATGGTGACGCTGGCGCGGCACGTGTCGGTCGGGTGCGCGGCGCGGCGCGGGGAGTGTCTGTGCGCCGGGGCCGCGCTCGTGCTGGCCGCCGCGGACGCGCTGGGTGGGCGCGCAGGCGGGGGCCGTGCGCTGCCCGACCACCGCCGACCCTCCGCCAGACACGACGCGCTGCACGCACTGCTCAATGAAGAGGTAATCTACCACTGACACTTTTATTTAGGTTCGAATAAGCTGTAATGTATACTCATATTGATTGGCTGAGCATGGAATTCTAAAGTACACGGCGTCGGGAAATTATATACAGTATTAAAGTAATAATTGTACAACGTATAAGTTATTTTTACAAAGTTTTTGTTTTTATTTTTCTAGGCTTCGTGCGGCGGGCGATCCCCTCTGCACGTGATGTGCGCGCACGACGCGAGCTCTGCGGTGCGACTGCTGGAGCAGTGCGCACGCGACCCGCCCTTCGCCGGCCCGCTCGCCAAGCAGAACCGACTACGCGTTGCGCGACACCTGCTCGCCTTCGCCAAGGACCTGCCGGACGTCGACGATCGCATCGACATTCTGGAGTTCCTCACGGCACAAGTTACCTCGGGCATGCTCCCGCCCGACAGGGACGCAGTTGAGGAGCTAGTGGCCCTGGCGGCAGCTTCGCCGGCCGAGCGTGCCGACCGCGCCTGGCTCGCGCTACTGTCGCGCGCGCGCCCCGACCCGGCGCGCCTGTCGCTCGCCGCTGCGCGCCCGCGCGTGCTGTGGCGTCTGCACGCCGCGCTAGGAGAACATCTAGCAGCGCTACGACACTTTTTCGACATAGAGTCGCCCTCGGACGCGGACGTCGACGACCTGTTCGAGTACCTAGAGGCGCGAGCGGCTGAGAGTGAGGGCGCGCGGGACGAGGTGTTGGCGGAGCTTCCGCGGCTCGTGGAGCTGCGGCCACGCGCCGCCGCCGCGCTGCTCGCCGGACGGACGGAGGTCGCCGCCTCCGCGCTCGCCGCCGGCACAAAGAACGCGCTGCTCTTCGGAGAGAGCCTGCGAGAGGCGGGTGCACTGCGGGGTGAGGCGGCCGCCGCGCACCTGCGGTTGCTGTGCCGCCTCCGACCATCTGCCGTGCGTGACTATCTGCGCGAGGAGGCGGGCGCCGTGCGGCCTGAGGAGGCGCTCGCAATTGTGCGCGAAGCGGGCGTGCTCGACGCCGAGCCCGTTTGTCTAGAGGCGGCGGGGGACGCGCCCGCAGCGCTCGACGCGCTACTACAGCTCGCGACACGCGCCACCGACGCCGAAGAAACCGCGCGCTGGACCCACGATGCAGGCGAGCTGTGTGCGCGTGCGGCCCCCACCATGCCGCCGGAAGGCGCGGCCGCGCTGTGGTCGCGGCTTCTAAGTGCAGCCCGCGATGCGCCGCCTGCGCTTCTGCTAGCTGCGCTCACGTACCTGCCACCCGAGGAGACGCGCGAGCACGCGTGCCGCTCGCGCGAGGTGGCGCTGGCGACGCTCGCATGTGCAGCGGGCGGGCTGCGCGAGTGGGAGTGCTGTTTGCGCGTCGCGCGGCGCGAGACGCACGAGGCGCTAGCGCGTGCTTTGAGCGCGGCGCGACGCGGGGAGTGCGTGCGCGGGCGGTGTGCGCGTTGCGGCCGGCGACTGGCGGATGGCGCGGCGGTGCGCACGGTGCACTGCGCGCGCGCCTGCCACGCGGACTGCGCGCCGGACACGTGCTGCGCGTCGTGCGGCCGGCGTGTGCCCGAGGCGGTGGTGTCGGTGCCAGCTCGCGCGCCACGGCCGCCGGCGCCGCCCGACGACTTCGCCTTGCTGCTGGCGGCGCCACCAAGGCCCGACCTGGAGGGAGTGGTGTGACGCGAATTGACCGTCCATGTAAAGCGAATTGCGGAAATTAATTTAGGATTAGAGTTCGTCGAATTGCAACCAGTGATAGATCTCTACGATGTGTAACTCAGAGCCCATAATATATAAAATATTATCAAATATAGATATGATATTTACACTTTTATTATTTGTTTTCTTTATTATTCTAATTTCTAACAGCAAAGGATTTTAAAACAGATCCAGTGTTTGAGTTTATTCGTTACATACAAACCTTTATTCTTTATAATATTAGTATACATTAGTGCTACCAAAATATGCAAATAACACGTAATTTATGTAGTTTTTTTTTTGCAATTATTCAATTCAACTATATCAGCGGCCCAACGATTCCCTTCTACGAGTAAATTATATAATGTAGGTAAATCAAATGTACCGAATCAATTACTTCTACGTCAAATACATATTTAGATGCTACGAGGGCGGAGTGATAAGTCTGGTAAAAATTAAACAATGAGTGATATTTATTTAAAAATTATTATTTATTTTTCAACGTAGTTTCCCTCTAACTCAATGCACTTCATCCAGCGTGTCTCTAACTTTTCGATCCCCTCCATATAATAAGACTTAGGCAACCCATCGAAATAGGCGTTGGTTTCATGCATGATTGCTTCATTGGAGCTAAATCTTTTTCCACCAAGCCATTTCTTTAAACTCGGTAACAGAAAATATTAGGTCATTACATATGAAATTGGCGTTTTGTAAGGGAGGAACATAAAGTCTTTTTTTTTATAACAATATATTTATTTAATCAAAGTATGTCCCATTGCTATCTATGCACTTTTACCATCTCATAGGTAGTTCATTGATCCCTTTACTAAAAAAAACCATTAGGACGAGAATCAATGAAATCTTTGAAGGCGCTTTGGACTGCCCCATCGGAGTTGAATTTTTTCCTTTGCAAGAAGTTATCCAAAAGCAGTTTTATCACTAACACCGCAGCAAATTTCGAAAAAAATTGTAATCTGTTGGAGCCAGGTCCGGGGAGTAGGTACGGTGGATGTCTTAGACATTCCAATTGAAGCTCATCTAATTTGGCAGCCGTCTGTTGTGCAGTGTGTGGTCTAGCGTTGTCCTGAAGCAGCAGTGGCCTAGAGCGATTGACCGACCTCGGTTGTTTAGCAGATAGCTTTTCCATCATGGTTTGCAGTTGCTGACAATAGATATCTGCTGTAATTGTCTGGCCAGAATTAAGAAAGCCACCAAACGCTCACAAGTAACTTTTTTTGAGTCAATTTTCGCTTGGGGCAGGGTTTGGCTGGTTCGCCAGGATTCCATTGCGATGAGCGTTTCCGATTATAGTACAGGATCCACTTTTCATCACAGGTAATGATCCGATTTAAAATCCCTTCATTATTGTGCCGGTTGAGTAATGTAACGCAGCAGTTGACGCGCGTTTGTCGGTTTGCTGCACTCAATTCATGAGGTACTCACCTTTCAAGCTTTTACAATTTGCTTCAAGTGGATTAAAACAGTTTTATCACTAACACCGCAGCCTGCAGCTAACTCGGACGTGGTTGGCGATGGATCTGCTTCCACAATAGCTTTCAATTCTTCATTAGCAACTTTAGTCTCCGGCCGTCCACGGGGCTTGTTCTGCAGGTCGAAATTTCCAGAACGAAAACGTTGGAACCAAAAACGCACTGTGTTTTCTTTTGCGACACCGCCGCCATACACATCATTAATCCTTCGAGCCGTTTCTGCAGCACTGGAACCACGGTGGAACTCGTACTCGTAAATAACGCGATGTTTCAAGTTTTCCATTTTGTAAACTGCGTGACGCAAGAAAAAACCAAACGAGGACAAAACAAATGAATTACGGTTTTCGAAATACAAATGTATGAATAAATAGCTGTATAAATTTGAAATTGGAATCCCTAACCAAAGAAGAGATATTTGAGATCAAAATGGCCAGTACGACAAAACGCCAATTTCATATGTAAGGACCTAATAATTGCATAGTGCTAAATCTGGCGAATATGATGGATGAGAAAGCAACTCATAGCGTAACAATCGCGCAGGTGTGTACTCTTGCGTTGTCTTGGTGAAAGAGGATTTTCTTCTTTGCCAAATGCGGTCATTTTTCAGCTAAAATTCTGTGAAATTGTTCTAATAAATTGGCATAATAAGCGCCATTAATCGTTTCACCCTTCTCTAAGTAGTCAATATGGATAATTCCAAGGGCATCTCAGAAAACTGTAGCCATAACTTTATTGGCCGATAAAACTGCTTTGGCCTTCTTTGGAGCTTCCAGTTTCGATTGTTGTTTGGTTTCGGGTGTATGGTGGTGGATCCATGTTTCGTCTACTGTTATAAAACGTCGCATGAATTCCTTCTTATTCCGTCGAAACAACGCCAAACCTGCTTCCGAGTGGTCACACACAGGCGTTTTTGATCAACATTCAGTAAACGCGGCACCCATCTCGCGAAGAGCTTCCTCATATCTAAATTTTGGTGTAAGATATTGCGCACACGTTCGTCTGAGATGCCTACTACCTCAACTATCTCGCGCACTTTTACTCTTCGGTCGTTTAACACTATATGTCATGGATTTTAGCGATCATTTCTGGAGTAGTGACCTCAACCGGGCGTCCTGGACGTTCGGCATCACTTGCGCTTGTACGACCACATTTAAAATCAGTAAACCACTTATATCATTTTAATTGACGGAGCGGAGTCGCCGTAATATTTATCAAGCTTTTGTTTTGTTTCCGTAATAGTTTTTTCTCAAAAAGTAATGTTTAATTAACACACCAAATTCACTTTTCTCCATCTTTGCGAAAATGCGTTCAATCGTTTTTCTTTTATGGCTGTTAAAAAAAAAATAACCGGCGGTACTGGTTGAAATTTTTAATTTAGTCCTTCAAAAGAGTGTTTAACATGGAGATTTCATGCAATTTGCGATAACTTTATTCCAAAATATTTTTTACCAGATTTATCACTCCGCCCTCGTATCAAAAGGAAATTATGCTAGCAATGTATATAGGTGAAGTAATTTTACGAGATACGGGGTCTCATATAGTAAAACACGTGAATTCTTGAGATTAAATGTATTTTAATCTTTTTGTAGGCAATTATTTACATTGTCGTGAGTTCCGGAAAGTGCTATCTATGCACAAGACGCTCAGACGCGAGTTATCCCGTCCCGTCTCTGTAACGCTAACGCACGTGTCGCTTGCATACTAGTTTCAATAAACCTCTTTATGTCGGTTTACAGACACTTAAGTAGGATATGTCTAATATTTAATGCCTATTTCAATTAAATTAAAACGCCTGCATCAAAATATTCATGTAATATATATGTAAATTTTATTCTTTATAAATCATCACTAGTTTTTAAATTAATTTTCTTTTGCTTTTTACTCATTTTTCTGTATTGAATGCGTAAAAAGCAAATATGTGATGATATTTGACGTAGAAGTAATTGTTTAGGTACATTTTATTTACCTTGATTTTATAATTTAGCAGTACATCGCTAGGGCACTGATATTGTTGGAGTAAATATTTGTAACAAAAAAAAAGGAAAAATTACGTGTTGTATATTGGTAGAACAAATATAGAACTAATTATTTAATATATTGGTTAAACCACAGACTATGATCAATCGCTAGATGCAGACACACAAGACTTTTTTATACTACACGGCAGTACGAATTATATTAGCGGAAGAAAAAGCAAAACCACCTCCCATACATCTCCATTGCAGCGGCGCATAACCACCTCCCATACATCTCCATTGCAGCGGCGCATAACCACCTCCCATACATCTCCATTGCAGCGGCGCATAACCACATCCCATACATCTCCATTGCAGCGGCGCATAACCACCTTTCATACATCTCCATTGCAGCGGCGCATAACCACCTTTCATACATCTCCATTGCAGCGGCGCATAACCACCTCCCATACATCTCCATTGCAGCGGCGCATAACCATACACAGTTTATTTGTTTTTTAGCTCTTGGTACCTTCACCATTAGTTAAATCAGAGATATTGTGAATGAAACCCACAAATAATTAAGAACTATATATATTTATTATATCTAATCATGCTGCTGACATCGCAAGATCAAGATACATTTTATAGACACACCAAAAATATATATGCTTTAATGTGCAGTAGAAATGTCGTCGGCATATTGTACGAGTGGTTTCATCTCTAGACTGTTCATAAGTCTACAGGGAGCTTGGCATTAGTTTATCGCAGCTAGCTATCAAGCCTACAAACGACAACTTTCAATAGTTAATTTTAAGCCTCCCTCTTTCAAATGTTTGAAATTCTATAAAATAATTCTAAAGCTCTACTCGCGTCCGATATAGTACCCATAACAACTCGTCCCATGCCTCCTCGTACAATTTGTCTACGACAGAAACGTGAAATCCATGTTAATAGAGTCGCAGAGACGACTCGATAATCATCTGTAAAATGACTGAAATAATAACACCGCGGACATACCCACATAATAAAAAATAAAACACCTACGATTACAGTGCTCGGATGAACGACAGACATACATACTAATCGATATAACCAAGTTTTACTATTGTACCAAATCGCCTCAGTTCAGTCGTACATTTATTGTCTAAAGCTCATAAACTTTTTTATGAATCAGATGATTGTTTTGCGATTTTATAAGTACCACAAGAAAACTTGATTGTTTATATGTTTGTTCACACTAGAACCAAACAACCAATATGAATAAAACTACCTTCATTTCAGATACAATGTGAAAAAGCACATTATAACCAAAAAGGCAATTTGTATACACATAGATATAACTTTCATACCATTATAACTATTATGTACTATTTTAAAACTATACATCGGAAATTGAATAAAAAATATATGTAGCCAGATACATACACTCACACAACATACTACATTATGATGATGATCCTTTTACTGTAGTTTATTACAAAAATGAATCAAAACAAATAAAACGCAGCGCGGCGTTTTATTTGTTTTGATTCATTTAGACTACTTTGATAATGACCGAGAAGTATATACAAGTGACTTAGTCATAACGCTTGTATAATGTTTCTGATGATAAATCTTGTACATATTATGACGTACCTTAAAAAAATGCGATTATCTAACTGAAGAGTCAAATGTCCAAATATGTACAGTTACTATTGTGGTGTGTTTAGGTGGCAAGTAAAAAACCATCACAAGAATGTAGGGAACCATGAAAGACATACCTTATTAATTTTATACTCTAAGGTATAGCAAACTGTGCAAGGTTTTGGAGAGCCGATCTCAAATTAGCCTTACTAAATAGAATAAGTCAGCGGCTATCTGTGGCCCTTTACAAAAACACAAATAATTATTCTAAATTCGGTAAATAAACTTTCAAAATATACTACAACAACAAAATCGACCTGTTAACAATAATATGTTTTAAAATAAAGGTTTATTTCTATAAAGCATCTTATACAATACACACATCCTGAATAATCATGGTACAGTGACCATTTACAGTCATTTAATATGCAACTTTATAAATATCAGTACATAGAATATGTTACTGATAAAAAACAAAAAAAAAAATACTTTGTACAAGTAATACTTTAAAAAAAAAGTAAAAACAGTATTCAATTCGGCAGCAAAACGTAAATTATAAAACAGAATGTCATCTATTTATAGTAAATGAAATTTATCTTGATTAAAAAGAAACTGTTGGACTGATTTTGGTCAAATTTATATGGGAACAATTGGAAAGAAAACTTACCCTTTCGAACAGAAGAAGAATTTTTCTAATTATATATTATATTTTTTTTTATCTGTATGTTACATTTAAAAAAAATCTAACGCATTAAGAACCTCCTCCGTTTTGAAGTCTCTAAAAAAGTAACACTAATAAAACGAAAATGGAGTCTCATTAACCCAACAAGTTATGCATTTCACAACAATTTCCGCACACGTTTTTAAACATGTAATAGTTTTTTTACAGGTTCTTCATAATCTGACCAATGATGTTAACAATCTTAGATCACACTATATGTATTTACGACGAAGGATAACACATCAGTAAGGATTTAAATTCCATAATAAAAATTATAATAAACATAGCTCGCTCCACATGTACGGTAAGATATAATTTTATTCAGCGTTATCGTAGCGAACTCTGTGAACAAAATGAAAACAAGCGTAAATTATAGTTATATATATTTTCTACACATATAAAAGAGTAAGTCCCGACTGACTGACAGGTGTCAATCAACGCAGTGCCTAAACCAGTTACGTTTCATTATACGTATTTATACCAAGCGGTTTAACCCTTAAGGAGGTGAAATGGTGGCTCAAAGTTTGGAACTTCATT
Source organism: Ligdia adustata (assembly GCA_947049295.1). NCBI lineage: Eukaryota > Metazoa > Arthropoda > Insecta > Lepidoptera > Geometridae > Ligdia > Ligdia adustata. The sequence goes on along the minus strand of OX346225.1, from coordinate 7,878,590 downwards.
ATTTTCCATTTAATGTCGCGCCACTAGTGACAGCTAGTAATTACACATATTTCATAAACATTTCCTTCTTTGCGCACAGTCGGGGTAAGGCCGACCAATGAATACATATAGCTAACCAGATTTTATTTTTTTGACGTCACAACGTCTTATAGTTCGATGGAGCCGGCTGAACGCACGAAAAAACATGACTAGGGGTAGGACCCAAGCTACCGGTGGTAGAGACTACAGAGAGAGGAATCTCCTTACAATACGTGCGGTATCGAGGATCACCACCCTCTGTACCTGACCCTTGATCCAACCATCTAGCGAGTGCCTCTTAAGATGTTGGTTGAGGCTTCTCGCTATCAGGCCGTTTGCCGAAACGACTATCGGAACAATGATCGTCGAATCAGCATCCCACATGGCGGTAACCTCATGAGCCAAGTCAAGGTATTTGCTTGCAAGGAGCTCAGTCTGGTTCCATCTTAGTATGCCAAAGGAGTATATCAGTAGAGGCATCACCCAACCGTTTAAGGCTCGCACCTTGTTGCCGCCAGACAAAAGACTATTAAGTACTTTTGTCAAGCGACAAAAGAATCCGCGATCCTTCATCGATTTCTTGACCTCGTCTACTGAAATACTCAACGACTCTGACATACCAAGATACTTGTAGGTCTCGGCCTCGGAGAGAGATCTAAGAGTCATAGCCTCGGAAAGTTGTAAATTTGGTGAATTTCAACAACAACCTTCCCCGCTGGTCATGTAAAACCGCACACTTATCTACACCGAACTCCATCCTGATGGCGTTGCTGAAAATCTGAGTAGTTTTCAACAACTCTAACAAGTCGTTTCGGTGCAAACAGTTTCAAGTCGTCCATGTACAGTAGATCTCACCCCCTCTACGAAGCCGATAGCCTAGCCCTAAATCCTTCAGCAAAGTGTTGAGACTGTCGTCCTGGAATAATCCCCGCTCATTCCTTATACAATCCTGCAGACCACGAAAGATTTCGCCACCTGGCTGACGAAGGCCCATGCATAAAACTAACACTGTCCCTAAAAAGGATCTGCATTGATTTTATACATCTCTAACTAAAATCCTCTCAAGGCACGAATGAGGCACCGAAACATAGGCTTTCTTGTAGTCAATTCAGGCGGCAGAGAGACCGCCCTTGTACCTCCGGACTCGTTGGCTAATGACCATGTCTATGTAGAGGAGCTCCTTAGTATCACGACACCCAACCTCACAGCCATTCGGAGCCGAGAGAGAGCATTGTTCGCAACAATATGCGTGTTAATTTTTGTAGTCAGAATGGATGTAAGGAACTTGTAGATGGTAGGTAAGCACGAGATGGGTATTTCTTGGGTTCCGTGGTACTACCGGACTTGTGGAGCAAAAAGTGACACCGGTGGTCAAAATATGGGAAAGAAAACCGACCTCGATGGCTTCTTGGAATTATTACCGTAATATCTTTAGCGATTTGCCAGTTTTAGGCGATTTTGAAAGGCTTTTGAGAGAGGCGACATACCTGTAACATACACCGCGACAGATCTAAAAATTTACACTGGAGCCAAGGTTGTTGATCCAAGTTTTTTGCCGCGACCTGTATGTGTGGTAAATCTCACCTTTGGCGTTGTCCTCGCCTTTTACTGAGCCTCCTGCCGCCGCCGCCCGCCTGCAGCGTGAACCGGTTTGTGGTCTCGGGCGCTACGCGAAGGTTGCGGGACTCCGACGTCTTGGCTACACTTACCTAAACAAAAACTTACTTCAAAAAAAGTGAAAATTCAACTCAGATTTCATTCAGCAGCAAATTTAGCAGCAAATTTTCCAATTATTTTGTTTTAACCAAACCATTCAGTAGTTTGGTTTTTGTTCAAATTTATTTCACAGGTCTTGCTGTGAAATCGGGGAATACACAGTAAGGCTGAACAAGGGTTGCTGTTTTCTCTGCACTTTTTTGGTCTGGTAGACACCATTATGGCCCAGAGTACCCACTCTGAAAGCCGGCCATATATCAAAAAGTCAAGCTGTCATATAGCACTTTATACAAAAAGTTTGTAAAGCTGGGATATGAGATTTTTAGATCTGTAATAATAATATGATAGTTTACATATGTTGCCTTTTTTGTCAAAGGAGTTTTTTCTAAGATTCTCAGGTTATACTCAGGACATAGTTAATTAGAAACTTACTTAAAATAATATAATTTCCATAAAGTTAAACACCTACTTTTTCCATAAATTTTTTGATAAGCTCTGAGCAGTTCAAATTGTTTTCAGGTTCCCAGGAATCGAATTTGCTGGACCATCCTTTCCAGTGAATGAGGAACTCCCTCTTCCCATTTTTTTTATGATGTACCTCTAATATACGCTCCACCTATAAATAAATAGAATAAGAATATTTGTGTGTGTGTGTGAAGTGATAGATAGACAGATGATGTACTTGTATAGAATAGAACAAATATTTAAGAGGGACTCCCATACAACAAACCTGATATTTTTGGCGTTTTTTGCTCAATAAAAATAACAGTAACAGGTAGACGCTTGAAATATGGACAAAATATTTAGTTGTATATTAATTAAAAAAATAAATACTTAAATCAAAATAAAAAATAATAATTGAGGGGGGTCCATACAACAAACGTGATTTTTGGTCGTTTATAACTCAATAAAAATAACTACAACAGGTAGAAATTTGAACTAATTCAGGGTTCATTACAGTTATGTATTTAACATAGATAATTGTACGGAACTCTCTGTGCGCGAGTCCGACTCGCACTTAGCCGGTTTTATTATGTTTTTGGTGTAGATAAATTAGTCTGAGTTTGGCCGGCATTTCTATGAACTTTTAAAATGCATAAAAGCAGTTGTAGTGACATAAATAAAATAGTTAGAGATGGTCTCGCGAATTTCTTTGTAGATATTGATATGTAGTATCATCATTACCGCAAGGTATATAAAGACATTTTATGGCATAAAATGACACCTTGGGTTGGTTTTGGCACGCATTTGTAAGTATCTCTAATTTTTTCTATTAATATTAATTGCAAAAGCAATACAATTACTAAGAAATAAAAACTTAAAAAAACATATCCTAGTCCGTCGTCATAATGAAATTTCTGAAGCAAACCAAAGCTAGTTAACGCAGTTGCAGGAAAAACCGTTATAAAAAATGTTTTATAAGCTCAAGCTACGTCGAAAGCCATGAGAAATGCTCACCAAGCTTCTCAAATTACAGGACAATGACAAAAAACTCAATGTCATCCTAATGAAATCGCTCGATGAACGATTAAAAAAAATTTAAACTAGCAACTAAACTACATCTACCATTTCTCATCGATCATGAATAGAACTTTAAGAATAATGACATGGAATGCTAATAAACTGCTGAATCATGAAAAGGAATTGCAGTTAGTCTTAGATTCGAAAAATATTGATGTGTGCTTAATTTCGGAAACACACTTCACTAAACAACTTCATTTTTAAAGGATACAAAATTTACCATGCGCTTCATCCTGATATTACAGCTAAAGCCGGAAGCGCAGCTATTATGAAAGAAAACCTTGAACACTACATGGATACTAAATATGAAACAGCAGAAATCCAAGCCGTAGCAATACGGATCGAGACTAAAGGATCGTGCCTAACTGTTTCTCTAGTATACTGCCCTCCACGACCATATAAAAGTCTCTCGGATACTCTTGGAAACAGACATGTAGTCGGAGGTGACTAAAATGCTAAGAACACATAAGAAAGAGAATTACTACTTGCCATAAGAGAAGCAAATGCTAATGCGGTTTCAACTGGAAAACCAACAAACTGGCCTACAGATTTAAAAAAAATCCTGACCTGATTTGACTTTTTCGTTTACAATAACTTGTCGTCTTATCACTTAAAAATAAATGAGATATTTGATTTAAACTCGGACTACTCTCCCGCATAGAAATAAGTGAGAGAGTCTTATTTATTGAGAAAACTCCAACTCTCGTAAACAAATTTACAGACTGGGAGAACTTCAAAATAGAGCTAAATAACTATATAGACCTGAAAGTTCTCTTGAAGTCAATAGAACATCTAGACAGTGAGGTCAAAATATTTACAGAACAAATCCAACATACTGCTTGGAACAGCACACCTGCAATGAATCTAACAACAAAAGGTAAAACTTATTCGCAAAAAATAAAGAAAATGGTTGCTGTACGAGTAAAAGGAAGGAAAGACGAACTTGGCAGCACTCAAAAAGCCCTGCAGATAGAAGAACACTCAATTATATGACAAAACAGGTTAATAGAATAATTCAAAGTTATAATGATAATGATGATGATGACTGACTATAAACAAGGTCGCAATTCCTTCACGCTAAGAGATACACGTGTTTTGGTGATTGTGCCGTGAATTTTGGAAGTTTGGCTGTGTTTCTTACTTTCTTGAGCTCATTTTTACATTAACTTGGTGTCGGTAAGTGTTTTGTGTTGCTTTGTTCATTTCCCCAGAACCGGTCGAACCGCCGGACCTCCCTCCGGTGGCGATGCCTTCTACGTTGAATCCTCCTGTGCAATTGCCAGGCAGTAAACGGGCCGCGGATCCAATGGATGTAGGTCAAGGCGCTTCGCGGGGTAAGATTCTTGTAAATGATAGAGACAGTGAATCCCTCTATCCAAACGGTATATACCCATCCGTCGATGTCAGTCATGGGCATCAGAGAGTACGAAAAAACAGATCTTGGACCCTATATCGTGCATGTGATTAAAGAAGAGTCTGACCCAAATGCAGGAACTATCTTCTGGCCGATTAAATTTGGTCAGTTTCTATTCAATAATAAGATAGAAAAACCTGCCGGGATGGAGTGAAAAAAGTAGGACGAAATAAAATGTCTGCCAAATTTCAAACTTATGAGGCTGCAAATATGTTTATCTGTAGCCCTCTACTCTCAGCCCAGAAATATGAAGCATTTATACCAACATATAATATCACAAGAATGGGTGTAGTTCGCGGGGTACCAGTTGATTGGTCTATGGAGGAGTTTGCTAATGCTATTGAAATTCCCAACAGCTCATCCTACGTCATCAAAGCGAGGCGCTTAAATCGAAAAGTGCGAAATGACAACACTGTCAATTGGGAGCCTACACAAACTGTCGTTCTTACTTTTAGGGGACAACAGCTCTCAACCAAAATTTACTGCTTCTACTCAGCTTTAAATGTAGAAATTTACGAGTTCCCCACTATCCAATGTCTAGCTTGCTGCCGTTTCGGTCATATTCGAACCCAGTGCAGATCAAACCCTAGGTGGTATAGGTGTGCACAACCCTACATGGGAGACCAGTGCACTATTTCTGAACCGTCAGCTTCATGTTTCTACTGCTCTTGCTCCCAATAAAAGTTGCCCAGAACAAGCTAGACAAAAATCTATCAAGGCTGCTATGGCCCGCGAAGGTATACCATTCAATGAAGTAGCTAGGTCCTCTCCTCCCAGGCTCCAACCCATTCCTTCTGCCTCTATGCCCACCCTTTCTCATCCCTCCTACTCCAATTCTACACACACTTTCTTACAAGAAGACTGTGACACATAACCCGTCCCAAAAACCAACTCCTGGTAAGACATATGACAAAGTTGCCCACCAAGCCATTACTAGCCCAGTCCAATCCTCCTTGCCTAATGGTACTGCATTACAAATGTTGCAGCTATCCCAATCTTCTCCCTCAGGGAACTCCCAAAGCGATCTTCTTGTCCAACTTCTCTCCATAATTATCAGCATCATTTCCCAAAACTCAGTTAAATTACCGAACCACGTTGCCCACATGATTAATCAACTCACAAATTTGTTATCACATAATGGATCAGCTCCCTATAGTCCAGTGGAACAGCAGGAGCCTTCGTCAGAAGGTCCCTGAGCTTATTCGACTCATTCGCGCATGCGGCCCTCATCTGGTGGCCGTCTCGGAGATGTGGTTTGTTCCTGGTGCTCGCTATAGAGTACCAGGTTTTTCCTGTGTTCGGGATGACCGTCAGGATGGGGCAGCCGGATGTGCAATTTTCCTTAAACGCTACTTAACTTTCTCCCGTATATCACTCCCAGCGTTCTGCCCAGAAATTAACGCTGTGGCTGTTCGCTTGTTTAATATTTCTTTTGTAACTATTTATATTGCTCATCCCAAACCCTATCATATCTCTGATATACGCCTTATAATATCCTCTCTCCCCAGCCCTATTATTATAATGGGAGACTTCAATGCCCATCACATTGCTTGGGGTTCATATTTTGTTCCTCTAAAAATTTGTCAGAAGTGGAAAACAATATGGATAATGCGCTGGCCTACCTTGAAACATGGCTAAATGACCACGGTCTTTCTATTTCTACAAGTAAAAGTAGCTCTGTCTTGTTTACCAGGAAAAGAGTTGTCCCTCCTTTCAGTATCTGGTGTGCCAATGAACCAATTCCCCAAAAGAACTCTACCAAATTCCTGGGAGTATGGTTAGATACAAAACTTACTGGCTCTACTCACTTTGAATATATTGCTAAAAAGTGTGAGAAGAATATTAATATTTTACGCTCTCTCAGGTGTGTGGTGGGGTTCTCACCCTTTCTCACAGAGGCTTCTATACAATGCTATAATCCGCAGTCATTTGGATTATGCTTCATTTCTTTTGGATCACAATAATAAGACTGCACTGGATAAACTAGCTAAAATCCAATCCAAATGCTTAAGGTTTATTCTTGGAGCAATGAAGAGTTCTACTATTAACGCCATGCAGGTGGAATGCGGAGAACCTCCACTCCATTTGCGTAGACAATTTCTGTGTGACAAGTATATGTGCAAAATTAAACAAAACTCTAACCATCCTCTATTATTTCCTCTCGAAAAACTGCACAACCTTATCTATGACCAGGGAGTAGTCAAGCAAGTACCATGCATTGTGAAAAGCTTATCTAAATTTGTATATTCTGTTCCTTTTCCCCTCTCACAGTTCCCTGGTAATCTTTTGTTTCTTACAACCTACACTTCTCTAACCTTTCATCCCTCCATCTTGTTAGATTTCGGAATAAATAAGGATTCAGTTGCTCCAGTCACCTTATTTAATCATAACATAGATAATGCATGGACAGATTTCTTAGCTGTTTTCACCAATGCTTCAAAATTAGACAGTAGTAAAGATGTAGCATCAGCTGTCTGGATCCCAAAATACAAAATTATTCTTGGCTATAAATGCCCTCCTCTTGCTTCTATATTCACAGGTGAAGCCATAGCTATTCTTGAAGCCATTCGATACATAATATCTCATAACATTAGCAAATCTATCATATTCTCGGATTCTAAAAGTTGTCTCCAAGCAATCATTGTGAATCAATTTAAGTCTAAAAATAAATTTCCCATTATCCTCCAAATCAGAGAGGAACTCCAGAAAGGCTTTTCAAAAGGCTTTCAGATTGTTCTTGCTTGGATTCCAGGCCATGCTGGTATCCCGGGAAATGAAAACGCTGATTCTTGTGCTAAAGAGGCTACAATTTCTGGAAATATCAACCACTACCAAGTCTTTAGCCATGACCTAGCCTCATCTTGCCAAATTTCTCTACGTAGCATGTGGGAATTAGAGTGGCAAAAATCTAAAATGGTAAAGGGAAAGTTTTTTGGCCTCATCCAACCTTCTATTCCTACTAAACTCTGGTTCTCTAAGTACAAAAAATCGAATAAACAGGCAGTATCTACCATATATCGCCTTCGTTTGAGTCATGCTTGCACACCGGTCTTGTAAGCTAAAATTAAAGTGCGCGATCACTCCCTATGTGAATGTGGCAGGTATATAGGGTCCACCGATCATATTTTCTTTGATTGCCCCAGGAATCGCTGCTCTCTATACGACTTGATTCCTGAGGAAATTCCTCGTCCAATTAACTTCTCCTCCCTACTCCATCCTGTATCTACTCCATTTGTGTATGTCTTATGTAAATTTATCACTGTAAATAATATTCGGCTATGACATTTTATATTTGTAAACTTTACTAACACTTGTGCCGTCTTGTATATGTCCTTGTGTTTGTTTCAGGTATATGTCATAAAAATAAGCTCAGATTCAAAATTTAACATTAGATATGGTCACTGAGCATCTGCGAAGTGCACGAAAATCACGCTACACCGGCCAATCTTTACATCGTTTGTCTACTTACCCACGCGACACTGGCAAAATTGCGGTTCTGCCGCAGAGGCCATATACAAAGATAGAATAGAATAGACTATAAACAAATATCTCAAGGAATAACTGGTGACAGCAGTTCCGGATATTCACTTTGGAAAGCAACAAAAAAGCTAAAGAAGCCAATTGACCACACTCCACCGATTAAGATCAGCCCTGAAGTTTGGGCAAACATAATGTGCAAAAAGCTAAGAGATTCTTAGAGACATTATTTTGTAGACAACTAAGTTAAACTAAAATTACTTATTAGCATTAGACTTAGGCTAGATTGTAATGATATGAAGGAAAGTCTTTTACGGCATTTCCTTGTCCAATAGGAAAGAAAAATATAGCCTATGTTACTCCTGGATAATGTAGCTTTCTAACAGCAAAAGAACTTTTGAAATCAGTCCAATGGTTTTTGAGTTTATCAGTTAGATACCAAAATACAAATCTTTCCTCTTTATAATATTAGTATAGACTGATAATACTGGTATTTTTGATAGAACATGTTGATCTGACATGTTGTCTTAGTTTAGTAGTAATTAACAAGTTATAATAATACAGGTGAAATATTAAAATACTAAATTAAAGCAAATAACATCATCAACAGAAAGACACAACAGCTAGGCTATAACTCGCACTGAAACATGACATTAATAGTTAAGATTGTAAAGAAAACAAATACAAGAAAATATTTATTACCTCATACTCAGCATTTTCATCAGCCGCCTCGCTATCCCATTCATTCTTAGGTTTTTTTGAAGGGGTTCTGCTGGAATCCCTCTGACTTTTTCGCTTGGTGCCTTTCTTTCCTTTTGGTTTCTTGTCTTCTTTAGATTTGGCTTTGGAATTCTCTTTCTAAAAATATAAATATCATTTACTAAATATAGTAATTTTAGATAACTAAGTATTTAAGATTGCATAGTTAGTACTTTTCAATATAGGTGTACAAAATTTAGTATAACAGTTTTTTTATCTCCAATTTCTTAGGGTTGGTCACACTTGGTTTGTATATAAGTACCTTTTCTCCTCAGGCCCATTTTAACCAGTAACCCTGAATTGTCTTCTTACTTTAATTTGTGGACATTGATAATGACAACAAACACAGCTTATGCCAGTCACTATGACAAAATTTAGTTTAAAATGAAGACCCAAAAGTGCACCTAAGCTATACCTACTATTGGCAAGTGGGATACCGTTCAAGCCACTTGCCTGTCTTGTGATTTGTAATAAATAAGTCACATCTTCATTATTACAGCATCTCTATTACAAGCTTAAAGCTGTCATACACTAGAACTTGATGACCTAAATAGATTCACACATGCTCTTGAGATGGACTTTCTATACTAACAAATTTATAATTAAGTTTATATAAGGTCACAAAGTTACCTCATCATTGAATTTACTGATCAAATCAGGGCAGGATAGTGTATTTTCTGGTTCCCAGGTGTCACTATCTGCACCATATCCTTTCCAACGAATCAAGTAATGCAGTTTTCCTTTGATTTTTTTGGAGTCTATTATTTTGTCTACCTGGAATTAAGGATTACTTCTACTTACATGTTTATAAGAACCTCAATGAAACTATAATCAAATGATGAGTTCAAAATGTATGTACATTATGTCAATGCTTCAAATTAGTTATTTTAGGAAATATAACCTAGTAACTGATAACTGTTATTACTTATAGACTAAAGGTAAGTTTTCAGCAACAGCATGTTTATAATTACAACTGATAAAATCGCAACGCGCTACTATCATATTACGTACTTTAATCAATCAACACAACAAAAAGCAAAATTTAAATTTCCCGCGCAAAGTACGACAGCAATGGCCGATATTGTTCTGATAGATTATTTCCTTACCTCATATTCTTCTTCTACAACTTTTTCTTTACCTGTCTTACGCTTCTTGGCCTTGCTCTTAGGTGTGGATTTTTTCGGAGTTTTCTTAGAGCCATAGTCTGCATCAGAATCTCGGTCGTCATCATCATCATCGTTGTTAGAATTACCAGCGTCTGAATCGTCTAACTTGTCATTATTTTCTTTTCCTGACTTACGCTTCCTTCCTTTACTCTGCTTAGATTTTTTGGAAGCTGTATCTTCAGCATTATATTCCTTATCAGATGCGTGATCATCGTTAACTTCAGTATTTGCATTTGTACCATCGTCCGAACCTGCGTCTTTTTCGTTCACATCATTATTGAGGCTGCTAGCCCGCTCATCATTAAGCAGCGATCCATTAGTAGAAGATACCACATCATCGTCCACACGACTTTTAGATATTTTCCGCATAATGAATTTCCGAATGTTAACAAATACGGAAATTATCAACAACTGACAAAAGGAGGGAAAATGCTTTTTCGATAGTAAGCATCAGTCGCGTCGCATCGCCTTCTCGCGTGGTTAGGGATGCGAAATGTAGCTAAATCGAGCTTTAAACTAAATATTCGATTTACGAATATTATTGATATAGCAATTAATGATTGCGATATTTTGCTAAACTAAGCATTTTTATACCACGGAAAGATTTTACTAAAAAATATGAGTGGTAACGTTATACTTAGAAGAGATTGATTTTGAGACATTTAATATCACGCACAACAGACAGGTAGGATTTTGTCCGTGTTGGTTGTCGTAATTTCGATAGTTCTCATAAAACCTTAATGTGGTTTAACACTTGCAAAAAGAAGTGAGCTATATTTTATTTTATTTAAGAACTTATGCAAATAATTTTGTTCTAGAAGTTAATTCTTATTTTATTTTTAATGCGTAATGAAATAATAATTTACATAACATTACGCCAAATCTCTTCAATCGATAGTCTCACGACACAACTATATGATCTGTGCACACGACTTACTTAAAATATTTACAACACCGAAAATCCTATTGCTAGAAATCTGAGGCTAGAAATATAAAAGAGTGGATGTTCGGATATTTATTTAGACCGAGACAGAAAATGATACAGACTATAGCCGTATATTTTAATGATAATTTTATTCTGTAGCTTCTTTGGCTGGTTTTCTGTTGATTAGCACTTCTTTGTGCTAAATGCACTTTGAGGTTAACTCACTACTTTATTAAAAATTATTATTTTATAAGATATTTAAATATAGGATATACATTACAGAGTAGGCAATTCGAAACGTGTGAGTGTTAAAGGACAGTGTATACAATGGTAACGAGTTGGGTCGTATATCTAGTCTGAATTTAACTAAGAAGTTTCTTTACAAGCACCTTAGTGCATTATTTCTGCCGGAAGCGCGTCATAAAAGAAAACACGATTTTTTTAAATATTAAATCCTATGAAAATCTTTAAACGAGACGTAAACCTACCCGCATATAAGACATTAGACACAGACACAAAAAGAATCTGAATCGGGCCACAGCTACTGAGTCGCTTTTTAACTCTTGTTTGCATTAGTCTAGTCATAACGAACTCTGAAATTATTGTTTAAGGAATAACGCACTCGATTGAAACACTTATTAAAACAATTTACAGTCATGTTCTAAATATTTTATTATCTCTGTCCTGTTTCATAATTTTGTAGGAACAATATACTAATCGGGTTTTATATTTAAAACTTATGGGTTTAGTATTTTATTTCCTAATTTCTTAGGACTGCCCAAAAGGAGAGTAATGTTTTTTGAGTGTATGTTAGTATATTTGTTAATAAAATAATAAAAAAGAAAAAAACTAAATGAAGACAAATATACATGTCGTGTGGTCATAAATATAATAAAAAATAAAGTCATACCTACTTGAGAGACATTGACATTTGACACCACCTTATTGTCATCAACACGATTTTGCCCCGGGATCGCCATTCGATTTTGTAAATAAAGTAAATAAAAAGCTTAGACAAGTTTACAGCTAAATGAAACCATGACAAGCAGATCTAATTTTAAAAACAGCCGAATGAATTTTAAGGCTCAAAATGAAACTGAAAGCAAAGGTACCAAACCTACCAGAGAACCATCATCAGTGTTGGAAGTTTTCGCTCTTATGATTGTGCACATTTGTAAGAAGATACTATTCTTTGACACCAATTTAAAAATAGCTGTGTATTTGGGAGCTCTTTTCTTGCTTTCTCTCATAGCTGACGTATTCACTTTTCCAAAATCTTATTTCTCAAGAAGTGACAACATTTTCAATCAATATTTTGTGAAGATTGGTTGGTTTTGGACACTGTTTTTAACAGTTCCTTACGTGCTACTGACATCATACACCACATGTTGTGGTAACAGACGAATTATTGCCACTGCTCATCTTAGTAGACTGCTGATTGCAACATTCTTCTGGTATACATGGACCAACCTATTTAATTATGTAGAAACTCAGTATGGTCGTTGTAATCTCAAAGGTTATAATGATAAAATAACATGTTTGAAAAATGGCCATTTCTGGAATGGGTTCGACATATCAGGCCATTGCTTCATCCTGATTTACTCGAGTCTTATAATGATAGAAGAAGCAAGGGCAATAAATGGCTGGGAACGTATTAAGGATTTCATCAGAGATGAAAAATATGCTAGAAGTATAGATGATAAGTCAGCCAGTGTTAATCCTTTAAAGAATATAAACTCAGACGAGCTCAATGTGTTGAATGTTTCTTATGAAAACTATACTCCTTATGTGAGGGGTCTGTTGATAGTGATAGCTCTACTTCAGCTGCTGTGGGATGTAATGCTTGTGTCTACTATAATCTATTACCATATAATGGTAGAAAAATTTATAAGTGGAGTGATAGCAATATTTACTTGGTTTGTTACATACAGAGTTTGGTACACCATACCAAATGTTTTGCCCAACTTGCCCGGGGAAGGTATATTCAAGTATAACAAAGAAAGAGCTATGTCGAATACTCCTGCATACAAGAAAAGGAAGAGCACAGCTAATGGAAAGCATTTTATGGGTATGCCTATTAATAAAAGTCAAGAATCAACAGAAAGTGCCTCGGAAGAAGCTAGATAATGTGTTGTCAGTTTTTATCTAAATTTTACTTGTTTGTATTAAAGAACAAAAAGGTGTCAGAAAACACTCCACAAACAATATCTTAAACTTTTAGTAATGTATTAAGAATGTTTTGTTTGGGACTTTGGGTTTTTATTTGTTAACTTGTTAAGTTTAAGTGGTGCTGTGTCTAACATAAAATATGTATTTATATGGTTTGACTCAATTTCACAGTACAAATGAAGTTAGATGATTGAAATGTTCAATAATCATATGAATACATTTATTTCTCAACTTAGATGTTTTAATAATACTGGTTCTTCAACATCATCATTACTATGTAATGAATATTTAAAATTACTTATGCAAATTATCACATAGTTTTACAATTTTTTACACTTCCTTAGACAGCGGATTTAAATATTATCAAAGCTACTGGGACTATGGATACTTTTGTGTCGAAAAATTAGGTTTTTGTAAAATATAAAATGAAATAAATTTTTAATGTTGTTTCATTTCAAAATTGTAGGTATAGATTATCACACAAACAAAGAGTTCAAAGCAAAGGTTATTGGTTTTACTTGGTACTAATACTGTACATTTGCATATAAAATAAATGTGTTCCTTGCTACAGGTTAGCATTATAACACGTTTAAAAACATAATTATCTTTATTAGGTTGACAGTCAGTTAGGTCACAGACTTAGGTGGAATGAAAAGTACTTTTATAACTATATTCTACTATTATATAACTACTAATTTAGTGGAATGATTAATATCACTAGACATATTCGAAAATTGGTTCAAATAAAGTTAGCTTTTAAAATATGATCTTCTTGAAAATGTATAGGACGGCGAGGACGACGCTGAGCGAGGCAACACCCGCAGCCCCGACGTACGCCGGGGGTTGTGACGTTATAATCATTTTCACATGATGCGGAAGGTTGGGGATGGTCTGTTTGAAAGAGTCTCGTTGTCTCACGCGGTAGAAATACTGCTCGATTCGCGGCCGTTTACCGCCGCTCCAATACCTTCCTTCGAGACCGAGCTCCCACAGCCGCTGCAGTAGTACTGCTAAATTAATGTCGGCTATACTGAAGTTTTCGCAACACAGCCAGTTACCTGAAGAAAGAGATCAAATCATAGAATATTTCATTTGTATATTACTGTAAAGTAGTATTAATGAGACGAAGAGAGTGCTTACGTCTGCTTCCTGAACACATATAATAGATAGTTACTGGATTATAATATTTGCAAATTGAAACTATTCGTTATTGGTAGATAGGTAAACTGCGTATTATATGTAATCATTATTATTGGATAATAGCAAAATAAATATAAAACACATTAAAAATAAAATATTGTTACAATGTAAAAGTTAAACAGGACCACATCACCTTCCACTTGCGTTCCTAACTGTTCCTCGACGAGAGTTAGCACTTGTTCTACGACTTTCAATATTTTGAGAAATTCTTCTTCGTTCGATAGTATTTCGTGTTTCCTGTCTTGTATTTCGGCTTTGTAGAGAAGAATGTGTTTAGCTTTTGGATTCTCTTCGGCAAGTTTCCTCAAGTTACTGGAACTGCTTAAGTCTCCATCTGCAGAACATAATAAAATAATAAACCACACAGCAAATAACAACAATTTCTTTGTGCGAAAGTTTTTAGGAGTCCCGCAAAAAATATATCATTCTTTACCGGAAGCACAGAGCATAGATGAGCACAGACTAGTAAGAGAACGCTTACGCGTTGAGATGAGAGATATAATTATTAGTAAGTATTAGGCCGGAAGCAGGAATTTTGCTGGAAACGGATATAAGTCTTTCTTGCAATGATAACATTTCTTGAATAGCGGAAACGGATAATCAGTTATGTTTCCGATTAAGTGCCAGATTGTAAAGTCTTTTTATTTTGCCATACCATCTGAAAATTACTTACGTCAATGATCAGAAGTATGTGTTTATGATAAATTTAGTTTTACGCATAATTTGAATTACGAATTGCATCAAATTGTATTAATATTTTATGCATATTATATAGGTACGTAAATAAAAAATGTATAATAAGGGAGGACAACAAGCCTACCTTATTATAGCAGACCCGATGAAACTCAAAAGTAACTAGTACCTACTGAAAGTCGTGAAGTTAGTATGATTCATTGATAAATTTGTCATGATGACGAAATTATTTGCTCTCTGATTTTTATCGCACTGCATTTGACAATCTCAACCAGAGGGTACATATATATCTGCCTACATTCTGAGATAATATTACAGCATATAAAATATGAAAACATTTTATTTTTCCACTTGTATATTATGATTCATATCCAGATTTAGAATAAGATAACACATTAACCCTGTCTCGTTCTATTGTTTGCTCCAAGATAGACCGTGATAGAGTTATTTACACAGAGATCTAGATAGACATGAAAAATTGTGGCGACCACTAAAGTTTAGGTAAGTTCCACATTTCCAGACTACAGAAGAAACTGAAATGGAAACGCAGCTAAATTCTTTATATTAAAGAACCTAACCTAATCATCTAAAAGAAAAGCGTTAAAGTTTAACAGTCATCGCAGAAATTGTAATAGAATTGTTGATGTTTTTCTTGATATCAGAGCTGGTCCCACAGTAAATGTTATTTAAAATAATAATAAGCATTTGATGATCTTATTTTTGATAATTGCATCCCAAACTCTATATTCGATCAATATTATGTTAGTACGCCTTAAATTACTAAAACCATGCATAAAGTCCACCACGAACTTTAATGCATACACTTACAAAGTATGAACTTACTTTTAAGTACTTCTCTGACGGGCAAGATGAATGGCAGCTTGGGTGTACCACAGAGATGCGGATGGCAGAAGGATCCGACGGTGATCACACCAGCGGGCAAAGCTTCGATTAAATCACGGAACTTATTTATGTTCTGCACTATTTTGCTGTCGGTCGACACGTTTATTAAAGGAGTCAGTTCTGTAAATTTACATTTTACGAAGGAGTCAGTTCTATAGTCAATCTCTAACAAGTAGTTAAAAGTGACTATTAAAAACCCGACTGCATGAACTTTACGACTCACGTACCTGTGTGTGGTTTAAATTCACCGGTGAATTCTTTCGCACGTGATGTTGTATTCATGCGATTGATCTCAAAAATAGGGCGCCACAAATTACACAAACATTTCAAAACGAAAATGAATTCTCGAATTTTTGCGACAAAATAACATCAATTAATTTTTATGTGCTTATATAGATTATTTATTTTGGAATACGGCTAATAGCCTGACCTTTCATAAGGCATCGATGGATCTATAACCAACCCAACAGGATGCTCTATTTAAAATCAATCATATAAAAATACAGAATCATAAAAAAGTTTTGCATGAAAGATAAACATAATCGTATGTACCTACCGTAACAGTATTATAAAAATCTGGGCTATTGTTGGGATTTTTTTATGACTGAGATTTGAACTATGGGAAAAAGAACGGCACCAAAATATTGGCTTATCGAAATATTGCGGCGGGAGTACACGGCCCTCACTAAATTATTATTCATAATAGTAAGTTACATGAATATACGGTACAGCGTTATTCGGAAAACGGAGTCAGATATTTTGTCACACGTAATTGTAAAACAGATAAAATTTGACCCACGAACATAATTTAATTGCAATAACTAGACCTGGGTCCAAGTAGAATTCGAGGAAGTCCAAAATTCTTGTAGAATCAGGAATAATCTGATTTGAAAGTTTGAGCACCGGGATCTCTCCTCGGGGGTTAATGTCCAGGAACCATGGGGAGTACTGCTCTCCTCTAGTGATGTCGACAATAAGCGGTTCAAACTCAATGTTTTTCTCATAAAGTGCCATCAACACCTAGAAAAAAATACGTATCACATATTAGCAGAGAGCGCGTATCATCTCTGCTATGAATATGTTTTCTTTCTTCTGTCCGTTGGTCGTGATTGTATTAGGTCATAGTACTCGCTTACAGAACCAAGTTTCCAACCATCTTGACTAAAATTGGCTCAGATATACGTATTGTTTATTTTTTTGTCTTTGGCGATTTCATTTGGAGAATTATATTTTCCAAAAAAAGGAAAGTTTGCTATGGCACCATATAGCGGTCAAATACAATAATATGAATGATACAGGTTTTTTTTAATTCGTAAAAATATTTCTATATGCACTTAACGTATATTATTATTTAGTCTTAGAACTTTGATAGTATGATCATAATTAATCCTAATTATTTTTAATATCCGTTTTTTCTTCGTTTAGTTTTGAATGTTTACTAAAGTTGTTATGTAGCTATAGGTTCCATCCAAATGTTATATATATCATCCTTTTAATGTAACTGATACGATTGTTAGTTTGGCCTTGAGTTTACTCTACGTATGAAGTTTAGATAATCTTGTCTGTAAATGATACAGTAAGGTGAATGAGAAAACTTTACATTAATTGATATCTCATTAATTATTTATTCCATCAATAATTGAAGAGAAATCAGTAATATATGTTTTTAAATTATAAAAGACAAACGTACCTTCTGAGAATAAAAACTGTAGTAACTGCAGTATAACGAAACTTTTGTTTTTTTAACACTGCCATTTACTTGGTGAGTCGGTTTTAAAGTAGGTAGCTTGTCAAGGTACTTTTGTATATAATGCATGATAGCAATATTTGTTATTCTACGGTACTAGTTAAATCTAAATTAAGATAAACAAAAACTAATGAAATCCATGGAATTAAAAACCGGATGACCAAGTCTTTTGACGAGGCCGCGTTTTTCACTGGAGTAAAAGGTACCAACATTACAAATGAAAAATCAGCTGACCGTTCGCTGAGCGGAAGTTTTAAATGGGTCTTTAAAAACATTCCTTTTGAATCTGTGAAATCGAATGACATTGACAGTAAGCACCATAGACAATCACAGGTACTGTCACTTGTCATAGTAATGCCTATATTTCGTTCGTTCTATACGAAGGCTTTTTTCTTGGAACTTATGGAGTCTTTTCATTCTTTTTATTATCAAAAGTAATTTTGTTGTGTTGTTTAACACCAAAAGGATATTGCAGTGTTGCTGGCCAATGTTCGGTAGATTATCTACTCAATCATACTTCTTTAATCTTTACCGGTTTATGTAGATAACAACTGGAAATGGAGACCAACAACACCGACGCCGTCAACCTTGGCGTCGGTGAGGTAGATGCAGAAATCGGAGAAGAATTAAAACAGTTGGAAGAAGGTAAAGATTTCGACACTCGCAGCGAAGTATCAAGTTCAACATCAACCGGGTCCACTTCTCCGAGTATCAGCTCCGTCAGCGAAAAGTCTAAAGAGAGACGCTCTAATCGTAAACGCACTAAGTCTGATACTATTTCGCCTGCTCAAAACAAACGGAGACGCCTTACCAGTTCTAAAAGTAAGGTTAAGACATACGATTATATGACCAAACTGAACTACTTATTTCGCGACACTCGTTTTTTCCTCATCAAGTCCAATAACGCGGAAAATATTACTCTATCCAAGGCTAAAGGAGTTTGGTCTACACTGCCTCAAAACGAAGCTAATTTGAATCAGGCATACAGGGAATCGAGAAACGTATTGCTGATTTTTTCAGTAAAGGAAAGTGGAAAATTCGCAGGTTTCGCTCGACTTGGAAGCGAATCGCGTCGCGATGTAGCACCCATCTCGTGGGTGCTGCCTCCCGGACTCTCTGCTAAAGTATTAGATGGAGTATTTAAAGTAGATTGGATATGTCGTAAAGAACTGCCATTTAGTAGCACCCTGCACCTGTACAACCCATGGAATGAAGGGAAACCTGTGAAGATTGGCAGAGATGGCCAAGAAATAGAACCCAAGGTAGCAGAAGAGTTGTGTAGGCTGTTCCCTGAAGATGAGGGCATTGAAATGACTTCTATACTGCGTAAGTCGAAAGAGGCATCAAAGAAATCTTACCAGAAGAGTGGCGGCAACTATAGAACATATCGTGCTCCAATGTCATCTAGAGGATCTAACTTCAGGAATCGGTTGGGTGGTGCACCTAGAAGTAGACGGAAACCATTCCAATCACCACGCAACCGTTTAGGTACAGGATCGTTCAAGCGTAGATCTCCTTCACCATTCATGCGAGATAGGCTACCTGCTTGGTTTGGTCGAAGTAGAGACACATATGGAAGCAGCAGCTCAGCTGCGGAGGCGTATGTGGCAGAGTATATGAGGTCGATGCATCACCAGCTTCCTCCGCTGCCGTACGTGCCGGCCGCCGGGTTCAGTGGCGCACTGGCGGCCTACGAGGGCATCCCGCCTCCGCCGCCGCCCCCGCCGCCGCCGCGCTACTATGATGTGGCAGACTATCCTCGATCAGTGCTTGTGTACGATAAAAGGTCCTATGAACGATCGGTGGACGAGTTTCTCTGGCGTACATCGGAACGCTCTAGAGCCCGTAGCCGCGATCGCGACTCGAGGTCGCACTACCGCGACCGCCGTTAAGCTAAACCGGCGCACCGTTGTAATGTGTTATTAATGAAATAAAATTTTGTGCATGAACATTGAACTTTTTTGAGTAAAGTTATAGTGTGGTGTTGAACAATTCTGGGAACGTTTATATAATATGATGAGTTTAGACATTTTATGATGTAGGGAAAGAGAGTGAACTTTCTTAGTTTGTATTAAATGTTATGCTGCTTTCAAGCTACAATTTGAAGAACTGTATTTTACAGGGTATTTATGAGAGTGACTGGCGACTCGCATCTATTATTTAGGGCAATGACCACTGACTATTTTAACTGTGTTTTGAAGACTTCAGAGGTCTTCATGCAATTTATAGTAGTACTTAACTTCAACTCCTTTGAGTTGTATGTACAACTGTGATATTTTGAACATTAGTTATTAAGTGTGATGAGGTGATTTTACACCAAAGAATCCTGATAATGCATTTCATATTCTGAAAGATAATATCTATAGTAACTAAATCATATTGAGACATAGTTTAGTGTCTTCTTTATTATATTAATTTTATCAAACAGCATGGAACACGATATAATATTTTTTATTTTGAGTTTAATATTGACAAATTCTTAAGGATTTTTATTTGGCTGCAAACTTTATGTAAGAGAGGCCATAATGCATTCATAGATGCACTAATGTTATTCAGCATGATCCCCAATAAATATATGTTTAGGTGACCTTACTATAAATTCTTAAACCTTAACAGAGTCTGTTCATCAAATGCAAGCTTTATTGATAAAAAAATAAAACCACTAATGAAAACATATAACAAGTAAAATTAAAAATTTTGAAAATTTTCCACATTTTTGTGGCAGCTATCTTAGATTTGAAATTACCTTATATATAGTATTCCACTTGTCAAGCCCTTTCGTTTCTTACCCATATTGAGGGAGTTTCGAAAAAAAATTGTGATTTGCCTTTTCTCCTGATCCATTCATCATCCAGTCATCTTGGACCAATTTTCATCAAACGTAGCTAGAAACACTCCCACGAATATAACTGTCAAATAAAAAAGAACAAAATCAGTCCATCTGTTTAGGGAGTTACGATGCCACAGACAGGACACAATAACATCCCGTTATTTTTGCCTCTGGGGTTATAAATGATCATTCAATTCAATATTAATATAATTATAATTAATGCAATATGTCTTAGACAAGAAGAATATTTTTTGGTATTTAAATTAAGTTATAGTAGTTTATATCAAAATACCAACACATTTTGAAAATTATGCCCTAAAACATTGTTACCAGTCCAAGATTTGTCCATTTCGTTTTTAGAGTTCCAAAGTACGCCAAGGACCAAGAAATCCTTATATTAGGTCCTTACATATGAAATTGGCGTTTTGTCGTACTGGCCACTTTGATCTCAAATATCTCTTCTTTGGTTAGGGATTCCAATTTCAAATTTATACAGCTATTTATTCATACATTTGTATTTCGAAAACCGTAATTCATTTGTTTTGTCCTCGTTTGGTTTTTTCTTTGCGTCACGCAGTTTACAAAATGGAAAACTTGAAATATCCGAAAGATCCGATTTAAAATCCCTTCATTATTGTGCCGGTTGAGTAATGTCGTTACATTACTCAACCGGCACAATAATGAAGGAATAATGAAGCAGTTGACGCGCGTTTGTCGGTTTGCTGCACTCAATTTATGAGGTACCCACCTTTCAAGCTTTTTCACCTTTCCAATTTGCTTCAAGTGGATTAAAAACAGTTTTATCACTAACACCGCAGCCTGCAGCTAACTCGGACGTGGTTTGCGATGGATCTGCTTCCATAATAGCTTTCAATTCTTCATTAGCAACTTGAGTCTCCGGCCGTCCACGGGGCTTGTTCTTCAGGTCGAAATTTCCAGAACGAAAACGTTGGAACCAAAAACGCACTGTGTTTTCTTTTGCGACACCGCCGCCATACACATCATTAATCCTTCGAGCCGTTTCTGCAGCACTGGTACCACGGTGGAACTCGTACTCGTAAATAACGCGATGTTTCAAGTTTTCCATTTTGTAAACTGAGTGACGCAAAGAAAAAACCAGACGAGGACAAAACAAATGAATTATGGTTTTCGAAATACAAATGTATGAATAAATAGCTGTATAAATTTGAAATTGGAAACCCTAAACAAAGAAGAGATATTTGAGATTAAAGTGGCCAGTACGACAAAACGCCAATTTCATATGTAAGGACCTAATATTGTACTCTGCCCATCATCAGTCTTTCTGCCCTCGATCAGTTTCATTAATGTGTAAAATGTAGCATAGTTATATATAGTATATATTTATTTTTGGCATCTTATAATAATAATATTATATAATTATTTATAGGGATACAAAATTGCAGGCATAGGACTTCACTTATATTCGAAAGCTATTAACTTTCTTCAATAAGCAAGTATCCTCACAATGTTTGCTTTCACTGTCAAAGCAAGTGGTAATTAATTATTGTCTTAATAAACGTTAAAGCCACCCTTTACTTTATAGATTTAGTTACTATATATTATTTACATTTAGTAAATAATTATGAAGTAAAGAGAAGTTAGTGGTAGCCTAGTCCTTGCCTCACAAACGAAAGTTTATATACTACTATAACTTAGTTTAAATACAGGTTCAGGCATGCACCTCTTGAGTTTTTCACTCATGTGCATATTATAATCAATTACGACATGCTTTAACGGTGAAGGAAAACATCGTGAGGAAACCTGCTTGTCGGTGAAGTTAATAGCTTTCGATGATAAGTGAAGACCCCAACCCGCAATTTGGTCAGCGTGGTGGACTATGGCGTAAACCCGAGCCCAGCAGTGGGACGTTATGGGTTGAAACGAATTTACACTTTTCAAGGAGTTTTAATGGCTGTCTTTTATTTAGCTACTAGTAGCTGTTATCTGTGGCGTTGCACGCAGCAAAAAATGGAATTTAAAGAAATTTCAAACTTTGAACCCCTATTTGACCCCCTTAGTGGTTTAATTTACAAAAATCCTTTCTTAGTACACCATTACACCCTCAAGTTTTTTTGTCTCTATTCTTAGCTGTTTAGGCTCTGCGTTGATATATATAGATTTTAATACACTTTTAATGAAGTGAACAGTTATACCTCATAACTACTGTTATAGTTATGGTTATAACTTTTGAAACAAGGTAACGTTTAAAATACACGAATGAATCAAATATGTATGTGGGTGATAAAAGTATTTTACCCAAAAAACATTTTAAAAAAGTCGCCCATACTCATCTAAGTGTGAGTTGATGAATATTTATTTCCAAGGTGAACAAATTCCACCGATCTTGTCGCCACAAATCGCTTGCCGGTTTAACAATCTGCCAATTCGCACAATAAAAGTATACGTAAAGCGTTTCGTGCTAGTCCGTGAAACCTCTACCATGTAATCGTCCATGTAGTTCCTTCAAAGGTACTAAAGGAACTACTGAGACTACCAAGTAGGTACCAAATCGCATTAAATAAAAACTCTGAGATACTGTTTTGTTTTGCGATGCTCATTTGTTGCTGTGTAATTGGTTTCTGCGATTTCCAATTGCTAAACGATCTAACTGAACAGTGAATAAGTCCGATCTTATGTCCCTTCCTAAAGTCCTCTTGTTCAATACGTGGGCTTCTCGCTAGAACTCATCTAACAAATCCAGAGGATCTGCCTTTGCAGCTATTCAGCCATTGATTCCACGTCGACCCTGGTTTGCTAAGTTTCGCTTCAGCAAGAAGGTTACGAGTTCGCTGATCCGATTAAGATTGGGACAGTGTTGTATCCCTCCTTTAAACAAATTATAAAAATGATAGATTTTCCCTGTGTGAATGTGATGTTGAAGAAGGAAACCTAAATCATATTTTCTTTGTCTGCTCTCTTTTTGATCATTCTTCCTTTATTTCTTCTCTTAGTTCTGTTGTTCTTTTTCCTACTTCCATGTCAGTTATGCTTTCATCTAATGACTATTCCATTTTTCATATCATTTGTCCATTCATCTCTGTAAATAATTTAGAGTTTTGACTTTCTTTTAGTTAATTCATTTTTAATGCTCGATTTTTAGTTACCTTTAAGCTTTTTGTAAATAGATTTTATGTTTGTTTGTTGATCCGCTCGTAATGTTTAAGTTTTTTTTTTTATTATTAAAACTGGCACAAGTGTCCCGTGGAAGATTGCCATAAAAAAAGTCAGACTGATCTGACCACAGATACATCACGATCTAACCACGAACACCAAAATTTAATCTATCTGACCACGGATACCTAACGCTTTGGAGGAACAAGAGCTTGGTCATCTCGATAATTCCTTTAGTCCCTTTGAACCAGCTTGGAAGGAACTACACAGACAAAAAAAGCTCCATAGTTCCTCTAAAGGAACTACTGAGAACAAACCGCGTTTTTTTAACAAAATAACTTATTATTTCTTATGAATGAACATAGATTACATTTTCTACCGACTTCCAAAAAGAGGAGGTACTAAATTTGACATTGTTACCTGATTTCTCGGAGATGGGTGGGCCGATTTGAACAATCATGTTTTCGATGGAAAGCGTAGGTAATAACTGAAAAAGTCCTATGGGCGCCTGCCGTAATGGAAGTTGGTAGTCACTTTTTTAAAGAACTATTTAAGAACTTCACTATCAGTTTTGAATGCCTTTTTTGGAGTCGGTATTAAATTTTTATGATTCATTGTTTTTCACCTGTTTTCGTTTTCATGATTAACTCATATCTTCATGCCACATTTAATCTAAATCTGTTTACTGGTTGAGGCGTGAAAGCGTATCAAAGAGGCAGACAGACATTAATTTATATATAGATATACCTCCTAACAGTTATGTATGTTTTTCACCGTTTAAAACTTTCACAAATATTTCAAAACCAAAATCAGCTAAATCGACCCAGCCGACGCGTTCTCGAGTTTAAGCAAGTCGAAACGAACAGCAATATACCTACATACATTTAGTTTTAGATTAATTTTATATAAAGAATAGTAAATAATATAACAAACTACTTGTGATGTAGGTAGTTATACAAAATATTTGATTGTACTCGTAATATATAAGAACACTATTAACTGACGCACGCGCCTTCGTCTGCGGTATTTACCGATTAAGCCTTCTCTTAAATTACCGGGATCAAAAGTATCCTATATGTTGACCAGTTATATAGGCTACTGCCATACAAAATTTCATTTACATCGGTCCAGTCGTTTCGGATATTAGCCCGTACAAACAAATAGACAAAGAATAAAAAAAATCTAAAGTTCTTTTTCACTTCTTACATTCCCCTGTCTTGGTTTTAGCATTGTTTCATTGTACAGAAATTCGACCTCTGTTATATGTATACTTAGATATAGTAGAGAAGGGATAGGGATGGATACTCAGTCGGTAGACTCTGTAGTAGGTATCATAAACTTCTGAAGCATGGGCAATAAGTATAGGTGGGGACTGGGAACCACAAGCAACAATTCCATTAACTATCCTTAAGCTCCATCTGCGCCCTACTTACGCTCCATTTATCCCTAGCAACCTCACCTACCTTCCCGTAAATATGTCACGCACCCCGAATAGTAAGCCTTTTGACAAGTTTTTCTCGTCAAATTTTTCTTTGATCTTAACAACAATCAAGAACCGTTACAGAGTCATAGTTTGTTAGTATAAAATATTGGAACTAAAATTGGTAAGTCCCTCACAATTGGTGTGTAGGTGAGTAATTTAAAATTTTTATAGCAACTGAAAAAAAAATACTGTCTGCAAGCCATCCAGTTGTCTTAAAAGAATAAATTCAATTTAATTTTCATTCCAGGCGGGGCGACAGAACGCAACGATGTTATGAAAAGTTTTCCGCTTTGAGGGCACTAACTACCTAGAGCTATCTTGGACGATGTAGTTGGGAACATCAGGGTGCTCATCTACCTAAGTACCTGTTTTATTACATACTTATACAACGTGTAACAGAAAGGTGTGACAATACAATTATAATTTTTGTTCTGATATGGGTTCACTTTGATGGGGATGGGTAGACTAACTCCGTTAAGTATTGTCACACCTTTTTTTTTACACTTATATTTTTATCGTCTTTCCTCAAC
Organism: Ligdia adustata; assembly: GCA_947049295.1. Taxonomy (NCBI): domain Eukaryota; kingdom Metazoa; phylum Arthropoda; class Insecta; order Lepidoptera; family Geometridae; genus Ligdia; species Ligdia adustata. The sequence continues at coordinate 7,852,907 of OX346225.1, read as the reverse complement.
ACATATTTTGAAATGAATCAACCTAGCAAAGCCTTCTTGACTTTGTTTACCCTTTACCTTGGTAGTCAGGGTGTGTAAAATAATTTAATCGCAGCTTATATAAGGCCGTGATACGAGTAATATGCGAATCCATAACGGTGAGAAGATAGCCTACTGTTTCCCCCTGACGACAATCGGCAGGCTTTGTCGCCCCTTAGTCCTATTATGTAATGGGAGGTGTGGAGGGTTGCGGGCGGTGTTTGAGACGCAGGCGCGGCAAGGGCTCGCGGGCGCGGCGGCGATATGCCGAGGGCGCGTCAGTCGACGCTCGGCGGCGTCTGGTGGTGCTTTGCGCCGCGCCCCAAACAGCCGAAGCGTGGCTCGGGGCGTGGCGCTTACGTAAACACGCGTGGCGCACAGCTCGCGCTGCGGGCGCGGGGTCGCGCCACTGTCCGTCCCAGAACGACCCATGTCGACCCGCGCCTCAAACTGAGTGTATGTGGGAAGCAGCACGCGTTGTGCTGTGCTGCCGCCGCTGCCACTGCCAACACAGATTAACGCGCTTATAGGTATTGGATGAATTCATCTTATAATGTATGCACTGTGCGTTTTCTTTATAAATGTTTTTGTATCTTGTTTTGTGTTACAAAACACTTGTGTGCGAAGTTGTCGAACGTTGCTGTGAGACAACAATTTACGAGCAGGACTTATCTCCATATATAATAATATGTCTCCGCCCTTTCTCTCGTGTTACATGAAAAGACCTTGGGTGTTACTGATTGCTTGCCTTGGCGATATGATAAAAGGTTTTGAACATGACATCCACTCTTCGTGGTATTTTATTTTACGGTTCAGTATCGTCAAAGCTTTAGGTGTTTTAACTGAAATAGAAACAGAAGAAGTTTCATTTAACTATTGATTTCTATCTAAAACCACGCCGAAACTAAGATTTTTAGATGTTGTGAGTTATAATTTTTTTCCAAGGAATTGAAGTGCTCTTACGCCTTGATTTTTGGTTTGTAAATGTGTAAATGTTACCTAATTGTTGTAAAGTAAGTACAGTTGTTTTTTATAGCTAATCAATTTCAATTTTCAAGTTCGGAATTTCTTTATTAGAATAAGGATAAATAGAATGTACTTATTACTAGTGTACATAGGAATCCTAGCAAGACAAAGAATAAAAACATTTAATTTTACAAACACATGGCTTAACAAAAACTTATTACATGTTCATTACGGATAATAAAAAGATAAAGTTATATATATATATATTATATAAAATTAATATATTTATTAGGTAAGCTTTATAAGTAATGCATTACGTTTATAGCAAAGGTATAATTTTATAGCTGGCTTGCGCTTAACCGCAACTTGCCTGATGTAAAGCGACGATGCGGCCTAGGCACGCTTGCCTAAAAGAAACTGATTCACACGCTTTCACTTTCAATATAAAAGATAATAATAACGTGTCACACTCACAGCTCTCTACCTCAACACAGACTTTCGTTTGTTGGGAACTTCTTCGAACCCGGGGTCGCGTCGGCTCACCAAGCAACTATACCTACTAACCACTAGGCCATGGTAGTCGTTGATATACTTAGTTGAAAGTATACCTACCTAAGTAATTAATTAATTTTCTTTGTATTAATATTTTTTCTCCTAATGAAAATGTAAACGATAGAAAGCTTTGGTTTAGTCTAAAAATAAACAAGTCAAGCTCAAGCACTATCATTTAGCAAAGGGAATATTGGCAGGTACCTACCTACTCGTAGTGTGGTAAAAAATATATTTCTACGTTACTATAGTATTTCAACTAGCGCGAAAAAACTTGAGCAAGAGCTGTAGTCTCGCAAAACACATTGCTTCTATTTTTTGTCAACTGCTGCGTTACATTACTCAACCGGCACAATAATGAAGGGATTTTAAATCGGATCTTTCGAAAATTTCAAGTTTTCCATTTTGTAAACTGCGTGACGCAAAGAAAAAACCAAACGAGGACAAAACAAATGAATTACGCTTTTCGAAATACAAATGTATGAATAAATAGCTGTATAAAATTGAAATTGTAATCCCTAACCAAATAAGAGATATTTGAGATCAAAGTGGCCAGTACGACAAAACGCCAATTTCATATGTAAGGACCTAATATTAAATGAGATCATAAAACATGAACTTTGATTATTCGACTCAAGAACTAGCTACAGTTTCCTTCACCTAGCTATCGTCACGAAATCATCTCTATCATTACACAAAACCTACGGCAGATAAAGATTAATCGAATAAAATAATAAAAGCCTCGATAGCCCACATCAAGGAAAGTTTTCTAGTAGGAATAATTGGAACATGATTTATTACGATATGTGGTTGTTGTCCCACCCACGCCTCCCCTGACCTCTGTCTCTTACACTACACGCCTCGGCGCGTCGCATCCACGCGTGGCGCCACGCTCGTGTTGATTTCTCATATTGGGCCTTTGATTGTGAATACTGATATAAGCTTGACATTTTGCTTTACTCCTTGTCAATGATTTTAGGATTTCAGATAGATCCCCGTTGTTTAAGTTCAATCGGTCGATTTGATTTTTTCGGGCTGTATAGTATAAGCATCGGATGCTGTATTACTCGCAAATACCTACTCGTACCTACTAAGTTGGTAGGTATGTACCTAATATTTCTATTGTTTGTGTGCCTCAGTTAGATCTATCTATCAATCATACGAAAACTTACCTATATTAAGTACTAAGCACGGGTATACCACTTGTTTATAACAAAATCGTAAAGGTTTAACTATATTGCAATTTTTTGTTTTTTTTCAACACCTCCTTAAGTTTTAGGTAGAATTCGTATCACAAAATTAACTAAGCGGAATGATCAAAATACTATAATATCCATACAAATTGTTCGTTAAAAATAAAGTTGTTGTACCTATATGTTGAGCAGCATCGAGGTGAAGATGCAGACGCGCTCCGTAGTGGTGGTGGTGGTAGCGGCGCTGGCGGCGCTGGCAGGTGGCGGCGCGGGCGCGGCCGAGCGCGGCGGCGGCCTCAAAGTCGGAGGCGGAGCACTGGGCGCGGGCAGAGACGCGGGCCGCGGCGCCGGCGTGCGCGTCGGCGGCGACGGGCTGCGGCGGCCGCGAACCTCGCCTGCTCCGCCGCCGCCGCCCTCGGTCATCACGGCTGCGCTCGTCGTCCCTCACAAGGCGTTCGGCACCCGCGACTACACCAAGGCCGAGAAAGCGGCACTGGCCAAGCTGCCGCGCAAACAGCTCAAACTCTTCTCGTTCGTGCGCCTTAACATTACGCTATCCACGCTCACCTTGACGCCCAGTCCGATGTGTAAGTGACGCTATGATCGATGCTCGATAAATAGATACTTCTCGATGCTATAGAACCTACTGACTGTTTTATACGCTTTCAGCTATCCTGGACTCGCTATGTAAAGAATTTCTAGCGGTCAACGTGTCCGCTATCCTTTATCTTATGAATCATGAACAATACGGGCGTTCTACTGCCTCTGCACAGTATTTTCTACAACTCGCCGGGTATCTCGGCATACCGGTAAACGCTTTTTCTTTCTCTATGCATATTAGTGATATCTGTTTAGATTTCTATAGCTTGATGATTTTGTTGAGTTTGTTCGAATCGATAGGATGTGTAAAGAAGTCCGTAACTGTTGCAGGTAATAGCGTGGAACGCTGACAACAGTGGCCTAGAGAAGCGAGCTTCACACGCGTCATTGCGCCTCCAACTGGCCCCGTCCATAGAACATCAGACAGCCGCTATGCTCTCTATATTGGAGCGATACAAATGGCACCAATTTAGCGTCGTCACATCAGCTATTGCTGGACACGACGATTTTATACAAGCAGTTCGGGAAAGAGTTATAGCACTTCAAGTAAGCACTCCTTTTACTTTCGACAACTCATGCTGTTTCTAACCTTCTTTTAACTAAGCAATAATTACTCGGTTTCCATGTTTCTGAAGATGAGATAATATTCTGCATTTTTCTGCTTTAATATCCTCAACTTCTGAGTCCATTTATGCATATACCATAAATATCACACATAGTCGGTACATCACTCTCTCTCTCTCTCTCTCTCTCTAGGTACTAGCTGCGTTCTCAGAATCTCATAGTCAAAATTTATTCTCAGGACCGGTTCAAATTCACAATATTAAATGCGGTGGTAGTAAAGCGCGGGTATGAGGACCTAACGGAGCTAGTGACAAGTGAAGCTCGCGTGATGTTGCTGTACGCGACCAGAGAGGAAGCTGCTGAGATCTTGTCCGCGGCTGGGGACCTGCATCTCACCGGCGAGAACTTCGTGTGGATCGTGACGCAGAGCGTGCTCGGATCTCTGCAACAGCCTAACAAGTTCCCTGTCGGCATGCTGGGTAAGTAACTATATATTATTTTCCCCAAACATATTATAAATGCGAAAGTGTGTTTGTTAGTTTGTTTGTCTTCCTTCTCCTCAACAACTGAATGACGAATCGATTTGATTTTTTGCACAGAGATAGTTTAAGGTCTGGAGCATGCCATAGGCTTTATTGTTCCCAGAAAAATAAACATAACGCGAGTGAAGTTGCGGTCATAAGCCGGTATACTAACGTGTCGAGTTCCGTTCGAAACATTGGAATTACACATACTCGTAGTACTTACTGCAAGCATTGTGTGTGCTCTCTATCTGCACCAACCACAAACAGACATGTGACTCCATCGACAGCTGATTAAGTATCCACAAATATGTTGTAGTATAACTTTATCAAAACGTTTAAGCAACGGACGTTATCACTTTGTCATTCGACTATTAGTATAGGTAAGCGTATACTCGTACTAAGTCCTTACAGACTTGTCATTTAGCTCTTCCTTACAGGAGTCCACTTCGACACTTCGAGCTCCTCATTGATCGCAGAGATCGCGACCGCTGTAAAAGTATTCGCGTACGGCGTGGAGTCTTATGTAACGAAGACTGAGAACAACCGGTACCCGCTAGGAACGCGGCTCTCGTGCGGCGCAGGCGCGGGAGAGGCGCGCTGGTCTACTGGTGAAAGGTAGGGAAATTTTTAAAAGTACCCTCATTTCTTGCTACTTTGTAGACTAAAAGTTCTCTTAAAACTGGCAAGCAATTGGTAAACCCAATTTTTTTTCATAGTTACTGAGTCTAGTTAAAAACCGAAATACTTAAATACTCTCAAGAATATTTAAAAATAACTTTTTAGGAATCTCTTTCTGTATAGGAAGCTATACAGAAACCTATGCAAAAATGAGCATTGAAATGTTGATTAGCAAAATATGATATTCAAATAAATATACTATGTATCTACGTCAATATATTTACCAACCTGCAGATGAATGAACCTCGTCTTTTTTTTTTTTTTGAATTCTGTGAAACATAAGTGCCTAATCCTGAATTTAGCTCACCATATTATATCATGTTAATAATTTAATTTAGAAACAAATACAACTTATTAATAAAACCTATCACATACAGTTAACAGAGCCCGTTATTGATAGATTCTACCGTCACCTACGCAACGTGAGCGTGGAAGGCGAAGCGGGACGGCCGAGCATAGAGTTCACACCCGACGGCGAGCTGCGCGCCGCTGAGCTTAAGATTATGAACCTCAGGCCTTCTATTGGAGAACAGGTACGTTTGAACTGCGCAAATGAGGAACATGGCGATGGAGACGACATTAAATAATTTATTTTCAAAACTGTAGCAGTAAGGCCAGGCCAGCAAGGACCGTACTTGCAATTACAAGACTTGGTTAATGGAATTAAAAGAAAGAACTAGAGGATCATCCGATCACATTTTTCAGTTGGTCATTTCTATCTATTCTCATGGCCTATTCCCCTTTCTGATCATACTAACTTAGAATTTTTCTTATTGTTTCTCTCCTTCTTTCAGTTGGTGTGGGAGGAGATCGGCACATGGAATTCGTACCCCAAAGAAAGACTGGTCATAAAAGACATCGTGTGGCCCGGCGGCCTTCACACGCCGCCACAGGGCGTCCCGGAGAAGTTTCATATGAGGATAACGTTCTTAGAAGAACCGCCATACATCAACCTGGCTCTTCCAGACCCGGTGACCAGTCGGTGTTCTTTGGACCGAGGCGTGATATGTAGAGTCGCTCCCGACTCTGAAGTTACCGGGTGAGTCAGTTCACAGTGGTCACAAAGACTCGTAGACTAGCTTGTAGGTAAGTATTTAAATAGTTTTGCGATAGTATGAAATATAATTCCATGGAACATCATTTTATTTTTTGTTTCAAGTTGACCTCGATGTAGGCAAAATTCAGACAATGACTTATTGATCAATGACCATAATCTTATTATTATTATGGTAAGATTCGGATCAAAAGACCAAAAATCTAAAAAACTATCTCGCTCTAGAACTATGTATGTATCAAATGTTTTAAGTTAAATCAACGTTGCTACGAGTACAAGTTCTATATTATATATACTATATAAAGTCTAACTTATACTCGCACGACCCGATGCAAAAAGCGGATATTAGCGATTTCTAAACATCCGGCTAGATGGACCAAACTTCCGTCAACCAATTAGATTCTGTAAACTTATACTATACGATATAGAAATACTTACGTATTTCGTCTAAGTTTCGTTTGTCACTACGAGTATAGGATATAATGTAGTTTGTAATAACTTATAAAAAGTGATAACCGTCTTAAATTTGGCACCTCTATAAATCTTTCAATTGATAAATCATTAAATAAAAACAATTAAAAGATTTATACAGGTGCCAAATTAAGACGGTTATCACTTCTAATAAAAAAAAAATGTAAATTTTTAAATATGTTCCCTGATTAGTCAAAAACACTTAGACCTGCTTAAAAATTCCTTATTTGTTTGAGGTTGACTTTCCAGGTCCATTTATCAATTTTATCAAAATCATTCTGGTAGTTTGTTTTGTAAATAAAAATATATTAATACGAGTTAATAGGCTGTTGCCCTCTTTCTGATTTTGTCTAATTCTAGCCATCCATTCAAAATTGCGGGCTGCCAGGGGTGGAAGTTAGTTGTCACTTTTTTAAGTTTACATGTTTATACTGTTTTAGCATTTGGTTATGTCTACAGAATCCTAAAAATTATAGTTATGTTTGCTAACATTACAGTTCCCAGAAATTCTGTACCCTTATGCTAGTAAGTCATAATGTAATGTAATATAATTAATCCAATAATTTTCAGACTGGACCCTGGTCAAGCGCATGGGAACAGTTCTATCTACCAGTGCTGCAGCGGCTTCTGCATAGACCTGCTGCAGCAGCTTGCAGAACAGCTCGGCTTCACTTACGAGCTGGTGCGGGTAGAGGACGGTCGGTGGGGCACGCTGCAGAACGGAAAGTGGAACGGACTTATCGCTGATCTTGTCAATAAGAAGACAGATATGGTTAGTAATTTTTTCCTGTCTTATAGCTTTTTCCCTTGAAAATAAATAGGATTGTATCACTCAATAATAACAAGAAAATAAAAATAATTAAATATTGTTATATTTGATTAGTTAGGTAGTTCAGTTTTAGCGGTATCTCAAATACGAGTGGTGTCAGTCACCCTGGTTTATTCCGAATGGACCACCACCTGGTCTGAGTGTATTTACTGACTTTGACAGTTTCGGAACTACATATTTTCACTTATGTCTTTCAGGAGATACCATGATAGACACCTACTTGTACTGGGAAGATAAGTGAAATAAATATACTTTTGTTCTACTAGGGATTATTATCAGAGTATCGTAAGGTGCTATTTCAAGAAGTTACCTAACTTTTTCAATTGGAGCGCTTTTGAAACATACATAAATTGGTAGCAATTCTTGAACTAGGTACACGATTGAATATCAAAACTACAACTTTCCTAAAAATACGTGATTTCGCATCACCAGGGCTTACTTTTCAACTTCTCGCCGTGAAGAATGTGATACCCAGCGATGTTTTTTTTATAAATACATTTTTATCTATACTAATATTATAAAGAGGAAAGATTTGTATTTTTGTATGTAACGAATAAACTCAAAAACTACTGGACCGATTTCAAAAATTCTTTCGCCGTTAGAAAGCTACATTATCTAGGAGTAACATAGGCTATATTTAATAATAGAAAAAATTAGAGATCCTTACAAATTTCCACTAAAACCAATCCAAGGTGTAATTTTTTTTGCCATAAAATGCCTTTCATCGCATACGCTGCGGTAAGTATTGATGATAGAACAAAAAAATGTTCTACAATATTATAGAACATATCAATATCTACAAAAAAGTTCGCGATAGCATATGTCCAACTATTAAAGTTATGTCAGTATAACTACTTTTATACATTTTAAAAGTTGATAGAAATGCCGATCAAACTCAGACCAATTTATCTATACCTTCGTATTAATTCTTATCAAAATAAACTGTTTCGTATTCAAGTGTGTTTCAATACCTGTTCATAACTGTTTGAATTATTAAAATCGGATATACCATTCAAAAGATATTACGAAATTAAAAAATAACAAGTCATATCTAAAAAAGTGATAACCACTTCCATTCGACTCGCTAAACTTACGTTACCTATAATGGCCTCTTAGGAAATTAAAAGTTATCTTCAGAAAGATTTGTATACTGGGCTGATTTCAAAAATTATTTAGCTGGTGGAAAGCTTCATTGTCACTCAGTAACATACAACATTATATTTAACATTAGAGATCCCTATTAAAACAAACTCAAGGTGTCAAAACATTAGCCATAAATTGTCTCTCATCGAATCCTGCGAAAAATATCTATGATAGAACAAAAAAAACTACAATATTATAGATTATATTAATATCTACAAAAACTTCAGGAGACCATATGTCTAACTATTGTAGTTATGTCACTTTAACAACTTTTTTACATTTTAAAAGTTAATATAAATTCCGATCAAACTCAGACCATGTTATTCATACCTTTGTAGTAGTCTTATCCAAATAAATTATTTCGTATTCAAGAATGTTTCAGTACCTGTTGATTACTTATATAATTATTGAAATCGGATATTTTATTAAAAAGATATTACGAAATCAAAATATGAACGCCGATGGCAACGCGCCGGCCGCCGTCAACGGTATCTTACCACGGGAAAGGGGGCACCGGAGTGCGGGAGAGGTCTGCTCATCTACGAAATAGGCTCCCTACGCAGTGGACGCAACCGCCATCGAATATTTAAATTTTGTTCATAGTATATTATTGTGTCCAGATAAAAAGTTTTTTTCAAAATTACTTACACAATATTTTATTCAACCTTTAACTATTAGTATTTTCACTTTCTTATTTCAGAACTACCTTCTCAAACCTTTTCTAACGTAAATTTTCTTAGTTTATTTTTTGTATTCTCTGATTTGAAAAATCCTTTCAAATAATATGCCTAGAAAAAGAAAATCACAACTATCTAAGCATAGTTCCCAAGCTAGATTAGCAAAACTACGTCGTGATGGAGAATCTTCTTCTAGAAATACAGATCAGTATCTATGTGTAATGGTATAAGACTTTTGATAAAGGAATTCAGAGAAAATGTGATTGTAGCAAGCATTATCACGGGCCCCGCGGCCGGTCAGCTTGCACACATTCCACGGATCCCGGTGATACCGACTGATTTGCCTATATCTTTTAAAAGATTACAATTTCCTGTAAAGACATCGTTTGCCCTTACAATAAATAAATCCCAGGGACAAACTTTCTCGATGGTTGGCGTCGACCTAAGAAAATACTGCTTTTCTCATGGCCAATTGTATGTTGCTCTATCTCGAGTAGGATCTACTGAAAATCAATACGTTAGGATCTCCTGAAAATCAATACGTTTTGTTGCCACCTACAAATACTACTGCCATCATAGTATACAGTGAAGCATTAGGGTTAACAAAATAAGCATAAGCATTAAAATAAAAATATAAATACAGAAATTAATATAAAATAACAAAAATATATAACAACAAAAATAAAAATAAACGTATGGTAAGATTTTTAAATAAATAAAATTATAATTAATTTCAACAAAAAATTGTTTAATAGCTGATTAAGGGTCTTTGTATATAATTTTGCACCTTTTGACGAATTAAGTTAACGAACGTTAATTAGCATAGGTACATATAGGAAAATTATCTTCAATTATCGTAAAATGTTTTAACAAAATATGTCAACCCGTGCGAAGCCGGGACGGGCAGCTAGTATTTTATAAATGTTTTTTATTTTATTTCAGGTATTAACATCTCTCATCATAAATTCAGACAGAGAAGCGGTGGTCGACTTTAGCGTGCCATTCATGGAGACGGGGGTAGCCATTGTCGTGGCGAAGCGAACAGGGATTATCTCTCCCACTGCGTTTCTGGAGCCTTTCGACACTGCGTCTTGGATGCTCGTGGGAGCTGTGGCGATACAAGCGGCTACGTTTACGATATTTTTCTTCGAATGGCTCTCACCCAGTGGGTTTGATTGTTCGACCGGACAGGAGTCGAAACGGGTGCCGCAGAATAGGTTCTCCCTGTGTCGGACCTACTGGCTCGTCTGGGCGGTACTCTTTCAGGTATGATAACTGTTATGAATTACCTAATTTGGTTATTATTGGCTACAGCTTTATTTTGTTCTCTTTGTTTTTAAGGAAGTATATCTAGATTAATACACTAGAGTGATAGTCTACTATTTGCTATCAGAACCGTCGTTAATCTATTGTTAATCAGTGTATTTCCCGCAGGCATCAGTCCACGTGGACTCTCCCCGTGGGTTCACATCTCGCTTTATGACCAACATGTGGGCGATGTTCGCCGTGGTATTCCTTGCCATCTACACTGCCAATCTAGCCGCATTCATGATAACGAGAGAAGAGTTCCATGAACTCAGCGGTATCGACGATCCGCGGATATCGCGCCCACACTCTTACAGGCCACCTTTAAAATTTGGCACAGTTCCTTGGTCGCATACGGACGCTACGTTAGCCAAATACTTTCCTCTGCCACATTCGTATATGACGCAGTAAGTTTGTATTTTATAATAATAAATAAAAAGACGAACCGAGGACATCGAATTCGCACTCTTCAGACTGTCTGTGAACTATGACACAGTGTCTCGTCGTCGAATTTTTGAACTTTACATCAGGCGACGTGGACTCTCCCCGTGGGTTCACATCTCGCTTCATTATTTATCAAGCTCATTATTTATATAAAAAAACTATGACACAATATTATTGATTTTATAGAGTAGTTAAAAAAACTATACGGATGTGTACAACTCCGAAACGAAGTTGCTGGAAAGCATTTACGTAAGGGATTACAAGAATTTGACATAAGATTAAGAATTTGCTCTGGCTAAAATTAATTGGACCAAAAACGTATTCCTTCTTAACTTCAATCAAATGTAGATATGAAGGTGTAATTAATTGGTTTTCATCGATTATCTTATGGTCTGAATCAGCATTCTATATAATTACAGGTTCAATAGAAGTACAGTAAGCGCAGGCGTGACCGGAGTATTAACTGCCGAGTTGGACGCGTTCATATATGATGGCACTGTCTTGGACTATTTAGTATCACAGGTAAGTTTTCGTAGCATAATATTGTTAAAAAAAATAGAATATTAAATATTATCTCCGAGTTTCAGCATCTATCAGCATAGCAGAAACAAAAAAGCTTAAAATGGCATAACTTTGGCAATAACAAACATAACTCTCTATTATATATACTCTCTGGTAATTTCCTTACTATTCTTTAATTACGGAGGTGTGACCTTACTTATGTTCACAGATACAAAGTCGGGTCAGTTCTACCAGCAATGATATCAGTTAATACTACAGACTTCTGTTTGTTTGTATTTAACAGTTATTAACCACCGACGCAAAAATGAGGGGGTGTTATAAGTTTGACGTATCTGAGTGTGTCTGTCTGTGGTAACGTAGCTCCCGAACGGATACACCGATTTTGATTTTGTTGTTTTTTGTTTGAAAGAGTTAGGAGTTTTCTTAGCTATGTTTAATGAAAATTGGTCCTAGGTGGCCACAGCTCTCTCAATTTAGGTAACAAATAAAAGGGCTTGACTAGTAGATTACTATAGGTACAATGATTTTCTAATCCAAGATGGTCGCCAACACAAAATGGCGATGCCGAAGGGTTTTTAAATTTTACTTGATATGATATTTCTTGTATTTTTTTAGGACGAAGACTGCAGACTATTGACAGTAGGATCTTGGTATGCGATGTCTGGTTACGGGCTCGCGTTCACACGAAACTCTAAATACCTCAGTATGTTCAACAAAAGATTGCTCGACCTTCGGTCCAACGGAGATCTCGAGCGATTACGCAGGTAATATACTTCCTTCGCCTTGTGCTGCCTACTTCTACCTCAACGAACTCTTTCTTTCATTCATCATTTACTGTGCAAGCTATCCTTAAATGGAACGCGCTGCCTTTGTCAGACAGGCTAAATCCCTTTTTATATTCAAAAACTTGCTGAACATTCATTATCTTTCTCTTAATTAATTGGAGCATTTTGTGTTGTATTTAGTATTATTACGAATATGACGTATGTATCTGTTGTATGCGCTTAATATTACTAAATATATATATATGTGTATGTATGTATGTATTTTCTGTTTTTTGTGGTACAGTATTTATACCATCTTTTTTTTATTGGTACACCACCGACGTTACTATTTGCAGTTAGTCCGATCCATCCAAAGGCTGCCTGGAAGAAATCGCTTTAGGCGATAAGGCCGCCCAATGTACTACTAATGTTTTGTTTATAATATATTTGCTGTATATATTTTTCTTGGTGTGCCATAAAGATATATTGTATTGTATCCTTCGTCTACCCACTCTGGGGGCCAAACAGGATTTTTTATGCAGAAGCTATCCAGAAGTATTCGATATGTATGAAAACTTAAGCGATGATCCTAGCGTACGCTATCCTCAAATTTCCATATTGAATACCTCCCTATTGCTTCTACGTGAAAGTTCCTAATAAGCCAAAAAACATTTATTTATTTGGAACAGTGATTCATATGTTATGCTTTTTCTACTCCGATTCATTTCTCTACAATTTTTGATTTTAGTGATGATAATTATATTGGAGGTTATGCGAATAAAATATATGTATTTTTGAAAATTATAGTCTATTAGTAGTTTATTCTTCAAATTGTAAAGGGGTGATTTTGCCACTTATATAATGGTAAATAAAATTAAAGTGTTTTAAACCCTAATACATGTTCAATCTTGTCTTCGTCAGGTACTGGATGACCGGCACCTGCAAACCAAACAAGCAAGAGCACAAGTCGTCAGACCCACTGGCGCTCGAGCAGTTTTTATCGGCATTTCTGTTGCTGATGGCTGGGATCCTGCTCGCGGCGATACTACTGGGTCTGGAGCACGTGTACTTCAGATACATGCGCGCGCACCTCGCCGCCTCCAGCGCGGGGCCTTGTTGTGCGCTCGTCTCGCTCTCTATGGGTGAGTGCTGATCACTTAAATGTCACAGTCTAGTAAGATGACTTATGAGTTACTGTTGATTCTATTGTGGATAAGTGGGATCCTGCCCGCGGGGATACTACTGTGAATATTCTAAGTAAACTTATATTAGTTTTCTTTGGTGACAATTTCCTTATAACTCAACTACAATTGCAGTGGGCCAGATATCGACAATTAACATTTCTAGAAATTTTATTAAAGTGTCTAATCCTACGCCTCCAGTAACGTATTGGTATCTTCATCAGAAAAGTGACTATCTTCTTGTGACAACTGCTATTCTAAAGATCAAATAAATGTGCGTTGGCAAATATGTTTAACTAGATATTACAAACAAGGTTTTTTTTTTAAATTGGTTCAGTTTTCTTAGAGTATCTATCTCCTTTTTTATTTTTGGATATCGATAAATAAATATGTATGTATATATTAGGTTGCATTAGAGAGGCCGAGTGGTTGTTGATTGTTGCGTGTGCAATGTTTACAGGGCAGTCCCTCACGTTCCACGGTGCCGTTGTGGAGGCGGCGACGCGCGGGTACGGCGCGGGCTCGCGCGGACACTGTCGCTCTGCAGTTTGTGCCGCACAGGTACTATTAATGTATTTATTTAAGTATTTATTTATTTGCTCTTAAAAATTGTTTTGTATCAACCAGTAGCTCCAAGAATTAGCAAACTAAAGTACAGCCACTCTAGTTTGCTAATTCTTTGAGCCGCTTGGACTTGGGCCCGATCGCCTATCTCAAGCAGTTCTTTTGTTTAGTGATTGCTTTCAAAATTGTCATCGTTTTGTTGAATGCAATTATAAACTCATTGCTTTTGTAGGCTGTAGGAAAGGACAACATCGATTTCAAAACTATAGCAATACCTACTGAAAATAATGAATTTAATCGGTACGGTAAGGCCCCTGGTGGGGAATAGGCGCGTCCACACAAAGCGATCAGCCTCGCGAGGCTGCCGCGCGCGGCGGCCGAGTATGAGTCACAAGGCGGTGGGGCTGGCTGTGGTTCTGTGCACTGCTGGAGAATCCTGAAAGCTTCAGAAAGAGTTTCGTCAGATAAATCGTCTGTGTCTTTCGCAGGTCTTCTTTTGCTTCGTTTTCTGGATCTCTGGTCTTGTGTTGCAACTCTAGAGGTCGATTGTGTGTTATTAGTGTCATCTTGTTGTTGTTGCTGCTGATTTTCCATAACTTAATATTGTCGTTGTCAAGTGAAAGGTCTTGAGCGACTTGAGTTGCGCTTACTGTTTCATCGTTATCTCGTATATCGTATTATGCTCGAGCGAGGCACGAAATAAAATACGCGAGTGTCCAGAGTGCGCGCGGCAAACGACTGAGGCGCCTTTGAGCAAAATCAAAAGCCGACACTCGATGGCTCGGGCGCTCGGTCGCTCGCCCGCGGCAGAGCGCGTGCTTGCCTCGGCCGAGGCACTCCACACTAACCGGGCTGCTTCGCGCGGCAAATGCCTCGCGAGGCTGCTCGCTCTGTGTGAACGCGCCTATTGACTTGCGGAAGGTCGCGAGTATGAACTGGAACGAGCTGGAGACAGAGCTCAGTGGTGTTCATTATGTTCCGCAGTGGCCTATGATCTAAGAGCTGATGATGATGATCAACTCATAGTTTTCCGCTGCTGGGCTCTGGTCTTCCCTATAAAGGTGTAGGCCATATTTCACCATTCTGGCCACATTCAGCATGTCAATTTTATTTGTATTAGTTTTAGAATTGATTAGTTCATTTTAACTAGTTTTTTTAGATTTTTATGCTATTTGTTTAGCACTTATTTAAATGAATTTATATAAAGTTTGAAACGCATACATACGCGGAGTTGCAGCTAGCTAGTATAGTAATGTCGTGTGTGATGTTGCAGGTGTGGCGCGCGCGACACGAGCGCGACGCGGCGATGGCTCGCGCGCGTCAACTGGCGGCGGCGCTGGCGGCGCACGGGCTGGCCGCGCCGCCGCGCCGGCTTGCCTCCGCCGCGGCGCTGCTGGCGGCCGGCGCGCACGACGCCACGCGCCCGCGCACGCTGCGAGCTCACCGCGCCGCTGACCTGCTGCCCGACCTCGACCTCGACAGACCGCTCTCTTGCGGCGACTTACGCGCCAGGTATATTACCTATTCCATCACATTATTCATTCATTGTCTAATCCTTTACTGTAGACACACTAACACATCTCTGGTCTATTTTCTTTCATAGTAATAAATATTTTTTAGCGTTCCGTCACTAAAATAAACCAGAGTCGATAATTTTTGAAACCAAAAAAAATAATAGTAGGATAAACCCATTGGAAAATTATCAGAATATTATAAAAATGAAAGGAAAAATAATTTACGGGCAATCTGAGGTCGGGAAGGGGAAGGGGGTGATTTTTTAAGGGTAAAAACGGTTTATCTCGATTTCCGGCAAAACTAAAAATCCTATGGAAAAAAGTGTAGGTAGTAAATGGCAAAGTTGTAGGTAATAATAAGATCTAAAACTTTTGTAAAAACATTTTTTCACATAACCTCAAAATTTATGCAAAAAATAAAAAAAAAACAAGTTTTCAGTTTTAAATTTTTATCTTTTACAAATAACTTTCAAAAAGTAATAACATTACTAAGACTTCGCTGTCCGTCCGTTTATCAGTATCTCATGAACTGTGATACCTAGCTAGAGAGCTAAAGGTTTCACAGATGATGTATTTCTATTGCCGCTATAAAAACAAATACTAAAAACTGTTTAAAATAAATATTAAAGGGGTCTCACATACAACAATAACTTTTTGATTTTACTCTTAATAACGGCAACAAATATGTATACATGAAATATTTAGTTCTATATTAACTTTAAAAATAAATATTTAGTAAAATCGATACAAAATATAAAAATTTCGGGGACCCGTGTTTTTGGCCGTCCTTTACTCTATATAAAAAACAACAGGTAGTCAACAGTAACAGGAGTCCAACTCGCACTTGGCTGATTATTAAATAGTTAATTTGGCGTATTATATTATCCTTATACCGACAATTTCGCCCATCGGCCATGCCTGCGATATTTTGAATGTTCATGAAAAATCATCGGCAAAAAACTAATAAGATCCATCTGAAAAATAGTTCTTGTGTTACCTATCGCATTTTGAATTTTTTGAGTTATGTCGTTAACCTTTACTTGTAGCATACTTTTAGCCTTAGCTACAGTGCAGTGCTGTGAACCCGATTTAAATTCTAATTTCTTATTTGTACAGGTTAATAAATAGTTTTTATAGTAATGTAATATTTTTGATTAAATTAAGGTGCATCATAAAAAAAAAGTCAGAAGAAGACATTTTACCCCTCTTTTTAGGTTTTGTACTGATAATCTTTCATGAAAATTTAAAATATCGCGGGCGGTCGCTTGACGATGGGCGACATTGTAGAAACGATAGTACTCGTGATGCTGTCGATAAAATATTAAAAATATTAACGACATTAGCACTGGAAAAGGGCGGCAAATTTTTATAATACGAAGTATATAAAAGCGTTTTCCAGGAAAAAAGTAGCCAGTGGAATTAGTTGCTGAACAGAAGAAGGACAAACAAACATATTATAGCATTTATATATAGGTATGAGATATAACTTTTCACTATAGTTAAGGTACTATAACATGTACCTAACAATATGACAATCAGTAAGTACCGAATACTGATGAAAATGCAAATGCGATACCTATTTAATTTTTCTCCATTTTACAACATACATCCTCCTACATAATCTCATTATCCTTTTTGCTTATTCGTGTCGTCCTTCAAGCCGGATTCGAGTCGAACGTGTGTATCATAATTTCATTTGCTATTACATATTTTCGTTTGTTTCAGAGAGCGGACGCGAGTAGAGATGGAAACAGTGCTGTGAGGCGTATTTTGCGCCACCCTAATTCAATTCCTGAAGGCTGTTCTTACACCAAGTTATACAAGACGAAGTAGTTATACCTAATGTTAAAATACGGACAGATAAAAGAAGAGTTGTAATTATTAAATAAACTATCCAATTATTAAAACAGAGTGCTGGACGTAGATAGCGAAGGGTTGTTTGGGACGCGCGCGCGGCGCGGGCTGGGCACCGGGCGCGCGTCCTTGTGTTGTCTACTACAATAAAATATATTTTTTGGACAATATCATCACTTTAATTTTAGTGGATTTGTTTGTTTCATCCTGTAACTATTTGTAAGGTGAAAATTTGAAGCGAATTTTAAATAAAACAAAGGTTTATGTTCCTTCCTTTAATCCCTGTAAATATTGAGATTGGTGTTACCTGTTCCATAAAATATCAATTGTTATTATTCGATCAATGCATATGATAAAGGTTCACTATTAGGTGCGTATGCTTAGTAATACCATCAGAACACAAAAGCACAAAAGGGTCAATAAGAAAGTAAGAAAGGAAAAGTTTGCTATGTTTTATCTCTTGGTAGTAGCGATTATCACACAATATTCCTAGGGTATCAAAAATATTAAGAAGTTGGGTTTCAACTCGTGACACTGGCCTCGTGATATTGAGACCTTTTAGAAAAAATCGCTCTAGGCGGCCCATATTCTTTTACTCCAGGGCGAGCCATTCTGTCTATACGAAAATGCTAAACCTTGCTAAACCATAGATTCGATATCGTAAAAGAGTCTGGCTCGGAGGATTTACTAGTTTTATTCCTGTTTGTCTCCATATTGTGTGTGCTACATCACAATAATGTAGCACCGTGGCGAACCTCGTTTGCGATGGTTGTACTAGCTACGCCCTGCGGTGTTACCTGCGGAGATGATTATCTCACGGGAACACTGCCCTTTTTAGGAATAAAAGTAGCCTATGTGTTAATCCAGGTTGTAAGCTATCCTGGAAGCATCTAAATCCGTTCAGGCGTAATCCTTGTAAAAGAAACTTTTTCTTTTACAAAATGTTAAAAGTTTGTATGTATGTAGGTATTCCTTCTTGAACGAAAATCTATAATATTGGGTTAATAAGATGGTATATACAAAATATTTAGTGTTTTTCCGCCTCGTCTTGATGTCAGCGTGAGAAATCGAAAAATATTTTTGTTTTTATGGTGTGGTTCCTCCTCACCACCGCCACACCTCACCTTATTATTTCTCTTTCGCGCTTCAGCGCTCGCTTTCGAGCGAGCGCTTGAAGAGTCAACATCTCCTGAGGATGCCTTGTGCTAAGGCGAAACACGTGTCGAGGAAGTCGGATACTGAGAGAAAGAGAAATAATAAGGTGAGGAGTGGCGGTGGTGAGGAGGAACCACACCATAAAAACAAAAATATTTTTCGATTTCTCACGCTGACATCAAGACGAGGCGGAAAAACACTAAATATTTTGTATGTACCATCTTATTATAAATGGATTTCCGCAAAGTAACGCCTGACTCCATCAATTAATATTGGGTTAGTTAAAAGTAATAAATTTTGTATTCCTTCCCCTTCGTTAACGTTATAATTTGTATTATGTACGAGGACTTGGAAGCTAAATTTACAAGAAGAAAAAAACAATATAACTGTCAATGTGAAGTCACCGGCTTTCTGACAAATTTGTATCCTGTCATGTCAGCTGTTTTAATGACTTGAATTTTGTATTTCAGTGATATTACAGATTTCCTAATAATTAGTTTGCTAGAGAAATCATTAAATAGCATTAAATTATCATGTCAAAAGACATCATTGTTCTTGCACCCAACGGCAGGCGACAAATTATTCATTGTACGCCGGACACTAGCATATTACAGGTAAAACTTCTTGTCGACTTTTCTTGCTATTTTATTCCAAATCTCTTTCGATTTTCGATCTATTTTAAAGCCGATTATTTGAATTCACATGAGAATACCTGACCCGTAATATTATATGAAATAAGTTTAAAAATTCTATACATATTATTTGTAGATCCTGGAAGATGTCTGCCTTAAACACGGATTTCAGCCTTCCGATTATGATTTGAAGCATCATAACCACCTCTTAGACTTAACTACCACGATCCGGTTCTCTAATTTGCCAAACAAAGCTACTGTTGAAATGGTTGAAGCTGAGAGAAAACGGGAAGAGAATAATGTCATAGTAGGTCTTCTTTTGGAAGATGGTAAGAAGCGGCTCCTTTGTTTATTTAAATTATACCCAGCTCGACTATTACGCGATTTCTAGGTTAATTTATCTACTTCAGGTGAAAGAAGAACTGCAGAATTTTCCCCTAACACTTCACTGTATGACTTGATCACTTGTCTGGCTGCATCTGAGTTTGGCATTTTACAAAACCCATGTATTTTATACATGCGCCAGGAAGTGACTGGTATCAGTGCTCTGCGTGAGAAAACTCTCAGAAAGCTGGGACTTATTAAAGGCAGAGCTATTCTTAGACTTCTCAATAAAGCTGAAGTACCCATGTAAGTTAAATACTTTTCCTCTAAAATTTGATATAATTTGAATATAAAATGTCTAGATATCATTCAGATATTTTCTTATGAAGATTATTTTTTCATTGAAATTGTGTTCTTGTCCAGGCAAGCAAATGTTTCTGCAGTATATAGAGTACCACTGTCTGATGATTCAAGTAAGATAGACCATAAACTGGAGAAAATGGATGTGGATGTTGCCGGCCCCTCTCACCGATTATTAGATCCACTAGCCATGGTTAAAAGCGTAAAACACTCTTCTGAAGCTGATAACAAAACTAAAGAAAACCAGGAGGCTGAAGAAGATGAACTGGTTAAGAGAACACCAAAACCTGCAAAAATGGATGAGACCATGTCTCCTTCACAGCCAATTATAGATGATACATTAAAAAGTAATACCTCAAACGTATCTCTGACACAGGAAAATTTAGAGAGAAGACTTAATATTGAAGAAGAGGTCACATTTGTAAGTATTTGATAACAGTTTAATCTACCTTTGAGAATAAGTTGGGGCACATATCTGGGACAATATGAGTCCCAATGCAAAATAGTTTGTCTAGTGTGAATTTTTCTCTATGAGATTTTTTCTAACTTCATTATTTTTGTATATCTATATAAAATATTTAGCTGTTCCACTATCACATGTCGCGTTACTTATGCCATTTTTTAATTACCAATAAACTATATTAGCATCTTAAATTTATACATATCCTGTTTTAAATTTGAAGAAGTTATAAGCAAACTAGTTTGTCTAATTGTTAATCGATGCAAAAGAGTTTGTCTATCGGTGAGTCAAATAAGATTATTCTTTCTTTGTACAAATATGTTGCATAATTTAAATTTGTAAAAGTAATTCGAACAGTGTGAAGAGCTCAGAAAGCGACTAGTTTGTGGGGTTGATGCTGACAAATCAAGTTACCAACTATTTATTAATTATTGAATAATAGGCGAGCAGCTTAAAGCTGATATGCCTATATCATATTGTGTTGAATTCATTAATTGTCCAATGCATTGCACAAAATTGTCCTTAAAGGTTTGCAAGAGATAGTTGATTGTTGTATAGCCATTTACACAGTTGATTTTTAAAAGAATTTATGGATGTTGCAGTGATCACATTTTCCGGCAACCTGTTTCAGTTCTGAACAACTCTGTTGTCTAAAGACTTGATATTTCCCAGGTCTACAGTCCAATCTATCATTTAGGACTATAAAAAGAATAGAACGACTTCTTGTTTGAAGAAAACTGGTTGATCACGCATCACAAGTGCAATAGAAAACAGAATCCTGAAAAAAAAAAAAATTGTGTCTGAGCTGGATAACTCACGGCGCAATGGAAGGACATGATTCACAAAGACGTCTCAGTTGATACTTGCAAAAGAGTCCTTAAAAGAATGGGTTATGGATTTTATACCGCTAAGGAGAAACCACTGTTGACTGCTGTACAAAAGAAAGAGAGGTTGAAGTTTCCTCGTGATCATTTAATTGGACTTCCGATCTGTGGCGTAGTATTATTTGGAGTGACAAGTCCAAATTTGAAGTGACAGTCGGGGATGAAAGGAAAAAAGTGATTCGGAACAAAAATTAGGCATTTCACACTGATTGTGTTCACGCAAAGTGAAGTTTCCGGCGTTTCTTATGATATGGAGCTGCATATCTGCACAAGGTGTTGTTGGTATGCAGTTTGTGGATGGTTCTATCAATGCTGCAAGGTATCAAAACCTTTTGGAAGAGAATTTACTGCCCTCTATTCGGTCACTTAAGATTCAGCATCAAGATTCCTTCATTTTTCAACAGGATGGTTCTTCCTGCCATACTGGCGAAAAGCATCCATACAATCTAATGGCCATCCAACAGCCCGGACTTGTCGCCGATGGAAACCCTATGGTGGAAAATGAAAAAAGTTATCCGTAAAAACCCATGAAAATCGAAGAGCGACTTAAATGCTAAATTCTTGGCTGTCTGGGAGTCATAATTGACTCCCAGACAGACAAGAATTTAGCTTGAGGAGTGTCCAGCGTTGGTTGCAAATATGCCTCTCTTCGCATTAAAGCTGTCATTGAGAGCAAAGGCGACATAACTAAGTGGTAGACGAACTATTTTGCGTGAGTGACAAGAGTAGACGAATACTTTTGCGTTATGTTTTTTAGAATATTTTTTTTTATGATATGTATAGTCATGAAAGAATTTCAGCTATGTTAATAAACTTTAAAATGATCCTCAAATTGTGGTTTACTTTTTTTAAACGTTATTTTACCAATATTAATTTCTATATTTTACGCTTTGCACTACTTTCCATACTAGACGAATTATTTTGCATCGGGGCTCGTATTTATTGCTCTGAACTGAAATTTAATGTTGTGTACAACCATAGAAAGTTGATGGGGCCACAAAAGTGCACGTTCACAGCAAAATGCCTTGTGGAATTTCTCTTGGGTTGAAATGGCCCCAAACTGAGTCACAAACTAAACATATTTGATACCTGTTGTAGCTAGGAGCTCAAAAAGCCATTGCTTTTACACAACCTGATGTACAACAAACGGAAATAGAAGATCTTCCTGATGATTTTTACGAATTGACCATAGATGACGTTCGGAAGTTATATCATGATTTGCAGCAGCATCGCATAGTGTTAGAAAATACACCACTACTTACTGCTGAGCAAAGGACAAGTATTGAAAAAGAGGTAAACAGTACTTAGCAATCTTCTTGAACCAGAATAAACAAAGGCGATACTTCGTATATTAATAAAATACATTACCATATTCTGGAATCAAATGTACTATATGTAGTGTAATCTTAATAGTCTTAATCCAGTATATAAGCTATTTTTAGTACCAAATTTAATCCAAATCTATTTAGCCATTTCAGAATTTACATTTACGACGATAAAGCGAGTACGAGTACAAAGCTTGTACTGTGTTTCAATATTAATGAGACATAAATCTGATCTTAATTCTTAACTTCCAAAAAAAATAACATTCATGTTTCAATCTCAAATAATTCAATACTATTTTTAGCAACTTCCCAAAAAATAAGTTTTTTTATGTAGGTTATTTGATTTCTTGGAGATTACTGTCCAGTCGTCCTGTTTTGACCATTAGTGTACAGAACCCCAAAAACCAAACTGTTTATCATGTGTTCCTGTTTTAATGTTATTAAATCGGTACAGTACTTTGGTTTTTAGGGCTCCCTAAGAGTAAATTGTTTTGCTCTCTGGATAAGGAAAGAAAATTTCACTGTCCGTCTTTCACGAAGCTGTATCTAATGAAACGTGGTAGCTAAACAGTTGAAACTTTCAGAGATGATGCATTTCAGTTGCCGCTATAACAACAAATACCCACTAAAACAAAATAAAATAACTACTTAAATGGGACTCCCATACAACAAAAGTGTTTATTTCTTTTCTTTTTTGTTTGATGTTAATAACGACAACATGTAAAAACTTAATGTTGTATAGATGATGGTACGGAACCCTTCGTGCGCGAGTCCGACAAGCACTTAGGTCGATTTTTAAATAAAATTATATGGAAAAAATTGTTAATGTTGCAGATGTCAGAACACAGACTAAGTGTATATAAAAATGTAGTTGTACGGATACAGTTTCCAGACAGAATTATACTGCAAGGAGTGTTCCAACCAAATAACACTATTCAAGATGTTATTAACTTTGTAAAAGAGCATCTCAGAAGCCCAGAGAAGAAATTTTATATTTGTAAGTACATGTTTATTAGTGATCTTTTAAGTGGAAAGAATTGTTGGTAGATTCATAAATCGACACAGCCTAAACCGCTGAACCTAGACACGTATAATTTGGAAGGTGTATTAATCATAGGGTAGGTATAGGGATAAGATTTTTTTTTAGGAAACTCAACACTTTTGTTTACATGGAGAAATGCAGCTTGTATACCGATCTACCACGGCAGAGCGGTTATATGGGACTCTTACCCACTAAAACTCCACGGTGTCAATCCCTGCCGATAACTGGCGGGACACAGGAAGGCTTTAGCACTCCTTTACCACTTTACCAATTAACCAAGTTTTTTATTTTTATCTTTTACAATTTTTTTTTCGAGTTTTTTTTTAAACTTAACTTTTTATGTCCCAAATACGCTGTAATTAATAATCGAAAAAGCACCCTAATTTTCAAACGAAAATTCACCCGTCAAAATATCTTTTTTCAAAAAGTTGGTATGTTTTCTGTTCGTTGAAATCTCTACTTTCTGATGGTGAAAAAAAAAATATAGTATAGTAAATCTACTCAGAAAATGCAAAAAATCGAAAGTACAGTAAAGCCCAGACCCGCCTAGCCCCTTCCTCACTTCTCTATGAAATACATATCGTAGGCTACTGCCGTTCGTTTTATGGCCCAGTCCGCAAACAAAGAACTTATCGGTTTAGCATAACTACCTTCACTATTCCAATTTTATTTGCAGATTCCACACCACTGAAAGAAACTCTGGACCCTGATATGACTCTAATGGAAGCGAGATTTGTACCTTGTGTTCACCTGCACTTCAAATGGCAGGAAGAAGATTTAGACCAAAGATGTTTGAAAGAAGAAATATACACAAAAACTACTTCAAGTGATGCAGCTAGCATTTTGGCGTCGAAGTATAGGTATGATGTTTTAAGTTTATTATTCATAATGATGAATGAATGAAAAAAATAATAATGAAACTAGATGCACCCCGCGGTTCCACACGCGTGATGACAAGTTAAGCACCCATATCTTGAAAGTCATTTCTAAACGGTTTCATATAGTTGAAACTACAATTTTTTTGTATCAAATATTATTCTTTTGAATTTTTGCTAGTAATCTCAGTAAGAATCCAATTTAAATAAAGAGGATCTTTGGTAATATTAATTAAATTAAATAAGAACATTAACTTGAAAGTTTTCATTTCAGAGCACCTACCCGAAGGAAAATGGAAGGTGACAACACAAGAGGACCAAATCTCCCATCTACATCTAAAAACAGTAAAATGCCAAAATGGTTTAAAAAGTGAACACATCTAGTTAAATTTATATTTTTGGTTCCGTACAAAAACTTTATTTTGTTTATTTTTAAATACTCATCATACAGTTCAGTGATTTAATAAAACACTTATTCATTTAGAGCTTTTATTGCAAAATACAAAAATAATAATATCTAAGTACTATCTTTTCTAATATATCGAGGCATGTGATTGTATGGAGCATTTATATTACCATTAAGCGTCCTAATAGAAATAAATATTTTTTTTATAAAAATTGTGTTTAGTTACATAGTGTACTCATTGAATAATATGATACAAAAATATATACGAGCACAGTAGATCACTTTCAATAAGAATAAGAATTTAATTCAGCGCATCTTGTGATTTATTTTGAAGGCATGGCACTTTCTTTATATTAAAACAGAGGGCACTCTGTAAATACCATTATAAAGCTAGCTCTTATATAGAAAAACATATTTAAAGATTTCATTCTTAGCCATATGCTAGACGAGAGTTACACTCAAATAAATTTCATATTTGAATAAAAGATGGCAAGATACCCAGTTTACATCTGGTTGGCTTTATCATATTATTACATTGTTCTTCTGCAGTAACATTTTCAGCCAAGTCTTTAAAATATCTTTGTTCTACAGCAGGCTCCAAGTCAGCTTGACATTTAGCAACCACATTCCTAGTGGTGTTGTTCTCAACTTTTATGATTTTTCTACAAATTTTTGTTCTTTCAATATGAAATCTTTTGTTGGCACTAGAAGATGAGGTACGCTTTTTGA
Organism: Ligdia adustata; assembly: GCA_947049295.1. Taxonomy (NCBI): domain Eukaryota; kingdom Metazoa; phylum Arthropoda; class Insecta; order Lepidoptera; family Geometridae; genus Ligdia; species Ligdia adustata. The sequence continues at coordinate 7,827,301 of OX346225.1, read as the reverse complement.
TTGTTATTAATTTAGAAGGATTTTTGGAGGCGATATTTACATGTCTATGAATACATTTATCTCCTTTTTCACAGTAACCTTTTAGGAAATCTGTACAGATCTTTGCTTTCTCATTCAACTTAACATGCAGGTATGGACAGCCTTCTTTAGTACAGATGCCTTGTAAATAAAAATGGCAAGTAGGCATTTTCTTATCGGTCAGGTCATGTGACAACAGACATTGTTTGTTGTGGCAAAAACCCTTCAAGAATCTGCGACATATAGAAACATGTTTCTTATCATGTAAAAAGGAACAGCTGCCTTTCAACATTCTCAGACAACTGCCATATTTCTTGAATAAAGGGCAAGGTATGTTGTTCTTTTTCATAGCACCTGCACCAATTTTCTTAGGATGTTGCAAGTTAGTTTTTAGTATACTCTTGTTGTGCGTTAGTGAGACTCTTCTGACTAAGCTCTGCCTTGTGATATTTTCTAATGACTTTGATGTTATAGTATTGCGTTTCACATACTTGAATCTTGTGTTCTGTACATTACTTGTTGTGGGATTCGCATTAATTTTGTATTTTGTTTTGAATAAACTTGTCTGGATTAACTTTACTTGTGTAGTTTGGATTGGTTTCGCAATAGTACTTCTGCCAGTTAAGCTCTTCTTAACAGAATTTAATGATACTGACTTATACTTATTTAATTTTATTGTTTGCTGAGCATTATTATTTGGAACAGGAATAGCTAGTGGAGGCTTCATATCCTTTTCATTTTTTCGTACTAAACAGTACCTTGACTTGGACACAGTTACAGATTGTGTATCATTGTCTTTAACTGCATGTATCTGCTGTGTGGATGTAACTTGTTTATAATTAGCTACTTTGGTCAAATTTGAGTGCGTATTTACTGGTGCAGTTGGTCTTATGAAATTAGGATTTACATGTATTTTTGGTCTGTTTGTCTGATCATAATGTGGTGCACTGACTTGGTGGTCAAAGTTTGGATTGAAGTACATAACATTACTATTAGAAAAAGTACTAACATTATCTAAACCATTTCTATTAAAATTACGATTGATGTAAACCTTAGTGTTGGCTGTGCTTGTATTTTGATTAGAAGATCTATATTGATCCATATTAATGAAAATAGTACTGAAAATATTTGTTCCCAGTTTTACAATTGACAGACTGAATTAGAACTGTCTTCATAGACTTTTCAATCTTTTGAGTAACAATTGTGTTAAGCTCTTTTAGAATGTTATTTGCTTCTGATTTGTAATTCCCATTGATCCAGAACACACTCATATGAAAAGAGGGATCCTGAAAAAAACAATTCAAGATATCAGCAATGCAGCGTGTAATCAGTCAACTTTTATATGTGTAGCTAATTTATTTTTATATGCTTGTGTTTGGTTGACCGCTACATGCCCGATGTTAAGCACCAATGCATCCTAAGACATACATGCTACATGAAAATACTCATATGATATGGGACATGGAGAAATCTGCATTGAATTCACAATCTGGCAGTTGTCACGATAAAAGTAGACAAAGCATTTTATGAGAGTCTGTGCATCATCTACCATGTTTAGTTTTGAATTGTAACAAAACATACTCGATAAATATGCAAAGTTTCACATGTTACTTACTTTATAAAATGTTGGCAACTTGAATTCTTTCAATATCTCATCAACTTTCTCAGTCAATCTAAGTAAATACTTTTTACTAAAATAATCAGCTTGCAAAGCTATGAATGTTCTTGTATTGTCTTCATTGCAATACACTTTTACACCACTGAACCCCAACTCGAAACTGTAAAATATGTAGGTTTGTAAATATAGATGTCCAATGTTCATGTTTCAAATATTTTGCATAATCATTTCTGATGCTTACCACACTATTTCTTCTATTGATGAAATTGTACTAACCTCTCAATATCACCCACAGTTTTTTGTAGCAATGTAGTAAAAGGTACTATCAAATGGAAGTTCAACACAACAGTCTTAGATACACTTATATGGACATTATCACATCTTTGCCATAATTTATTGTGGGCTAACAATTTATTTTCCAATTTCTCAATAAGTTTTAACAATACATCTTCAGCTGTATCTGCAATGAGCATGAACTAGATTGATATTTGATAAGTATATAAATCTTAATTGACAGAGCAAGCAAAGTGTCTGTTTTTTGAGACTAGCCATTTTTTTATTTCGTCATCACTTTGTACGTATGTCTGGAATACTGTTTATACTTACACTTAACATAAACAAACGTAGCCCAATTGCCTCTCACGTGAGGGAAGGAACGAGAACGTCCACCGTGTAACTCGGGGTCATCCACGTGAGATTCAGAAAACACAACGGGAACACTGCTTAAATCTGGTGCTGGCAGTTTTGCCCTGATAAAGACAAAAGCGATACAATAATACCTATATGATTTGTTGATTGTAATGCAAACTAAGTGTAAAATAAAGACAAAGCAAATCTGTTTACCTTTTTGATTCAACTTCGCAATCGCTGTTCTCAGATTCAGAACCGTACTCGCATATATATGACAAGACAGACATTAGAAACTAAACTCGCACAGATTGTGTAATCAAATAGAATTAAATTACAACAAAATCAAGTCATAGCAACAATTCTTGACATTTTATGATTTTTAGCCTTCTACTTTATCCCATAAACTCAGACTTTAGTTAATTTAATCTGAGGACCTGAATTGAAGACAACGTGGTATGACCAGAATAGCTTTAGCCTACCCAGTATAAATTGGTCGTAGTGTTCTCTTTTTTTTTCTTGATTGGCCACCACATTCTGTGTATTGCCAGTTCTCAAGTTCCTAAAGAAGCGTTCTCTTATCTCTTATAGCTTGTTGTGGTGTGGTTTGTAGTTCGTGGTTATTGTGTTTATGGCATTGCATGATTGATGGTGGTGGGTGCCAAAGAGAAGTACTGTATACTATGAAATAGAGAGGCCACAGAGGTCGCTTTTTTTCAGTCTGACGCGGTCTGGTGGTCTGCCTGAAAACTAAATGCTCTTTATATGTATGTGTAGCCTGTGTATCAGTAATTCATATGTGTGCACTTTCTATCTACCTATATACATATAGATATGTATATAAAGTAATAATTAATATTATTTTTAAACGCAGTATAATAGCAAAGTGCAGTTCTGCAGGCTGGGCCTTCTTCAACTGCATTTTACTAGTATACTGCCTAGGCAATAAAAGGAATAGATTGGCAAGTGTACTTAGAGTGTCTCTAATACTAGAGGCTATTAAATACAAATAACACAATATTGATTTCGTCTTCACATTCGTAATATAATTCATCAATCAAGATTCTACTGACGGATTGACACGAAAATCAAAAAAAAACAAAGTAAAACAATCGTTTTATCTAAAACACATAAATTCGTACCATAAAACACGTATCGTATCGTGTGTCGTCTTCTCCCCCCCTGCGGGGCGGAGTAGGGTACCATCTGAGATATGCACCTCATCTTGGGGCTGGGCGCAGGGACTCTTAGGTCTCCGGGAATCTCTCTATTTGTTCTTCTCGGCGTTCGGGCGAACGCCAGTGGTCACGATACGATAGCTCTCGACTTCAGCCTCGTCGCGCAGTGTCACCGCAGCAGCATGGTTGCCGTCGATTCGCCAGCTCGCATCACATCATTTATGGTTCAGCCGCCGCTTCTTCGGTCTTCGTTCTTCCGTGAGCAATGCTTGTGTGTTTGATGGTTAGTTTAGTGGTATAGTTGGATTTGTGCGATGGATTTATTTGATTGGTTGGTTATATGTAGGTTTAAGTGCCGCTTGCAAGTCCCGTGGGGTTGGTAGTTTGTGGTCCCGTGTGGTGGAGGGTGGCTTAAGAGTAGCCACCCCCTGGGAAACGCTGTCCGGCAGGGGAGAGGCGGACAAGAACCCATCTAGCCCGGGCGACCGCTCCCCAAGTCACGGAGAGGGCACGGGCTGCCTCTGGTAGCGCCCTCTCACCGCTGTGTGGGGGCCAGGGCCGCGCCTGGGCCATCAGGAACGAGGGGAGGGCTGTGCGCCCTCCTGAGCTAGCACATGAACCCCCCCCCCCCTTTACTTGTTATTGGTTGGGTGTTCATTGGTGGTGCAGCCGCTGAATGGCTGCAGAGGTAAATACGTAACCTATGTGTGTTTTATGGAGCCGCCGGAGAAAACCTCCGCGAAGCGGTGGCGCGCGGTCTGGCAGCCATTCAGCGGAACTTTCCACAAAATAATATCTTCGGGCTGATTTTCATTTCAAGATATGACATTGACATATAGAAATAGTACGTTATTAAAAATAACGCCATCTATGTGAAACTTTTATTACAAGGTTACAGGGGGCGTTCATAATATACAAATAAAATGAAATTTTGAATATGTACGTCAGTGCCCTTAGTTTTGATTATGTTGCACAGATTACTAATATGTATCCAGCTAGTAGTTATGTTGTAATGTGGTTTTCATGTTTAATATTTGGTTTTAATAAGATTAAAGCGCTGGTATTTTAAAATACCTAATTGATTTATGCTTTAACGATGTCTAATAACATCTTTATTAATGAACCTGGTGATGAAGATACTATTCAGTGCCTCTTTTTTGCACCTAACGAAAAAGCAAACTCAATTTCACTGAATCTTCTTAGCAAAAAAATAAATATAGATATACAATTTCTTGCTCAAGATTATCTCTGGCATAAAAATGCATTCCATGTGCTTGTGCCGGTGAATGAGAAAAACAAAGATGGTAAGAAACATCTTTTTAGATTATATTTATTGTTTATACCTAACATTAGCAGAAGGAGCGAAGGGTAGGTTAATGTTAACCAAACTTATCTTTCGGTAGGCTCCTGCAAAGCTATGCTCCTGGTCTTTCCTAAGTTTCTCGCTCCTTTATCCATATTGACTCTTGCGGGCAGAGAACAGAAGATTTTGTGGAGTTACGAATTAAAATGCAACCTGCAAAACTAATAAATAAATAATTATTTTCTATCCTGTGATAAGATATGTTATGTTGAATTTGGTTGATAGATTAAAGATAAAAATCTCTAACATATCTATGGAATTCATGCACACTATCCTGGCCGGAGCTCTATACATTTCTGATATAATTATCTCTTTTAGCCCAACCATCTATCATTATTTTGATAATCCTTGCAGATTTGCCGCCCTATTTGACCAGCTCCACTATGTTTGGAGACAACATAGAAGATGAATGGTTCATAGTCTACATTATCCTCGAGTTGACAAAGCTACATAAAGATTTGATCGTCCAAATTCAAGACAATGATGGGGACTTTCTTCTTATTGAAGCTGCTGATCACTTACCTCAATGGGCGAACCCAGAATCTACAGAAAACAGAGTAAGTTATATAGTATAAGTAAAGATATTTCTCTAATAATTTTTTTTTATCGTGCCTTAATATATTCTTCTTATTAAATGCTCCGAGGCTTGGCTTAGTGTCAAAGTTTCTATACAACTATAAGCCTCCAGTGTCCAGTTATCCTAACAAACATTTGGGTCATATATTGTGTATGCCAACCCATGCTACCACAACTTGTAATTGCTACACCACAGTCAATCATCAGAGATCTGATGTACAGTATTTTACTGCCTTTGTTAAACATTTGAGTGCCTCAACAAAACTGCATTGAAATACCCTGTGCCAAGGTACAAAACATTCTGGCGCATAATTTTAAAATGTATATTATTTAAGATGCAAAATATTTAATTTCTATAAATATAATTTTATTATTTATAATATATAATTTTCTGTAAACTAAAAACACAAGGTGAGCATAGTTGGGACACAGGGCTCAATAGCACTTGTCAAGTAAATGTGATGCACTAAAAAGAACATCAGTGATAGTATGAGACATGATGAAACTCTAATATTGACTCCGCATTATCATCATGTTAGAGGACAGCCTTATTTATTATGACTTTAAACTATTCATAATAATTTAAGAATTAATTTTTTTGAGGAGACATAAGATTGATTCCTAGTTATCTTCAAAGTTCTCAATATTTTGTATCTTTCGTTATCTCCATTCTATGTATGTATACATTACTATGTGTAATCACAATAGGTAATTACTTGCAGGTGTTTATACATAATAGCCACATTCATTTAATTCCACCGAATATTGCCAGTCTTGATGTAAAACTGATTCTCAATGATGCAATAAATCACATTCTAAATACACCAGAGCAAACTATGGCATCTGCAGAAATAGAGAGAGCTATTTTAAACAGAATTGGTAACTATCCTAATAAAATCAAAGAAAACATTCATAATGCATTGGTAAAGGTGCCTCTTGAAATTGGTGTATTACTCAAATTAAAGCCAAATCTAATCGCGCCAATAGTAGATGCCTACTGCCATCATGATAGCATTGATGCAAAATCATTTAAGAATATATCTTGCAACAATTGGGTTGAGGTTACAGTAAAATTTACTAAATGCCTCTATGCAATGCTTTTATACTCGAAACTGGCAAACACCATAAGACAACCAATAAAAAAGGAGAAGAAAATGAATCTGGGAATCAAATTAGCATGTGGCTATCAAATGATTACGAAGAGATCATCCAACATATTTTCATCCAAAGAATACATGAAGTTTATCAATAGTTTGAAAGATAATGGTTATTTTAATAACAATATTGAAGGTTCAAAAGAATATAATATGAAACTTGATAATGCTAAAGAGTTCTTTTCCGCAGTAGAATGTCCAATAGCATCGAATGTGTCCAGTGTTATCACTGAAGTGATGGCTTCTGATGATTTTAATAAGACAAAAGAACTCCTGCAAAATGGAAATGACACAGGAACTGTTGAACAAGATAATGACGACTGGCTAACTCTACATCCAGAACAGCTAAATCAATTACTGAATTCTAGATATGGAAAAAAGACAACATTTCAAAAAGGTGATGTTTTGACACCGCAAAATGTAACATCTGAGTTGAACAAATTTCTTAACCATACGTCAGATTTTGAAGGCATAGAAACAAAGACGGATATTTCTGATAACAACATAGATTTTGATGCAGATGAATTCGAAAATTGTATTGACAAAATGCTCAAACTTCTTTCTGGCAATCAAGAGGAAGTTGAAAGTATTGATTCAGACTTTAGTGATGAAATGTCCATGTCTGAAGGAGAACATGAAGTGGACATGGAATTAAAAGAAAAACTGCATGGAGCAGCAGACAATCTTAGCAACAGTGATACAATTGTGAATAACTTTATCAAAAGTATGAAAGAGGAAAAGGCTTCAGTAGGGCCTTCTAGTAGCATGATAACAAATGTGGGCCTTAAAAAATCAGACTTTTTAGATTCTGATGATTACAGTGATTAAATATAATGTAAGTTATAAGTATTCGATATATTAAAAGAAAATAAGTTGAAACTATACTGTTCTTAGCTATTTTATTGCCAAATTCAATGTTATCTACATTAGTAGATCATCACCATACGTTTTACGTAATTCATTATAAAATATGTACTTTATTCACTTAAATACCCATTACCTTAATAGGATGCTTAGCAGGGAATTAACACAGCTAGGTATCAAGAATATTTGATAGTTATTATGACCTAAAATTATCTCTCGCGTTCACTATATTAAATACTTTGATAATCAGCTTTGTGAAATACCTGTTAACTCAAGTACCACGAGATTAGCAGTTTTCAAATTTAATATCGTATTTCAAAAAGTGACACGACGATTTCTAATACAATTGGATATAGCGCCCCTAGCGATAAAATTAGAGAACTATATCCTGGAAAGGAATAAGAAATCTGATTTCAAATTTGCTAAACTCGTGTATAAACGCGACTCAACATGACAAAAGACGTTAAGATGCGTTTAAAATTATTCGATATGTTGAAGTAACTACAAACGAGCGTGTGTTCCCCCCGCTACAACTATAGTTTCTCCAGTAATGTAGCTTGCGTCATCGGATGCTAAAAATGCGACTGCACTAGCGATCTCTGACGGCTTTCCGAACCTCCTCATTGGAACTATTGACAGACTTTTCTCTTTTGCGGCCTCCGACTCTGTTATCTGTAAAAATACGCGTCATAAATATTATAAGAGTGGGAAGTCCGCTCCGAACGTTAAGTATGTCGTATCAACTCTTAGCATCTCATGCTGGCCACGGGTCTCCCCTATGAAGGGTGTAGACTACGAGTATAATCCACCAGTCCGGCTAAATTGCTGGTTGGGACTACAATGAAAAAAATCCGTTTTTGTCACACTAGTGTGACTCTGAGTCGATCATCGACTCTTCATTTATTCATTTTTCATTGTTTTTTTCTAGCTTAGTTTGTATAATTAACTTCATTAAAAAAAAGCATTCACTCACATGAGAAACTTCCACTCTAAAACTAGTGTTTAATTCGTATCGTAATCTCGATTTATAAAATTGTAACATACCGCAGATGCAAACTTGGTAGCGACAATCCCAGGTGCAACACAGTTCACTCGTATATTGTCGTTTGTAACTTCACCAGCGATAGCCTTCGTCAGACCCAGGAGAGTTGTTTTACTAATGCTGTAGGCTCCAAGTGGCTTGAAATACAAATATATTTAAAACAATTACCGTAGTTCTATCAATGATACAATACTGACACTACGGCAGAAAGGCAGGTCAGTCAATTATTTGAACACATGTATTTTTAAACACTTTTGCTGGTTTATTATCAACGATCTAAGCGTAGGCCGTAGTCATCGCAGGCGTGGCGGTGCAAAGTTCTTTTTGGCCCTAAAATCACATATAGGGTGTGAAAACTTGGCTGAGCTGATACTCTGCTTTCGCGCACCATGGACGATATGGGCGTAAAGTATCTAGTCGCACTGGGCGCTCCTAACCTTTGGTAAGATATTGTCTGTTTGTCTGGGATAGTTGTGGTTTAGATATTACTTATGTAAAATTGTAGATGCTTTCTGTTTTTTTATCTAAGACAGCTAGATTTGACCACCAGCTGGCACGACCATGGAAGTCAGCGACCTTGGCCTTAGATAAAGCATGCCTAGTCTGGAATGCACTGGTTGAGAGCCAGTGCATTCCAGAAAGGCTTCTGGAACACACAGTTAGGTTAGATAGAATTGAATTCTACAAATTTTTCAGTTTTTATTGTAATAACTCACTTCCATGGGCTGAAAGGCCGCAATTGATGATATAAATACGATATTTCCTCCGCCTCTTTTGATCAGTTCTGGATAAGCTTCTTTAGCTAGCAGCCACGAGCACTTCACGTTTATCTCAAATATTTTATCCCATACTTGTTCATCTGTCTGCAGGTATGAACAAAAAATATGTTAAGTTATAGCACAACAAAAATATAACAAGTTGAAAATTGATTATTTAAGTTCCAAACGTTGTCTATACCCCAATTACTTACCTACCTATAATTTACCAATATCCAAAAATTTTTATTGTAGGATAAAAATTTGCCATGTAATTTATAGTAGGGGAGCCCAAGAGGGGATTTTGTGACATACTCGAGCGTGGCAGATTAACACATGGGAGATTCCTTAGGTCCTGTTGAGTGAGTGTACCAAATATAAGCTCTCAATAAAGAGCTGAGCTAATAGAGCAGCCCGCAAAATATTAAAAAAAAACTTTGTTTGCCTGAAATAATCAAATGCGTAATATTAAGATACGGTAGGTTTATTACTAGCTAAACAGTGTGCATGTAATAATTAAATGATTTGAATGGAATGTTAGGAAGTGGGGGGATTTCTTTTTTCTTAACTTTTTCCAACCTGTGTGGCCACCCCCACCATGCAAATTGTCAGTTTAACATATATTTGTTATCAGAAGCATGATGGAGCATAGAAAATATTATAATCTGACACGCTCGAACATTTACATGTTTTGATTTCCTTAGAAAAAAAAATTTTAATCCTTCCAGATGCTTCCTCCACCACTAAAATGGGAAACACATATAATATTTTCTACTTCCTATCATCCAAGCTTTGCAACGCAATACGTCTCTATGACGCTCGAGTAAATCGCCATTTAGCATCGTGGGCTCGCCTACTATTAGTAATTAAACCAATATAATTGACTTACCTCTAGAACTGGACCAACACCTGGGTTTACAGCTGCATTTGAAATAAGAATATCTAAACCTCCGAATTTCTTATTAGCCTGTAAAAATTTTTTAACAAATCAAAACTTAAGTATATATGGGAAAGATGGCGTACACACTAGCCGTATCCCACCGATTTACTTGTTTTTACCCACTTCCCAAAAAAAGAGGAGGTCTATTGTTAAGTACCTGATTTCTCGTAGAAGGTTGGTAATATTTGAAAAATTCTTGTTTTTTCTTTTAAACGGTAAGTAGGTATACTTACTCGTATCAATTAAAATTTATTTAAATCGGACCACAGGTTTTATTTTTAAATCGAAATAGTTAAAAAGTTTAATAGTGGAAGTCGTTAATAACATATTTTTTAAAAGAATTATATTCGCTTACTACTTCAAATAGCTGTTTTCTTTGATCGGCATTGCCCACGTGGCAAACGACGCCTTCAACTGTGATGCCTTCATCTCGGAGACTCTTTACAGCTTTGTCTACATTCTTTTCCTTCCTGCTACAAACTACTAAAGACGCGCCTTCGTCGCCCAAGCGCTTGGCTATTGCGTAACCTATTCTGAAAAGAATGCATCATGTTATGTTGTAGTGCTAAATGTATTCCTTGAGTTCGTATTTTACGTTTATCTAATAGGTAACATTTAACAGATAATGTAACAATGTAGGTTTACTTATCTACTGAGCCGAACTATTATCACTAGCTAATTAGATTACTGATTACCTACTTAGCTACTACGCATCTATAACAACTCTATCTCTATATCAATGATGGAATGTTTATTTGGTACTCGCATATAGGGCAGAGCTTTTAACTAATTCTTACGAAACTTTGTATCCAGGTTTTGCAGTTTTTGATTGTTTGTAACACATATTACTTACGCAAAACTTATTAGAAGATCTTTAATTATTACTTTGAAAATCTATTCTAGATCTAAACTAAAATAATAATCACTATTTAATATTTACGATTACATAGCAATCTACTCGTAATTCGTGTTGCAAAGTTTTCGAATCCGAGCGGAAACTCATTGTGAATCTGGGTGCTATTATATTATTAAATTATCAATATTGATCTGACTAACCGATGACACCAAAATGTAATCAATCTGACCACGGACACTGAAGAGTTTAGTTGATGCCCGTGGTTAGATCGTGAGGTATCCGTGGTCAGATAAACTGTATCATTGATTTTATTAGATCTAACTGAATAGTGAACCAGTCACTATTCAGTTAGATCTCTTAATAACAAAGGGGGCGACCATAAATTACGTGAGGTGTGTTTTTTAAATTTTCTGTTCCTCTCGCCCCCCCTCTGGTGAGATGTCGTGAGATTTTATTCAACCCCCTCCCCCAACCCCCAATCTCTAAATTAATTACGTGAGATATTCTTGAGGGGGAGGGGATCAAGCTAAATCTTACCAAATCTCACTCAGGCGGGAGGGGGCAATCTCGGCAAATATCACTTTCGCGCCATTGTCAGCCTAACGCGCGACTCGATGAACGAGAGTGTACGAGCCAAAGAATGGTACACTGAGTACGTTAGGGAGAGTCAATTTTTACACCAGGTACATTGCAGTTGGTTCATATGAAATTTTTATGCGTGCCTATTATATTTTATTTCAAATTTTTTAACGAGCGTGTATGTCAACAAATTTTATTTCATGTTGATTTAGAGAAAAGATGCTGCAGTACATGCGGTATTTACTTTGCATCTAGCACAAGAGCTGCAGAGCACAGGCGAGCAGCCCACATTGCATCAGCTAAGCAAGCGCGTATGTTCCGCAAAGTGCCACCCTTACGGATTGACACAAGACGAGCTAATGAGTTACTGTGCGCAAGCGCCAACGGCTTAGAGAACGAAGTTGAAGGAGCAGATGATTTTACTGAAAATCATATGGACATGTTGGTTCCAAGTTAGTCTCTCTTGAGACCGCGCATGATTCTCCATGGACTGAATTAGAGTAGATATTCTTTTTTTAATCACAGTAGTTACGATTTAAGTATTCTATTGTTAAATTTGTATTAGGTACACTTATAATTTAACTCTCAGCAATATTGATTCCTAGTCTTAACTAGTCGTAAATAAAAAAAGCTTTAAGTATATTACAATAACAATCCAACGCGTTTACGTAAGAAACCCACATTTTGAAAAACTCACGTGGAATTGGGGGGAGGGGGTTGAATAAAATCTCACGATTCTCACCAGGGGGGAGGGAGGGACAGAAAACTATAAAAAACACCTCACGTAATTTATAGACGCCCCCTGATGAATTCATACGAGCGGGCCAAAAATAGAGCCCTTGCGTCCAAGCGTATGTAGAGAGAAAAGGAATCAGAATGCGTATTCCCTCTAACACTCTCTAGCTGGTCGTTACGCTTTGATGTTGCACTCGCTTATCTACGGATCAACGTATCAACAAAACAAGTTGATAGTAGGTATACCTAAGTACCAACCTACCCGTGTAAGTCTAAAAAGATAATATTTCCTAGAAAGTCACGTATTAGTTTTGGGATTAGGGTGTTCGGTTGAACGTCGGAGTTACTATAATGGGAATAATAGGTCTAGTATAATCATCATAGCGTTCCGACTTGTACTAGGTATTTGATGGGACCTACTACCTATTGAAAATGCCCAAATAATACCTATAACTCCATACAAAACGTCAATTGACATTGAATAAAATGTACGCGAACAGTTACTTACCTACTGTTCCAGCTAGTTTGACTTTTACCGGGCAAGTGCCTTTATTATCAAAAAGAAATGACTACATACCTATCTACAACAACAAAAAAATACTTTAGCAGAAAGATTACCTATAGACCATTTGTTTGATTTTAGAGTTAGAACAAGTGTTATGAATGACCCGATCGACCTGTAGAACTAAATTGAATAGTAGATGCCGATAACTTCCTACTAGGTACTTATTTTTTTTATACATGTCTAAAGTTTAAAAATTTGGGTAAAGTTCATTATTTACTTACCCATCTGTAGACGCTGTAACTATAGCCACTTTTCCTTTGAATCTTCCATCGATGTGATGGCTGCGGACGTTATTAGAATAAGCATTCGACAATGTCGGCAGTATTAACCTCATATTCCGTATCATTATTTAATTCAGTCAGCTTGAATAGTTAGAGAAAGATCAAAATGTATCAAAGCAATGATGCGTGTCATTCGAGCTCTAAGTAATCCCTGTGAAGCGAGTTGACTAGTGGCGTCATCTATGCAATAGATGGTGCCGGCGTAGGCAATGTTATTAACTATTATTTTTTTAAATAATGTTTATGCGTATATTATATACGATAATAGTGGTGTGTTACCTCCATCTATGTAACTTAATTATAACAAAAGACAAATAGTGTAGGGTCACTAAATAGAGTTCGGTCAGTGTGTAGGAGTGAAGAAAAGTTTTACTGTCATTTTACATTTATTTGTCATCGTCAATGTCAAATTATGTAAATATAACCTATAAATTTGTTTGTGGTTAAAAACTAATCAAATTAGTAATAAAATAGATAAGTTATTTAAATCGTGATACTATAAAATGAGTTCTATAGGTATTTTACTCAAATGATCAAGCTATTACAGAAATGGCTGTTATATTACGTAAAATTTGTTTTAAATATTCAAAATGTATTATGGTTTCGGTTCTAGTAGCATTTTTTGTTCAAATTTTTGTGGCATTAAACTTTTTCCCATCTGTAAATGATAATTTACCTATTAAACATGGATATGTATCAATTCCAAGGCAAGAGACAGGTGATGTCTCTGCAAGAAAAAGTAATTTTGGGTACAATGATGATGAAGACATTTCTTCCAACACGAAACAACAAATTAAATCATCTTCTCAATTACGATTAGAAGAACTTGATTTTAAGCCTGCGTGTGATATTAAAGGAAGAGAAGCCATCTCAGCTATCCATAGAGCCAAATCACAAACCTGCAAACAGCAAATAGCAAACAAAACATGCCTGATTCAGGAAGGTAACTTTTATCCTGACTCTTTACCAAATCAGTGCCCCCATGAAGGAAAGATATATGGCAAGTATTTGGGATGCTATGCTGATGAGAAGAAAATGAGGCTGCTGTCTGGTTTCTATGGCAATTATGCTAATACAAATTCACACACAGTTTGCTTGGAGATTTGCGTGCAAGGAGGATTCCCATATGCTGGAGTTCAATATGCGTGAGTTTTATTTCATTTTCTAGTGATGACATTATTCAAGTGATCAATTCATGTTATTATCCATACTTTTAAGATATTCTCAATGTATTAATACATGTTCCAACATATCATTTTAAATATATTGAAAAGAATTTTTGACATCAAACCAAAAAGCCTTCACTTCAAGATTCAAGTTTAATATACATAGTCCAGAGTTAACCAAAAATCCTAAAGTTTATTTATTCAATTAAAAATTGGATTTTGCAACTTTGAGCATAGTATTGTATGCATCAAAATTGTTAAAGTTGCTCCAGCAAATGATTTTGAAATTTAGTTTAATGCAAATTACAGATCAGAATGTTTCTGTGGAGACAACATGCCAGCTATATCATCTCAAGTTTCTGATGAATTGTGTGATATGAAATGCCCAGGAGATTCAGGAGAGAGCTGTGGTGGATACTTCACTATGGATGTATTTGAAACAGGACTAACTAGTAAGTGTTTTTGTATATATTGTTCTAGTAATGGAGTTTCTCAAATTTTGCTAAGGCAGGTTGTGAAGCCGGGGATCGATTGACCAGCGGCATTAGAGATCAACAGCAAAACAACTGCCAGAGATTCAACCTAGACACAAAGATACAACACAGTAGTGGGACAATGAAGGCTGTGGATCATTATGACGTTATTTGATTTATTTTTAATATTTAGTCATTTTCAGTAAAATGCATCCTGTCAAAAAATAACATTTACAAAAATGCACAAGTCTCACATTGCAACAGAAATACATCATCTGTGACAATTTCAACTGTTTAGCTATAGGTTCATGAGATTCTGTTTGGTAACAGACAGAAGGTTAGACGGACAATGAAGTCATAGTAAAAGGTCTGCTCTTGACTCTGGGTACGGAACCCAAAACCAATGGTTTATTGGGATATAAGTTGCAATAATTTTATTATTTTTGTTTTACGCCTTGTTTTTATGTATTGCGCCGCTAGCATAACCTTTTTTTTATGGGGTCCAAATCAGTAAAATCTTTCAAGAAAAAGCCTGAAATTGCAAAACTGTTGCTGTATGGTCTGTAAATTTTGTGTACCGCCAAGGGTAACATAAAATGCATATAAAGTTTATTATGCTGCTTTGTTGGTACTTATAATGCGCTCTTAGTACCTATAATGCCTATAAACTCTATGAATCCTTGAAACCTACAATTTTATAATATAGTCTTTTGAGGACAATTACTTATAGCAACCAAAATCGTGTGCCTAGCTTTTTTATATTATCTTTTTATGTAATACTCACGAAAACGCGATATAAAAATTTGATGTTGCTTATCAGTAAGTATTTAATGATATACTCACGAACACTTATTACCTAAGCTCAAATCTTAAGAGGTAACACCAGCATTCCTTGCCATGCTAGCATATAATTAAGTATGCCATATGTCATCATTGCAAATCAGATTCAATTATAAAGATCTTAACTGGAAACGGAAATGGAAGAAGATATCTCGGGAGATGGGCTTTTCGAATTTACAACTTATAGGTTCAATATGTTTGACACTAATTTGAAATGTCGGTGTTTTAGATTTTGTACATATTTATTAAGCTTTACAGAATTTATGTCACAAAGTTTACATATACAAATGGAAACAATTAGTATTCAGAATTGCAGAGCTGAGTTTAGCTTAGAAGGTTCTCCTATCATACTATAGGCATACCAATCAATAGTCTATTTATTTTTCCCCAAAAGTAATGACACATGAAACTATTAAGAGGCGCATCTGCTGAAGCAGGCTGAATGCGTAATAGAACTTAAAAAATATAATATTTTACATCGAATGACGTTACATAAAATATATACTACATATTAGGTAAAAGAGAAATAACAGCAATGATTGTATTGAAAAAAATAACATGGCCAAAACGTCGAAATCGACACTTTCTTACAAGTTAAATTTCGACATGTTCGATGAACAAAAATTGTATCCCAAAAAAGATCTATTTGAATGTTTTACCCCCGACGCAAAAACGACGGGTTGTTATGAGTTTCACGTATCTGTGTGTTTGTGTCATCACAAAATCACGAAGTACAATTTTTTCACATCTCCCTATGGGTATCAAATGAAAGAGCTTGACTAGTAGAATATACATTATGATAATTTCAAATCCAAGATGGCTGCAGCAACAGGTCGGAGATATTTCAAAATTTTCAAGTTTAGGTATTTGTTGTAGCCATAGTATATTATAATTATGTAGTGTTACCAAATCTAAATAATTCTTCAAATTTGCCAAAATCGTAGCTAAATGCTAATTTAGATTTGACGCAGACGCGGTCCTTAAGTTAAAAATGATCTGTAGAACATTATTCTCATAAATGTTTTCAGAGTTCACACCAAGGCTGCCGGCGACAAGTACCGAACAAGGAACGTCAATTCGGATCGTTTTCCTTCTGACGCTAAACGGCCGCGCTCTGCGTCAAGTACATAGACTCATGAACACTCTATATCGGCAGAATCATTACTTCTACATCCATGTTGATACAGTAAGTTCCTAAATAAACAATTTCTCAGTTATATTTTCAGCTAAACTCACACTAGTTCTGCGACAGCCGTGGTCTAATAGTTAGCGCAGTTCCTTGGAGAGTTGACCGTCTCGAATTTTATTCTAGGCTGGGACTATTATCTCTGTAAATATCTACCTGTTTACCATTCTGAACGTGTTCTGTGTGTGTTACATGCGCACCACGACACACGCGAATTCAATTTAAACTTCTCACTAAAACACAAATATGTGTTAATCTCGAAATAAGTTGATGACAAAATCGGCTGTTCCTTTTCCGAAAGTTTTAATACTCTCATTTATAAACCAAATTACTAGCCCGATTTTGATACTATTCATGTATCTATGAAACCATCTTTTGCCATACGAAAACATAAAATAAAATTACAAAACTGTCGAAGTATTCCTAAAAATCCAGGAACACTAAAAAAAATTGATTCCGTCAAACCTCCTCCTCTTCTGAAGTCGGTTAAAAGTTATCTCTGATATAATTTGGTTGAGAATTAAATCCAAATTTCCATTTTATGTTGCCTGTGCCAATTCTATGAATCCCCATCCCTATAAAATGCTTTGTAGTCTCCTAAAAATCATCAAAGGTTTAGTAGATAAATAAATCAATGCTGTCATCTACATAAATTCAAGTGTTACGTTTGATCGTTTCAGAGGCAGGATTATCTTCATAGGAAATTGTCGGTATTAGAAAAACAGTTTCCTAACATCAAATTGGCAACAAACAGATTTTCCACGATTTGGGGCGGCGCATCTTTACTCACAATGCTTTTGTCGGCCATGAAAGATTTATTCGCTCTCGGCTGGCAATGGGATTTTGTTATAAACTTGAGTGAAAGCGATTTCCCCATTAAGTCCCTGGAAAGCCTTGAACATTTTTTAGCCGCAAATAAAGGCTCCAACTTTGTCAAGTCTCACGGCCGCGAGGTTCAAAGATTTATCAAGAAGCAGGGCCTAGATAGAACATTTGTTGAATGCGAAACACACATGTGGCGCGTCGGCGAAAGGAAGTTACCTAAAGGAATAGTGATCGACGGTGGCAGCGACTGGATCGCACTATCTCCTGAATTCGTTGCATACGTTGTCGGAAAACAAGACGAACTTTTGGCCGGCTTGGACATAGTATTCCAACATACACTCTTACCAGCCGAGTCTTTCTTTCACACAGTGTTAAGAAATTCTCAATATTGTAACACGTACGTCGATAACAACTTGCACGTTACCAATTGGAAAAGAAAGCTAGGGTGCAAGTGTCAATATAAACACGTCGTGGATTGGTGCGGATGCTCCCCTAACGACTTCCGACCAGATGACTGGCCTCGAATACAGAACACTGAAGATAGGCAGCTATTTTTCGCTAGAAAATTCGAACCCATAATCAACCAGGAGATCATAAACAGAGTGGAAGAGTTTATTGGAATCAAAGATCATCATTTGATAAGCAATTTGGAGGCGTATTGGCAAAGTATTTACAATTTCGAAGATTTAACAGCCAACACTGACGATACTTATTTATCACATGCTGAGAGTATAGTCCGGCACAGTGCGAAAATATTGTCAGAAGAAGGATGTCACGTGCAACCCAACATGATCGTCGAAATCACTTCTTACAGCTACGCCGATGTCTTTATGGGTAATCTCATCTTACACAGAGCTTCCGTTGACGACGGTATGGAAGTTATTATAGAAACGTGGTACAAACCGAAAAAAAATGTAGAGTGGACTTTCGAGAACACATATTCCAATAATATTAAAGTATTCAAAGTTAGCTCCGATTATGATCAAAAGGAGACGACGTTTAGAAATTTAGCAAATATTTTAGGGCCGTTCTCTGAACCAGTTTTACTTTACCAGTTTTCACCGAACATAGACAAGAAGATTGAAAACTTTACAGTTATGTGGTTGGACCCCGCGGGAGTGATCGCGGACATTAACAGCATTCACGTAGACGAGAGTAATTTGACGAATTTTATTAAGCCTCAGTTGAAACCGCCGCTGTTACCGGGCGTCTGGAAGGTTGGACTCTTTGAGTTAAATAACCTAGTCGTGTCTACGAAGTTCCTCATCACACCCGTTGAGTATTTCGCGGGCAAGGAACTCTCGCACCATGACGCCGATATTATCCACGGCGGTTCACAAAATACATATAAAAACTTCAGTAACGTGAAACCGACGCCTTTTTTACCTGACAAAATAGAAAGAACGTTGTTGCGGAAAATGTCGGTTTCAAATATTAAGAGAATCAATAAAGATTTGAGAGAATGGATAGATGGGTTGACTATAGAATTCTATAACGTATTAGGTTCCTGCTTAGCTCGAAGCAACAACCTTAAGGACAATTTGAAATGTGGCAAACACAAGTTGGAGCCTTGCGAGACCACTCACTGGAGTTCGTTATCGCAGGACCCGAAAGGAACTATTGGGAAACTTAATAAAGTAACGGGCAGGTTGGATAGAACATGACGAAAGACTGATAGTTAGCTATTGTAGGATAGTCAAAAATTGTTATTTATTGTAAGTGTACATACCTATTACGATATATTTTTATCTAGATTTGTACTTATTAAAAAAAATATGTTATTTTATTGATAGCCTGCAGTTCATTGTGCCCTGGTGGAACCATATTTTATAATGTAAAAACGATGTAAAATAAGTGTAATGGAATAAAATTATTATTTCCACTAATTGATAGATGTATATGTACAATTATCGCGAGTACATTTACGATGCCTTTATCTTTTAGCGAATACAATATCCTACACAGTTTTTTAATTTCGATAAATTGACGTGGAGTAAGTTTTGAGATAATTTCATAAGATCAATGTATTTTTTTATTTGAAGACCCGTCCAATTGTACAGTAAGTTTGGAAGAATATCTTTGTGTATTGGTAGTCAGTACATAGATGGGTAAGAATTTGTACAGTGTATCTCTCCATGTACAAGTTTCTTGACAATTTATTTTCTTTTCTATCAACCAATCGTGAGTGTTTCCGTGTATCTAGTCTATACAGGATTATCGGTTAATGGTGTAATAAACTGAAAGGAAGTCCAACTTCAAAGAACAAATGTCACAATATATTTATCTTTATAGAAGCAATTCCGAATTAGAAATAAAAATGACTGTTTCATACATTTTGTCGACGACCGATTAAGTTTTTCTATGGAACAGCTGAATTTAATTTCGAAATAGGGGATTTTGGGTCTCTCGGCTTCGTACAACCTAACCGATAAATTATAGAAAGAAAGTATTGCCTATCTTTATACAAGTTGTACTATCCATACTTAGATATATTATTTCTACTGTTTGTGAAACTATTAAAATCTTGCATAAAAACAAATCGCAAAACACTACGTAAGGCTGCTATTTAGCCGATTTAAAAAGAGGAGATTATCAAATCGTCAAGAGCATTTTTTATGTATGTTCCGCGATATCTCAAAGACTGCTGGTCCGATATTTTTTTTGTTAGGTAAGATACTTATAATTTCTAATATGACCTATACACATTTTATCTAATTAGGTCCAATATTTATTATCAATGACACATTTAATTTTCTTTGAGTACCTATGTATAACATTTTCGTAACGTAAGTATTGCGTGCCGAATTGAAGTTGGTTTTCATTTATTTAAAGTATTGTTGGTATGTTATGTATAGACCCCTTAAGAGTATTTTTAATAAGGTTAAGTAATAAGATTGCCACTAATGTCCAAAAACCGATTGTTTTTAGTGAACTGCGACACTGAAAACTTAGGAGCACAATTTTTTGTTTCTTTGCATAACGTCTCTTCATTCCCTTCAGGAGCACCAACACAAAAGCAGCTTTACATCGTGTTTTGCTATTTTAATGTAGAATAAGACTGGTATATGTCTTATATGTACAATTCTTATGGACTTGTTTCTAACGAAAAGACAATTGTACTAACTGTTCACTATGTTATTAATTAAATGAATATCTAAGTTATGGAATTCCATCCATTGCTTTTAATTGTTTTTCCCCTCATTCTGATTCTGCAACATTCGAAATATTATTTGAACTGGCATACGATAGCTAAGCTGACGCTTGTTTTGTGTGACTCTGGACTTGCAGTTTAATTTAAAATTTTAGATTCGGTAACTACATATTTACTTCTGGTAAATCAAAAAATATAATCATTTACTCAACGTGAAAAGTCTTTATTGTACTTATATTTATATACATGCATTAGCTAACTACCTACCTACTTATGATCTCAGTTGAATTATCTGTTGCGTCGCGATCTTTATAAGTCCATTAAAATCTTCATGTAAATGTAATCTCCAGAACTTACATCTACCCCATATGATAGCAGGAAAATTTGGCGACGATATTCCTTGAAATATTTTAGCAACATTGCGGCCGCTGAACGTGCAATCTTTATACGAGGTTATTAAAGCTCTAACGTCATTAACAACCCTCTCCTCATCCAATGGTCGCTTTTCTAATTCTAAGTTTTCAGGAATTGCGCTTTCTCTCTGGAAATAGTTTCGTATAGTAATTTTGAGTTCATTTGATTTTTCTAATGATAAAATTTCGTCAACTTCACTGGTTTCTATTGAATGATTTCCCAGCCTTTTAAACACTCTGCTGCATTCTTCTAATTGAAACAGTCTTGTTTTTTCTTGAAATAAAACAGATTCATGCAATTCATCTAATATGCTATCGAGTTCTGAAGGTAGTAGATCTCCTCTTGCTTTAATTCTGAATCCCAAAGTGTGAAATTCTACTTTCAGAAGAGATCTTTTAGACACACCACCTACCGTTAACCATTCCAAATTTTTTAGATGATATTTAGTCATTCCACTTTCCCATCCAATCGCAGCAGCAACTTCAATGACATTAAACTCTAAATAGCTTTGCTTAGTAATATCCGGATCTCTCTTGCTCTCCATAAGGTAAGCCATTGCTAATGGCCGACAAGATTTTGCAGCCTTTAAAATCGTATTTGGTCCCCCATAAGAAGAAATTTTGCACATAGTATATGCATTGTTGAGAACTTTTACATATTTCTTGGGATGGAGCTCAACATAGCACAGTAATGTAGATATATTTTCAGAAGGTAGATCCAACTCCTCTACAGTACTGTCAACTGGTATGCCAACTTCATGTCCTTTGCAATGTTGAAAAGAATTGCTTGATGAGGAGACTTCCCGAGGAGTACATTCACAGGGAATAAACACCTTTTGAAGTAACCGCCTAATGGTAGGTCTGTCAATATAGTTAGAATAAATATGTTTCAAAAGCTCATTAACATCACTGCTACTATTATTTATTAATACATGACAAATAGCAGGCTCTCCATCTCGTCCAGCTCTCCCAACTTCTTGTACATATGATTCAAAACTGCTTGGCATATTGTAATGTATTATGCATCTAATATCAGATTTGTTTATTCCCATTCCAAAAGCAACAGTAGCTACTATGATTCTCAAGGTTCCATCCATGAAATTTTTTTGAATCTTTTTTCTTTGGGCACCAGACATGCCTGCATGGTATGCTTCAGCAGTGTAGGACATTCGCTTTCGTTTTCTGTTCTGTGTCTCCATACTTGTCTTGCCAACTTCTTGAAGACATGACCTAAGTATTGCTGCAATTCGTTCACATTCGTCTCTCCTAATGCAATACACTATAATTGAATCGAATTTTCTAATTTGTTCAGTTGTAAGAAATGATACCAAAGCTTTATCCTTGTTTTTTTCAAATGAAACAGACAGCTGTAAATTGTCAGGAAGTGCAGGATTAGTTATGACACCCGTCACACCATCAGGTATTTCAATATGCTCAATAATACTTTTTATAGTTGTTTGGCTTGCTGTTGCAGTGAGACCAAGAATGCATTTGACATTCAGTTTTTCGCGCAAGACACGGCATATCATCAGATAACTTGGCCTGAAGTTGTGACTCCAATGAGATACACAGTGGGCCTCATCAATGCATGCAAAAGCTATTGGTGGCAATGATTTGAACAATCCTGTAAATCCGTTTGAAGTATCTCCTGATATTAGTGCCTCTGGAGATATTAATAGAATGTTGATCTCTCCATCTTTCAAACACTGTATTATTTTTTTCCGCTGAGTTGGTGGCTGATTTGTGTGTAAACAACCAGCCTTGAGAAATTCTGGCATGTTCAGTACTTGGTCTTCCATCAATGACACCAAAGGTGAAATAACCAATGTTATGCACATACTTCTTTTGCTATAAAGATATGCAGGTAATTGATAGCACAATGATTTACCACCTCCTGTTGATAGTATTAGTAATGTGGACATGCCACACAAGATGCGCTTAATAGCATGCTCTTGACCTGGTCGAAATGATGTGTGATTAAACTGATTGAGTGCATCATTTAAATCATCATTATTAACATCACCATAGCTGGAGTACACTGGTAGAATGTCACCACTAGTAGCAGAGTCTCCCAATAGTTTCATAAATGATTCGGGTATTTGGCTGGGTTCATAAATTGATTGACATAATTGTTCTGTGACAGACAAACTTTCATTTGTACCTTGAGACACAATATTTTGCATATCCTCTAGTGTGGGCATTTCTGTTTCAGTACAATCTTCTAATGGTAATAATGTTTCTCCTTTGTGAGCACGGCAATACCTGGCCATGTGGCCACTCTCACCACATTTGAAGCATGTAAGCTTACCTGATTCTGGAAACTCCATGCTTGCATGGAGTGCCTTTTTGTTTCTCCATTGCTGTTTTTTATACTTTGAAAAGTTCAGGTTCTTTTTTCCCCGGACAAAAACTTTTTTTTCAATATTAATTTTGACAAAGTTTTCATTTAAGGTTCCACTTTTAATCTTATTGTTTAATTTATCACTAGCTATAGAGTCCACCGTGACACTATCTTTTTGAATTATTGAATCAATTCTGTTTAAAATGTTTGTAACTTTTGAATGTCTTGGTGCCACATCTTCTAACCCAAATGGCATATACTCTGTTATCTCTGGAGGCTCACTGACAGCTTCTTCTATTTTTGCTACAGTCGTCTTATTTTTTCTTTGCTTTTTCTTCATTTCTGATGGTGATTTCTTTGATTTTTTGTTTTTTTCTTGTATTTCAGTATAAATTTCATGATTAGTTTCACAATTTTTACTTACAATGGTAATTTTATCATTAATTTTCCTTTTCTTTAGAGCAGGTTTCAATTTATCTATGTCTTCTTCCTCAGATTCACTATTTTCAACAATATCACAGGTTTTTAGTTCTGTGCTATTAACACTGATATTTCTTATACCAAATGTATCTGACTGTATTGGCTGATTTGATGTGTCACATTGTATACCTGTTGCTCTTTCTAACCATTGTGAATTAAGTTTTCTCACAGAAGGTGACTTCAACAAGTCAAAAGAATTAGGTTGTAGAGGAGAAATTATTTCATCATTGGTAATCTCTTCATTAGCACTGTAAATACTTGTAAAGCTATTAACTTTGTCTTCAAAGCATTCGGTTTGGGTTTTCTCACTATTTTCCTTGTTGAAGCTTTTGTTATCTTCCATGGACGATTGTGATTTCGGCAATGACAATTTTCTGGGATTTCTCAGTGCAAACTTACTGTTCTTAAACAGTTTCTTTGATAAATTTTCTGTAAAGGGATGCAACTCTGCAGTGTTGTGAGGTATACTCGGTACAGCTAGTAGCTTCTCTAACTGTTGGCCACTAGGTAAAGCAGGAATCGACTGGTCTGGAGTTGGGCTTAAAGCGTCAAACCCTTCAAACTCACAACTTTCCAGCTGAGCTGGATCTGGCGAAGCCGGTGCGGGTTCTTCATCAATATCACATAGTAACGAATTCTCAAGTGCAGAACTCTTCAACTGAAAGTATTTTTTATAGGCATATTTAATTTTTGCTGGTGCTTCTTTTATATCAAATTTGGAAGGTGTGCGTGAATGCGTTGTTTTAAATTCTTTTTCCCAGGTTTTAACGATTAATTTGCACTTTAGATAAGCTTTGTTTTTCTTAATCGATTCGATGAGATCCATTTCTTTACAATTTGCTATTATTGTATTTTTATAAATATTACAAAATCAATTCGACATTGAATTGAACAAAAACAAATCGCGCGATTTTTTTTTTTCTTACCTCTTGCGAGGGTTTTGGCTTTACACGGCTTGTTCATTCGCCATCTTCAAGTACGTCTACGGGGTAATTTTAATAGTATGGCGAATGTTTTTGAAGCTTTGTGATAAAGTTACGGAAACGTATATATCGCGAAAAAATTATAATTGAATGATTGTGATGCAAACGGATTGAATTAGCAGGTATGGAATATGTATAAGTAGAATATTTACGTGGTTTTTACATTATGTACAAAATTTTCAGTTTTATATTTATTAATTAACAATTAAAATTAACAAACACACGAAGTCTACAGAAAAGCAGAACTAAATAGACATGTTTTATACACTTTTTGATAAAGGAAGCACGGCTATACATCTAAAAATTATAATAATACAGATCCCCAAAGTAGTTAAACTTTGTATAGGTATATATAATGTTAAATATAGAGTTAATTTATAGCTACAGTCCTGCAGTTCCATTGAGCAATTTCGTTAAGGACCGTCATTAGTAAAGGTGTCTACACACCAAAGCCGCCGGCCCGGCGGCACAAACCCGGCGGGTTAATGCCGGCGGGTAAACCCGGCGGCTTCTACAAACCAGCCACGAACATGCCGCCGAGTCGGCGGCATGATATTCGCGGCATCGTTCACAATTAGTGATTGCCGAGTGTTCGGAGACGTTGCGCGTGTGTTTCGAATTATTACTA
The DNA here is from genome assembly GCA_947049295.1 of Ligdia adustata. NCBI lineage: Eukaryota > Metazoa > Arthropoda > Insecta > Lepidoptera > Geometridae > Ligdia > Ligdia adustata. The sequence continues at coordinate 7,801,664 of OX346225.1, read as the reverse complement.
CGTATTTTCAATATTTGACATGGACGAGGACGATAGTGATCTAATTATAGCTGCTTGTGCAGTTATTATAGGTACGAGTAGATCCCTCAAAACGCGGAATTGTTGGGTCAGGCCAAGCTTAATGAGTCGCAGTTGTTATAGTACTAGTGAGAGATTAAGTGATTTAAAAAAAGACGACATGGTTTTACAGAGACCCGTTTCTTTCAAAACATTTATGTCATTAACCAGTTCCCAATTTGAATATTTACTGAGTATCGTTGGACACAGAATATCTAAACAAGACACTAATTACAGATAAGCAATTTCACCAGTAGACCGATTGTCAATAACGTTAAAATATCTCAGCTCGGGAAATTCATTTAATAGTATTTGCGACGTCTTCAAAGTTTCTCCTCAACTAATTTCAAGCATTATTCCTGAAGTATGTCACGCTTTGGTTGAAGGATTATCAGATTATGTAAAAGTAAGTACCTAGCCGTTACGAAAATGTTTTATAAAATGTACATTTATGGTCCCGGCCACATCTGGACGACACGACGGTCGCACGGCAAAGCTGCCAGTCCGAGTATTTGGATCGTCGTTTTGTACGTTGAGTCGATCACTGTCGCTTGAACTGTTCGGACTAGTGGCAAATATTTCAAAATATGGATTACAAGACAAATAAAGAATAAGAATATATATTCCTTTTGTCTTTCTTTGCGCCTTTTCAACAATAGCAAGAGGAGACTAATACGTGTCTAATAGTGACTAGTTAAATTTTTTATTTTTCTTTCTACTTCAGTAACAGATGTAGACAATTCAGTTGCAATGTCATTAAATGCGTCGAAGCGTTTTGGCCGCAATTTATAGTCACAGTGTTTTGGATCCCATAATAATTGTTTTGAACGATAGAGTTCTATTAGTTTTATCACTTTTTCGTCTTCCCATTCCATATTGTTTTAGTTGATAAAAAAAACACAGTCACGCACGTCACTACTCCTCGAAAGTCGGCGGGCAACAGCGGGGGGCGCCGCGCCGGGCGCCCGCCGGCCGGTCGTTCAAAATCAGGCCGCCGGCCTTGCCCGCCGGGTTCGTGCCGCCGGGCCGGCGGCGGCGGTGTGTAGACACCTTAATGGAATTAGATTTATCAAAGATAGGGGCAACGATGGACGGTATTTTTATATTCGACTGAGTAATGGTATCGATTAGAAATTGGATTATTTATTATCTGTAGATAACATTGTTAACGGATCTCTATTCAAAGCTTAAGATGGCGGTATCTTAAACTTACTAACAACTTTTTGATGAGCCATATCGTTCAGCTGCAAAACCAGTAAAAGGATACGATCTTCTTTTACTGGTTTTGCAGCTGAATGATGGTTCGAGAAAATTTTTATTTTTGTTTGATTTTTGTTGAGGTCGCTGAATATTTGTAATCTCAGTGGAGACCTTTGATTGGTATCGGAAACAGAGGTAAAAACATCAGCATAAGACTTTGTTACCGGGGGAATAAGTTTAGCTGCTTCACTATACGATATGCTATTTTCAGCCATTGTTAGTTTAATTTGTTTTTGACGCACATATTCAGGACACAACTTAGTAGTTGCAAAATGTGACGCTGAACAGAAGCAACAAACAATGTTTTCTTCATTGACATTGCAATTAAAAAGAAGTGTGGTTAACAGATTTAAAGACGAAATAACGTGGTTATCGTGTTCACAGGAAGTCGCCATAGAAAGTCTAGTAAAGTCACCACCGCCGCCGCTTTACATGACTTCATTTCGGGAGGCCACAGGTGCCTGTTCAGTTACTTTTATTTAAAAACTACTGGATGGAGTTTTCCCGCGCACGCTGAATAAATGGCGACTTCGGCTGCGTATATTGCATATCAAGTGATTCTACAAGTTTTAATGTGTAACGACTTTACAATATCTGACGTCGATTTAAGGGTCGGGAGGGGTGTAAGGTGGAGGGGGGGGGGGGGGGGGAGGTGTAGGGCCGCCACATTGAGGGTTATTTTGCGGAAACCCCCCCAAGTAAGTAAGGAGATTGATTGATGATTTTTTTAATTTTCTAATTTTTCTTTTTCTGGCTTCGTATTTTTACTATACCTATCTGACTTCGATTTAAGAGGGAAAGAAAGTAGGAAGGTGAGGGAGGAGGCATAGAAAACGTCCTTTAAGGGATTTGTTGCGCGAACTCCCCCTTCAGGAGATATGATTTTTTTTACTTTATATTTCATCACATTATTAAAAGTGCTATACATTCCACCTCTTCTCAAAAATTGTGTACTTTCATGAAAGGATCTAAAGAGGTAGTTATGTGTGGGGTCTTTCACAGATATAAACCTAACCAACTGATTTTGGACTCCGGGTGAGCTCCCGCCAGAAGCTCTAGCGGTCGCCTCTGAGTGGATCTACATCTTATCTCGACCTAAACTACTCAAATAGGATCTGTACCTCACCAATATTACACTCAACCTGACATTAATGGCTTGTTTATGTGCACAAGTGTGGACTAGCAAACTAAAGACGGAATATCGTTGGTTTTAGTGTTTGCAGGAAATCTCCATAGAAACCCTAGTAAAATCTCCGCCGCGTTACCAGGGTACGTGATGTGACTTCAACTTGATCACAATGACTTATTACTCGACATTAAACTTAACTTGATTGTTATATAACTTGTTAATTTATAAACCTGACGCTGACAAAGAAACAAATTGCATGTGCCAAATAAATAAACTGAAAACTACTGGATAGATTTTGCACCGGGCTACGCGTGTTTAAATCAAAACTATTTCTACAAATAAGCTCCAGGCGTATCTAAAAAATCTGGCACAAGGCATTGATATCTGTGACAACTAGATTTAACTAAATTAGTTTTAAAAAAAAAACGAAGAATTGTAAAACCTCCACCCGTTTTGAAGGTTGGTACAAAATGAAACATTTTCTTTTATAATATAATATTAATCTTCTTTAATGTAATATTGCCTAAGGTAATAAATATAACATGTTAAATAAAACAATAAAATCTTATGACATCGTAAACTCATGCTGTTATCACACTGAACACAACCTTTCATTTTCAAATTGAAAGGTCCCTAGATTATATATTATACTGCGCATATACGAGATTATATATCAGAAAACATACAACGTGTAGCAGAGAGGTGTGATAAAAACGATGTCTATAGGGTTGCAAAAAAAAAATGCGTCCTCCATACAACTTGACCGATCACATGACCAATTCTTATATGGACAAAATACTACTTTGTACATTTTACAATTTTCTTCAATAATGGGTCCACTTTGATGGGTAGACTTAAACCTTTAAGTATTATCACACCTTTCTACTACTGCGTTTATACTACGTACTGTGTGTAAGGTGCCTTGATAAGGTGATATTACACACTCAAATGTAAGGTGTGAAGGGACCCAACAAATTGTAGTGTGATAGCTGCTTAAACTAACTGACCATAATTAGGCACAAAAAACCGTTTCATTACAGTATTCATCATCTACATAAAAATTTAATATTAATAAGTAACGAAACATAATTAGAATTAATCTTGTAGTTAAATGTTCTTTTTTATAAATATTGTATAAAATATTTTCAGGACAATATCAGTATTAATGTAGATAGATTCGACATAAAGTACAGCTGCTGTAGAGATAGATAGAGCTATAGAGCTGGTATATCGGTGAGCTTTTTGAATGCAGTACAATATTACTTCTTTCTTGCAGTTGGCCTCAAAATTTTAAAATATTAGGAAATGCTAATCATATTAATATAACTTTATACTGCAGCGTTTTCACATACCTGCTTTTATGTATGTGAAAATTATAATTAAATATTTATAGCGAGTAAGTCCAGACTTATATACTACAGCATGATGTTTGGAAGGGTATATTATTTATGCAGCATAGAAGAACTCTTGAAGTTATAAATTTTGAGGATTTTTAGGGAATTCAAATTGAATTCCTTAAAAATCCTAATTTGTAACCTCTAAATTTAAAACTTCAAGGGTTACACAAGCAAAGCTGCGCTGTAACCACTGGTAACAAAATAAATACAGGCTATTTAAAATTACAATTACAAATCACAATATTGTTTTTAAAAGCCCTCCGATAATTTGATTGCTCTATTTACCCGGATACTTTGCAACATTATATAGAAATAAACAAATCGTTATGATTTAGTCCAAAATAAAACCCTTTAGTTGGCTTGCTTAAAGATCTTTTTACACTCGATAGAATTTACCTACTTTACGACATATTATTATAGTACGAGATCCGACCGCGTGATTTATACGTTCATATGTTTGATTAATAAAATATAATTTTTATCGATATTTATAACTAAACCAATGCAGATCCGCAAAGGTGGCCATCCAAATTTGGCCGCAATTAATTTTAATTAAAATGTAATTAATTATTTATTTTTGAACAATTACGTTCACTTGTAATTGTTAAAAAATATATTTCATTAGAAAGAAATATACCTGAGATACCGAGAAAGTTCAAGGTGCCATCCCTCACTTGGCCGCAACCTAATGTCAGCCAGGTGTAAACAGGTATAATTTCGTTAAATATATACGTTCATAATGTATTATCATGTTATACATACCAAATTGAAGATTAATTCTTTCCCTACATGATGAGATATAGGTGCCTATGCAAAAATGCCCGCAAATAGTGACTGCCAACGATTAAAGATAATTTATTTTTTATAATAAAAAAAAAGTTGCATTTTAAATCAAAAATAAATAATTCACTTTTTGTTGTCACTATCCCTATCAAATGAAAAAAAGGTTTGTGCATTTTTCTTTTAAAATATATAATTAACAAATAATTTTTTTAAACAAATAATAATTGTTAAATAAATGATTCCAACATTTTTTGTTATCAAAAAATAAAACTGAAAAATTTATATTAATCAGATCCCTGATTAAAGAACCGAATTAAAAGCAATGGAAACAGAATTCAACAGAATTAAAAAATCAATTCTGTTTAATTCTGTTACCATTGTTTTTAATTCAGTTCTTTAATCAAGGATTCAAGGAAAATAAACGAAACTTTATATTGATGAAAATAAAAATAAAAAAAACATTTGTGTATAAAGATAAATTTTAATATAGATTCAAATTAACGTCTTACAGTTCAAAGTTATTGTTTGAGTTGGATATAATTAAAAAAAAAATTAAAAATACTGGTTTGGATAGTAATTTTTATGACATTTTTTATGAAGACCGAAAATAAACGAAACTTAATATTGTTAAAAATTGTAATAAAACAAAATTTATTTAAAAGATAAATTTTATATTTAAAATGACGTTTCACAGTTAAAAAATATTGTTTTAGTTGAATATAATTAAAAAAATATTGAAAACACTAGTTTGGTAGATTAATTATTATGACATATTATTTTTACTGCTCAATTTTTGGAGTATTTTAAACTCCAAGCAAATACGCGAGCTACTAGTTGAGCACCTTATCTATGGACGCATGCGCAGTAGCATAAAAACGACAAGCAGCTGGGATGCTCTATCTTTATTCGACATGGGGTGTTTATCTTAAGTTTCTCTCGCTTTTATTTATCTTTAATCGTTGGCAGTCACTATTTGCGGGCATTTTTGCATAGGCACCTATATCTCATCATGTAGGGAAAGAATTAATCTTCAATTTGGTATGTATAACATGATAATACATTATGAACGTATATATTTAACGAAATTATACCTGTTTACACCTGGCTGACATTAGGTTGCGGCCAAGTGAGGGATGGCACCTTGAACTTTCTCGGTATCTCAGGTATATTTCTTTCTAATGAAATATATTTTTTAACAATTACAAGTGAACGTAATTGTTCAAAAATAAATAATTAATTACATTTTAATTAAAATTAATTGCGGCCAAATTTGGATGGCCACCTTTGCGGATCTGCATTGGTTTAGTTATAAATATCGATAAAAATTATATTTTATTAATCAAACATATGAACGTATAAATCACGCGGTCGGATCTTAGACTATTACGTTTATCTTGCAATATCACTTACCATGGGGTAATTACATACACTTGCAGCGAATAACCTCCTCGTCATTAGTTTTCATCATCATCTGCTAGTAATTTTTTACGTTGAATAACATTGTTCTTAGCATTATTAAGTAAACAATCAATAGTGTTATTTATCGTGTGAGATAAGCTTCTAACAAGATCGAAGATAACTGAAATTGGCTGCATGCTATGCGCAGAAATCGATGCGTGCGGCTCTGCTCGCACTATTCATAAGATATAACATTACTGTTTTCTTTAATCGACTTCAAAGGCATGTTTTTGAAAAGAACATTCCAACTACCGGTACGAGCAAGTTCCGGCTCGTTTTTAAATTTTCAGAAAAGGTGCGAAAAATAAGGCCACCAAACCAAATTTTGTACATACAGCATACAAAAAGTAAAACTTGTGAGGCAGTGCTCGTATTGCTTTGTTATTATATTCAGATTAGCGTTATTATGGCTCGAAACATACTTAATTCTAACTATAATTTAACATTATGATAAAACGACCTAAACATGTTAATAGGAAATATTATCAATAATATAATATACAACTTCAAATTGGGCAATGCTACTTCAAATCAATAAACGCACGATAATTTTATTTTATTGGAACATGTTAAGAAACTGCAATACCGAAGACATTTTTACGCAAATTAAACTTTAAGAAAGTTTATAAGCACTTCAGTACTTTTTCAGAATAAGTTGACCATTTGTAGGTAATGTCGCGTAACATTCGAAAAAAATATTGTAATATAATACAACCCGATTGACCTCTTTTCCTGAATTAACGAATTCTGTCTATACAGAAAGCGACACGAAACTGTTGTATTGTGCGATGTTTCGCTTCAAAATGTCGGCGCACAGACCCAGCACCCGTTCGAATCTGAAATTGAAAATGAACAAATAAAGTACAGCATTCACAGGCACACTGATCTGCGAGTGTACGTTACACCCTCTACCATCAACTGACGCACTTGAGCGAGGCGGCGGCGCGCGGCCGGTCTAGCAGCAGCGCGATCTCGCCGAAATAGTCGGAGGGACCGAGTCGCCCAACTTCTAGTACATAATAGAATGTAACAAGTGATATACCTTGCGCGGTCTAACTTGACGCACTTGAGCGAGCCGGCGGCGCGCACGGTGGCGGCGCGCGGCCGGTCTAACAGCAGCGCGATCTCGCCGAAATAGTCGGAGGGACCGAGTCGCCCAACTTCTAGTACATAATAGAATGTAACAAGTGATATACCTTGCGCGGTCTAACTTGACGCACTTGAGCGAGCCGGCGGCGCGCACGGTGGCGGCGCGCGGCCGGTCTAACAGCAGCGCGATCTCGCCGAAATAGTCGGAGGGACCGAGTCGCCCAACTTCTAGTACATAATAGAATGTAACAAGTGATATACCTTGCGCGGTCTAACTTGACGCACTTGAGCGAGCCGGCGGCGCGCACGGTGGCGGCGCGCGGCCGGTCTAACAGCAGCGCGATCTCGCCGAAATAGTCGGAGGGACCGAGTCGCCCAACTTCTAGTACATAATAGAATGTAACAAGTGAGATACCTCGCGCGGTCTAACTTGACGCACTTGAGCGAGCCGGCGGCACGCACGGTGGCGGCGCGCGGCCGGTCTAACAGCAGCGCGATCTCGCCGAAATAGTCGGAGGGACCGAGTCGCCCAACTTCTAGTACATAATATAATGTAACAAGTGATATACCTTGCGCGGTCTAACTTGACGCACTTGAGCGAGCCGGCGGCGCGCACGGTGGCGGCGCGCGGCCGGTCTAACAGCAGCGCGATCTCGCCGAAATAGTCGGAGGGACCGAGTCGCCCAACTTCTAGTACATAATAGAATGTAACAAGTGAGATACCTCGCGCGGTCTAACTTGACGCACTTGAGCGAGCCGGCGGCACGCACGGTGGCGGCGCGCGGCCGGTCTAACAGCAGCGCGATCTCGCCGAAATAGTCGGAGGGACCGAGTCGCCCAATTTCTAGTACATAATAGAATGTAACAAGTGAGATACCTCGCGCGGTCTAACTTGACGCACTTGAGCGAGCCGGCGGCGCGCACGGTGGCGGCGCGCGGCCGGTCTAACAGCAGCGCGATCTCGCCGAAATAGTCGGAGGGACCGAGTCGCCCAACTTCTAGTACATAATTGAATGTAACAAGTGAGATACCTCGCGCGGTCTAACTTGACGCACTTGAGCGAGCCGGCGGCACGCACGGTGGCGGCGCGCGGTCGGTCTAGCAGCAGCGCGATCTCGCCGAAATAGTCGGAGGGACCGAGTCGCCCAACTTCCAACGCGGCGCTCTCAGCCTCGCCGTTACGCTGCTGAAGCACCACCGCTTCGCCTGCAGAAAACACAGATTGTTATTAATCTTGATAGATATGCAGGTTGTAGATCTTAGTTTAACTTATGTCGTGTATCCGATGCAGATTTACATCAATACTATAGTATTCAGTCTGCAACCCGTTTTAGTTGTGAAGAGAAAGTACCCTATCTGTTAATTAAACATCTCTGATGGAAAAAAATACTCTTGAGAAGTATAAATTCAGAGCTGAAAGAAAGGTACCGGTCTATGTTTTGTACAGCAGTATTATATCCTCCTATCCTAGTAGGGAGCTATGAGTGTGAAACGTTATTGACTTCTTTATTTAGTGGGTTTAAAGTAAATAGTTTTTTCGGTTATGGTTTTGGTATTAGTATTGAGCCCGCGATTTGGCGCAATGGTACATGATCGCGACGATACTTTAATGTAACTGAGTATGGATACTAAAATCTAATGCAAATATGAACATACCTTCAACTATAATATAGAAGTCGTTCCCGGGCTCTCCCTGGCGCACTATCGTCTCTCCGTCCGTGAACGACACGGGCTCCAGCGCGTCCGCCACCGTCAGACGTTCCCATTTCTCTAAACTTTCTGTAATTTACACAATAAATTATGTTTTGATAGCTAGCCTACTGATATCAATTTCAATCGCGAAAATTACCCTTAACATGAGAAGCTACAGTAACCGTAGTAAATAATACAGTTCACTTGTCTCCAATTATTAATTTATTTCATATATACGTTTTTTTTATTTAAGCTACTTTTATCATTTAATTTTTTTGTCAATTAAGATATTATGTTACTTATAATATTGTCGCTTATTATGATACTTTCGTCGTCATAATTGCGTGAGAAAACAGCGATTTATATTTTTGTATTACTAAAATGTATGATGCCTCATTTTATATAATTCAATTCTAACATCCCTTTTCTACAATCGGACTAGTAGTGATACTACAAGACGCAACCGGTATATGGTACAAATATCACGGAGTCGCATTAAACGCTTTGCATCGACTTTTATTGTGCGAACTGCCAGGTAGTAGAATTTTCTGCCGAGTACTCGAAAGATATAATCGTCGTTTCAAATCGCGAGTGAATCGGTTTCTTTTAGGCAAGCGTGCCATAGCCTAGGCCGCAATGGTGCTTTAAACCAGGTAAATAGTCTTGGAAAAAAATTTGAACCCTCGCCTCGTAATACGTTACAAGCCCCGTATCTCTGACAGACTCATACTGCACACACCTAATATAGAGACTCTGGAGAGGAACTCGTCGTACATGCGTCGCTTTCTTATGGTGCTGTTCATGAGTATGCGGCGGTACGAGTCTCGGTCGAGCCCCCACAGCTTGAGCGCCGAGCGCGCGCGCACGGTCGCAGCGCGCGGGGTGCCGTATATCAACGCTAGCTCGCCGAAACTGCCGCCTTCTCCGATAGATGTCACGGTCTCTCCGTTCACTAGCACCTGAAACGAGATTTATGCATGGTGATCGGTTTAGGGTGTACTGAGCTGAAAAGAGGTCACTACACTCATCCTAAGGAACAACTTTTACTACGAGGATAAATCTGAATATTCTAATATAAATAACTCTTTAAAAAAAAGTGACTACCTACTTCCATTACATTACAGCACGCGCCGATAGAAGGGTTTTCAGTTATTTCTATTTAATATCAAACCTCTTGACTTATTTTATTAAATTAACATGGGACCACGTAGGAGTAATACCCTTTAATCCAAAGAAAGATTTTTTTAAATCAGTCCACTCGTTTCCGAGTAATCGAGTCACAAACTATTAGCTTCAATTAATTTAATGCACGATTTAGTAATAGATACGACAGCGTGTGATTGATTCGTTTACATTAACTTGGACATCATTTTTATTTCCAAACAATTGGTGGTCCATATGGCAAGAGAGGAATTTTGTAAAATGGTCCTTCGTCACTACTAGGTTTAGAACCACTGATATAGAAGTTGTTCCCCCCGAGTCCCCCTGCCATATGATGGTTTCCCCCGGCAGGTGCATGGGGAACATCGCGTCGAACACGTTTTAATCAACTTCAAAAAAGAGAAGGTTCTCAATTCGTCTAATTCTTTTACTTCTTGATCTCCCAAAGAAGCGTCCGATTTTAAGTTCTGTATAGAGTCAGGCTCTAAATTTCAAAAGTACCTCAACATCCCCCGAGTCGATGATGTAGAAGTTGTCGCCCTCGTCTCCTTGCCGTATTACGGTCTCCCCGGGCATGCACTGGACGGGGAACATTGCATCGAACATGTCCGCTCGTTCTGATTCGTCCAAGTGTGTGAATAACACGTTGGAAGCGATTGCGCGCGATAGAGCACCCATCGTCTTGTAGTCTTTTGGCACCACCTGCAGGTAATAGTGGAAACTGTCGTATTATTGAGACAGAGTGTTGTGTAGTATATAGCCATTAGTAGTAAGGCTAGTACTGACATTGCTTACAAACGATATTGGTGGCAATTAGCATACCATTGTAAACATTTACAAAGCAACCAAGTTAAAACCACGCATCCATGGGTCAACATTCATGCATAAGGCTATTAGAACTGACTGACCTGACAAAGTTTCGTATATTTTGTATGAACGTTAATGACTTGTCCTTTACTCAGCTAAAACTTTCATATTTTAGTTTGTATTTACAAAAACATTAGAAATAACAACTACAAAAAAAAAATCACTACTTATTGAAAAAACAGTACAAAGGCTGAAATTAAGTTACTTAAGTAATTAGTAAAAACTCTTTGTTAACTTTAGTGCCTGAATTTAATTTTTAATTATGTGCGAACTGTGTTTATACTACATATACCTGGTATTTCTGTCAATACATAAAAAGGATCGAAATAGTTTTGCTTCAATAGTTAAACAAAACTATTTCGCTGGACAACATTAGCTCAAGTTTCTACCAGTTATATACCTAATATTCTATGAATATTTCAAGATTCTACCTGTTGCCGCTATCAATGATGAGCAAAGCACAACAAAAAAACACGTTTGTTGAGTGCCCCCCTTAAATACTTATATTATTCTGTTTTTTCTCATCATCTGCATAAATTTTATCATGGTTAATGAGATACAGCCCAGTGACCGACGGTCGAATATATGAACGGACAGCGAAGGCTTAGCATCCCGAATTTACCCTAAGGTACATGAACCCTTAAAACAACTTCAGATCCATAAACGTACACAGACGCGCCATATGACCTTTTTGACATAACTAGTAGCATCCTCTTCGGTGACGGGCTCGGCGCTGATCCCGCCGCGGCGACGAGGGAGTTGTCCGCCGAGCAGTGGCAACGGAGACAGTTCACCATCACCTTCATCCGACGCCGCCGCGGCCGCCGCCGCCGCTTTCACTTGATCCTGCAATAAATTAGAACATAGTAATTTCTAGAAGCTCTACAACCTACAACTGCAATTAACCGGACATGAGTCTGGACTAGATCGTTTTAAGATTAAATCTCGAAATCACTAATTTATGTTAGGGCTAGAAGTTTATACATGCAGTTTATACGAAATATAGTATACTGTAGAGTTTGACCAATCAATATTATAAATTGACATAAAATTGGCAATAAAAATAAGGATCGTCTCAAATTTCCTTAAATAAATCATTCAAAACTCTTAATAAATTTAAGCACATTACAAATTAATTTATTTAATACAGTATGTTATAAATAAAAGTGAACAAGTCTCAACATCAGAAGTATCAATCACCAAGAGGTCGAGAGATTTGTATCAGAAATATCTTTTGCACAATATTTTTATCAAAAAAATATATTCTAGAATATAATGAAAATAATTACATCAGTCCATTCCATGGCCACAGATTTACAACACACAATAACAGAAATATTATTGATGTGTTATTACAAATAACACAGCCTATGTAATGTATGTTTTCCCTAATTAGTACAATATACCTACATATATATCAACGTAGGTTTTCCCTACAGAATTTATATTATGCCTGGACGATTCAGTTTAATTAACATGCATTATATTACATCATCATCATCCACAGCCTTAATTACCCATTGTTGGGTATAGGCCTCTCTTAATTCAAAACATCCACCATAGTCCAGGTTGGACCTATGACAGATTTTATGTTGTTAACCCATCTTGCTTAGATAACATAATGTTGTTTAATTATATAGGGTTGACTAACACACCTGGCACATGAACAAGGGAGATGGCATTGAGAGGCTTATTATCCAGAAATGGGATAAAGATGTCTGCTGATGATGGTGATGATATAATGATGCATATTGCACTGACGGGATAACACATCTTTTCACTCAACAGTAGTGATGTGATCAATCATTATCAACTACTAATCTTAGAAATTGGTTCTATCTTATAAATTACCATGCATCTGAGGTCATCATATTAATTATATTTTGTACACTTTCACAAACATTCTGTATACAAATGCAAATATATCCTCAGTCAAACCAAAATAACTAGTAGGTATGCAAAGTTTCAACCTTGCAACCACAATATTTTATGTGCTTTGTAAAAACAAACAACAACTAATTATTCATGATTGATTCACAAAAAGAAAAGATAATTTTCTCCAATCTGATAATTGTTCAAAATATGTTAATAATAAACAATTCAGTGAAATGAAATAGCTTAACGACTTTCAGCAGCATACACACTTCAACAGAAAGAGGTCTAAAAAAAATAGGACAGTGGTTGAGAAATGTAGTCACATCATAAGTGGTGCAAATGTAGATGAAAGTTTTTGGGCTGATATTATCGGTATAGTAAATGAAGATCTTTGCCTCCCCTGCATCTCCCCAAGAGAGAGGTCAGGGGAGACAATGCACACAAAAACTGGTCTAAAAATGGAAAGTCCTTGTCTCCCCCGCGCAAAGGAAACAAGGGCCCTAGCAGTATCCCCTTGTCTCCCCTCAGGGAAATACCAGGGGAACATGGCGCCAAAGCCTAAATTACATAGTAAACCATCAAAAAAAAAAATGAGAATAAAATGCCATTGGAACTATTAGTTGGGTATATATCATCAGGCATTTGCAAGTGTTTGTATTAGACAAAGGAAAGTAAATATTCTCCAAAAGCCCAGGAAGTTATTTTTGGTGGGTACTATGACATAACTAAAGTTTATTGTGATCAGAGGTAAGTAAAAATATGATTACAAGCAGAGATGTCAGATTTTTCCACAAAAAACTATCATGAAAAAGAAAATATACACATTGATTCAAAAAGTGCTGAAACAATTTTTTTTTTCAGCAGTTGGAAATATACAAAGAAGCTATTTCACAACAAATCAAAATAAGATAAAATTAGAGCATGCTTTCCTTATCAGACAGTGATGAATGTGAAGATGTTGACGAGAATAATACCAAAATAATAGAGAAATCTACATCAAGTGGAAGATGAAATTGGTCATACTATATGTTGATAAAAATATGGGACAATAATAATATGAGACAACATCCAGACAAAGGTCTTCAGGTTCCAAACTAGGCAAAGCCTGTGCTATGGTAACCTGATGACTGATATACATACTTATATATATAATAAACACCCAGACACAGGTCAAACAGACATGTTTATGTTTGCAAATGTATAACTTGTCTGGGGATTGCACCCGGAATCAGCGACACAGAAGGCAGGGTTGCTACCAACTGTGCCAACCAGCCAGTAATGATCAGGAGGCTAATAATACAGCTGAAGTTAGAGACAGAAATGATAGATGCTGATATGTTTACAAAAGTTTTATCTATGCCTCATATACTAGAAACTCAGATCTATGGCTGGGATTGAATAAGTTGTGAGGAGGAGTATTGGAAGCAGACCCCTGTATGTCACTCCTATATTTGTTTATCAAGAGGAAAATATTATGGCATATTGTTGACTGTTATCTCTTAAGAAAAGTTCTTCATAACATCATATTGTGTAAAATACTTATTAATTATGCCATACCTCACTAAATCCATGCACATCTGTGTATGGGCCAAGTGAACTCTGGCTTATGCACTCAAGCCAGAGCTTCATCTATAGAAATGTATGAACTAAATGCACACACTTCTTCATATCTGAATGTATGGGATTTGGAATATATGTATAACAAATGTATGAGGTACATTCCTTAGGCAACTTGCAAGCTGATAGTAATAAGACAGAAATGTAACAAAATATTCCAATTCTTTAACCCTAAATAATCACAATGATAAGCAACAGAGAGTATTTTTAAAATATTAATAACGCCAATACATACCCTTTCTAATTTTTGAAAATACTGTCTCAAAAATGATACAGGGTTTTCCGGTTTGTTAACACACAATTGCACAATGCATCCTTTGATTATTGAAGGAACCCCGTGGCTTTGAATGTAGCTCTCGCATTCGAGTAAACATTGCTGTTCTTCCATTGCTGCTGCTCACGCTGACCTTTTGAAGGTGGTTAATCAACAATTATTAAACAACAGATGACGCCACTCGGCAACGAATAACATTTTCCTGCTTTATTGAATTAATACATATTCGCGTTTGCATTTATGAAACTATTTATATTTTGTGAAAATATTCCAACTTTCCATAGAGGAACTATCACTACGTTAATGTAACTTTCATTATTTTTTTTTCTAATACCTTTTTTTTGTTTTTCTCACGCGGGTTTGACTTCACACGGTTTGTGTATTTGTCTTCTTCTTTTTTTTTCTTGATGATGGCTTTACACGTTTCTGTATTAGCCAGTGTCACGTTCTTCGTCTTGCGTTCTGCTGCCAGATTCACAATGAGTTTCCGATCGGATTCGAAAACTGTGAAGACGTATGTCGCTATGACAAACTCTTTAGTAGATTTCCCAGCAATGGATTATTTAATAATATAAAATAATATTCTCTATGTTCTGTAGGTACTTGGAAAAATATTAATTAATTAAGGTTTCTTTATTTTACTAGATTCAAATACAGCTATTCAGTTAATAACGTTTATTCTTGTAATGTTGAGTTTAAGCTTCACGGCCTATATATGTGCACATACGACTTAAGTGCATGTTGTAAATAGAGCTCTACAGTCTCTCACCAGACTATGCAAAATTTTAGCGTAGCTATTGAAAGCAGGGATACTTTACCCAAACCAGACGAGTTCAAACCGAAAATACTAAAAGAAAGTGAGGCTCGACACCAAACTCAAATGGAACCGACGAGTTCTCAAGCTCTTCAAGCTCACTACGCTAAAACATGCAAGGTATGCAAAAACAGAAACGTATACTTGAAAGAGCTTTCATAAAATTTGCACAAAATGCTGGTCTAATCAAAACAAAAATAAGAAGACGAAAAATGTTACATCACAAAATGAAACGTCAAATCACATGGAAGAAAACTGTCTACTCAACTTTCAACCTGCACTTACTAACAGTAACTGGGTTCTGGACAGTAGATGCACTTCGCACATGGTTAACGCAAGAGAAAACTTTTCGATACTGAAAGCAGACTCCAGCAAACTTAATTTTGCTTCAAAATACCAATCGACACAGATTAATGGACGAGGTACAATAATGGTACAATAAATCTTTTACAAACGCTATATGTACCAAGCCTGACAACTAATCTTCTGTCAGTTGCAAAAATTACACAAAATGGTGGCACTGTAATTTTTAATGAAAACAAAGCTACAGTTACGAAGAACAATAAAACGATGATGACCGCTGAAAAGAAAAATAACCTTTACTATGTCAAAATGCAGATCAACAATGGTTGCACAGTAACACCTGAAACAAACATGGTGACGACTCAAGAAAGAAAATTCAGAAATCAGCAAAGCTTACAAGATCTATATTCCAACTAGCTGACCCAGCCACGCGTTGCTGTGGCTAAAGTTTTTAGTAGATTTACCATAGCAGCGCCATCTATTGATTACTTACTCAACCCAGTCGAAAGATATCGACATCAGTTAGAATCATTTGGAGTTAACAGATAATTGTGACTGTCAAATAATAACAGACAAATAATTAGCAATAAATTAAAATTGCGACTATAATTTGAGATTTAAACTATCTTATCTCTCAAGTTGGATCGAACTGCACATGGTGTGCGAATTTTATTATAATCTGTTAAGTGGTTTAGGAGTCCATTGAGGACAAACATTGTGACACGAGATTTATATATATTAAGATTGAACGCAAGACAGTCATCTCCAAAGATGTCAAAATACTGAAACAAATTTCTACGAATCAAGTTCTATAAACATTCTAAACAATGATATAACTACTCAAGAATAAAAGCATAGGTACACCACAAAAAGAGATTATAGAAATAGAACTTGAGAATAATAGAGAAGAAGCAACTGAAAGCCATCTAAATGACAGTATTTATGAAGAATCTTTAGAGCAAGTAGATTAAATTCCTGACACTGAAAATGTTGACACTCTACAGCAACATGAAACAATAATTGATGATGAATCTGTTAAAGTAGGACCTACACAAAACCAAAGAATTCTACGAGACAGATCACTAAGATTGCCACAACGGTACGATGACTTCGTGCTGGCAGCTGCTGCTGAAGTTAACAAACACGGAGAACCTACTTCTTACAAAGATGCACTAAATTCACTTGACAAGGACAAATGGCTCACAGCAATGCCAAATGAAATCTCATCCCTCGACGAAAATGAAACGTGAGAACTTGTAGAATTACCGAAAGGTAGAAAAGCCTTACCAAACAAATGGGTTGAAAAATCAAAACGAATCCTGACAAAACCGTCGAATGCTACATAGCAAGATTGGTTATTAATTAAAGGTTTTTCAACACCTGGAGTTAATTACGACAAAACATTTAGCCCGGTGGCTCGACTGAGTACTATCAGAGCTCTACTTGCTATAGCAGTGAAACAAAACATAAGACTTCTGCAATTCGACGTCACAACTCCATTCCTAAATGGTAAAGTCGAAGAACAGATGAAACAACCTGAAGGTTTCAAAGACGGTACCGACAGTGTATGCCTTATAAAACGACGCCTGTATGGATTAAAGCATGCTCCGCGATGCTGGAACACCTGCATTAACGATTTTTTGTTACAATCAAGATGTAAACAATCTGAAGCTGACCCATGTCTATACACAAGATTAAGAGGGACTAAAAATGTCCATATAGCTTCGTTGTAGATGATGGACTCAGCAATAATATTGATGCGGAAACCGAATTTATTGATGAGTTACAAAATAAACTAAAGATTAGAACGTCATCTGCTACATATTTCCTTGGAATGGAGATCAGCAAAGTGAATAGCCAGATTTCTCTCCGTCAAACATCCTATACAAAAAAACTTTTACAAAAGTTTAACATGAGTAACTGCAAGTCTGCACTGTTAGATTATTGTCAAAGAAAATATGGGGGGAGTAAATGAACAAGTAAACTAAAGATTAGGACGTCGTCTGCTACATATTTCCTTGGAATGGAGATCAGCAAAGTGAATAGCAAGATTTCTCTCCGTCAAATATCCTATACAAAAAAAACTTTTACAAAAGTTTGACATGAGTAAGTGCAAATATGGGAGGAGTAAATGAATAAGGAACACAAACAGAACAAAGTTTTCCATATAGGCAGGCTGTAGGTGCACTGATATATTTAGCAGTAGCCACAAGACCTGACATATCTTACGCAGTCGGAATGGCATCGAGGTATCTTGAAGCGCCGAATTCGTTTAACAAGGACATTGCACTTGTTAAACGAATTTTGCGCTATCTCAAAGGAACATCTGACATCGGTCTGACATACACGAAGGACTCACCAGATAATATACTTTGTTATAGTGACCCTGATTTTGCTGGTGATCAATCTTCTGGCAAAACAAAACCACGAGTGTCTAGGCCCCAAGATATTATTCCAACAATGTTGAACGCTACTAATATGATTGCTAGCTCCCTTGTTAAGTCTAACCAGAACATAGCCTCTTCAGATGCCCTACCCCCCGTTGAAGGCGTTACAGAAGAAAAGTTACCAGTTGACTTTGTGACGACCGAAATGCTGGAGATCTTAAGGACAATACAGACAATCAAAAAAGAGTATAAGATGTGTAAAACTTTTATGGAAAAACTTATCTTAATTCTATCGCATGGATAACTGTCGTAATGGTACCGGCCAGGGTGTAGCGATCTTGGTTCGATCAGATCTAACTCACAGTGTACTTCCCGCTCTTGATACACAAAATATTAAATGCGTAGGTATTTTTTAAACATAGGTAATATTAACAATATCTTAATTTTTCACTATACCATTCGCCTAATAATAATCTTTTAACCAGTGATATTGATCTTCTAATGTCATCAGGAACTAAGGTATTAGAATGGGTGATTTAAACTCTAAACATCCTCTTCGGTCACCGGGAACAAGTAATAGACGTGGTAAAACTTATACGCACCAAAAAAAATTAGACTAGTTCCTTACTGCGCAAATTATAGTACATCCATTCCGGACATTCTACTATGCAAAAACATTTTCTTTATAGATGAGATAACTGCAGTTCAAAATTTATCCTCAAATCATTTCCCCGTATTTGCAAAATATTATTATAAAACTTAGACGCAAGCCCTTAAAATAGCTAAATTATGCCAAAGCAGATTGGAATACATTTCGGTCGTACCTCAACAAAAATATAAATCTCTCTTCCAAAACTTATGAATTAGATAGGATGAGATAGATTCTACTCAATAAATAGATAGGCTCAGAATGCGATAACAGACTTTCAACAAAAAATATTAGAAAGTAGGGACTTATGTGTGCCGATTCCAATGTTAAAGCCTTGGAACGCTACCTCGTTGCCTAGACGTATTAAACGGCTGATAAGGTACAAAAATCGACTACGCAGAAATGCTGTTGCTGAGCCTGATATCTTAGTCAGCAAAACTTTAAATAACCATATCTTTAACCTTAAATAACAAATAAAACATGCAATTCAACAATTTAATGATAAAGTTTGGTATGAAAAATTAGAGAGGGTTGTCAACCCACGTACTGATCTGTGGCGTCTAATTAAATCACTGGGCCCAAGTACCTCAGCTGCAATCCAAGGATTAAAACAAGAAGATTGGACTCTCACAAATTCACAACATGAGAAATGTCAAGTATTAGCTAATAGTTTTCTCAATAACATGCTTTTATCGCAGTCATAGTCCACCGTTGAATCTACAAAAATACAAGAAATCATGTCAGCAAAACTTTAAATAACCATATCTTTAACCTTAAATTACAAATAAAACATGCAATTCAACAATTTAGTGATAAAGTTTGGCATGAAAAATTAGAGAGGGTTGACAACCCAGGTACTGATCTGTGGCGTCTAATTAAATCACTGGGCCCAAGTACCTCAGCTGCAATCCAAGGATTAAAACAAGAAGATTGGACTCTCACAAATTCACAACATGAGAAATGTCAAGTATTAGCTAATAGTTTTCTCAATAACATGCTTTTATCGCAGTCATAGTCCACCGTTGAATCTACAAAAATACAAGAAATCATGTCTACTTTAGACGAAAGCTTCACGGAAATAGATCAGCGCTTGTTGTTAAGGCCAGCAGAGACTAAAAAAAAGTTTAAAACCCCGCAAGGCCAAATCAATGTTATGATCAAATATCGAACGTTCTCTTACGAAATATCCCGCAAAAATATTTAATGCTTGCCTCTCTTTAGATTACTTTCTCTCTAACTGGAAAACCGCTAAAGTTATAGCTATCCAAAAGCCAGGAAAAGACGCTTTAGACCCAACTTCATATCGTCCCATAAGCCTCCTGCCCTGTGTCGGAAATTTATTTGAAAAGGTTATTTATAAACGGCTGCTACGGGCTTCCAAGAATAGTTTAGCTGATACACAATTTGGATTTCGTCAGTGGCATTCAACAGTCCAGCAATTAGCTAGGGTGGCCGAAACCGTATCTTATAACTTAAATCTAAAACCATCTACTGGCATGTTTCTCTTAGACATTGAAAGAGCATTTGATACTGTTTGGCACCACTCTTACACAAACTTATTAAACTTGGTATTCCCATTTCTTTAGTGAAAATGACAAAATCACACCTTTCTGGTCGTAGTGTTAGAGTTCATATAAAAGACGATTTATCTTAATCTTAAACCTGTAACTGCAGGAGTGCCCCATGGATCAATATTGGGACCGTATCTCTTCCTTTTGTACATCAACGATATACCTACTCAGCCACGCACACACTTGGCTTGCTTTGCAGATGACACTGCGAGCTTTACATCTTCTTCTGATATCGATCTGATCGTAGGACGCCTCCAATTGGCTTTAGATCTTCTTTTAGATTATTTCACAAAGTGGAAGCTAAAAACTAACGCTTCCAAGACTGAAGCGATCCCCTTTACAAGAAAACATACTCCACCTGCTCGGAAACTTAAAGCTGGAGATCACGAAATTCCTTGGAGCCCCTCTGTGAAGGACCTAGGAATAATTCTTGATAATAAACTGAATTGGTCAGAAAATATTGCAAAGCTACATATTAAAAGTATCAAAGCTTTTAAAGCTCTTAGTCCGGTACTAAATAGGCGAACCTCAGCAGCCACACAAAATTATAAATATATTGCACCCTAATCCGGCCTTGTATTACTTACTCATGTCCCGTACGGAGCAGCTCATGCAAAACCAATATTAATAAGCTACAAGTACAACAAAATAAAGCGGTTAAATATGCATATAATTTCCCTTTTCGAACAAACCTCGAAAAGCTACACTTATAGATACGAGTCACCTCATCACCTTTTCTTACAGTGCGATGAATAGGCAGTGTGTCTCACTCAGATGTGCTCGTGTCTCGTTGATTGCGGGCGTGCGCGCGACTCTCACCTGTATTACCAGCCGGTATCGGTTGCGTGTGGCGCGCTTTCGATCATCGCTCTTGGAACAGGACGTCCTGAAGAATCGCCGAGCAGAAAATGAGATGGAGTGAGAGCTTCCTGGCCATCCAATTCTACGGTCACATGAGTAAGCGGTCGCGCATTCATTAGCGCCTCTGCTTCTGCCAGTAGAGTGCGAAAAACTTCTTCCGAAGGTGCACGTTTTCGAGGGTCGTTTTCAACACAATCTTGACACTCTTTACAAGACGCTCCCAGGCTCCGCCCATAAAAGGCGCTGAAGGAGGAATGAATCGCCAATTAATCTTTTCTTAAGCAGAAAATTGAGAGACGGCATGGGAGTAAAAGTTTTGAAGTACTCGGCTTGCACCTACAAACGAGGTTCCGTTATTTGACCATATTTCAGTGGGCGTGCCCTGCGGAGACTCATGATGGCCGAATCAGCAGACAGACTATTTACAACATCAAGGTGGACGGCTCATGTAACTATACAAGAGTATAGTGCAACCCATCCTCTTCTCACGTCTTCTCTCAATCGAAACTTGCACCAGGCCAAAATAATCAATACCGACAAACGAATATGGCCGTCGATGATGTTCTAAGCGGGCTGTAGGCAGATCACCGATCTCGGTTCGTAAGTTTTTGACATGATCTATTTAAGCGAATGCTATTAAAGGTTGGTTACGGCGGAGGTAAGCTATCTCGTCAGGAAAATCATCTTGCTGACACTGACGTAATATGTGCGCTTCAGTTACACGAATGCTTTCAGCATTCACCGTATCACAAGGTGCAGGTTGAGAATAAAGCGGAAAAGGCTTAAAGGAAAATGTTGTTAACCCTTCCCAAATGCGAACTAAATGGGCTACATTTAAACCCTGTCGATGTAAACTAGGGATGCAAAGTAGCGTGATGAATCTATGCACAATGGCAGTAGCATGCACCAACCTCAGCCAAGAGCTGAAACGCTTCGGATCAGCTGAAATAGGTGCTTGTATATCTGCAACACTAATAGTATGAACGGATACATGATTTGATGGATACTTTAATTCCTCTTGAACTGACTGAATAGCATTAAACAAGGCCAGTCAGAAGATAGTAAAAATGTGGGTCCTAAAATCCAGCGGGAATTTAGAGATAACTCAACATATTTATTACGATTTGCATCATCAGCAACATTTAAAGCACTTGGTACCCAACGCCATTCCTTAACACAAGTTATTTCCAAAATTACGCCTAATCGATGTGATACAAAAGGCTTAAATGAGCGTGCGTCACTGCGAAGCCAACCGAGAACAGTCATAGAATCGCACCAAAAGATACGTCTAGATGCCTTCAATCTGTGGGCTTCACAAATCGACTGTGCAAGACGAGCTGCAATCAAGGCTCCCTGAAGCTCTTGACGAGGAATCGATATAGGTTTGAGTGATGCTACTCGAATTTTACTACAGATGAGGGACAGTTTAACGTCTCCATTAGCCATGATAAATCGCCAATAGGCAACTGCACAAAATGCGGACTCGTGCATTTAATCTATCGATTACTTATTATATAAAATGAAAGATGTTGCTAGTGTCGTTGTAAGATGTGTATATAGTCTAGATTTATACTCCACAGACTCGAAGGTCTGTATCATTTTTTAACTAACATATAAATTCACTCTCTGCCTCTTTCATATCCGTATTTTCTTGTTCCTTCTATAGTGTGACAAAATATATATACGTTACTCTATTACTTCTAGTACTATATCTGTTGCATTCTCAGTAAAAACAAATCCATAGACAATCGAATTTAGGCAAAGATAAAGAACAAAAAAGAAATGTGCTGTGTTATTTTCTCTATGATTACTAGAGCAAGCAAAAATCAAAAATGGAAGCTGCGGGATCTGAAGCCGGTGCCAAAAATCATTTGCAAGATGTTTTATCTGAATCTGAATATTCAGAACTACCGAACCCTGTGGCGAATAAGATCAACGCCTACATTGACAAGAAGTTTGAAGATTATATGACTTCCACCGCGCTGCACGAAGCCAATAAATCACAAATAGGTAAGCACCGGTTGTATGACGCTCTAACACAAATTTTCCAATTTCGTTGAATTACACGTGTAAATCGTCTATAAAATGAACGTATTCGAAACCGTTTCCTAATACTAAAGATTTCAGTGCTTATCAATGCATCAAATAAGTAAGCCTCTCACGAGAATCTCTTTGTTATTAAGAATAATGAGGCTATGTTCAACTGTCTACCTTATTGCAGTAGCAGATTTTTTATAACCTACCTAGATATGATCTAAAGTAAAATTGGTTGTACTCTTACGTTATATAGCTATAATTTGCTTCAAATTAGCAGTTTCCTTTTAATGACTTGTGATATTTATTTGGTTAGCTCACAGATACAGTCTTTGCCAGATTATTATGTATACAATTGGTGCTGATATTACATTGTAGGACATAATCACAGTAGGTATTCTACCACTAATGAATTAGTTTTCAGCAAACTAGTTTGTTTAGGCTTTGATGCTGTGCCTCTTGGGAGATATTAGTTATTTCAAGGGGATAGGTACTGTGTGAGTCCATCTCTCACTTGTGCGGGGGAGACAAGGACCTACCATTTTAAGAGCCGTTTTTCATTGCAGTGTCTCTCTTAGTAGGGATAATATAGTTGTTAAGGTCTCCCCTCTATGAGGGAGAAAAAACCTTGCATGTCCAGCCACCAGTCCACCTTTTTATGGAATTGTTTCACATGAAGTCTCAATGTGTAGATAATCTGTAAAACTCCCTGTATAGGTTCTCTTCTATCAGTTACATGAGACAAACTGCAAATTCAGAGTTTATTTATAAACAACAAAGTAGGTAATATGAAAAAGTGAAATTTAACGTCTTCATATTGACAGGCAAATTTATCAGTTTTTTAAGACTTATGTTACAAATATTTGTTGTGGTGCATAATTTTTAATATGTATAACATTCAGTATGCACATTTCTATGCACATAATGTAAAATGCATAGAATGTTCAGTGTGCAGAATGGTTAATTCGTAAAGTGTTATGTATGTTGAAATGATTATTACCCTACTGAAGTGATCGAATAACCATTTACAATGTTAAAAACATATTTGCTTCTTTAAAATATTGTTTATTGTATTGTATTTTGCTAGGTATTGTAATACCTTAAGTAACTAGGTATTTAGAATGCAAATACAACATTATCATGTTAAGGGGTAAAACAAAAATAAAAAATGACCGAACTGCTAATGATCACCTAGGTGGATGGATAGCAGTGGCCTGTAATGATTGTTGAACCATTGAAACCAAGTTTTCCCAGTCAACCAATCTCAGCCACCCAATGTCATTGGTCAAAGTTGTTTGTTGAGGACTGTAGTTGTATTAATGCATGCCTAGTCTGGAATACACTAGGCATGCTCCAACTAGGGCTACAGTGTAGCTGACTTCCATGGTCGTGTGAATTTGTGGTCAAATGAAAAAAAGCTCTGTTCAGGATAAAAAAAGCTTAATACTTCACAAAATATTTAGCTTACATCTTTTAGCTTACACTTATTTTATTTATTTATTTAATTAATATTTAATAGTAATAATACATTATATCAAATTTTAAAATCATACACAATATTCAACAATTATTTAAGTCTATGGTGGATATAGTTATCAGGCACATGTATTGAACACATATGTATGTGCACCTCTAATTATCTTACAGCCTGTCATACGCTGGTTAAACAACCTCCCAAGGTTTTTAGCCTGACTAGGGTAGTGAACAGCAGCTTGCAGCAGGACTTGGGGATTGTGAAGGTCTTTCACATTACGAAGTACAAACTGAAGACTAAGATGACAATCAAAAGTCACACCTAGATCTATGATTGTGGATACTTGTTTCATGTCATCGCAATTAAGAAAGGAACATGCCTGCGGCCAAAAGATATGACGTAGCATTTTTCTGGGTTAAACAACATTTTGTTAAATACACTCCATCAATATACGTTGTCAACGTTGAAACTTTTCACAATCAGGTTGTGATCTAACTTCGAGCGCAAGACTCAGATCATCAGCATATAATTAACAACTTTCCTAGACAGATCTATTCTATTGTGTCTTTGTATATGGCCTCTGCGGCGAAACTGCAATTTTCCTAGACAGATCATTGACCATCAAGAAAAGCAAAGGTCCCAGAATTAATCCATAGTAAAGCTTGGAGACAAAATGTACCAACTTCACAAATTACTGTCGGCTTTAACGCATATAGTCTGCAAAAAGTTAATACTTACTTAAAATTATTGTACATTTTATAATGTATGTTTATAATTTCATGTTATGAATCAACTGAATCAGCTCTTGTAAGTTCATCAAATCTGTCCCAGAAGATCAACTCTTTAAGAAACCCGGTTTTAAGATGCCTGAATATAAAAAAAATAGCTACCTAAATGCTTATGGTCTTTTTGTTAAGTCGCAAAAAATATTGTGGTCGCGAGATCGTCACTTTGCAGAACTTTAAGTTATTATCAAAACCTATAATAATCTCATTATATTTTTTTTTTTAAATTATGTAGTTTATAACTAACATGTTGGTGTTTGTGTAAAAATTAAATCAACTACCTACATATTTATGTTTTAAAATTGTTTTAATATTTTGTATGGTCAATAAGTCCATTTATATTACATGTTTACACAATATTGTAGATTATGCTATAATTTATAATTGAAATAATTGAAAAAAAAATTAATCTTGTTGTAATATAGAGCATGCCTTGCAATGTTGGTACAACTGTGTAGCCCCTGTTGAGTCAAATCACCAATCAAAAATGGTTAGACTCAACATGGGATAATTTCATAATAATGACACAAGCCAACATCGGCTTTGATAAAAAAATTGGCCAAGTGCGAGTCGGACTCGCGCACTAAGGGTTCCGTATCATATCAAGCATAAAACGGTTGTTGTATGAGAGCCCCTTTTAAATATTTAAGTTATATTCATTTCAGTATTATTAAAGTTAATATTCATCTAAATACTATGAGAATATTTCAAGCGCCCACCGAAATTCTCTTGGCAAACATTTGCCAGAATTTTTATTATATCATTATATTACAACCAATAGATACTTTACTTTAGATAATTCTGATCAATCTCAATAATTCTCAAACCTTATGGTGAGTAATTCACATACATTGTAATACGCCAACAACCACTATAACAAATGTTAAATTCAAATTTTAATATTGCAAAACCTTTATAGATTTCGTATTCGAGCTCTTCAATCAAGCTTATGTAAGCTTTTGTTTTAGGTGATAAAATAGCTGCACTCGAATCTGCTCTCCTAGAAACAACAGCTAAATATGAAGATACAGCAAAAAAACTCGCTACTGCTGATGAAACAGTCACTGAATTGGGCAAACAAATTGATACTCTTAATTCCGAACTCGAAAGAGCTCGTGACAAAATTGGCCGATTGGAAAACGAAGTAATTTCAATGAAAAGTGCTCGCGATGCCGCCGTGGATGAGAGAAATGACTTGACTCGTATAGTACAACGGCGTGATTCAGAAATAGAAAGACTGACCGCCAGTGAAGCTTCTCTTTCACAACAACTACGGGCCGCGATCGACTCAAAATGTGAAGCCTTAGCATTGAATGAAGAAATCCAAAGCAAGGAACTAACTCTTCAATATCGTGAAAAACGTATGGAAAAAGAAAGGACCCTACTCAACTCTCAAATTGCAAGCCTTACAGAGGAAGTCAATAGGCTTACGTCAGAATTAAAAACAGTCAGATTAAACAGCACCAGCAGGCTTGTTAACTTAGAAACACAATTATCTGAAAAAACAGAAGAACTTAATGCTGCAAATATAACTATAACCCAGTTAAATGAACTAAAAAATAATCTGAATAATCGTGCGGAGACATTAACCCAACATCTCATGGAACAAAGAGAAATTGAGAATAGAATGTCGGAAAACTACAAGAAAGAATTAGATGCAAAAACTAAGCTTGCTGATTTATTCAAAACCATGAATGATGATGCAGATGCAAAAACACAAGAGTTAACAGAGGGCATTGGAGAGTTGCAAAAATTACTCAACGAAGCCACCGAAAAATATGGAGATCTTGAAACTAAATACAAACAGATGGAATTGGACCACGAAGAAACGATGGAAAAGAAGAATGAAGTGATTGCTTCTCTTAAGTGCGAGCTCGAACACGCTAACGATTTGCTAAAGGCAGCCAATGCCCATAATCTTGATATGGCACTTAATGACTTATCCCCCTCTGCTACAATTGCAAGCAAACTTTTAAAATCAGGCATGTCATTGACTCAAATATATTCACAACTCGTAAAAGTATCTGATGACCTGGCACAAGAAAAAGAAGAAAACCGACGCCTAAACATTACCATCAATACCATAGTACAGGAATTGGAAGAAAAGGCACCACTCCTACAAAAGGAAAAGGCAGAGTATAGAGAAGCTATTGAAAGTAATACAGCTTTATCTCAGCAAATTGAGTCATTGGCGATTGAATGCAATAGATTGAGGGATGAACACAGTGAAAAATCTAAAATTGCCAATCATTACGGTCGAGAAAATGTAAAACTAAAAGGTGAATTGGCTGATTTAGGAAGACAAGTTTGTTTCTTGCTAAAGGAAATCGAACACAGTCGTGGAGGGCTTGTTCCTAATGGCGATCACGACTCAAGTCACACAACATCTAATACGTCGGATAGTTCCTCGCGAATGATGTCCAAACCTCTTGTTACATTTACTGACATTCAAGAACTTCAAGCCAATAATCAAAAACTGCTCCGTATGGTGCGAGAATTGACAGAAAAACATGAAGATCTCGAACGTCACAAAGAGGAATTTGAAAGTGGTGAAATGCAAACAAAGATTGAGACCCTGAAGAACAGAGTGTCAGAACTGACTGAGGCGCAAGATCGTCAGACAAAAATGGTTAACGGTCTTATCAGACAACGGGACATGTTTAAAAAATTATATCATGATCTTATGAAAGGTAAACGCCACGAAGTATCTGTTACAGAAGTTGCCGAGTTAGACAAAAGTGGATCGTTTACAATGGACACATCAGCTGACAATGTAAGTAAACCAGCTCCTACAGAACCAACTATGTATGAAATTAAGTACAGGGAAACGGAAAAGCATTTAGAACTGCTCAAAGAAGAGTACAGAATTTATAAAGAAGAGAAAGTCACAAATGAAAAAATGCTATTTGAACAAATTGATAATATGCGACAAGAAATTTCAAAACTTACTGCAGCTAATAGTAAATGCGCATCTACCTCCGAGTATAACAATGAAAGGCTTAAAACTTTACAAACAAATATTACCACTTACAAAAAGCAAATAGCTTCGCTTGAGGAAAAAAACAAAGTATACAGCGCGACAATTGCTAAACATGAAGTCTCATTGCAACATTTAAGAGATGAAGCTTTAAACGCTCAAAACAAACTAGCGGCAGCAGAAATTCAATTAGAAAACCTAAAACTAGAAACCAAACTGCTTAAAGATGCAGAATTACGTCTTCAAACTGAAAAGGAAATGCTTAACCGCGAAAGACAAGGCCAATCATTGCTGCTCAAAAATATAGAACTAATAAAGGCTAGTATTGAACGTGTCGAGGCAGAGAATAGAGTAAAATTAGAAGCCAGGGTTGATGAAGCGAATAGAGAATGTTCTGCATTAAGAAGACGACTTCAAGAAGAGC
This sequence comes from Ligdia adustata, assembly GCA_947049295.1. Classification (NCBI taxonomy): domain Eukaryota; kingdom Metazoa; phylum Arthropoda; class Insecta; order Lepidoptera; family Geometridae; genus Ligdia; species Ligdia adustata. The sequence goes on along the minus strand of OX346225.1, from coordinate 7,772,726 downwards.
AAGATCGTTTTAGAGAACTAGCCAGCCACTTAGAAAGGCAGACAGAAACTGCGAAATCACGAATGCAAGAAGAGAAAGATGCAGCTGATGTTCTTAGAAAAGAGCTTGCAGAGCTTCGTCAAGATCTTAGTGCCAAAAACAAAACTCAAGAAGAACTTACAAAAAAGCTTAAAGCAGCATTTGCGCCCAATACTGACGAGGGACTTGATACCGTTAGGAAAATAAGGGACCTTGAAAATAAACTGAGCGATAAGAATGAGGAAGTGAAAGCCCTCCAAGAACAATTGAATATAGCAAAAGAACACATAAAACAATATTGTGATATATCTGAAAGTGCTGAGAAAGAACTGACAACTCTTAATGCTGAATACGAAAAATATAAAAAAGAAACTGAAGCTAAACTTTCTGATTATGCAAATAAACTGCAAAGTCTTGAAAATAAATGTGCGGAACTAGAAGCAGAATTATCACTCCATGCTAATGGAGAGCATGCTTCCAGTAATACTGTTTTAAGAAATGACCTATTGAAAGTTAAAGATGAGCTTAGAGATGCATTAGCGTCCAATGAAAGTTATCGTTCTGAAGTTGAAGCTGCCCGCGCTGAAATTAAAAAACTGTCAGAGGAGGTGCAGAAGGCTGAAGAGAAATATACGCATGAAATGATTTTACATTCCGCAGATATTCAAACACTATCACAAGTCAAAGGAGAGCTGTCTAAGGTTCAAAATCAACTTAATGAGCTAACCGCATTAAAGAATAGCACCCTTGAAAAGTTAGAAGCCGAAAAAGTCAGTTGGAATGAGAGAGAGAAGATTCTTAATCAAGAAAATGAACAGCTTTCCCAACGGCTGAAAGATTTAAATGATCAGAACACTTTATTGCACGATCAAATTCAAGCTTTAGGCACACAGTTGTCAGTTTCACATGCTTCTAAATCTCAGTCAGAAAGCATGCACGAGTCGGCTAATGAATCTAGCATCAACGTATCAATTACTGAAGAAGATGTCAAATCTTCAGAACAATTATTCTCAATTGTCAAGTTTTTGAGGAAAGAAAAAGATATTGCTATGGCCAAATTTGACATATTACAGGCTGGTACATTGAGACTGAAGTCTCAATTAGAAATAGCGGAAAAACAGCTTGATGAAGCCAAAATGGCGTTGGCTGCTGAAAGGGAAAGGTCAGAAGTCAGTATGGTAACAGTTAATAAACAATCTGATATTTTGAGAAAAGTTGAAACCCTGAATGCTTTGGTAGACAGTAATAGAATTTTAAGGGAAGAGCGAGACACATTGACTGCTCGTGTAGACGAACTAACTGCAGCCACAAAAGCGATGGAAGAAAAACTAACTCCAATGGAAGAAAAGATTGCCGAGTTTACGTCTAGAAGCGAATCATTGCAATCTGAGAATACTTCGCTGAAGGCAGATTGCGCCAGATGGAGAACTCGAGTTAATGCGTTAATCGAACGAGCCAACAAAACAAGCCCTGAAGATTGGAAGCGCTTGCAAAATGAAAGAGAAACTTTGGCCAAGATGCTTACTAACGAAAAAGAAAACGTAAGGAAGCTGAACGAAGAACTTGGCAATATTAAGGTAGAGAAGAGCAAAGTAGAACAGCAATACTCTTTAATTTCTAGACAACATAATTCTGTAGTAGAAGACAATAAGAAGTTAAATGAAGAGTTACGAGCTCTTAAAAATGATATGGCGCAGCTTACGCAGGAACTCACTAAACTTAAAGATGAGCTTTCCACAGCTCTCGAAAATAATAATAAACTAACAAATGAGCTCTCCATCAAAGAGGCGTCTCTGAACGACATTAGAAACAAGGAACTGCAGATAAGGAAAATCGCTAAAAAGTACAAGGCCCAATACGAAGAGTTGGTCAAAACAACAGAGGAAGATAAGAAAACCAAAGAAAGTGAAACGGCAGCTGCAGGCGCGGTCATGTCGGAAGCTACCACGAGGCTAGAAGCACAATTAACTGAACTTCAAGCAAAGTTAGACGAAGAGAAAGAGAACAACGAGAAATTGAAACAAGAAAACGATACTCTGAGAACAGCCAACACAGACAAGGAGGAGAAAGCCAAACAGGTTCTCAAACAAGCCAAAAGCAAGATAGTGCAACTGACAGAGATAAAGAATAACTTGAGTCGTGAGCTCGACGAGTCGCGTTCAAAAATGGACGCGATAGAGCAGAGCACACGCGACGAGCAAGACGCGAGACTCGCTCTGATCAAGTCGCAGTACGAGGGGCGTCTGTCTCGTTTGGAAAAAGAGCGAGGAGAAGTGCAAGCGGAGAAAAGTAGAGAAGTCGACGCGCTGTTGCAAAAGGTGAACATGCTGCAGCGCCAGTTAGCGAGCCAATCGTCGGCATCAAAGCAGCAGGCGGCAGCGGAGAAGACGACATCGGATCCGCCGACTGCGAATATAAAGCCGATGACCCCGCTGGCGTCTATTCGGCCGATGGCGCAGGTGGGCCCAACGGCGCCGGCACCCCATGACGCGCACACCACGGAGTACATGCCCGCGTCATCCTCGCGCCCGCTGCCGCGCGCCGCTCTCGCATCCTCCGCGCCGCCGCCGGAGTCTACTCAGGTACTCACTAAACGTTTTTTTGCTCGTACTAACTGTTCTTTACTGAGAGTCTACTCAGGAACTTACCAACTAAAATTTATTTACCAACATCTACTACAGTCTATAAAATACAGCTCAACTATACTAATTATTTTTTACATGGCAATAAATGTAAACAAATACCGGTTTTCACACAATTGCTGTTTTCCAGTGACAATCACACAATTAAATCACACACAATAGTCGTAGATCATAGAAAAAATACTAATGGAATGAATTACACAGTAATGTCAACGGAATTTATAATGAATACATACTATTTTACGCAAATACGAAGGACACGAAAATGTCAATTTAGCTTGCTCAAATAGGGGTCGCTTAATTAATAGACTAAGACTATCATACCATTAAATTATGTGGCAGGATATGGACATTGGAGATGCCAGCATGGGAAGCTCTGGAGCCAGCGACAGCAGCACACAGACATTGACTCACTCTCAAACTCCACAGCAGGTATATACACTTATTATAAATTATCATAACACTAACATAAATAAAACTGTTTTTGTGGTATATTAAGTGTTAGTCATATTCTTTCTTTGTCATATATTCTAAATTCCACTGCCTCATCTTCACTACTTTCCAAGAAAATATTCGCCCAATTCGGATGCTACTTTTTTAAGTTTATTACCTGAGATCTAAGATGGAAGTTTGTAATCACTTTTTTTTAAAAGTACTTGTTTGTAATGAGTAATTTTATGTGAGAACATAATCTAAACCTGTATTTGGTCAGGCTGTGGCTATGGTGATGCCCCGCATCGAGCAGCCGAGCGGCGCCGGCGCAGTCGCCACGCCCAGCGGTGGCGCTCCGCCCGCGCCCGCAGCACCTACACCAGGTAAACAACGCTCACACATTTCCTACTGCCGTGACCACTTCTAGTGGTTAGCCCACTCGCTTTAAGAACCTACGGTCTCGGGTTTGATATCCAGCCTCCCAGGAGTGTGTACTGTGTAAGGACCGGATTATATGCATTTGAATAGGTAAGTAATTCGCAGCGGTACTAGCATATTTTACCAAAGATCTACTTTTTAGTACACATCTCGTTTTGATATCGGTAAATTTACAATATTTTTTCGAGTGTAGTTCACTCAACCTGCGTTCTGCAATAATATCGTGAATCCGACCAAATAGACACAGAATATAATGGCTCTTGAGTAATGACTGTGAAATTGAGCGGATAAAGTTTGATATTATCCTTTTTACTGCATTTTATGGAAGTAATTTTGCCAGAAAGTATAAGTGCTGACATAGCACCCAAGCTCAAGTTCTGCCCACTTACCTTAGTGGATGTGGAGTAAAAATTTTCCTCTTAAAAATATTCATAACGATTAAAGGCACAAACTTACCACTGACTATTTGGAACAATACTTGATTGTTTACGTTTACTAAAATATTAAATAATTTTAATGTCATGTACCTCAAGCCTTATTTATGAAAAGTTCGAATGAATGCATCACTCGCTGGTGACATCACTTACGAACAATAAGTATGCAACTTTTTAAATTTCGTTCGAAAGTTCGAAAAGGAAGTCTCTGTACCTAATATCGCCTATGAAAAGGAAAATTTACTAATTGTATGCTGAATTAAAATAAAAAATGGAAACTTAGTTTTCAATATTTTTTGGGTTTCCTAAAATTAATCATTTAATTTCGCATATTTTGTTAAATTTTCGTGCATATTTCAGGTATTTTTTTTTTGCATATAACATGCTGTTGATGTTCCATGTAATCCGTTATTTAGTACTGTGCATATAATGTTACATGGCATCATTTATACGGCAGAGAAATCCTAAATGTGCGAGTATCCTATTTTTAGACCTTAAATGTTCGAAAATAGGCTTTTCTCATATGTTAATAAAAATGTGGACATTTTATGTGACTTTTTATTTTAGACATTTTATGTTATTTTTAAGACAATTTAAAGAATACCAAGCCAAGATAAAGCCATTTTAATTGCTGATTATCTCATTCCGAGTTTGAGCGTCTTATACGTGATTACGTGATAGCGATATGTTGTATGTGTTGTTTCAAGATATTAAAATATTGGAACACGTAGCATAATTGTAGTATCTGTTCACAGGAACAGCCACACCTACATCAGCAGCTAGTTCTCAAGCTTCCGGCAGCGTCAGCACTTCGCACGCTCCCACCGGGGTCAGCACATCCCACCCACCCGCGGGAGTAAACACGGGTGCTGGCGTCAGCACTTCCCACCCTCCGGTTGCTAGCACCGGCGCTGGGGTCAGCACGAGCCACCCTCCTGCTGGCGTGAGCACGTCCCAGCCCCCGGCGGGAGTCAGCACGTCCGCCCCTCAGCCGCCGGACGCGCGTCCCGCTAAACGACGTTTACAGTCGCGGCCCGTCACCGCTAAGAGAACTCGAGTACAAGTATGTATAATTGAAATGAAATTAATATTTATTTTACAAAAAATATGGTATTACAACAATAGATAGCAAATAGAATTTTTGTACAGCAAATTTTGCCGAGACATGATATGTAAAAATTACAAAATTTATTTTTATTTAAATTTGTTACTACAAATTATTGATTAAAAAGGTCAAAGTAAACTAATCATATTCAATATTATACACAAATCTCGGATATATGGAGAAAAACTTTTTTGAAACGGATATGGGTGCGTCAAATCATAATTAATTTATAAATTATTGATATGATTATTAAAAAACTAATTTATTATTATAACATGCCTCTTCTAAGTCTCTGCCTCTTAACAGAGTGGTAGTCATCATTTTGTACAAGGTTATCGGTTAGGTAAGTACCAAGTCGAAAGGGGATCACTGTACTCATTCTAGTTAAAATGTTTCACTAAGGAAACAACTCTAAATTGGGGAAAAGAAACCGGCTGTTTCTCAGCTCATCGGTATTTTGTCTACGACTAACAACCAGCTGACTCTCGATTTCAAGGTTGGTCTCGAAATCGGCAACTTTGTAAATATGGTACACCTTTTAATTTATCCAGGTTGTAAATACAATACTAATAAAAATATTAATATTAGGGGTTCGAGCGGTCCGTGGAGGTGGAGTACCAAGTCCCCACATCATCCCGCTGCGACCAGGACGACGAGGGTGTTATTGTCGTGGACTCTGAAGAAGACGACGAGCGTTGTTCTGGCACCATGTACCGGGTAACACTCATTGGAATTGTTCACAATTACAGCTCAGAAAATAAATGCTTATGATTTCCGAGATGTATGGATATAATCAAACTGAAAACTACAATTCGTTGCAAACTAAGATATACTGTTTAGTGATAGATGTTATATTAACTAAATTAGAAATTAGATTCGCATAGGGCTAAAAATTTGCGCGCATGTTTGGACCTTCATTAATGAATTTCAACATAAATGTAACATGAAAAGTAACCATCAACCGGCCATTTGCAAAAAAAAAAAAGAGATCAAAATTCGGTCTTAAATTCAACATAGTAGGAGTTCTACATAGTGGTCCTGATATCAAATTTTAGTAAAATATGCTCATAATATTAATAGTAATTTTATAAACGCAGGAGGAAGGTGAAGAAGATGAAGAAGAAATGGAAGAAGAGCAGGAAGTGGAGGCTGGAGAGGAAGAGGAAGTTGAGGGAGAAGAAGGAGATAATTCAACTAGGCCGGTATGAGCCTTTTACTTAACACTTTGTCTCAATACAAAAAAAACAGGTCTGCCTAGTTTTAATAACGTATGATTTTATTCCACAACAATCCTGCCTCATTTATTATCCGGTCCCCATTATTTGTTTAGGCTTACGACAAGGTTCACTAGCAGCCTAATGTTTTTGCCTGCGTCAGATTTGTCTCCGGTTAGTGATAAGAAACCTGTAAACGGAATTATCTAGCTCGCGAGAAATCTTCATAAAAATAAAGACTAAATTCTTCACAACTTTACTAAATAGATTATACGAAGTGGGCATGTATAATTTAATATTTTTTAGTTATTTTATGAATATCTTAATCTTGGCGCTGGCAAACATACATAACTACTTAATATGTGTGTGTTAAAAATGTTGTTTGATGATTCAACTTGTTTGTTGGTAGTCGCCGGCGCAGTCGCCAGTGGCGGGCGGGTCGGCGGAGGAAGGCAGCTCGCTGGAAGAGCGCGCGGAGCCCGAGCCCGACAGCGAGCCCGCACCCGCGCCGGCGCCGCCCGTTCCGCAGATAGAGGCCATCAGCAGCGGCACCGAGCGTACGTACTACTAACTGACTACACACCGATACTAGGCGCCAGTGGCGGCATTCTGCCGTCTATAGACCGCGCGTGAGCTCCGAGGACTCTCTCAATCAGAGTACTCGTGCATCGAGGTACAGGGACAGTCCGGGCTATGAAGCAACCGCTTTTTATTCTATTGCCTGGACACGGCCGGACGCACGGTGTTGTGCGTCCGCTACCTCAGCCAACGATTCCTTGAAGCAGCACAGATTTCTTGCTAGGGTGGACACTGGGTGACTTGCTACTATAACAAAGATGTTATAAACAGTACAATATCCCATTTTTACACAAACGAACGTAAACATACGCGTGCCCTTAAGTATTTGTGTCCTTGTTGCCTTGAAATTAGGAACTTTCAGCTGAATTATTTATGATTTCCTATAGCGAGCGGCGCACTATCCCTGGGTGGAAACGGCGCTGATGACGGCGATGACAGCATCGTTCCTTCCACGCCTACCTTATATGTTCCTAGACGCAATGACGGGTATGTACTCTCCACTACAAACCAATCAATTCAATATATTGAAGTCCGTAATTACATGATCCAATCTTATATACCTTACATACCTGGCAAAATACTTTTTGAGTAGAGCAACCAGGAAAAGTAGAACTATTTCTATCGTGTTTATTGGTCTGTATGAAAAGTTTGATCTTCTGAAATTAAGTTTGACGAGCCTTTCCCAAATTTGAATATGCTTTATTACGTGCGAATTCATAAAGTATTTACGAATTCATAAAGCATTTCCCAAATTTGAATATGCTTTATGAATTCGTGTAGCGTGGCCAACGTCTCGTCACAAAGTGCGTCCGCTACAGATGTTTCCTCAGTGTGCGTGCTCACGCACAGATATACGGGAGCGTTAAATGTGGCCCTACAACAATCGAGACACAAGTGTACGCCTGGTGTGTGGCCTGCTTCATTGTTAAAATTATAAGTTGTGACACATACAGGTTCGGCGAGGCAGTAGTGTCTCCCCTGGCGGGCGGCGGCGCGGGTGCTAGCGGCGCGCGGTTTACGTTCTCTGAGGCGGGCAGCGCACTGCACGCGCACCACGACACGCACGCGGACCTCGCCGCCGCGCTGCCGCCGCCATTAGCGCACGCCTCCGACTCGCGTAAGTACAGTTAATGTGGACAGCACGTAGCCTCCCACTCCCGCTCCACCATGTGGAGGGAGAAAGGTAATGTGGAACTAAAAGTCCACGGTCTCGTCGGCCTCTTCCTGGCGTGCCACACAGGGATGAGATTCAATATAATAGGAATTCAATATTCGGGAAATACGCATAATATAAATTCAGCATTCTATGAGGAATTCAACATAGTGGTCCAGAGCGTTTTTCTGGTATCAAACCATGTGAAGGTGAACGGATTTTACTACGAAAATGGAGATATGGCGTTGTTTTATGGCAATAGAAAATTAGCTGTACATCCTATTCTTATATTGAAATTTTTGCGAAGCAGAATCATGCGCTACTTATTTTATAAATAGTCGTATATAATTAGGATCTATCAAGGAGGGTCTATTTCTGACCTCTTGAATTAATTTTTCTGTGAAATCGACGTCCATTTTATGAAAAAAATGTAGTTTCGCTTTTAATTTTTGTCGATTTCCACAAACACGTGCGAAAAAAACGCGGCACCGCAACAAAATGGCGGCCGGAGCGCGGTAGTGTGGCTGGCGTCGGAGTATTATCGACGAAACCGCGCGGGGAAAGAGATAGAATATAGTTAAATCTATGCGTTAGAACAGGCAGTTCCGTGGCAGTTCCGCTTCTCCTACATACGGACAAAACACAGCGAAATTAATGCGGTTCCTCTGTTATGGTTTCGCAGCGGAGGTGAGCTACGGGCATAAAAGGCCAATAATGTTAAGGTCTAGCAAAAAAAAAATGTGCTCCATTTGCTGGTCTAACATACAAGTATAGTAATACAGATTTTTTTTATTACAAATATGTAATTTCATAGAACGAATAAAGTATAAAAACAGCACAAAAAGTCATTGGTAAATAGCGATCTCTTCCAAGTTGATTATTACAAATGTTTTGATATCAGGTGCGGACGGCAGCGAGCGCACCGACTGGGACGAGTCTCGCGCTGAAGAGGAAGCTGCCGCAGTCAGCTCGCAGGGCAGCGAGGCCTCGTCACCGCAACAGGTTACACTTGTGTATTACTATTAAATAAGTCGCCTTTTCACTCTCGAAATTGTTCGTACTGTATGTTACTCGTAACGTATGAACTGGCCATCCAAGAAGTGTAATAAGATTCTGGCATCCGATCCTTGTCGACTTATTCTACGTGGAGGCCATATGCACCTGCGCTAAGAAACTTATCGAGAGAGAGACCACTTAATAACGAGTTCTTCGATATAACGAAGCTCGGCTTTGAGTCGCTGCCACAATAATTCTATTGTGTCTGATATCATTATTACTACCTCATCTTTTATAATGAGAAACCGAAGCCTTTAATACATATTTTTCTGGTATTATTACTCCCAGTCTTTGTCAGACATTATCTGTAGCCACACAGCTCAGTAGCACCGTTTTATCTGTCCAAGTCAATAAGACTCGAATATCCGATATTTCGAAGAGCTCAATATCTGCTTAGAACTATTAGTTAATTCGCTAAAATAAAATACTTGTTGGTGTAGATGGCCGAGGAAGGTCGCGAGGCCGAGGCGAGCGCGCCGTCGCCCGGCCCGCCGGCGGCCGGCGCACGTCGCTCCGCGCCCTACTCCCCACACTCGCACAACCAGCGCTGGATGCGCGCGGCAGGTAACCTACACTACTCTACTATACTAGCTAGAAACTGGCCTCCGTCATGATGTATGCTAGGCACTTATTTCTTTTTCCTGGTTCATCTGCAATCCTTTGGTTTGACTTCGAGCAAATCTGTTAAATGGTATCGGCTTGCAGAATGAAAACTCCCGATGAGTATATATAATATATCCTTTACACGAAAATGCTATGTAATGTGGTCATTATTTTGACAGTCTTCTTTGAGCAATATCGTCGTTGCTGGTCTATGTTATAAACGGCTTTCAAAATTGTATGAAATTTTACATTTACATTATTGTCGTGTTTTGGGCGCCAGCAATTTTCTTTGAACATCCATTACTGTCGAGTTTTGTTTCTAATGAGTACAAAAAGATTTATTAAGAACTAATTGGCCTTGGCTATTCTGCTATTTTGGCGATGGAGCTATCCATGGATAGGCTCCATCGCCAAATAGAAAATAAAGCTAAAGCGTGGATAATAGGTACACAAAGTTATAATATGAAGATTTAAACAATGTTCATATTATTCATTATTAATTCTCGTGATATTTAAAATAAAATATGTAGTAAAAAGAGCTTTTCAAGAGACTACAGGCCAACATGGTTGTATATCCCCTAGGAAAGGGAATGATAAAAAATAATACGGCTAATTTCAATGAATATTTTAATTTGAGGCGCAATTTCGTCTGTGAAAAATGTATTCGAATTTGTAATTTTATTTTTTGAAGCTGGATGAAACTTCATAGGATAAGTAAAGAACATCCGAGATAAAAAACATTTTATGCACTGCTAGACCCTCTGGGTACCAGAGGGTATAAATTGGTCTCCGGCTTAAGATAGCAAGTATAAAATGTATTAATAAATATTCATAATACTCAGAAAGTAGGTCTAAACTTGCTTAAAAAGTTGGCTGATGGTATGATGCTACATTTCAGCCCTAGGAAGAATCGATTTCAACTGATAGCAGTCAAATTATTAAAAAAAAAATGTTCTATTTTCATATTTTTATTGATCCATGTTTTAACTACAGCAGACAACTACAGTAGTTGTAAAATTGGAATAACAAGTTTTAACGAAATAATATATGATTTTAAATTATTTAGTTATAAGTTACTATACTTACCATTTCTTTAAAATAACATTGATTTGTAACTTTTTTTGAAATTTAATAATCTCATACAGTTTTTGAGATATTTGCAAAAAACTTAACAACCTTTTTCGGTCAATTGTTTATTTTTCTTGCAATATTTACAAACGGCCCCTAAATTCTCTCAGAAAATATCTATAAGTATGCCATCCTAGTAAAATGACTCCTCAATCATATTTCGGACAAATAAAAAAAGTTTTACTCTAAAAGGCACTTGTTAACTAAACTATAAAACTATATATGTATATTTGTTTCGCCCGTCTGAAGTTAGCAATGCTTCAGACCAAATAAATTAATAAATAGATATTCATTTCTGTGCCAGATAAAACATGGAAATATATTTATTAGCTTACTAGCTGACCCGGCGAACTTCGTACCGCCTAACAGTTATTTATGTTAAAACCTTCCCTTGCGTACAACAAACATTTCAAGACCAAAATTAGCTAAATCGAAACAGCCGTTATCGAGTTTTCGCGAGACAAACGAACAGCAATTTTATATATATGAAGCGATTTTTATATATATGAAGATTAAGCGAATACTTTAGCAACGGAAACGGGCCTCAGACGACAGAAACAAGTTCTTCATTTACTAAGCTACATCATTAGCATGCTGTATGATAAAATATCGGAACCAATTTTATTTCCACTTCAATGTCGTTCGAGTTAATGGAATTCAAGATAGCGGAATAATAATTAAAATACCGTCAGTAAATTGTTGTGATCGGTTTAAATGGTTTTTGAACACTTCTTTTTACACGAACATCGCACCTACTTATTAGGGTATGTTCATTGAAAGGGAGGGGCATAAATACATACGTAAGTAATGTATCTATGTTTACGGGTTTGAGACTTGCATACTACGAGTACCTACAGACTTAGTATAAATGCGCTCATATAATGGAAAAATTACCGAAGGCAATGTTGGTTTCAATAGGCTTCTCTTTTCAAATCTCAATTTCAAATCTTCTTTATACAAATGAACCCCTATATCCCCTGGTCACGCTATTACTAAAATACGGCTTTACTGTTTGATTTTTTATTTCTCTAAGAAATGCAACTGAATTGGGCTGACTATAAGTAGTAAGTCGTAAATTATATAGATGAGAGATCCCTATCGTATATAATTGCTAGGCATCAACTCTGAGCCCAAACCGCTGTAAAACCTATAAAGACATGTTGGAGGGTGCATTCGTGATATTGAATAGGAGTGTATTAAAAAAATATTATTAGAAAACCAAAACCCTAAAGGGGTAAAATGGGATTCAAAGTTTGATACTTTTATATTCCATTTTATGTATCGCGTAACGCCGACGTAGTACTTTAAAATATAATCTGAAGAAGCTTATCTAAACGGTTGAAATGAGTTCGTTACAGAATTGTTTTGAGCAGCTGGTGCCGAGTGGCTCTAATGAGCTGGGACCTTTATGCCACAATAAGCTAAATATTCGTGTATAATAAGTAACTTTATTATTATTGTGTTGTGCAGACAGCGAGAGCGGGCCTCGCGGCCGCGGGCAGCGATCTCGAGGTCGTCCGCCGCGCCGTCAATACATGCGCTACTAACTCGTAAGCATTACTAACTAAGCAATTATCATACCTTTTAAACATTTCCATAATAGAAATATTAGGTTTGTAAGTTAAAATATATTTTGTTCTACTATTTTGTAATGATGCTTTTTATTTTCTACTATTGTGCTTTGTTTTTGTTGTGTCATATAAGGCTGAACTGTAATAATTACTGCACAAATTGCTGGAAGGCGTTTTTCAAAAAAAAAACGCGTCTTTGTACGAACCTGGTTTAGGATTCATTTTTGTCCTGAACGGCTGATTTATTTCGTGATTACGATTTTGTCTTATCGTCTAAATTTTTGACATTAATGAGTGCGATGACCGCAAACAGTATTGTTCCGTACACATACATGTATTATATATTATATTGAAATATAGTTATGATATGCAGCTCTTCATAGCTTACTAAAAATAATACATTAGATTGTTATGGTTCAACCCATTATGTACATAATATGATATCTTTTTGCAGCAGACACACCACTGTAGTGTAGACTTGTCAGTTATTCACCTGATTTTTATCTTATTTGCTATCGGCTAATTATTATGATAGAAATAATAACAAAGACGATGTGTCAAGGTCCCTCTATCTTGCAGATATATAACGTACGTAGTAAACAAAAAATATGTTTAAAATAGCTTCCATGAAACTGTTTATCTATGTCGCTGCATTTCTACGCTCCTTTATATAATTTAATCTCGATAGCAAATAAAATGGCAAATCGGAACGTTATTTGAACATTATTAGTAATTAATGCTGACTTTAGTTGTATGTAATTATTATCAATAACGTGCGATAGTTATTTATAATTTCAAATTACAAAAAACTAGCGTTATAATATAATGCTAGTCTTTTGTAAACATTCAAACATTTAATCTGTAGAACTTTTCATAAATAATTCCATTAGTAATATTATGAATGTCCCAAGTTTATTCCCGACATTTAAAGAAATGATTGTAATCTAAATACATTAATTTAATATGTGTCGGATATTATAATACATATTTCCGTGTTTTTGGTTATTTGTTTCGATTATCTATATTATTACGTCTATGTCGTTTAAAAATATATATAATTTGTAAGATATACATATTATAATAGAAACTTCATTAGTTTGTTAGGGCGGTGCATACAAACGTTAAAACATAAAATGTTTTAAAAACATGTTTGTGTTCATCTTTTATTACTGTAAGCACCATTAGCGTAAACTTGGTATTGTAAGACAGTTTGAACACAACATAAGCACAGAAGACAGATAGTACAGAAGTCAATCTACATACTGCGTGCGGTGTAGCAACGCACACATAGACGCCGCTCACGGACACAATGTCTCGTAACAATTGGAAACAGTGCGAGCGCAAGTCATCCGCTCGAGAACAAGCGTCTGTCGAGTTTTTTGTGCAAAAGTTGAAACATTTTAGTTATGATTTATAAAAGTGAGGAACAAACATGTGTTTGATTTCTGTACTATCTATCTTTTGTGCCATAAGTCAAGTCAAGTTGCCTTATGCCTTAGCCTGAAGCCAAGAAAGCATATTTTTTCCTGGAAAGTTGTGAGTAGCGTGTTATTTTTATCCATGGACAACTTTATAGCGTCATTGGATAGACAAGCTGCAAACCAAACTCACAACTTAACACTTTTGACATAGACCTGATAAATAATTCGTGCACTTTCCACAAACAATTGTTTAGTTATAAGCAACTAGTCGGACTGTGTCTACGCTATGAAACATTGTTTTGTAGCTCTAATCTAAAAGAGAGAAAATAAATGAGTCCCTAAATATTTGTAGTGTGGTGCACTCCCTATATCGTCTTATCGCGGAAAATATTTGATACCAATATGGTCTGGATCAGGCAGTAGCGTAGACATGTTTAAGTTCAATGTATAATTTTTTTGTGTACATTTTTCTGCTGTGTTACACTATTTTGTGCTTTTGTAATTGTTTACATATTATTTAATGACTTACAGAATATATTCTTTCGATCACATCAAATTACATTTACTATAATTTAATACACATTTTTGAGAGGTATAATTATGTACTACATAATGGTGTCTACAGTAAAGTAAGAAAACTTATTAGACTTCATAAGCTCATTTTTCGTGATGGAAAGGTTTTGTGACTGAAATAATTTTATTAATAAGTGTGTTTAGGTACTTATCATTTAGTAAGATAAATGTAATTAAGGCTTTCGTGTTACATTTATTTGATAAGTTTATGATAAATACATACCGTAATACGAATATAAGTTTCACGTTTTATTCCTAAATCTCGTGTATGTCTTACTAAGAATGGAGCGAACAACAATAACACAGCGGGCAAGATTAGTACCTGCATGTTTCTACGTAACACGCCCAGGCGCCTAAGTCTTTTATTTAAACTGTTTTACTTACAATTGCTTTGCGGTCATAATGGCCGTTTTGATATATAATAGGTCAGTATATAGTATGAACTTAACAGACTACCAAATCTATCAAACACTATCATTATTACGCAAAGCAATTATAATTCTGTAACAATGCAAATTATATATTCAAAAAGTATTGTTTTACCTGATTGTTAGAATCAGACACACGTTAGTTTTCTAAATAAAAAATTCAAATTAGAGTGCTTATGTTTGACCCTTTGGCTACAAAGACGTAGTATATATTATACAAGGTGTGACAATACTAAACGGTGTTAGTCTACCCAAATCTAATAGAATACATTGTTGAACAAAATTTTGCAAAGGTAAAAAAAAATATTGCGTCCTCAATACAACTTGGCCGATCACGTGACTCATTTTTGCATGGAGAACCTGTTTTTTTTTTAATTTTGAAATCTCTTTTTGCAATGGCTTCACTATGATGGATAGACTAACATCTCTAAGTATTGTCCTAAGCCTTGTGTAATAATGATCATAATTGCCAGGAACTCATAACGTAATAAGCAATTATATTCTAGTACTAGCTGTGCCCTATGGTGCTAGTCTTTAAGCTATCTCCGTACCAATTTGCATCCAAATCGGTTCAGCTGTATTTGCGTGAATGAGTAATAAACACATCCATATACATTCTTTCGCGTCTATTATTAGTAGGAAGTAGGATTGTATGATATCCTACGTTACGATTCAAAAAGTCCCACTACTGATCTCGTGTCCACCACGCTATGGCTAAATTGCAGGTTGGGGACTTCTCTCATCTTAAAAAGCTTTTAACTTTTTCCGACAGGCTGGTTTACACGATTTTTTCCTTCACCGTTTTAGCTTGTGTTAATTAATTATTATATGAACAAAAATGAAAAACTCACAAGTACATGCCTGAACGAACCTAAGATTGACGCCACGCATTTTTTCTTGAGAGCCAAGGGGTTTACTGACTAGGCTGTCACTAACTTATGAATGAAATCCGACTTAACTTCGACTGGTTTAGATACCAAAAATGCAAAGCAACCATGCCATAACTTTTCAGAAAGGCGCACACTAGTAGTGTGTCGCGCACACGGTTGCCAGTTTGATTTTATTAGGCTGTCGTTTTTATTTAGATATTATTCTGGTCTCAATTTTATGATATGTGTCAGTTTAGTTATGACTCACTGATATATTAGGATGTTTATGTAAGCCCGCAGAGGAGTACTGTATACTATGTGTAAGCCATAGACAAAGGATTGAAATAACACGCGCATGACCTTGGCAAAGCGTTAAGATAATATTGTTTTGTTACAAAAAGATAAATACCTATATTCATTGAACAATTATTGGTAATAAAGGAAATGACCTAGTAGGCACACCTGTAGTCTGAGCTAGTAGGTTATTATTTCCTACAACAGTTATGTACATATACGAGTTATTCGTATTGGCATGTATGTATACCAATAAAATTGCCATTATAACCTAATTTGATTCAAACAGGTGTGTTGGCGACAAGTAGGTATGTAGATTACCTTAAACAAGGAGTCAGTGACTGATAACGTGTGGTATTGTTTTGTATTAAGTAGTAAAAAGAAATGGTACAGAAGTACTCCATTTCCTAATATTAGTAGGTATATCTTAGTAAGATTGCGAATAGTTTAAAAAAGTAAGTATTTAGAATTAACTCATTATACATTTTCAGGAGTGCTAGCATTCTTTAATCTATGCTACTGTTAGCAAACTATTGAATCTACTTAAAAGATGGAGGAAGTTCTTAATATGTCGGAGTTTGTTTTTATTAAGCTGTATTCCCAGCTTCTCAGCGACGGCTACGGCGACGTCTGGATATTAAAAATAAGGTTTTTTTGTTTGAAGAGTTATACTTTCTAGCTAGTCTAGTTAATGCCACATCATTTAATCAAAATCGGTGAAATAGTTTGGTTTAATTGGATTGAAGTAGGTTTTTCACTCTTATATTAGTTTAAACAGGAAGTGAGCAAAGATATTTCCGCTTTGCATTATTCTACATAATATTTAAGACGGAAGTTTCAGTAAGTGCTTCCATCCCTCGAGGCCTCAGATCAATTTTTTTTTTAAATAACACTAAGTAACTTTGATCTGAGGTCGAAGCACAAGCAAAGTTGAGAGTAATTTTGAACATATGTCCTAAATCATATTTTTACAACTACTTCCTTAAAACTACTACATAAAATTATTAATAAAAAGATGTCAGGCTATAAGTAGGCACCTAACTGCTGTTTTTTACGAGGGTGGTAACAGGTAATTATAAACAACAGTAGAAAGTTAATACCAGTGTGATTATAGTATTAGAAAAATATAACTGTGGAACTGGTGGGATAGAACAAGTTTCTAGTTGTACTGATGATATACAATCCCAAAAGTAAGTTAACATTTCAAAGCTTACTCATATCATCACCACTCTCCGAGAATACCTCACTCTCTGCCTCTGTCCAGCCATCAGATCCTGTTGAACTAAACAGATTTGTTCAAGTTTGTTCCAGTAAGTATTTTTAGGGCTGAACATGTAGTGGACAAAATTTCTATCTCTCAACTTGAGGAGATTCAGATTAGATCTCGATCGGCATCACAGAGCAGATAACTACTCTACTCTGTGGTCCACCAGCCGAGATCACCTGAGTCAACTGTAGAAAAAATATTTTTTTCAAGGTCAACCTCTTAAAAACACATTTTAATCCTTAACATATTGGCACAGATACTGTTGAAGGTACACCTCAAACATCATTACTGCATTATACGGTAGAAATTTGATATTGCTTAATGAACACCCAGGTGGATAAAGGTGGCATGTAGGACCAAAAATATTTCCATGATTCACTCTGCTGGTCTCAGGAGGCAGATAGTGGGATAACAGTCAGAATGTCATGTCTATTTAGCTATTCTGATGTTTTTCCTTAGAATTGTATACCCTATGTAGTCGCCCCACAAAATCAATAGATGAAGCTTTGCCAGTGGATTAAATGGCTTGGCTAAAGAAGAAGGTAGGGATATGAGGATTATTTATACATTGATTATTTTTTACCAATGAATAAAGGGTCCTAGCCAGGGGTAAAATAATCAATATTGGATTACTAGAAAGATTAAGTTGGTCTATTTCACATACTTGTTTGAAATAAAAACTCATATTTTGTGTTTTTAATTTAATCTTTTTACACAAATAATCACATATATGCCTAAACCAAACAAAAAGATGGAATTATTTACTATATATAATATTGTGGTTTATAAGTAATTGAAAAAAAAAAAGTGATAGTGCCAATAATCATCATAAAATTATACATCATTACAATTAACTAAGCCTTAAAATAAAGTTTCACCATATGGTCAAATATTTTGACAAATTTTAGATATATGTATACTATAATCAGAGTGAATAGTTATAACTAATTTCCATAGACGTTTTCGTCAGAAAATGCAATGTAGAGAAAGAAATCTTCATCATGATGTTCTTGGTATAGGGAACCCATAGTGGCAGATGTCGGAGGGATCACGTTGTTGACGAAGAAGAACAAAGCATCCTCAGGTCGAAGATGAATGCGTTTTCTAATCAAGAAATAGAACTGGCCGACGGTCAGATCAGACGGGACCAAGTACTTCTTCTTGTCGAGGTCTCCGAGCCTAGCCTTCGGAGCTTTCTCTACAATAACTGGAACACGATCGGGATACTTCCTGCGAATTTTCTCGCCCTCAGTCTTTCTTTTCTCGAAAGAGTGCTCTTCTTTGTACTGGAATTTCATGATTGAAACTTTTTCACACTGCAATTTTCAAGACACCTTAATATTCAGGATCGATTTACTACGACTTGTTTTTTGTTTTTGCGTCGATTGACCACAAAATGCAATGACGCAATCAGCTGACAGAAAACAATTTCAAACAATGAGTTTTGTTTTTGAAGGAAGCCAAAGTAATTCTGCCAAAAAAAAATTCAGTCAGGTAGTTCAATTTTCAATTATGTACGTCGCGTCAGAGATATGTTACTACAAGAATCTCAACGTGTGGCTACTATAGTGCTTCTCGTTCTTCCAAAAGTATTGTCATAAAACTATAATACCGCTGGACAAGGGTAATGTAGTGCTGCAATATTTTTTATCAGGCCTTGTATCGTTTCGAATTTATTCTCAGAATGAGACGAATAGGGTGACCGCACATAAGACATTTATTTATATATTAGGAAATTCTCCCGAAAAAGTTGGATTGAATCAGTGAAATTCATCTTATGAATACTCCGGACTTTTATAAAACCCACGACGTAACTTATCTATTACTATTGACTTATCTGGCTCACAGATCCGTCAAGTTTTCCCAAGCTATGACGTACCGTATTGTACATAATATATACTTTAACAGAGAAAAAAAACTACTAAATACAAAAAGATGTTGATATTTCGATTTACTGTTTCTTCTTCTGTTTATAAATTAGCTGAATTCGCAAATCAGGCTGCCGCATATCATATCTCATGCATGTTGTTGTTTGTGGGATGAAGGTTTGCATGTTTCCAATACCGTTCATGGTGCTTACGATCGTGTATGAAACGTGTATATTAATATTATGTCTGTCTAAGCCAATTTAAAGTATTGATAAAGTCATATCCATTTTCATAATCCTTTTTCCTAAAATACATTTTCACAAGGCTGATTTAACAGAAGCATGTTTCTTAAATTATCTATAGACAAAGTAACTACTTAAAATAAAATAGATATAGTCTATGACTTCAAAGCTATGCCCCAAAATGTTGCCAGATCTCTTCATCAATGAGTAGATACGTCCTTATTAGGTCCCGAAAATGAGATGGGTGTGTTTTTTTATTTAGAAAACTAAGGTGTGTTCGATGTAATATATACACGTTAATATTACAATACCCCTCTCGTTTAGTTTAATAATACGGTTTTTTTTCGAGTACCCGGTTGTTTTAAAGGTCCAACTATAGCTTTGTCTCGTTACGTCTCGAGTGCGAGATCCGTCGGTGTGGACACGAACGACTCATTTCATCCCTGGTGAAGTTCACCGAATGTGAACATAACTAGAGTTGGACCTTTCTAACAATCAGGTACACATAAAAAAAGACCGTATTATTAATCAAAATGAGAAGGATGTTATAATATTAACGTGTGCTTATGGCATCATAAATTAATGTTTAATGCAAGTGTTTAAGGCTATGACACATTATAACCGACTACCTATAATATTTTATTATTTATAACATAATTATGTACGTAGGTAAGTTATGTAAGCTCAGTTTAGAAAACCACAATATTACTTCTCGAGTCTTTTTCTCAAAGTGACATTTTGTGTTCTTATTAGATTTTTTGCGTTATATTTTACTCAAAATCCTATTAAATCAATGTTTGTTACTCTATGAGATTTATTTTAGACAATGAGTTCTTTATTAAATAACAGAAACAAAGGGGAAAAATCAGGTATAAAAACGAATCTAATAATATACCCCCAGTAGAAGGGAAAGTTCCAAGAATGCTGGCTGCATTGCCACGTTGAATGGCAATGCTAATTTTTTGACCAAAGTAAGAGCCAGCATTCTGGTATTTATATGATTTGTTGTTGTATTCCTTTATTCTATGAATATGTGTTCAAAATTTCTTAGTCATGTAATATTATTGTGTTTTAAGCGTTCCGTAATACAACGAAGCCTTATAGTTTTTCTCTGTCCTTCCGACTGCCCGTTAGTCTCAGTTTTGGTGGTGAATCTCCCCTAACAACGATTTATGACTAGGGGAGTATATTTTTCTTAGAAATTGGAGAAGTTGGAAAAAGGTTTCTTTGGCAGAGTAATGCATTTGTCAACATCAATTCCTAAATTTAGGAAAGCTCCTAGGTTATTAAGATAACGAAATCGTTGAAACCATCACTTAGGAGTACCTAATATAGTGAAGGTCGAAGGCAAGGTCGACAGTTCGTGAATCGTGGAACTACCAGTAGGTACTAATATGTTACCCCTTTCTAAAATAAAATAATCGTAGAAATTCCATTGACATGAGTAATAAGTATGGAGCGGTGATTCAATTCCTTTCCTTCAAAAATAATAAGTAAACACGAGAAGATACTCCTTTGAAAGCACTCTGATACGTCTCAATAGTAAATACGTTGCTAGAGAGAGATAGTAAATGTTGGAAATGCAAGAAAAAGAGGCCGCAGCTGACCTTTCAAATTGCTGCATTTTCTATGACGTGTCAACTTCTTTAAGTTTGCAACTTCAAATTTATACATCATTAGGGATGTTAGTAATAGCTTAACCAATCCGGCAGAAATATAATATTGTTTTTTTTTTAATATTGCAATAGGTTTTTTCATTTAATTAGCTTAATAAATAAAAACGAGAATTGTACATTCTGTTTGTATATTTTAACATACATACGTACTTGAAATGTACAATAAGAAATATTTATTAGCCTTTAAATAACATTCGTTACAGGCAAATTTTGTTACATTTGAAATATAAACTACATAAAAAAATAAACTTTTACATGTACAGAAATACTGGTAACCAACGTTTTTACATATAACTTACACATATATCCGTAACGAATAACTTCAGTTCTAAGTTTCTTTTTTTACGATATCTAATGATAGATGAGCAACATGCTTGGTGGTAAGAATCACGCTTGCCCATTCCAGTTGCAGCAACATCTTAATTGTTGAATTTAAAAGCGTATCAATGTACTGTGCTAATCATCGCAAGACATAGGTGATTAAAGTAGTAGTAGTTTCGTAAAAAAAATATACGTGTAGCACTCGGCAACTGCTGCGGTAAAGCTATTGCATACGCATACGTCTAGTCGCACGCACACAAACACCGTGCAGAAGTCTGCCGAACTGAAACGACGTTAGACGATGCTTTCAACGCCGCACCGCTGTGCCGGTCGGAGTGGGGGAATTATGTTTATTTTCGTTACAGGATTTCTTGATTCGGTCGTCGCGCTTAAAACCTGTGATAAAAGCTATGCAATAGCTTAAAAACACTAGTTATCTGTTACCGTTTGTGTTCTATTATATATTTGATTTATGGACCCTGCGGTATAATCGCAATTTTGCCAATGTTGCGTGACTAGCAAGACAAACGCTGATAAGATTGGCCGGTAACGCGATTAAAAAAAGACCGTGGACCGTTCGGTGATGTGAGAAAATTTTGTATCTGAGCTTACTTTTTACAAACCTGAAACAAACACAAGGACGGCATCTACAAAACGGCACAAATGTTAGTCTCGTAACATGAAATATATAAAAAGGCAAAGATTGGGTAATTTATAGTTTAATATTGTTAATTGTAATAAACTTATTTAGAATATATACGAAAGGAGTGAAGACAAGGAGAAGCAGGGAGGAAAAGTTAGAGGGGCGGGGAATATCTGCAGGAATCATGTATAAAGGGAGCAGCGAAGCCTTTGACATTCAAAGAATATGTTCGGTAGTCTCAATAGCTAGACCACATTCACACAGTGTATAATCACGTACTCTGAATCTTGCTAGAAACACAGGAGTGCAAGCGTGACCCAACCGTAAGCGGCACAATGTTGATGTTACACATTTGCTTGTTTTCTTGTACCTTGAGAACCAGGGTTTAGTTGGAATTGTTTCTTGAATTTGGCCATAAAACTTCCCTGTTACTTGTTTGAACTTCTGCCAGTCGGACATCCATAAATTAAACAGAGCAGGACTGCAAGAGGTAGATAAATCATGTGAGTATACATGGTAATGATGCTCATTGCCAGTAACAGATGCCTCTTAGCAAAGGCGTCGGCGTTCTTATTTCCTGAGATGCCCACATGACCTGGGATCCAGGCAAGGACCACTTGTAGACCTAGCATTCGACATTTTAGTAAATCTTCCTTGATCTGAAGAATAATAGGGAACTTATTTTTAGATTTCAAGGGGTTAGCAATGATTGCGGGAAGGCAGCTTTTTGAGTCTGAAAACATGATGACCTTGTCGATGTTATGGGAGAAAACGTATACAATGGCTTCAAGAAAGCAATAACTTCCCCGGTAAAGACAGAGGCAAGGGAAGGGGACTTAAAGCTGAGAATAATCCTATACTTGGGAATCCAAACAGATGATCCTACATCTCCATTCCTATTTAATTTGGATGCATCAGAAAAGACAGAGAGCCAGTCCTTCCTAAAATTATCAATTGAGTACAAGAAACTTTTTGTTGGTTCCACTGAGTTTTTGGTGATTCCAAAATCTAAAAAGCATTTGGTTGATAAACAAGCGAATTGAAGTTTGTGAGCAATAAAGGATTGCCTGGGAATTCGAAATCGACTGGCCGGTTGGCGCAGTTAGTAGCAACCCTGCCTTTTGGGTGTTTATTATATATATAAGTATGTATATCAGTCTTCAGGTTACCATAGCACAGGCTTGCCTAGTTAGGTCTTGAAGACCTTTGTGTGGATGTTGTCCCATATTGTTACTATCTTCGTATTCATTTTATTTCTTAGATTTAAGTTTTTTACAATATGAATATAAAACATTAAATATTATAAAAAACCTAAACCTAGAGTGCCACCAGCAACGGGGTAGGACCCAAGCTACCGATGGTAGGGACTACAGAGAGAGGAACCTCCTAACAATACGTGCTGTATCGAGGAGCACAGCCCTCTGTACCTGACCCTTGATCCAACCATCTAGCGAGAGCCTCTTAAGATGTTGATTGAGACTTCTCGCTATCAGGCCGTTTGCCGAAACGACTATCGGAACAATGATCGTTGAATCAACATCCCACATGGCGGTAACCTCATGAGCCAAGTCGATGTACTTGCTGACCTTATCCTTTTCAGCCTTCACGAGGTTCTCATCATGTGGGATGGTGATGTCGAAGAGCACTGCTCTGCGCTGGGATCGGTCTACCAGCACGATATCAGGCTTATTGCAAACAATAGTCCTGTCCGTGATGACAGAGCGGTCCCAGTAGAGCAACGCACGACCATTTTCAAGAACTGGCAACGGTGCATACCGATATTAAGGCACTTGCTGGTGGATGATCTTGGCTACTAGATTATGCCTGTGCAAATACTCACCATTAGCAAGATGGGAACAACCGGAAGAATATGCCTGATAGACTCTCCAGGACGGCGGCATGCCCGACAAATGTCGACCGTACCGTCCTTCAGGATATATTTCCTATAGTTGTTCGTCATCATTACTTCGTTGGCAATTGCACAAGCAAAACCTTCGGTTTCCCCAAAGAGGTCCCCGAACCGCAGCCAGTTCACCGAAGCGAGTAGGTCCATATGGGGCCCCGTTAGAGCTCGATAGAACCTCCCGTGCAGCTTCTTACTCTTCCATACTTCCTTGCGGTCCTCAACGCTCAGCACCACCGGTCTGCGCCAATTCCCGTTCGCCAAGGAGAGCGGTGTGAGGCCCCTGTCAACTGCTACAACGTCGCAATGCATCCCCCACTCGTTGTTCAGGAAATAATCCCTGAGACTGCACACTTCACGGTTGTGGAGGTTTTTGACATTCAAAAAGCCACGACCCCCCATTTCCGTGGAATGTACAGTCTCATAACTGACGAGCGCGGATGATGCATGCGATGCGAAGTGAGCAGTTGACGAACTCGCCTATCCAAAGCGTCCAACTCAGTCTGGTTCCATCTTAGTATGCCAAAGGAGTATATCAGTACAGGCATCACCCAACCGTTGAAGGCTCGAACCTTATTGCCTTTTTATTATTATTATTATTAATTGACGAAGACAAATATTAAAGGGTGAATTGAATTTTTAATGACTTTGCATATAAAACTGTCAGCCAATAATTGCCTACGCAAATGAAGGGGTGGATCCCCACATTCTGTCTGCATGGCCTTAATGATGTGACGATTGCTGTTTTCGGAATGTCTTCGTTTGCGAATGATAGAAAGCCTATATTTAAGACGAGGAGATGGGGGAGGAGGGATGGATATACCAAGAGACAATTTAATCTCGTTAGGAAAGTGTCAAATTTTAACGGCAAGAGAATGCCCATTCCATAAAACAGAAGGGAAGAAAGATGGAGAGCATAAAGTAATGTCTACTGCAGAATTAGGATTTTGGTTGGGAAAAGGTCTGCGGGTAGGTGAGTTTATTAAATGATGGCTATCATTTAATAAACACAGAGCTAACTCTGTAATGAGATCCAGTAAATGTCTACCTACACTGTTGGTGTGAAAAGATCCCCAACATGTGTTATGAGCATTATAATCTCCCATCACAACAATAGGAGAAGGAACAGCAGATATAATTGAATGGATTTATGAAATGTGGTTGGGGTGGGAATGGGGAATATATAGACATATAAAGGAAATATTAAATGAGCGGACCGCCACAGCATTAATTTCAGGGCTGAATGCAGGAAGGGTAATTCGAGAAAAGACAATGTTACGTTTTTGAAAAATTGCACATCCAGCTTTCCCATCCCGTCGGTCGCATCGGAGGCAGGAATATCCTGACACTCGGTAACGAGCAGCCGCCAGAAGGGGGCAGCGTTTATGGATGAGTTGGATGAGCTCAGGGACCTCCCGTCGAAGGCTCCTGCTGTTCCACTGGAGAAGAGTGAACTGATCCATTGTGAGACAGTAAGCTAGACCGTTGAGATATTACAAGGGCAACGTTGTTCGGTAATTGGGAAGGATTTTGGGAAACCTAGGTGTAGTTGGAATTTTATGTGTCCAAATCGGCAGCAGGCTAGACATTGGATGGTTGGAAATTCATAAGTTTCATATTATAGTAAAAACAGTAAATTTTTGCTGATAGCTGCTGACCTCTAAAGGTGAGCACAACAGTTTGGGTTGTTTCCCAGTTCACTGTGGAGTCATTCCGAACTTTTCTATTTAATCGCCTAGCTTTAACTACATAGGCTCGGCTGTTTGGAATCGTAATGCAATTGGCAAATTCTTCCATTGACCAGTCCACCGAGACCCCTCGTACTACATTCATTCTAGCATTGTACGTAATAAAGGCATCATATTTTTGCGATGCAGGTAGGGGGTTACTAAGGAACTTATTGGCAGCTTCGTAGGACTTAAACTGGACAGGCATTTTATTCCTTCCTACTCTTTTGATCCCATCACGGCATATGTCTTCTATTTTGTTAGAGTGCAAAAACTGACCAAACTTAATGGGTCGGAAGCTTGTGCCAACAGTTGGGTCAGACTCCTCCTTAGAAACATGTACAATATATGGACCTACGTCCGTCTTCTCGTACTCCTTGATGCCAACAATAGTTAGTGATGGGTGGGTGTAAACAGTTTGAATTGTAGGCATCACTGCATCCATGTTCGTAATATGAAGCTTACCAGGTGGGCCACCAGGACCTTCATCCATGGGTTCAGTCGACTTTGTCGGAATAACCACCGAAGGAAGGTCCGGCGGTTCGGCCGGTTCAGGGGAAACGGACTCCATTTCCCCCGAACAAATAAACAAATAACACTTACTGACCCCGAGTTAGTATAAAAATAAGCTCTAGAAAGGAAAAAATCAGCCAAATTTTTTTAATTTACAGCACAATCACTACCACACGTGTGTTCTCTAGCTGGAAAAAACGCGAATCACCCTATTTGTAAAAATATACAATACTTAAAGACTTATTGAACTTGATAAAAAGCCGGTTAACAATCAACATGTATTTCACATCCGTCGATTGATCGTATCCGGTCAATCTATTGGTCTGATTGACCGGATACGATCTCCACTCTAATATGCTGCATTAAACAGGAACTGCGTTGCTCTTAGCAACAAGACGAATATTATCTCTGTCGCACTTAAGAGCAGTATATACTATCTATCTCATTATTTAGTGTCACCGTACTACTAAAAAACAATGGTTATTATGTTTTTTTAGTAACTACAGAATATAGTAAGAAATTTATAATTACACGTGAAATGTGATGCCTGAAGCTTTATGGTGTCTTTTGGAGTTTTTGCACATTGGGAAAGCACAAGAAGCCATTATTTCGGCAGTTATCCGCTCTCATCGAATTTTGACGTGCGACTCGCACGTTCGGTATACGGGGACCGAATGAAGCGTAAGTGATATAAAGTGTATCACTTTGTTAAAAAAAGGCGCTTACCAAATGGTGGCCGTTCCGTACTTATTACTTATGTCAATGAGAATTTCCTACCTATAAGGCCGATTCAAACTTAATGGCGGCTGTGAAGTTAGGCACAAAAGGCTGCGCAGTATCAAAAACACGGTATGCGCGGGTGTTAGAGAGACGAGAAGCGGGAGTGCACCGCCCACTAGCCTTCTTCTTCCCGCGGGCCCCTATCGCTAGTGTGCCTTAGTGTGCGTATTGTATCGATACGCTGCACACATGCGCGAGCTTTAGCTGAAGTACAGTTAAAATCATTATCGTTGTAAGTTATTTGTTAAAGTTTTAAGTTAATTGTTTTTTGTTAATAATGTTTTTTTTGTAACTCCAATTCTTCCAATGAGACTGTGTTGAAGAGTCGAGAAGTTAGCATTGATGGTGTAACACTATTCCTTTAAATATATTACCAATATAAATATTCTTACCAATATACCCGGTAGGTACGTGATGCGATCAATGAATTCCGACTATTATTATCTCAGATAGGTATTTATTTTATTTATTAAAGATTGTTCATTAAACAAAAAACTATTTTAAGTAGTATTGTATTAGTTTTAACCTAATATAGTAGACATATAAGTTTACACCATCCCATCTGAATATTCACTACATGTATGTTATGTACCTAGTATGAATTCACTCTTTACTATTTTCAACCCGAATGTACAAACGCAAAGTCTCGCTTGTGGCGCACTTCACAGCCGCCATTAAGTTTGAATCGGCCTGAACAGTAAGATTCACGAAAGATGACCAAGGCGCAGAAGGCATATTTTAGGTCCCTTTGGAGGTGCGAGGTGAGGCGCGGGCGGAATGCGTCAAGACCGGAGCGACGCCATTGGTGCGCGCGCGTCTCGTGATAGGCTGCTCAGTCGCTATTCGTCTATCGCGGCGTCGACGCGCTCACACTGCTCTCGAGTACAGTCGAAAAGAAGTGTTTCTTTGTTTTAAATTGTTTTTTATTTATTAAGTTTTCGTTGTTTGTTAAGTTTTTTGTTGAAATTTGTTGTTGTGTTGAACTTATTTGCTATTTTAAGCCATCACAATGCCGCGAGGAAAAGGCAATACTTTGAATAGACAGTCGAGAAGTTTGGTGTACAACGTGTTTCAATATTTTTCACAAGATTTTAAAATACTCGAAGCTTACAAAAAAACGGCCGCGGCAAAAAAAAACGTCTGTATCGACAGTACAAAGAATTATAAAAGAAAGTAAATCTTTACCGTTTTTAGTGGTTTTTAGAACCCCTGGTAAAAAGAGACCACGCCGTAACCCTGCCTCCGACGTTGACGACTTTGACAAAGGGGTAATTAAGAGATGTATCCATATTTTTGATTTAACTGAAAAAGAATTGCCAACTTTAGAGAAGTTACGAGCAAAATTACATCAAGATATTAACTTTATAGGATCCAAAACAAGTTTGGGTCGATTAATAAAAAGAATTGGATTTAAGTGGAAAAAAACAGAAAATTACCGAAATATTTTAATAGAAACATCAGCTATTCGGTTGTTACGAATCAATTACCTAAAAAAGCTCCAAGATTATCGAAGACAAAATAGACCAATCATTTATACTGACGAATCGTACGTCCATGCCACACATGCAAAACCCATGGGCTGGGCTGACGGTTCTACATCAGGTCTGAAAAAGCCTATCTCAAAAAGCCAACGAGTCGTAATCGTTCATGCCGGGTCAGAGGCTGGATTTGTGCCCAATGCATTATTAACTTTCAAGTCGGGCACAAAATCAGGAGATTATCATGACGACATGAATTTTGAAAATTACCAGAAATGGATTCGAACTCAATCTCCCACCGAACTCCGTTGTTGTGGTAGACAACGCCCCATACCACAATAAAGAATATGATGTGGCGTCTAATTCCCGAAAATCTGACATGCAAGAGTGGCTTACCAAAAATGGAATCAGCTTTGATTCCAATATGTTGAAACCTCAATTGTACGATATAATAAAAAATAACAAACCTCGTTTAAAGAAATACTCCGTTGACAAAATTTTGATGGAAAATGGTCACGATGTTCTCCGTCTCCCACCGTACCATCCGGATTTAAATCCCATAGAAATGGCTTGGGCCTCTATAAAGGGTTACGTGAGTAGTAAAAACGTAAAGTGGAATATTGGCTGCGTGATAGATTTAATTAAAGAAAAAGTGAATCTGATGGGACCAGAGGAATGGAAAAACTATGTGACAAAGTAAAATCTATAGAAGAAAGCTATATAAAAAGTGACCACATCGTGAATTTGCTTACGGAGGAATTAATTATATGTGTGGGAGAATCTGACAAGAGCGAAGATTCGACAGATGTGGATTTTCCTGAATCATCGGAAGATGAAGACTTTAATATGGAACCCGGCCCCAGTTCCTCAAGTTCCACGATTCCCTCAAGTTCCATGATAGAGAGAATCATGGAACTTGAGAATAGCGATAGCGACTAAATGTGTTTCACATATTATTTATAATATTTTTGGTTCAATTTATTTGAATAAACATTTAAAATTACTTACGTTTGATTTATTTGCAACCAGCGTTTACAACATTACACAAATTATTTAACCAACATTAAAAATTATTTTGTCTTAAGTCTTTTCTTCATGAGTGTACGTGCGCAGACGGCCGCCATTTGTAGTCATCTTTCGTGAATCGTACTGTACCTACGGTTTGTCTATGTTTGCGCTGGCAATACACACTTGCTGTACAGATTTTGCTTGCTTTTGACTTTAGTTGGATTTGGCGTGGGTTTAATACAATTTCATTTATTCTTGATATTTGATAATTTACCTTAATAAAAAAACGTTATATCCAAAATAATGCGTAAAAGGAAGTCTGTAAAGAAAGGTGATGATTCTGAAGCAGAGCCAGAAGAATTCCAAGACTCCGGAGAAGATTGGACGCCGGAAGCCGACCCCGTATGTATTTGATACTCGAAAGCTTCAAGCCAATATTTTATTTGTATGTATATTAATGAGTCTCCTTGCGTCACCCATTTCTATTTATCGTTTCCACCTATTCTTCTCGTTCACGTATCGACGCAATGTTATAGGTTATATTATACCCCCCATTTGTACTGGTTTTGCTCCCCTGTTTTGTAACAATGTTTGTCATGATGATAAGTCAGAAAAGTGAATATGATATGAGGTGATCGTAGTGTATATTTATGGGCGATTAGTGATAAATATATTATTAAATTTGCATTTTTCCTTCCTATCATATCCAAGCCAGCCTAACTCACCCAATATCTTTGGCTTTGTTATCAAATATATTAAGATATGTAAATAAAAGACTTTTTATTCTGTCATAGAGTGAACAGCCAGCAGCCCGTGGGCGCGGTAAACGCGCATCCAAAGTATCGCTAAACAACTCTAAAAAGAAGCGAAAGAATTCTTCATCGGAAGAAAGTGAAGGAGAGGGAGAGGAGGATGAAGAAGGAGAAGAGGAAGAGGGAGATCTAGATGAAGAAGAGGGCTCAGATGATGAAAAAAATGGCTCAGATGGAAATAAGTCTGACTCCAGTCAATCTAAAGATGTACCAAAGCATTTCCATGTAAGCCTTACTAAAGATTCATTGTTACTAATTAATTACATTTAAAAGTTCTTTATGACATGTTTTTTAGATATATTAAGTATTATTTTATTGTAGTCTGGAAACTTTGTTCTGCTTAAAACCGATGTGAAATGGGATGGAGACACAGTCATTTCCAAGCTGGATGAAATCAATTTGTGGAAAATTGATGGAAAAGCATTGCTGCAGAAGTTTATTCCAATGGAATCTAATGGGAAAATCTTGCACAAATGCACCTGTGTGGTAAGTTATCTTATGCTAAACAATTCCACATAACTGGTGTCTAACTTTGAATATTTTGTATACATGTGTATGCGCATAGTACACAATATACATGTCTAGTTTAGTAATAATTGAATGAATCTAAAAGTTTAATTTGTTGTTTTAGTACTCAGGATGGAATGTGGACAATCGCGAGAACTATTACCCCATTACAGAGATTCTTGACAGGAACCCACGTACAGACTCTAAGGAAATATGTGTAGCCTTAGATCTTAATGATCTTATCAAGGTAAAAGACAAGTAACCACTTACTTATCCAAAACATTATAGTTAAGCAAAAGTAAATACATTTTTGGCACTTCATTCCATGTAACTTTCTGTAAAGTTTTATAAAATGAATAATTAAATGTTCACTTCTACATTAAATTGAGTTTTATCTACCTATATTTTCTTAACATACAGTAAGATAAGCTTTAGAATGTCTGGAGGCTCATTCAAAAATTGTAGATTATGAACCATCATTTACACAATGAGTATAGAACTAGTATGATAAGTTCTTGTAAAAAAAATATCACCTATCAGCGTATTGGTGCCTGCCAAACTGAAATTGGTGACCACTATTACTAAATGGTAACTTTTGTTTTAAGCTGAGATACCTTGTAGACCCTTCGGTCACTTAGGTCCAATTCCTGTTAAGTCCAGTGTATTTTGACATTCCTTTAATGTCAATTTCTTTAAATGTCCAGTTCTATGACCGTCCATTTCTTTGAATGTCCAGTTCTATGATATATTATATTTAAATATTATATATATATTATTATATAATATATATGTGACCTTATATGGGTCAAAATAATTTGTGACTTGCACTTAGTAATTAAATAACATGCATTAGTTAAAATAGAAATAGTTTATTAGTATATTGTATAAATAAATATATTATAAATTAAATATAAAATGTATATATATATATTTATATATTATATTATATTTCATAAGTGGACGTATCATTTCGAAAAGGTTTTATCTCAAGTAGGTTGTTTGTCCAAGCAGGTTGTTCGTCCAAGTAGGATCTGATATCTAATAAACATATTATCAGGGTGTTAATTAATTGCAAGACAGACGAAGACTGGTGAGAGTACTGGTCAATATGAACAACTTTTTTACTGATCATGTCCATGAATCAGTATAAAACGAACCTTAAGTAACGAAAGAATAGACGTTCACGGAATAGACGTTCGAAGAAATAGACATAAGATTAAACTGGACGTAACCGGAACTGGACCTAAGAGTCCGAAGGGCTTGTGAAGAGTACAACAATGCAGTCAGATTGGTAGTTGCTTCTTTTTAGGAAGTTGGAAAAATCATTCTGAGCGACATGAAATAATCTTTACAAATGTTATAAAGAAAAACAGATTTGTATTTTGGCATCAAAAACGACTGCACAGATTTCAAAAATTGTTTCGCCTACGCTACTATATCACTTAATTACATAGGCTATAAAAAATTAGAGATCCACAGGAAACACCACAGAGCCCATTTAGTATCTAATACAAAAGCTTAGAAGAGATTTCGAAAAACCTGACTGTAGATACAAGAAATCTTAATGAATCCATGTGATGCAACCAGTATCATCAATGACAATCTGTATAGAGACAAATCCATGGGACAATCGCGCACAGCAAAATCTACCTGGGTACTGGTTAACATAAACCAGAAACAAAGAGTTAGTAAGCAGTCTGGGAGTATCAAGAGTAACTGTAACTACCCACTTTGGTCACCAAAAATGTTTTTTGGTTCCAAAAATGGCTTAACGGTCAACAAATTATGACACTCCAAATACTTTGCAACAAGGTCCGCATTAGGTTCCGGTATTTTTTTTATGACAATCGAATACTTTCCTCAACAAGGTCCGCACTGTAGGTTCAGTTTTTTTTATGTGACCATTTATCCATATTTTTGGTGACTATTCATCAATTTTGGTAACCGTTTAGAATTGTTTTGGTAGTAAAATAAGACTTTTTTGAGCGGTGTTTAAACAAGAGCCCGCTTCTTACTCACCACACGGTAGTGTACATATCATTATATAATACGGTAATTCTTTATTGCATTCCTTAAAAATATAAACACGAAGACAACAAAAATATTAGTTGACAGGTAAGCGAAGCGTGTCTGCTTCGATTCTGGAAAATGTTCTTTCGTCGTGACAGTTTGTATGTATGGATGTTTGTCCGCAAAAAGTTTAGCACTCGCGTAAAGGGCGTTGTTTCCAACCAATCTTGACGAAGTCTGCTATGGTGCCATTTACTGCCCGTTTTCCATAATATTTGGTACAAACACGCAAAATATTACTTAAGAATTCTGAAAATAAAAATATTTGTCAAGTGGTTTTCAATCAAACCAAATTTGATGGAGAAAAGAAAACGAAAAGAGGAATATCTAGATTTTTTACACTAGGGTTCGTATATCCCCCTAAGAGGATTATTAAACATTTCTTTTTAGATTCCCGTGTTCACCTTAAGGGGGATTTCCAGGGCGGAAAGTGGAATAAGCATTTAAGTGTTTGTTACCTGATATCTGAAAAACTTAGATAGGTATATAATTATGAACGGATGTAAAAATACGTTTTTTGTTTAGGACAAATTTATAATTCTTTTTTTTAACCCACTTGCTACTTTCGTTCTTTTAAACGATCAAGGAAATAAATAAAGGGAGATTGTTATATTTTATCACTTTTAGATTATAGGTGAATATTGTGTGTCTCACTGTGTGTCATGTTAAAATAAACGTATTTTGTGATACTACTGGATATACTGGGACTATTTTAGACATGGACTTTCATATATTTATAAAGATTATTTTTATGACTGTTTTGCTATTTTTATCTTTTGCATCCATAAGATACATGTGTGTGTTTGACTAAAACAAAATATTATTTTCATTTTATAGCTTTACATACTTATTATAACGGTCCCAAATTAGTGATCTTTATAAGGAACGCTAGCAATATGGGGTACTGTGGATGGCGTTGTGTTTTTATTGTTATAGACCAAAATTTAGAAGCCTTACTGTCAAAAGTATTATTGAGAAGTTGAAGAACAAGGACTATGTCAATCAAATTTTCGCTCATTTTATTCACATTTTACCGCCCCGAAAAAAATCGTCAAAACTTCAGGACTTTTCCAGGCGGACTACTAAGAGTTACAGCAGAAGTGTTTTATAACGCTGCAACATCCTAAGAAGTCGGAAAGACGACGACGGAAGTGACGACAAAATCACCTTGTCTGCATTTATTAAAACACGACGGATTGATGATAAATTTTCTAATGTCCAGTGACGACCAATTCGCCGCTATTTCTTCTTAGCAGCATGGTATATGGTTTGCAAATGCATTCTGAAGAGTCAATGATCAATTTTCCACCTCTATTTTTACATCTGATCGTCGTATAGTTAAACTCCAAGAAAAAGGCTTGAAAGCTTCAGGTTTTTACGGGAAAACAGATCGATTTGATCTTTAGAGTACAATAAGGACTTGCAAACAGCTAAATGTGGTACAAGAAAATACAAACTTTCATTACAAAATGTGTGATTAAGGCTTCTAATTTAAGCATTATTTTAATATTTCTCGTAAAAACATATTTAAAAAAAATACATAAAATATTCATAAAAGACTACTATACAGAAAATAATATTCTACTTTTTTAGATATCAAGGTAGTGGATTTTGCTATCGTTCTTTATAACGATCTCCATTTTCCGAGGTTTCCAACGAAGTAGGATTTTTATTACTATTTTTTCTTATATTAGTACCCCACATATAGGTCGTCTAGTAAATTTCAAAATGTTTGAAGCAATTTAGAGGTTCCAGTAACAAGTGGGTTAATGTGACTACCGACTTCCATTACGGCATGCGACGATGGCAATTTTTCATTTTCTTATTACACAACATACAATACAGAAGAATCACGAGATTTGCAATACATATACGCAGACAAAGACGCTCTTTTTTCAGCGAACGCGGTAAAACCCTAAACGAGCACGAAACAGAAGGGGTTAACGTGATAATAGCAGAAGGTGATAAGTTACAATTTATCTTATTTTTTCTTATTGTTGATAGTCATTAAATTATTCTTAAAAAAGATACCTGTAATTAAACATTAACTTGACTTGATTAATACATACGACTTCATAACTTGAAAATCCATAAACTTGACGCTAGCAAATATACAAATCGTATGGTGCCATATCTAAAAAAGGAAATTAAGAGATTAGACAAGGCGGTATCGCCACAATAGCTTTAGCTTGACCAATAGGCAAATTTACAAAAAATAATGATCAGCACGGAAATGAAAAGGAGAATTTCTACGAAAGCGCGGGAAACTTCTGAATTAGGTGGGCGTGTTTTTTCTTGGGAATCAAATTTATTTTGTTTTTTTGTGATATAAAGTGATCAGATAAGAAGGATTGTGTAATATTATAAATAGTTTTTGTACCTACATATTTTGTTTTTAGTGTAAATTAAGCCTCGGTAAGTCTTTTTTTGTTGTTTTTGCTATGGAAGAACCTCCTGACCCGGGGGACCCTGTCCCTCCGGCTGTTTGTTTTGTTACAATAGATGAAACAGAAAGTAATATGCGCTCCCCCAGTGATGTTATGGATATTACTAACACACTAGTAGAATCATCTGATTCTTCAAACTCTTTGAAGACTAAAAGAAAGAGGAAAAATCATTCAGACATAAATTTTGATAGTCATAACGATGTACTTAGTAAAAACACACCACGACTCCAACTTCAATATTGCAAAACAATATTGAATTACCTACGGCTAGGCCTAATTTTGTTCCAGTAGGCAGAAATCAATATAACAGTACCTACAGACAGCGCTCCGTATACTGTACATGTAGTCAGAGAATACAATGAGATGAATGATGGTTCTACATTGCACCCGATCACTTTCGGCAGATTCCTTAAAAAGAATAATATTGGGAATATAATTAATGGCAGTGTTAAGCGTATTGGTCGTAATAGGATCTGTATCTTTTTTTCAAACCACAATGACGCAAATCTGTTTATCAACAACAACAACCTAACAAATGAGAAACTCAAGGCATTTATACCAACATTTAGTATAACGCGCATGGGGCTTGTTCGTGGAATTCCGGTAGACTGGTCTGATAAAGAAATTATTGATAATGTCAACGTTCCACATGGATGTGGTAAAGTATTAAAAGTTCCCCGAATGAACTACAAAGTGAATATAGATAGTTCACCAATATGGAAGCTATTACAAACGGTGGTTTTAAATTTTGATGGAAAGATTCTTCCAAAGCATATCTTTGTTTGTTATAATGCAAGTGCCGTTGAATTATACACATTTCCGACCATACTCTGCTACGGCTGCTGTCATTACGGCCATACAAAAACACAGTGCCGCTCTAAGGTAAGGTGTTATAAGTGTGGACAAGAGCACTCTGGAGACTCATGCCAAAGGGAGGAAGATTGCGCCATAAATTGCAATTGTTCTGGGTCTCATTTTGCGACTAACAAATCATGTCCTGAATTCGTTCGACAGAAAAATATTAAATTCTATGGCGCAAAATTCAATTTCAAATGCCGAAGCTACAAAGCTTCATGCGCAGTAGGAAAGTCGTACGCTGAGGTAGTAACATCAATTAAACCAACAATAATTGAACGACCTTTCTTACTCCGAACCCCAAGCCCAACATCTTCCCACTGAAGATGTTGGGCTTGGGGTTCGATGGCTTTTCCATTGTAGGTGCAACAGTTAAAAATATTAGCTTCATATCAATTTACATTCCTCACCCTTCTGTATCCATCCTTCAAGAAGTGAATAGTATTCTTTCATCCATTCCTAAACCTTTTATTTTACTTGGTGATTTTAATTGTCACCAACAGTCATGGGGAAGCTCTGACAGTACCTACATGCTACGGGAATACACTATTGGATATCATAGATTACCACAATTAATGTGTATTAAATAAAGGATGTCCAACAAAAAGAACTAAACCTGGTGAAAGGCTTAGTGCTGTCGATTTATCGATTTGCACACCAAGTCTTGCTTCTATGTCAGACTGGTATATACATCCCTATGCCCATGGAAGTGATCATTTTCCGATTCTTATTAATTATTTGGCTAAAAGTATACCTCGACCTCCGCCAACCTCAAAGAAACCTCGATTAAAGTACCGTTTAGCTGGTGCTGACTGGGCATCTTATAGCTCTCGAGTAGAGAAAGTTATTTCTAGTCTTACTCAACCAAATATATACTCTTAATAGAATGCCTTCTCCTGCTTGGTGGGATGGAGAATGTTCTGATGCAATAAAGAAAAGAAAAAAACCTGAAAAAGAGTATAATAAAAAAATGACACCGTATAATTATCAAATGTTAGTTAACGTAATGGCAGAAACTAAAAAAATCCTTGCGGACAAACGAGTGGCTGGTTGGAAGAGGTATTGCGCGTCAATATCTCCTCATACTCCGTCCTATGTTGTTTGGCAAAACATCAGAAAATTCAAGTCAGTTTTTACGCCTTCTACAGTCTCTATTCCGTATCAATTGTGTGGTCCATATTTAGATTATTTAGCTCCTCCTTATGTATATCAAAAAGATATACCTGAACAATATCTCTGGGTAATACAGATTTTAATGGTCTTAACTCACCTTTCACTCTTTAAGAATTAAAGGGTGTTTTATCAAATACAACTGATTCTGCTCCAGGTGAAGATGGTATCTCTTATTATTTTTATAGCCACCTTGAGGATAAAGCTTTTTTTTATTTGTTGGACGTTATAAATACCATTATGATCTCGGGTAACGTTCCTCTTTCTTGGAAATCGCAAACGATTTTGCCCATTTTAAAGCCTAATAAACCACCAGGAGACGTTACTTCATATCGTCCCATTGCATTGTCAAATGTAATGACTAAAATTGCGGAACATTTGGTAAAAAACAGACTTGAATGGTACATAGAGTCAAATAACCTCATGGCTAAAACACAATACGGATTCAAAAAAGGTAGAAGCACTTTGGATAGTATAAGTATTTTCGTAACAGATATTCGTTTAGGTTTTACATACGATAAATCGATTGTTGGCGTCTTTTTGGATATAAAATCAGCTTACGACAGAGTTACTTTGCCAGTTCTCGAAAAAAAATTAAATGAACTTAATGTACCCTCATAACTGACTAGATTTATAATTAACATTTTAAATGGAAGATCCGTGAAGCTTGACTTTTCAGATGACTACAGAATTCTGTGGAAAGGTCTACCACAGGAATCTGTATTGTCCTCTTCTTTACAATATCTATACGTACTTAGAGATGTCTATTAAGGATTCTGTTAAAGTTTTGCAGTATGCAGACGATTTACTAATTTATTGTACCAATAAGTCTACAGCGGATGCGTGCGATCAAATTACAATCACTTTAAACTGTCTAAATACGTGGTTCATTAATCACGGATTAGAACTATCTGTTGACAAGAGTGTCGCAGTATTATTTTCAAGGTCACGTAATCCTCCCCCACTAAATATTTTCTACGATGGTTTACAAATCCCTCAGAAAGAAGCAGCTAAGTTCTTAGGAATAGTACTAGACTCTAAACTTACCGGCATCCCTCACTGTGATTTTGTAACATCTAAATGCGAGCAGCGCATTAATATGCTTAGATGT
Organism: Ligdia adustata; assembly: GCA_947049295.1. Lineage (NCBI taxonomy): Eukaryota > Metazoa > Arthropoda > Insecta > Lepidoptera > Geometridae > Ligdia > Ligdia adustata. The sequence continues at coordinate 7,734,370 of OX346225.1, read as the reverse complement.
CTTGCGGGGGTCTGGTGGGGTGCACACCCATTTTCCCTCAAACTAGCATACAATGCTCTTATACGAAGTGTAATGGATTATGGCAGCTTTCTCCTTGAACCTTGTAGAGTCACCGTCGCTAAAAGATTAAATAGTATTCAAGCTAAATCACTCAGAATAATATCAGGTGCCATGAATCTAGTCCTTTAAATGCGTTGCAGATTGAATGCGCAGAACCACCACTGGATATTCGTCGCCAATATCTTGCGGATCGGTTCTTTTATCGAACTGTACAATTCATCGATCATCCACTAGTACGAAAACTATTAGAACTGGTAAATCTTTGTTCATCATGTTCTTACTGGAAACACAAAACTAAACCACATCTTATTAAGTATGAAACATTTTCTATCCTTGTCAGCTCACACTTATCGCTCAATAAACCTTCCTATTTTTGACACCGCATATGAAACATTACTAGTCTCTCCCAACATCGAATTAAATTTAGGCATCAGAAAAGACGATTTTAACGCAAATAATGAATTCAACTCCCTTAATAAAGAAATCTTAAATGACCTATGCATGAAATAATGCGAAACATCGATTGTTTTTATTATCGCATAACGATACTTTGCATTTTTTACAGAACCAGGAGGTAAGTTTCCTACAATTACTAAATTTACATTTATTCCTAGACTCCATAAATATTTTTTCATGGCCAATACAATCGGAACGCACGTCAGTTGGGGGTAGTACTTGTGCACCTGTCCGGGGTTTTTAGAGGGTACTGTATTGTCTTGTTGACTGTTGGTACTGGGTCTGCCCCTTTTATTTTTTGAGTGACTTTGATATCTACATAAAGTATCGGCAAGCTCAGTTCTAAAATCTGCTAACTTCATAATATTCTTCTGAAGTTTTCCTTTCCTTGTGTTTACCTTTTTGTACAGTACCCAAGCATTGATGACAGTCATGTCTAACAAGTGGTAGAAGAGCCTCGTTGTCCACTTTCTCGACTTTATGCGAATGCGATATCGACCAATGAAGCTATCCATCAAATCAACGCCGCCCATGTGTGCATTATATTCTTTTACAACCCGAGGACATGATATTTGAATATTGGCCTTTAGTTTTTTTTCGTAGCGGGTTATAGTATCCGCTGGTTCAGCGCCAACATACGTGGATAGTAATAATACCTGTTTGTTGTCTTTCCAACTTGTGGCCGACAATTCTAGGCCTTCGTGAGAGGCCACATTTTCGTGATATGTTCCTCTGGGTACGTTGGATTTCATAATCTCCCGTTTCTCCGGCAACTTGCACGACTTTCCAAGCCTGTTTCTCTGTACTGTTCCAAGACAATAAATACCTTCGTTGGTCAAGTAATGTACCAGAGGAATATTCGTATAAAAATTGTCAAAATAAATTATATGATTGACATGCCTTGGTACTGGTCGTAGCAATCGAATAACTGTATTCGACACAGCTCCGAGGTCTGGTTCGCCAGGTAAACGGTCCATGTCCTTAGCTCCCGAGTAAATCTCAAAACTGTAGGCATAACCAGACAGAGAGCATAACACGTATAATTTGAATCCCCACTTATGGGGCTTGTTGGGTAAATATTGTTTCATAAAATGTTTCATTTTTGTGGAACACATCTGCTCGTCTAGTGATAGACGATGCTCAAATGGTAAAGTAATAAATTTCTTGTTCAAATAGTCTATCACTGGTCTTACTTTATGCAGTCGGTCGTGCTGGGGGTGATCAATGGGCAAATGTTTAGAGTCGTCATTCATGTGAAAAATTTCTCTAATTTTATCAAATCTGTTGCGATTCATTGTTTGTACTATGGGTTCAAACTTTGTAATGTTTGACCAGTATGACCGGACACTAGGATAATGATATACACTAGTAAAAATAAGAATTCCAATAAATTTACGTAATTCTAAGACAGTTACAGGTTCTGTAAAGTTGGGATTCTTTTGGAAGGCATATTTATTTGACTCGTCCACTAGAAATCTCAAAATGTCTTCACCGAAAAAATAAGAAAAAAACTGAAATGGAGTGTCTAAGTTCATAATTTCTTGTGAATACTCAGTATTTCCAGCAAACTGGAAAGCATTTTGGACTAAATCCATATTTTTTACTCTCCACACTAAGTTTCTAGAGTTGAAAGGTGCAGTTTGCAGGTTGTTCTGGCTGCTGGTTGTAGGAGTTGGGTTTCGTTCAACAGTCTCTAAATTATGTTGCATGTCGGTATCTACGTTTGCTGCAGGCGGATCTGCATCCAAGTTTGGGTCAGTGGGAAAATTACCTACATCCTCTTCATCATCTAGCTCCATCAGACGATCTCTTTGGCTCGAATAATAGTCTATGTCATCTTCATTGTCGGTGGAATCGTCTTCCGAAATTTCACCATTTTCTAACCGCTTCAATATGTTCTCAATCTCTTCTGGCCGCATTTTGGATAAATTTCTATAATAAATAAAAACAAAAGTAATCCCCACACCAAGCTATGCAGAAAAAATATGAAACGAAAGTTCAAAAAGTTTTATAGCTAAAGAGTTAGTAGGTAGGTTTTATGTAGGGCGGAATGCCTGAAGTATCAATATTGATACCAAAAAAAAAAGCACTAATTTCTTCAAGTAAAACATGCATTTGCTAAAAATAATTATATCATAGCGAAAATAATGTATTCACTTACCTCAAAAGTATTTATATTCTTCAGAAAAAGAAAATATATCAAATTTATATTCAACAAAACTTTTAGTAAAATGTGTTTACTTGTTCACTTTGCCGCGCAAGTAATATGTCACAGATAAAATAAAACAATAATGACATTTGTTTTTTTTTTTAATTTCGTTGGATAGAATACTATACAACAGTAAAATACATACAGCCAACATATAAAAAAAACTAATAGTAATGTGAATATTCGGTTTAAAATATTAGTATCAAAATTGAAACTCTAGGTTATTAAGGGTTAATGAATGTTGGAAGGGATGGCATCACATTTATTGTGATGCGTCCAAACATGGTGATAATCAAGCTGTTGGAGTAGGTGTTTATCATCGGGAATACAAAATCGTTCAAAAAGTTAAGCTATCACCAGAATCATCTACCTTTACCGGAGAATGCTTTGCAATCCTTAAAAGTTTAGAATATATCTTTTTAGCAAAACTTAAACATACTCTTATAATTTCCGACTCTAAAAGTGCTCTTCAAGCTTTAGAAAGGTTCCCATTTAAATCTAAATCAACTATACCTGTTATTATAAATGCTAAAGACAAATTACATAAATGTATAGAATATGGTCTTTCTGTTAAATTCTTGTGGATACCTAGCCACTGTGGTATTAAAGGAAATGAGAAGGCAGATCAACTTGCCAATGAAGCAGTTCAATGTGGAGATCTGTACCCTTATTTTAATTACTGCTATGACTTAGCAACTTTACCCAGAATTTCTATCCAAGACTCTTGGAATAAAGCTTGGAACGAGTCATCTCAAACCAAAGGAAAGTATTACTTGTCCCTACAACCCACAATTAAACTTAAGCCATGGTTTTCCAAGACTAAACTTGGTAAGATGGCGACGTCATCCCTGATAAGGTTACGTTTGGGCCATGTTTGTTCCCCAGCACATCTTGCTAGGTTCAATATTGTTGACGATCCTTCATGCGAATGTGGTCATCCATTTGCTGACGTCAATCATAAACTACTTGGATGTCCCTTGAATGATTATTCTTTTTTCTATGAAACGCTTGTATCAATTGATACTCCGTTTCCAATTAATGTTTCTTTTCTTCTTGCCTCCGAAAAACAACCAATTTATGAAGCTATTTCTGATTTATTAATTTTAAATAGCATTTAGTTGTAACATTTATGAAAATATATTAGCTTGTAAATAATTTTGTGTAAATATGATTTTTTCAACTTATCTGATCCGAAATAGTTTTTAGTTTTATCTCGTCGTTATTTGGGTATTAAAAGTTTCCCCGTTTTTACTATGAAACAAACAAAAAATACATCTCAACAAGAAAGTTCACTATAACAATTAACGAAGCAAAGAATCTGTAAAAGAATTAAATCTTTGAAGACGCAAAACTGGAAGTTCAACAGGAAGCTCTTGACAAACTTGAGAAATGGCACAATACACAGAACGTGTGATGGCCAAGTAACAAAAAGGAAAAAAAAGGAAAAGGAACATTTTCTAATTTCTTTCAGTAAACAAACAAACGTCAATTTATGTGGATTTGTTTATTTTTTTCAATATATAAATAATTCAGTGTATAAATTAAAAAGGGCTTTAGATAAAAAATAACAATGAGTGATAATACAGAAGGTAAGTAAACAATGGAATTACTTTCAAAAGTATTTGTAGAATATTGAAATGGAGAAAGAACTCATTAATATTGCGAGGGTAGTCATTGATAAGCATTTCTTCTGAAATCATCCAATTCATAGATATATGAAGTAAATAGCCTTCGTGCCATGTATAATTTTTCAGAAAGAGACTGTGCAGTGTGTCTTCAGAAGTGCCATCATCCTACACAACTGCCTTGTGGACATGTATTCTGCTTTCTTTGTGTCAAGGTTGGTAAGAAAAGTTAAAGATTTAACATCAAGTTCATTGTAACACAGGATTCTTTAATGTTACAGTTCCACTTGTTATGGCCATTGAAAAGTTTTCTACATACCTAATTCATTTGAGAGATCAGTCAGAGTAAATTCATTTAGAAAAAGTGACTTATTTATTTTGTTATAGGGAGTTGCCATTCAGAGCAAGAGGTGTGCCATGTGCCGTGCTGAGATTCCACCAGACTACCTTGATCATCCCATGTTACTAGAGAAGTTATCTCCACAACAAGGAAACTTACAAGAGCCCCTTATAGAAAATCAGTGGTATTATGAAGGGAGGAATGGTAAGCTATGTAGTTTTTTAAAATTATAAGTTATTATTTTAATAAATTTCATCACCTGCATGTTAACATGCATATTAAAATGATATCCTATATTATTCATATGTGTTTGGGAATCATCAACCAGCAATATTTGAGAACTGTAAAGAATAGCCAATTTTATTAACTAATTACCCCAATTATGTTGGGATAATAATGGGGTCTTACCCTTGCTTGTTCTGGAATGGCAGCCATTATATTTTTTTACTTTGAAATTTGAATTTTGACACATTTGTAATAAAACTCTCTATCTTTGCATCTAGTAGTCATAGACTATTCAAAAATAATTTGATCTATGGAATAATAGACGTGCCTACCCACAAATAATATGGTACACATCGAATCACATACACATAGAATCTTTAGAGTTGAGTAGGATTTTCTATGAGATTTATTTCATTTTTGATAGATAGATAGACAACTCTTTATTAAAAAACCAGCTTAACAATAAATAAATAACATAGACAAAATCGTAAACAGGACATAGTTTTTAAATGGTGGCCTTATCGCTTAAAGCGATCTCTTCCAGGTAACCATGCACATACAAGATAGTTACATAATATTAAAGAAGTCTTAAAATATTACACTATCAACTTAACAACTCTCAATACAAATATATAGATATAATACATACAAATACAATAGTAGGCATGAAAATAAATGGACAAATTCTTTAGTAATAATTAGACGAAACAAATTTTAGTGCTACAAGTATAGCGATAGATAATGAACTATGACTCGATGCTTAAAAACGTTTTACATAGGAGCATGTCTAATATCAAAGGGAAGACTGTTCTATAGCTTTCAAAGTAAAAGAGGACTTAAAGAAAGTGGTGGAATATGAAGGAATAGATTACTTAATATTGATAGGTTGATTAGATAGATTGAAGATTGAACTATGACTTGTTTTATTTCACAATTATCATTTACAAGGCTTTCAGCCTGGAAAATTTGTCAGGCAAAATAGGGTGCCAGATTAGTTGGATGTGTCTTTCTATTGATGTGTCAGAAATATCTACTGACTTAAAATGTTTGTAATAATATATTTCAGGATGGTGGAAGTATGATGAGCGCAGCAATATAGAATTAGAAATGGCATTCAACAGTAGAAACCTTGAGTGTACTCTCCTGCTTGCTGGAGCCCTGTACTCCATAGACTTTCAAAGCATGACTCAGGTACGATGCAGCGACCCGACACGACGCAGACGAGTGCGAAGGGATACACCTCTGTTTCCTGCTAAAGGTATAAAAGTGATGTTTCAAAAATATATGGAGCTCCGGCCAGGACAGTGTACATGATACCACAAATACGTTACAGATTATAAATCTTTAATCTATCAACCAAATTCATGATAACGTAACTTATCGCAGTGTACTAAATTAATTTTGAATCAAAACATTGCCACCTTATTTACCCGTTTACATTGCGTCAATCTTGACATTTGTGACGGGCGGTACAATTCATAGATCAATATGACCATTGAAGTCCACCAAGGATACATAAATCTTCCAGGGATGCCAAAATTCCTCTACAATTCGAGGAATTTAGATATTTTAGTACACCATGAAGGAGGCGACTGATGCATTTTTCATTAATACACAATATTGATCACATGTTGAAGCATTTTTTGGTCACACTGTCCTGGCCGAAAATAAATAGTCCACTGTATTAAAAAAATTACAATTATGCACATACAGTGGTGCCAATTGTGGGGAATTAAGAGTTAGCGCGGGAAATGTCAATAATCTTGGAATAGCGGGGTATTCCAGAATATAATGTTCAACACAAAAAAACATGTTCGGACTTGGCAGATACATGTTCACACTACTTAAACTAATAGTCATCGAGACCAGAGTAATTTAACGATTATATTTTAAATTTTACCAGAAACCACTATTGATATTTTCCATATTGACGGGAATTAAATAACAGCTTTGGTTGCCATGTATACTTATTTCTTCCATTCTTGTATTTTGCCCTAGTATCTAAGAGCTTATTTCATGAGAAATAAACTATACTTCTATTCTATCTAAATTTTTAATAAAATATTGTGAGATCGGTTTTAGTTGGTCAAAAAATTACTTTCGCGTATTCTGTAGGGAAAGAGGAAGTTTCGATAGACTACCGCCGATGCGGGGAATAGAGTTTCTTTTATTCGCAGCACTAACTGTAATATTAAATTTTAATTCAATTTCACTTTTAATTATAGAGGAAGATACATGCTACTTTTCCCTTTGTGAGCAATGTCTTTCATGGAAGAATTCGCCCATGGAAGAATCTGGTCATTCTGATTCTGTCAACTGTGTTACTTATGAACAGAAAATATATTTTTATTTTTATTGTGCTGCTATTGTTTCAGGCGTAGCAGGCATCAAAGTAGATGAAACACTACCTATAGAGCCAACAAAGACGGATAATGATAATAATTCTACTGCAAATATTCAACCTGATAGTGATATTGTAGAAATTGCAGATGAAGAATATGATGATGTCGAGATCATTCAAACTTCAGCAGCAGAAGTTATAACTGTAGACGATGTCAGTGATGAATTTGAGAGATTGAGGTTAGTAAATATTGTGAGTATATAAAATACAGATACATAAGTTTATACAGATAAGTGGCTTAGATGCTAGCTATATAGCGCGCCACATAGAAGCTTCTTTGCATTGATGTTGATGTAACCAAATAATGAAAACATGTTAAACAATTTGCTAATAGAATGATTATCATTATGATGTTAGTTTCAACGTTTTTGTTCTATTTAAGTCATCGTAATAAGAATATCATAATCATACTGATGTTTCAGTTTTATGCCTTCAGTATATTTTTTTGTTACAGAGTGAACATTACAGAATCAGAAACCTAAAAATGATGTAATCATCCCAACTTCGGAATGAAGCTGATATTCATTCATTGATATAGTTTCTGCTGTGAGAAAACTGTTTCTACTGTTCTGTACATACTAATAATAGTGTATAAAATAGGATGTAGTCTCATTATTTTGTTAAGAAAATTTGAAGTGCTCATGGTACTTATTTATCAAGTACTCGTATTGCATGTTATTCATTACAGAGATTTATTTATATGATTATTTACTGTATCTGTTCAACCTCATTCTAATAACTAGCATATTATCATAAAATCAGTCTAGTTAGAAAATCTAACATCTTCTTAAAACGATACCTCGAATATCACGTCCCGTAACGTCACAAATACGAATCACGTAATAACGAATGCACGCTACCACGAAAAACATATCGCCACACGCTACGCTACTCACATAACCAAACCTCTAAAGAAATAACCTCGTAACTCTAGTAACTGATCAATAGGTCCACAATATATATTTTATTTAAAGGCTGAAATGATATTAAAATGTAATCATTGTTTCATGTAACTCAAACCTGTCAAAAACATAACGTGTACAAAAATTCAAAAATATCGTAGCGCAGTTTTTCTGCCTTAAAAAGTTGTGAAATCGATTATAAACCAAGTCGGTTAATTCGGTACCTATACATATCTATATCTATGGGATCAACTTTCCACTTTGTCGTAAATTCTACCTGCTATTTAGTTAACAAAAGTTTAAAGTTATTATTATTATTACGTCTTGATTTGGCAAATGCACACATCGCATCGGGTCGACAATGGCTCGAGCTGGTGAATGTGATTAAGGTACCTACATTGTTTCCTGTTTTTTTCATATGCCCTTTTTATATTTTCTTCCCTATTTTATTTGCTCTTTTGGTATCTTGAGACTTGCTTGAAACTGTGACTATATATAGATTTTCTAACATATTTTTTGTGATAGGAAGTATTGGGAACACTGGCTCCAATAGACTACATATTTACAGAGACTTATAGTAAAAAAAGGGTAAAGAGCCACCTTTACGGCTACTAGAGGATCGAGGTTATTTCTTCAGAGGTTTGGTTACCTATGTGGGGTAAAGCGGCTGCGGCGAAACGTTTTTCGTGGAACTTTATTCGTTGTTAAGAGGACTCACACGTTTGGGCGCTGCACAAGTTTAGGTATTTTACGCTCCGAGAAAGTCGGCGAACTACGCAACCGATATCTTTATCCAGAGCTAAGAGAGCTGCGGGCGTGTACTAAAACGATTTTGATCCATAGTATAACTATATTTATTGACCGAGCGAGCGAAGCATCTTTGCTTCTAGACTGGAAAAATGTTATGTTGTCTGTCTATTACGGAAAATTTGAATAGTGGGGGTTTTTTGATAGGGGTTATATTTACCCCGGAAAGAAGTAGACCCACCACAAATATATAATTGGAAGGAACGAAGATTTAACTACTAGTTAAAATTACTTTGTTTTAATAGGCTATCGTACTGACTTGCACCTAACATGTCCATGAGATGTACTTGATTTTCACTTGAGTTGCACCTGGGTTGTCTCTGAATAGTCCCCGAGTTGTTCCTGAGTTATCCCTGATTTACATTTGAGGTGCACCTGAGTTGCAAGTTGTCCCCGAGTTGTTCCTGGGTTATCCCTGAGTTGCACCTGGGTTGTTTTATTAATTAAATAAAAAATAGATACATACAGCATTTAAAAAAAGATATATATGGCTATGTGTTCAGCACAAACCAAATAATCCTTTGGTGTAAAGTTGCGTAGAAAAGGAAGAACTTCGAAAATTTAAGGACATGTCTCAAAGCCTTTTTGGTTGAAAATTAAATTAGAAAATATTTTTTTTCTCAGTTATTTACGGCTTTTAGGAAATATATGAATCTTGGTAATCAAAGCTCATGATATCTGTAGAGACTAAATATTTTTCTTAGGGGACTACAATCAATAGAATCTTCAAAATAGAGCTCGTAAATGAGGTCTGCGCGAGTTTTTGCTTAACCATGTACCGGGAAAAAAATATATTTAAATGAGCAAGTAAAATACACAAATTTATTGAGTTATTGCAAATAAAAAGTATGGCAAAGTATACAATTTGAACGTGGAAAACTACGTTTTTACGTGGTATGCTGTAAAACGGGCCTTAACACATTCAGTTCCGGCGACTCGCCTGGCGAGTCAATATTTTTCACCAATATTTCCAAAATGCGTCCATATTTTCTACTGAAAATCAAAATGTATACTAAATAAATGCTAATATGAACATTTATACTGTGGCTCGTATATATAACTAATTTTACAATTTATGAAAAAAATTGCCTTGAACTCGCTAGGCGAGTTCACTGACGCAGGACCTTTACTTTCAAAACTCAAAAATATGTTTTTTGTTCTATGAATCACACTAATATTATAAAGGCTAAAGTTAGTAAGTGTGTTAGTTCCTCCTTCACACTCTAACGGGTAGACCGATTTTGATGAAATTTGGTATGGAGATACTTAGTTTAGACCCTAGACATGAACATAAGCTACTTTTAATCCCGAATTGACGCGGGTAACACCGCGGGGCAGCTAGTAACGTAATAAATTACTACAACGCCACTACTACACTTTAACACAAGATTTACAAAATGGGAATATTTTTACATAGAAATAGAAGTTGCACGAGTTAAACTTGAAATCAATTTCATATACTAAACTATAGAAATACAAAATTTAACCTCAAAAATAGAATTTTATCCAAAGATTTACAATCCCTGCATAAATTACGTAAAACACTTACCTCTTTTTTTATTTGATGGGTTTTCAGTCATTTTAATACGTGGAAATACACTAAACACTTGCCAAACTATTTTTGATACCAATATAAAGGTTGTAGAGACTGCGACGGCCACAATAATAACAAATCATTAAGTTTACTTATATATTATGCCAGTGAACTCGCCTAGCGAGTCCATTTTAAATTAATATGCAGTGCCGGCGACTCGCCTGGCGAGTCCATAATAATATTGCTGGCACCTCAGAAGGAATTAAGAAAATCATAGTGGCAGTGAATGTGTTAAGAGAAAATAGCTGCTGGCCTACATAATGTCAAATGACTATTTAATTTAACTTGTAGGTACCTACTAGACTTTTTGTTTTATTTTAGTGTCATCTGTCCCCGAAATGTATTTTTTTATAATAGAAATATTGCTCTAGGTGGTGCGGCTGCCCCTACCTACCCCATTATATGATGCCTTTGCTGTAGGCTCTGTGGCGCCCACATTTTGGTGTGGTAAGCACTGCTTCTCTTAGAATAACAGGTAATAAATTCATGATGGTATCAAATGGTCAGTGTCTGGCTAAAAGAAACAATTCTTTCCACATTTTACTATGTTAGATCTTCCACTATAAGGTTGATTATCCACATTGAACATCGGTCTTAACCGAATGACTGCTTAAACAAACACAACAAAGCAAAGTCCTTCTCCTTCTTGCGATTTCTACTTGAGCCCCTGGAAACTAAATACTATTTGAATAAATCTATTTTATGAACTTGTGTTCTCCAATTAGTTCAGATAAATCGAGATTATACTGTATATAAAATACAAGGTAAGTAAAAAAATAAAACTTATTAATTAATCAACTGGACATAATGGTAGCAGTACTAAAAGAAAAACGTTGCTGGTTGCTACAACTTTATTCTATTCATTGTTATATACGAGTTCACTAAAATATTAGTAACTACATAGCTGATGAAAATAATACATATATTACAAGAGACGTACATTGTCACCATGGTCGTACTTTACTTTGTGTGGCGTGAGTTAAAATATAAGTGGTAAGAGGTTTTGGTTTCATTGACATTTGCTTGTGTCGAGGGAATTTAGGACATATGTTATAGACTCTTTCATCTCTTACAACGATGTAACAAGACTTACAGCGACGCCTTACACGTCCCTTAACTTTAAATGAGCAGACTGAATTGAATGCAGGTGTAGAAGTAGTTAATAGCTTATCAGTGAAGCTGTGTCTCTGGAGAGTGCTAAAGAATGACTGCTGAATATTCAAATGCCGGCACTGTAAACTCCCTATGGATGTTATCGTCTTAATAGCAGAAATTATTCTCTGCATTGTAACTGAAAGGGAGAAAAACTTATTAGTGTAGTAGTAGAGTTGAAGTTTTGAGGTTATGTATTTAGAATGTATCGAAATGATATTCTGGTAGGCATCTCTCTCGGGGTGCATATTAAAAATCCCGTAAAATATATTCGTATATGAAGCACTCACTTTTTTCTGTTACTAACAAATATCCGTATTATTAATAATAATTATTTTACGAATTTAACATCACAAATTCTTCGATTTGACATTTGACACTTAACGATAATGACAGTCCGACGTCATGTTTTTCTTCATAAGTTTGCCCTATAGGCAAAATTTAATGAATTTGTACCACCTTGTCCGTGGTTTGAGAAAGCTCCGTGGTGCGGGTGATTTCTGAGTACGGGTGGTAGGCCTTGAGATGAATATTTTTATTTTGATTAATAATACCAATGCCAAACTATATCAAATGAGTTCATACAGCTCTGGAACAAGGCCGATAAATACACTTCAAAGATAAAACATGTCAGCCCCTGTATTACTATATTTTTATTTAGTCCACTATACCTTAGACAATCACAGTTATATAGCGGTAGACCGTTGACGTTCTTACTTTGTTGAGAAACATGATAACGAAGATCATGTTTCCCAATTTAACAAAACGTACTATTTGGTTTCTATGCCAACTGACGGTTCACCTAACGGCCGGCACACTTCCACTTGGTCGTAGTTTGTATCCAATCTTGACGAAACTTGGTGAAACTACGAATTTTCAGAAACATTTAGGGAGAATTTTGATTGATATCTCCCAAAAACGGAGGAAGTTTGAAAATAAAAAAAACTACTAGTACTACTAATGTAAAGTAGAATTTGGAATTGGTGAAATAAGGTCTTAAATATTTCGGGTAGAGATACAAAACGAAGTTATTCGTTGGCTTCCATAAATGATTACGTACTACCTACTGTCTATCTGTCATAATATTACCGTCTTCGACAAATGTTGATATGTCTTAGAAATAAGTTAGTAGCAACATTATTGAATCCGCCAGGTCACCTGTTCGAACTACTTGTTAGTAAGTATATGGTAGTAGGTATGTATATATTAAAAAAAACCGCCATGTGCAAGTAACACTCGCGCACTTTGGTTTACGCATCATTATTCACACAACATTAGGTTAAGTTTCTACTTGTTGTCGTTATTAATATTAAGCAAAAAGCGGTAAAAATCAAAAATGTTGTAAAGGAGCTCCCATATTAGTATTTGTTGTTGTAGCGGTTACAGAAATACGTCATCTGTGAAATGTCAACTGTATCGCTATCTCTAATAATATTAATAAGTGAGTGGTAGCCTAGTCGGTAAATCTCTTGCCTCACTAACAAACGAGCGCGGTTTCAATCCCAGGTATAGGCATATACCACTGCGCTTTTCATTCATGTGCATATTATAATAAATTACCACAAGCTTAAACGCTGAAGGAAAACATCGTGGGAAAACCGGTGAAGGACTTTCGAAGATAAGTGAAGTCCCCAAACCGCAATTTGTGTTGGACTATGGCCTACACCCCCAGAATAGTGGAGACCTGATCCCAGCTGTGGGACGTTATGGGTTGAAACTTAATAGCTATCACGGTTTCCAAGGGGTAGGTACAGGATGGTGACAGACGGACAGCGAAGTCTCAGTAATAGCTGAGATTTGTAATCCTAATGTCAATGGGTGCCGTCTTTATCCTTTGGGTACGGAAGCCTAATAATAACAGATAAATCCTCTACAAATGTTCAAAGACTTATTTATGTTTTAATTTTTTGTATCGACAAATGTACGTTTTCTTTTATCACCAATGGTTTATTTTCTACCGCCTTCCAATAAAGAGGAGGTACTCAATTCTACTGTATTTATTTTTTAAACGTTTGTTACCCGATCTTTTGGAGATGGGTGGACCGATTTGAAAAAATCTTTTTTTGTTTGAAAACCTCTCCTGATCCCATTTTAATTTTGTCAAGATCGGTCAAAATGTGTGAAAATAAGTGACTGCCGACAACTATTGGCGCCAGCTGTAATAGTTGTCGGTAGACACTTTTTTTTAAAGAATTATTATCAAATTAAAACATTTGTGGCATCAATTTAATAGTTTTCGTTTGTTAGTAGTCGACAGGTTTTTTTCTGGAAACAGCTACTGGACGTAGCTATATCTATGTAAATCTCAGAACGCGCACACAGCTACGCTGACGGTACGCGCGTACGGTCGGTCGAGCCGTCGGTCCGGCTCGTCCGTTGCACGTACCATCCTGCGAAGCTGTTCGAGCGAATGGTGCTGCGGAGACTGCGTCGCCACCTCACCCCTCGGGACGAGCAGTTGGGTTCCACGCACATCACTCGACCACACTCCAGCTTACGCGGTTACACCATCTTGCACAGGAAATCAATCTGGGGCGGCACTCCGTCGTCGTGTTCCTGGACATAGAGAAGGCCTTTGACAGGGTGTGGCATGCTGTCCTCATTCATAAGCTGCTACAGACTGCGACGCAACTACTGGAAAGTATAGTTGCGTCTTTCCTCGCCGATCGCCGGAAGGAGCCAGTTCCGGACACAGGCTGATCGAGGCGGGGGTGCCACAAGGCAGCTGCCTGTCGCCAGTCCTGTACGCAGCTTATACGGACGATATACCCATACCGGACGTGACTAGACCGGAAGACACTTGCCCTCTTTAAAGACGACTGAGCATACTTCGCGTCGTCTTCCAACCCAACCATAGCCATAGGGAGGATACAGAGAGCCCTCGACATCCTCCTCGAGTGGCTGGAAAAATGGCGTACGGCGGGCAATGTTGGTTCGACTGGCCGGGAAGAAGAAGATGAAGAGGATAGTGGCTCCCCCATGTGACCATTGACAAGGCTACCATCGGAGAGGGGACCTGCGTTAGATCAGGAAGGCGCACTACCCCCACCCAGTTCCAGACTTCCCAAGCTTAGACCCTCCCCTTCCGGACAGCGTTTCCCCAGGGGCAGCTACCCTTAAGCTGCCCCACCCCCCCATTTTTCGGAACCACACTAAACCATAGACCCCGAACCCCGGAACGAAATGTTACGGAACCCCTGGACGGGGAGGGAGGGCTGTGGGAAGGGTATTTAGGATCTATGATAGACGGGGGAGGGGGGAGGAAGGGGGGGGGGTTAGGGAAGGGATGAGCCTAGACTTAATTACACCGTATTATCAGTTTTTAAGACTATACCTACCGAATAACTCTGCCGAGGCCTTCGATTGGGGTCTAATATATTTTATTTTATTGCTGGCCTCGGACTCAAAATTCAGAACCTTCGTCGACCAGCGGTATGACTAAAATAGTTGGTACTCCACGATCATCCATCTAAATTTTGATCACAGTATCCGGGCTTACGTGAGACTAGGTTAGTATCTACCTTTACCTACGTGGATCCCAGATCCCGACTGACGATGTGACTGTTCTCAATTAGTCCGATCCATCCACAGGTTGCTTAGAAAAATGCGCTTTAGGCGATAAAGCCGCCAAATTTTACAACTAACAATGTTTTGTTTTCTTTGTATTTTATCGGTTATATCATTTTCTTGGGTGAAATAATAAAATATTGTATTGTATCTTTACAAAGAATTGGCTACAAAAATAAATACCTACTTAGTAAGTAGGTAACCTGACTTGTAAATAACAATTACTAATAAATAATATGAATATGAATAGGTACCTCCGTAATATTATTTCCTCTATGATAGTAATAGATAGGTATATGTCGTAGTTGAAGCAGAAAATATTATATTACTTACTTACTATTAGTAGAAGCAAAGATAAAACATGTCAACCCTTTTCAAACCGTGCTTTCCAGGATGCTAGAAGAAGCATGCGTTATTTAAACATCAATTAAAGCTGCAGTATAAAGGAGGTAGGTGCCTACAATAAGTTTTCTCGCCCCGCGCCCGCCTTCGTGCTGTCACCGCTGACATGACCGATTCGACAAATGTCTTTTTCTCTTGTAAAACCGTGTAAAATCACTGTGTGTAAAACATTGATTTTTCATTTCATCATACGTGTTGATTATCCGCTGCAGTTATAGCCACGCTGTAAAAGTAGTTGCGGTAAGATAATTTGTTAAGCGTACATACTTAAGCTGCGCACCGCAGTTTTACCCCCGGAAATTATATGATCCCAAAGGAACACCGCATTTTTCGGGATGTAAAGTTAGACCAGGACATAAGCTATCTTCGTACCATATTTCATCCGAATTCGTTCAGCACGCCATGCTGCACGCATATGTGAATGATATGAGGATGTTTCTCCTCGCACCGCGCTATTACCGAAGGCTTAGCCATGGCTGAGATATTATCATAATACCTACTAGAATACAAATTGTAATCCTGATCCTGTCCAATAGCGAACAATTGGTATTTAGTACTAGGTATTGAAAGTTAAAAATATTAAATAGATAGATATACCTACCTAGTTAAGTTAATCTATAGAGGCTCTTTTTATTCTGTGAACAGCACGCCCCACACTTCAGGTAGAGTTGGTCATTAACGTTAATGCATTTAGATAGGACTTGAGATAATATTCAGCTTGATATACAAGGTACCTACCTACCACTAGCTCTGCCTCGCGGCTGCCTAGACTACCTACATCTGAGCACAAGAATTGGGCACCTGTAATACCTACTTATTATCAAAAGACAATAAAATTTTGTGTCGCGTAAAACAGCTAACAAACAATCTGTTTAAAAAGTTGCTGTTGCAAGGATATTTGTACCAAGGTACCTACATTCATTTACCCAGGTACTTACTGGGCGATAGCACAACAAGGTCATAGACATTTATTACCTAGCCTTTGGATAAAATTATATTTTGCACGCCGATGTCGCAGAACATACTCGTATAATATTCCAACATAAATAAAAATAGACTTGCACCATCCATTTATACTTATCTGTGTTTATAGTGAACTCTTGAACTGTGCCGTCAACAACGCATTACGCATTCAAGTTAGTAATGAGTTCAGAAGCGGTGTCGGCGACAGTGAAGGCGAAGTCTGAGGCTATTTCAAAAACGAATACCACCATGTCAAAAAGTACAACAGAGTCTTCAAAACATAAAGTAACGAAGACTATCGTCACTTCACCTCATGTTTACAAGCCAGTAGGTCCTTACAGGTATGTTCGTGTACTTTTATATTTATCCTATCCGTGACAATTTTATGGAGCGTACCTACCTTTAAGTACATTATTTATTTTGTATCGTACATTACTTATTTTAAAACGCGGTCTGAGTAGTTACTATGTAACCATTCCTCCTGTTGGTACATAAATCTATGAAAACAGCTATATATATTATAGAACTGTCGATGCAGGTAACTTAATATACCTTTACATCGATCATTTTCGGTAAGTAGGTCCTTATTACCCCCAAATGAGGCTTGTAAGTGACCAATTAGCGCTCTAGGGTAATAATGTAGCTAGAAAAGCCCTAGGGCGGTAAGTAATTAAAAAAAAACTTCACTGTTTCAAAAAGTTCGCGTACATCTAACCATCATACTGGCAATAGACATCATGCATTCAGCCCAAAGACAAAAGAGGTCGCTTCGCTATTCAGCCTTGTCTTCGTGTGTCTTGAACGGCGAAGCTCAATTAGTTAAAAAAAAAATTATAAAAATATTAAAAAGGCGAGAATAGAAAACTTTTACTTTAAATATTGTTTGTTTTTGGGATTTTTTTATAATTACGTGCTAATTAGGAAAAAAAACATGAGTTCTACAAGTGATAAAGATATAAGCTGCACTCCCGATTCAATGAAAACGGAAGCTGAAGCAGCAATTAAAATGTTTTATTATTGTAATGCCGGTTTTTTTCTACTTACCTCACAATCGAGATGTAAAGCAGAGTAGTTAGCTCGGGTGTAAGCATCAATTGCACCCTCGAACTATAGGCGGCCTCGCTGCGCTCGTGCGCCAAAATATCTCGGGCTACAATTGATGCCTTACAGCCCTTGGCTACTAATCTACTATTACTTACCTACCTATTGTACTATATCAGCAGGTTGGTAGGTATACTCGTACGTAGGTACATGAGTATAAATATCATAATGAAACACTATTTTATAGAAGAGCTACTTAATCTTCACGGCATTGTTAGTTGCAAACTTGCAATCCATTGTAGGTATACTATTTTAATTTCATTATTCTACGTCGTAAAGATAAGTGGAGCTAGCATGGCACACGGCATCAACTTACCGTATAAATCTGAATATGCAGAATGTCTTGAATAGACTAAGATAACCTCACATTTAATTATTTTTTACTTTTGGTTTGTATGGTAGGTATATGTCACACAAGTTCAGGATTTTTGTGCCTTAAAAAAAGCATTTAAAGAAATGTACTACGACTAGTAGGTTATTGAAATGTCGAAGTCCCAACCACCGATATTTTTTTACATCCTGGGAGTTCCGCATGTCTGTACCGATATTATTAAATTTTGTTAGTAAAATAATAGTGTCCCACGAAAGACCACATCGAATTAAAAGCCAAAAATCTCGCTATAAGTAAGACTAATGACACCGAACAAATAAATAACTTTAGATTTATAATAAAATAAATAAATTTATTATGTTTCACTCTCATTTGAACTCATCATACCTACTTAAGGATTTCTCCTATGTCAGCGATGATAGGCAACATTCACAAACACATACATAGATAGTAGACAAGACACCCAGACCCAAATACATACTCAAACTCATCGATCGAACACTTGCCCTGGCCGGGAATCCAACTGGGAACCGCTGGCTCTCGAAGGAAGTAACTAGGCCACTGCGGTCGTCAAGCTGTTGTTTTATGTTTTTAGCCAAGCAATACTGGCGAATAACAATATGCTGTTCGTGTCTGGTGTGTTGGGCATGGACCAGCAGTCGCAGCTGGTTTGCGGCGGCGCCGAAGGGCAGACGCGCCAGATCCTCGAGAACCTCAAGAACATCCTAGAAGCGGGAGGCGCTTCTCTCGACTCCGTTATCAAGACTACTATTTTGCTCAACAACATGAGCGACTTCCAGGCTGTCAATAAAGTTTACGCTGAGTGTAAGTCGACAGCAGCTATGATCTTGTTTCGTAACTCTTGGTACATCTTCGTGATTTTGAACCTGTGAAGCTATTTTTAAACTTTCTATTCGGGTTCCGAATACTTTTAAAAACAAACTCTGTAACGGCTGTTAGAAACTATTTACCTGTGATATTGAAAATTGATTTAGCCACTGATCTAGAGAATCTTATGGATTATAAAAATCATTTCATCAAGAATCAGATGATCTGATTATAGTAACCATATCTAACCGTGGCATCTCTTAAGTTAATGGAATAAAATACTTTATTGTATGCTCTCAACTATACACATACATAACCTACTTAATTATAGTTGATCTGGCAATGCAACAAGCGACAACGACGGTCTTACTTATTGCTAATAGGTAACTCATATTTCCATTGTAGTGAAAATAAAGTAAGTATTAATGTAGTAGTGCATAGTATCCAATTTCTTTTTGTGACGGCTTGACAAAATTGTACAACTATTTCGACCAGCATTTTGTCTGACATAATTAATTATAGCGAGCTATATAGTTGAGAGATTTCCTGCTTAACGAATTGTTGTAGAATTATTGTAATAAAAATGCAATTATAAATCTCTTTGACTCGTTCCAGATTTCTCAAAGGACCACCCCGCTCGAGCCACGTACCAGGTCGCCAAGCTGCCTTTGGACGCGGCTGTAGAGATTGAAGCAATTGCTCTGAGCGGAGATCTAGTGGTAGCTGAAGCAGGACCATGTCCCTGTGCGCGTACCTAGAATTATTCTAGTCTTAACAGCCATCGCCCTAACGTCCGAGGTTCTAAGGCACCCAAAGGCATGTCTACTCAAACGGGTACAATGGCTTTCAAACTGTATTATTAGATACCTACATATTTCAAGATTTAGGGACAGCAAGTTTGAGGTGTCTGCAGGCTACTAGTATTTGTAGGTACAAGGCATTTTGTGAAAATGTAATTTTTATCGTTTTTGTGTAGGTTAGCCTGAATACGTGGGGGACATACATACTTCTTAAGAAGTTGTAATTATTTATTCAGGTTGGAATTAAAAAGAATGTACTTATGAATAGTTGGTTTTCTTTTTACAATAACTTTGTTTAGTAGGGCCCTTATCCTCTAACGAACAACGCGATTCCTTGCTGAAAACGCGAGTCGTATTTAACGTAATGTTTACCCAATACGTTATTCTGATGACGCAAAACATGCGAATTCCGTGCCACGGCACGATATAAAATTTGACATTGATTAAGTGAATTCTGTTCCACGAGAAAATAACGCGTTACATGTTAAAAGGTTCATCTATACTTATGATGAAACTGTTAACAGGTCAAATTCTGTACATTGAATATATTTTAAAAATTACTTTCGCGGGGCGAGTTATTAACGACACAGATACAAAATCTTTTTTTTTTCATTTTCGTCTGTCTTTCTATCCGTTTTTGGACTTTCCATAACTCTGGAACTGCTTTATAGATTCTGATAAAACTGGTATGCTTAAGGTTCATATCATGAGGTAGGATTTTAACAATTTTTTATCCCTAGGTACTCCCTTGGGAGTGGGTTTGGAAGTCGTATTTAATTATAACTCAGTAACGCGTGCTTTGATTTGTATGATTCTTTTTTTGTTGGAAAGGTCAAACTGAAATCATGTTATCCCGAAAATTTGTGGGGGTTGCTGTGGGAGGGGGGATGAAAGTCGTATTTAATTATAACCCAGTAACGCGTGCTTTGATTTGAATGATTCTTTTTTTGTTGGAAAGGTCAAACTGAAATTATGTTATCCCGAAAATTAGTGGGGGTTTCCGTGGGATGCATGAAAGTCGCATTTAGCTATAACACGGTAACGTGATTTGGATGATTCTTTTTTGTTAGAAAGGTCTACCTGAAATGATGTTATCGCGAAAATAAGTGTAGATTCCCGTGGAAGAGGGGATGAAAGTCGTATTTTACTATAGCTCGGTAACGCTTGCTTTAATTTGGATGTTTTTTTTTTTTTGGATGTGTGACGACTGTACGTTTATAAACACAGCATCCACAACTTTTTGTAGTGATGGTGACCGAGTAGCTAAAGGGGGTAGATTGCCGTGCGAGAGGTACGAGGTTTAATTCCCACAAATACGCAAGAAGAGCTTCAGCTTCCGTTGAAGGAAAACATCGTGGGGAAACAATAGCATGATGGCAGGGCATTATTAACACTTGCCTGGCTAGCTTCCACCCTCAAATTGAATAATCTGTCGCCAAGCACCTAACGGTATGTTGCGGCGGCCTTCTTTGAGAGACTATAGACGTATTCCAGACTAAGAATTTGCAAAATGAAATAGTCGTTAATGCTATGCAGAATCTTTAGTTCTTAAAAATTGACCACTCATGGTGAACATAATTATGCAAACTTCTGTATTGCTTTAATTAATTAAATTTACAGTTCAAAACACTGCTATCGTATTGTATCTTTTACAATGATAACACTTTCAAAAGGACCACATTTTGAGATATACATTTTCTAATTTTTGAAATCCCACTGATATATTTATGTAAGGTTAGCAACCGCGAACGAAGTCGCGGGTACAGCTAACATAATAAGGTGTCAGGTGCGAGTATAAATTAGTCTCATTTTCATCAGCTTCTATTTTAATTTTACCTATCCGATTATATTACCTATTCGTACATACATATTTACAAAGCAATCTGTTATCGAGAACGCAGAACCTTTGCATTCACGCCTAGTAAGTAATTATATCTAGGTACTCGTATATACGCGGGCTGCCTATAATTGTAGTAGGTAGGTTCCTACAATATATAAAATCCAGTGCTTTTACATAAATAACCGTATTACTTACTAAAGTACTTTTACAAGCAGCATTTTTTGTAGGAAGAGTTCAGTAAACTCAATAATTATAGCCTCCAACTTCTATTTCTGGCTCAACACAGGTACTTTACAGGCACTATTAATTTTCCGGTGTTTATATCGTCGCGTTTGTTTGGCCAATTTGAGCGTTATTGGCCAGATAGCTTATCTCAAGTAACACGGAACTGGGTTGAGCTTAGAAATACATATTTAATTGTTATTTATTCTATATGGCTAACTTTCACTTCCTAGGTTTACCTACCATGTTCTAAAAACTATTTAATGTATAATAACTAGGTATTTAGCGCACGTATTTAGGAGTCACACGCGAATGGTTAATTAATTTAAGTAAAATTTTCAAGTTAACGGGAAAATTTTGCTTTCTGTTAAAATATTTTATCACTATAAAAGATCGTGAAAAATGGAAATTAATTAGAATATACCAAGGGCGCAAGACTTGCTGGGTATTACAGCCTAGGTAATAATGCAAAACAACCGCGGTCACAGAATAAATAGTAGTACTTCCTCGGTGAATACTATAATAAATACGCCAGTGATTAAATGTGAACAAAAGGCACCTTATGCAGGGCTTGGGGCTGATTGCAGCATCGCTCAGAACACCCATCCATCAAGCCAAGAAAGATGCAAGAAAGAAGAAGGTAGATCACGTTGTAGTTCGAGACCACCTGCTCTCGGTAGGTTTTGTAGGCGCAGTGCTAGTAGAGCGAGTTCCTCTGGAAACCCTGGATCCTGTCATCACCGATCGCAGATGCTACCATTAATAGCGCATTTTTAAGTACTTTTTTATACATAAGCTACCCTGACACAGTAAGATACCTATATCTTTTGAAGTCATCGGCGTCAACATAGAAATGGTTTGTGACTCTTGACATGGCAGTCACTACCTAATCTGATGGTACTGTAAAAATTAACCTTAATAGTCCACTGCTCAGGATGTTGTCGAGACACAATTTTAATAGCTTTAAGTCTATGAATAATATTATATTCGTAGTAGATATGGTTTTAAAATTGGATGTGGTACGTACAAGTCTTTCAAATTCCGTAAATGTCAAGAAGCTTATACAGTAGTTTCCGCCTTTAATATTAAAAAAATGGGTAATGTCCCATTACTATAACATATTATAGTAGAATCTGCTATATTGCAGAAATGAATATACTAGCTGCCATTACTATTTGATAGTAGTACAAAGTACGAGTACCCAGTATAAATGAGATTACGTATACAACACTCATAAGCACACATAAATTAAAGCTAGGCCACACGACGGCTCGGTAATTCCAACTTCACCTAATTATACGTTGTAATGTGTTTGTTATTCAAATCGAATATAAAAGATACTATTTTTAAAACTGTGACCTAGAGGGTTGGTCATGAAAACGGGTAAAAACAGCTGGCGGTATGCGCCGGCCGCCCAAGCGCGCGGTGGCTGCCGGCCCGGCGGCAGTGGCTGGGCGGGGAAAGCAAACGGATAATTTATACACATTGCGAGGAAAGCCGACCTATTGCGTGAATTGTACTTAAGAACAAAGAGCTTTTGTTGGTTACAGCCGACTTTATAAATTATGTAGAAAACGTATTTATTGTTGGCGGCAAGTTATTTGATTTTTTAAAGCCTAATTTAACAACGAGCTTATAAACTCACGTGTTAGTGTCACGCGTTAAAACCATTGAAGTTTATTATTTCCTTCTATGTTCTTGCTGTGTTAGATTGTAAATATGATAAGTTATTTGGGCGTTTGGCCTTTCAATGGGTATCAAACCTTTTAAAGCATTCATTCACAACGTTCTAAAGGAAGAGCTAGGCGGTAGAGCAAATTAGGTAGGTTTTGTAAGAGCGTCCTTCATTGGAAAAATAAACCTGCAACATAAACGTACCTTAGTCCGTTTTCAACGGACACATTTTTAGACTAGTGTCATTCAAAGAAACCGTTTCATTATTTACGAACTATGAAATCAGTGACGCATATGACCTAAGTGAGCGGATGTGGTTCTTTCACTAACCACTTGCGCGTCAAAGTAAAAGAATGTGGTACGTCGGCTTAATTGGAAAAACGCGATGGGGGTGCGAGGTCAGTTTAGTGGGCACCCACCTTCCATAATAGGTGGTTACGATACGATCTCAGGGCAACGAGCGGGCAGCTTGGCCACCGAGCGAACAGTCGCGCCGCGGGAGCCAGCAAGGGTGGTCATCTTATCGCGTAACTAACTGTTCGCAACTCCTCGCGCCGAAGTTTCGCACTTTATCATCTACATGGCAACTGCCTAGCCTTGTAATCCATGCATAATGGGCTGCACCACCAGTGCTCCAAACACTTTCCCAATAAACGCAAACACGGCAGGTACGCCAGTGTCAACACACAGTTTTATTCTAATTAGCACAATACGCAAGAATTTTAGTAGAACCCTATCATGAATTTATGAATAACTAAGGGATAATGTAGGCTAGGCAATTATTAATGGAATATTACAAGTGGAATTAGCACAGCTATAATTACTTTATACAAAGATTCGAATTCATATGAGTGAGAAATAGTTAGACGCCGTCCGATAACAATATTATTGTAGAAGGCTTTAGTTCGACATTCGTTTAATTCATCTAAGAATTGTCTAAGTAATTAAATAGGTAGTAAAAAACTGAACAATTATGGTAAGAACAGTTGAGACCTTCCTGAACGCTAATAAGTAGATGAATGCATAGTTTTTAAGGTTTTTGACATATCAAGACTAAAATTGGCAATTAGTGAAAGTGGTTGATACAAGAATAATTTTATACCTATTCATCATCGTCAAAGGCTTACTACTACTTACCCACTGCTTAAGTGCTTAGATACATGTCGTAGGTCTACACTCTAGCGCGCGAAATTGTTCCAGTCCTGTGCCTGCAATAAATGCCTTCTCCTGTGGTCCAAGTGACATCTTTACTTGTGCTCACAAATTAATTTGATTTTCAGACAAAAGTATACAATTCGAAGAAGAGACCAACGAAAACCCATCGATAGAGGTCGACGTGGCAAACATAGAAGACGAAAACAAAACCAACGAAACAAAAGTGCTTCCTGATGCGTGTGATACTAGCCGACAACCGGTACAGTTAGCTAGGAATAACAAATCAACAAATAGTTTAGACTTTCTAAGAGGTAAGACTAGTTATAAAGTTATTGAAACCCATATTTCTAATAATTTACAAATTATTAGAAATATGGGTTTCCGCCAAATTTACCGCCAAGCTTGGGTACCTTACTCGTAGAACTTTAGAACATAGGATGTTTCTAACAGATCATCGAAGTAAATCAACAACTAGTCAGGCCACGCGCGTTAGGTGCGTGGTCGCGGAGTAGAATTTACGAGTACAACCACTATCCACCTGAAGCGCCGTGAGCCGTGACACGTTAAATTGTAGGTTCTTATGAAACAACTGGCCGTCAACCTAGCAACATTAGGGCGACCTACTACCAGAGAATATGTAATACACTACGCCGATACTCCTGAAGTGATTTTTTATCTATTCTTATAAAAGGCCCAGAGTGACTGACAAACAACGCACTGCCTAAACAGCTAAACGTAGAGAGGGTATTTTAGATGCACACTCGCGATTGGCCACTTTGCTCACCTAGAAACGATTTTAGGAAATATAGCACCCCCAGAGTGTGTGATTGGGCTCCAAGTTTAGAACAATAGAATTAAAATAGCACAAGGTGAAAAATCTTTGCACTCGAGTGCAACACGTAATTTTTCATCCCACCTCAGCGAGGAAATGACTACATACGAAATTAAAAAAATGGAATCATTCATTTTAGTTTCTTCACAAATTTTGTGACGTGAAAAATATAATGGCGCGCGCAAAACAAATTAAAAAAGTTCAGAGTCTGAGTTTGTATATTTTATTTTATTAGGCACACAAAACAAGTAACAGCCAATAACTCCTATACTTAACAGAATTTATCTACATAAAGTAACTTCTTATAATTAATCTATGAATTGGGTTGTAACTCAAAGCATTTGTACTCAGAGATACAGAGGAGAACATTAGGTACCTATACAAATTAGTAAAAACAATATCTTGAATATTTCTGGCAAGGGTCTGCTGATGGAGGGGTAACAAAAATTTACGTGCTACATTGACAATATCAGAATTCAAAATTTACTTATCACATCACACTTCACACTAATATTATAAAGGTGAAAGTTTGTGGGTGTGATTGTATGTTTGTTACTTCTTCAGGGCCAAAGGGCTGAACCGATGTGAATTGAATTTCATATGGAAGTAGCTAACACCCTTGAATATCTTATAGGCTCCTGTAGGATAGCTATAACAATCAAAAATACTTTATTTTTATATTCGAGCCAGTAAAAATTAAGCGCGTTTACTGGCATATTTATTGCATTCATATATACGTATGTAATCTTGAAAATAAACTTCTTGCGAGATTAAAATTCTTTTTTGGTGTTTAGGAAGCCTAAAAATGGTTAATGGTAGAACTCATTTCACCATTAAACGCGGACAAAGCCGTAGGAAAAAGCTACTAATTGTAAAAGTGAAGCTAGCTACGATGGTACGACCATTAGAACAAAAGAGATATCCTTAGGTAATTAATGACTTAATCCATTTTCAAATGACTATAGTCTGGCATGCAAAAATAGTAGGAACGAGCGCGATTTATCAGTTATCTGTGCTGACTGCTATTAAGTAGGTCTAGGTACTACTTTAATTAGGAAATATCGTACTTTATAAAATATTATTCAATAACGTTAACTAAACAATCAAATTAAATACATTTCTTCCACACTGTACATTTTATATTCGATCGTAAAGAAAGCGATGAAGATTACGTAAAGTACCGAAAGTACGTAGATAGTTTCCCTACGTCTATTCTAGTACCTGAGTATGTCTGCCCACTACCGGTCGCCGTTCCATGCTTATAAAACCTTGAGACATGTTACCTGTTGTCCGCAAAGTCCATCGTACACCGTAGATAAGTATAAAAAGCAACTAAAACGTATAAATAGGTTGCTTTGTTAAGCACATGCAAATTGTGCAAAGAAATTGAAAGAATGTACGTACCTACATAACGGTATACGAATAGGTAGGTATATGCTTGCTTTTTACCGACTTCCCAAGGAGGAGGTACTCAAGTTGACCGACTAAAAAAAAACATTTTTTGTTTGATACTTCTGAAGTAGTGAATAGGTTTAATCGAAATAACTGTTCTATGTGCGCCTGCTGCAATAGAAGTTGGTAATAATGTCTTCTAACAAGTAAAATGGAAAATTTCTAAAGTCCCCGACATTACATAAGACATTTATTATATATTTTGTACTTTATTCTATTAGTCAAGCTCTTTTAATTATTGCGAATTATTATTAGGGCAATTAACCGTAGAACAATAATAAAGTATGTCAACACACCATTATCACATAGAATATTATACATAGATATTATGGTTACTAACATTAGGACAAGTGATAGTAGGGGGAGTGATATTATGGTTACTAACATTAGGACAAGTGATAGTAGGGGTAGTGATAGTAGGGGTAGTGATATTATGGTTACTGACTATTAGTATCAACTAATATTAGGATGTAAATTGATATGACTTACAATATTATGGGAATCAATAGAGAACTACGAGTATTAACATATTATATTTGCTATCAGTCACGTTAGAGCACGGAAAATTTCTTTATCTGACAAGCTCGAATATGTCCCTAAAATGTCCACACGTGCGAAGCCGAGACGGGCTGCTCGTATATAATAATCATATATCGTTATATATATATATCTCTGTTTTATTTCTTGATACTTTTACTTAAGTTATATAAGTTAAGTTAGTTATATTTATTGTCTACTAGCTGTCCCGGCGAACTTCGTACCGCCTAACAGTTATTCATATTTCTCACCTTTTAAACCTTCCCTGGAGTACGACAAACATATCAAGACCAAAATCAGCTAAATCGGCCCAGCCGTTCTCGAGTTTTTGCGAGACTAACGAACAGCAATAGATTTTTATATATTAGACTAGCTGATACGGCAAACTTCGTACCGCCCAACAGTTATTCAGGTTTCTCACCTTTTAAACCTTCCCTGGAGTACGACAATTATTTCAAGACCAAATTCATCTAAATCAGCCCTGCCGTTCTCGAGTTTTTGCGAGACTAACGAACAGCAATTGATTTTTATATATAAGATTATTATGAAATGAAATAAAATGAAATTATTTATTGGCCTTATAACCACTTATGTTATACTAGACAAGTCACGTTACAATATTTCACACAATACTTAATTTAGTAAATTTCAAATGTCAAAAACTTTACAATTCACTTAATTAATTACAAAATTTAAATAAGATTGTGTAGTATCGATTAATAGATATATTACTGATATAATAATACTTCTAAAATAGTTTACATTAATGTGAGTACAACTTAATAAAGTCATTATATAATAAGATACTTTAATGTCATTATTAGTTTGTGACTATAATTGTTTAGTTGGATTTGACAATATGTTATATAAATTAAGTATAAGTTGAGTATTTAAAATTATTAGTAAGAAAAAACAATGACGATAAGTCTTATTAAAAATTTAGCTATCACCTACTTATAAAATTATGTTTGCTCACTCACGAACGAAGATTCAGTCAGCTTCATGTTCATAAATTCTTTGACCGAGTAAATAGTTCATAAAAGCTTTATTTTTCGTTTAAAATCGTTCGCGTGAAGATTAACTACGGCATGGGGCAATTTGTTAAACATACATATCTTAATATTACATTACATATGTTTACCTTGCTAATTTTGTATTGTTTGTAAGTATTATTAGCTGGTTTTAAATCAAAAGTCGTCATATTTTATCTTACACCGGATTTTATTTCAGACGTTCCTGCCAATGGTCACGTTATTGAAAATGAGGACATAACTGAAGGTCCAACGAAGCTGCCGCAGGATGAGGTTAAGATACCAAAATTAGAATTATTTATGGAAAAGGTTTTTGAGACGAATCAGCATTTGAACGAGACAGATCATAAATTAAACGATAAAATGAAAATTGACGAAGTAAATTCACCACCAGCAGATTTAACGGAAGAAGAAGAGAGCACGAAAAATAATAACCAAGAAGCAGAAACGAAAAATGATTTAGAACCTAATGATAATGGGAACGAAGATAAAAATAATGCGTAAGTATCTTTAAGTTAATAAATAGAAATACCTTTATTATAAGTAGGTAGTAGTAAAGGTCAATTAAATATAATAATGTTTATCTGACCTATTCACAGCTTATATACTGACAAGAGCGAAATAGGGACATAAAATTTACTAATATATCCTTATAGTATAAAGTGGATAACTGTAACTTAACTACCATCATAATATGTCAGTGTGATAAATGTAAATATTTACTAACTTTATTAATACAATACCACCCGATAGTGACAGTGATGAGATTTACACAATCATACACAATTTTTCCATGCTAAACCAAAAACACTTTAGAATGGTTACAAGAATCCTGTGAAAACATTAAATCGTGATACACGTTATTAAATTTCCTTATATTCAGTTGAGAACCCGTGAAAATATATCTACGTAGGTATATAACTGCTAGGTTTCTTTCCGCCGGAAAAAGGCAGGTCTACAGAACTGCGAGCCCAACCCTCCACTTTCAATATTGACCTATAGTGATAAAATTGATCAAGAGTTTCAAGCACTTACGTACAATCATTGAAGGTCGCATACAAATTAGAATTATATGGTGCCGATATAATTATACACCTCAACAGAGTAAGGTATGTTATTGCGGCGTGGTTGAAGAAAATAATACACAAAAGCAAGCATTAAGCTCTTCAGTGAATTCGTATTTGCTGTTGAGCTTTATTGTTTGAGGATTTATTGTAGGAGGAGCGATTTATAATATTTTTTTATGGATTTAAGCCAGCGATCTCTGATTCAACTACTTCATTTAAACAATTAGCTGTCACCCGCGGCGTTGCCCGCTACATAAAATGGAATATCAAGAAGTTTAAAACTTTGAAGCCCCATATAACCTCCTTAGGAGTTAAATTTCCAAAATTCTTTATTTAGTACTCCCTTACGCCTCATTATGAATACACTCTCCAAATTTCATGTCTAGGTTCAGCGGTTCAGGCTTTGCGTTGATTATGATCTGGTAGTCAGTCAATCAGGACTTACTCTTTTATATTAGGTATATAGATTTGCCATATTTAGTTTGAATAGCCATAGTATGGTGAGTTCAGGTTCAGGTTGAGTGGTAGCAGGCTCGAATTGTGCTTGATAAGAATCTTGTAAAATCTATGCTATACTGGATAACTGAATATAAAAAAAATTTAAGTGTATAGTGGTGTGTAGCGAACTTACCCTACTAAAAACTACCTTTTCATAATATATCTGAATAGAGGACTTTCCCTGAGGAAAGGTTAGGAGACTAGGGACCTGAATTGTATAGCACGCTGAGAAAAGAAACTGAGAGTAAGGGTGGTAGTAAGCCACTTGTGATACCAATGCCACTAATGGCACAAGATATAAAATATATATTTTTGTATGACTGCAATAAACAGTGGCATATTTTATTTTTCGATTCTTTGCCCCAGCCCCATAGAACATAAATTAAAAGAACATACCGCCCTATTATCAGTAATAAAAACAAGTTTACATATTATTTTGCTCACCTGCAGACAGGGCGCAGCGGAGACCGAAGAAGGTAGTCCGAGTGAGTCGCACAGCAGCCGCGCGACACGGTGGGAGGCGCTGGCAGACATCGCGGCAGAACTCCCGCCTTCCCTCGCTGTAGACCCCATCACAGGACAAATTTATCAAATCGCGCAACCCAAATGAATACTATCAGACCAAAATATATTTTTTTAACACCTTCACTTACTGTTAGGAAGTTTATTAATTAAATTTTTGTGCATTTTAAATCGTCTTTTTTTATGTATTTTCCTTGATGAGCTGATGCTTGCTGAGCATACAATCTATTAGCTTCAAAGTAAAAGAAACCTCTTAATGAGGAAAGTTCTATACAACACAACCAACTTCTATTCTATGAATTAGGCAGTTATAATCATTTGGTTTAATTATATATCATCAACAAAAATGTGTACTTATAAAACTTGTTCGTTTTCTGTAACATTTTAAAAAATTATAGAATTACTTATATAACATATTATGTGACTTGTCAACTAACAAAGCAATGCAATGAACAAAACTATTAAAAAAAAACTGTTTATATAGTGAATGTATATTTCATACAAACATAATCATACAGCTTATAACACAGCATGTACAGTACATTTATTACCAACAAACAAAATATGAATACAAATTAATATTATCTGCCTTTAATATCAATCATAGCTAAACCATTATCATTTACTGTTCCTCCTAGAACCACAACAAACAATGATGATTTGGGGAGACTGTCCCAAATTGTTTTAATTCTATTATCTATAGATCTGAACTTTTCTTGTTCACTCTCATCTTTAATTTCGAATTTCAAGTGTGCCATTGTGAAATTAAATTTGTTCACAGCATCAGCGACAGTAGTGATTACTTCCTCTATACCATCAACAGTTCTCAATTGAACTTTCTTCGTTTTCCCCTTTTTGAATTGTGCTAATAAACTTTCCTTGGCCTGAGTTAAATAAGAATGGTAGTCACCTGTGATGTCATCACATCCAATAACTAAAGAACTCTTCTTTTTTTCTATCATGTGGTTGAATATAGGTAAAACATACTCTTTAGTCGTTGCCATTTTAATGACATTATCTTTATATTTTTGCCTGTTGGTGTGAACGGCATCTCCAAATTCAATAGATTTACTAAGTTTTAATTGAACCAGTTTCAATGCAGTGAGGGCATCTTCAACGGAACAATGCCCTTTCTTACTGCTTTGTATATCCTGATTTAAAAATTCTTTAGCTAAAGTTTTAAGTTTGGGTTTACGATTTCTTTCACCTGTTATATTGAATATAACACTGGTGTCCACAATGTATGGATGCATCATTTTTAAAGCATGAAGATCAATATTTAAAGACTGACCAACCAATATTGCATCCCCAGGTAAAACTTCCTTAAGATCTTTCTGCACATCTTCAAGTCTTTTTGTAACATTTTCTAGTGATTCTTTTGTAATGCCAGAAAATCTTGTTAAATAATCTGTTATATCATTGTATGGTTTTACAAATGATTCATAAACAACTTCATGCTTTTCATTGACTACAGACACTCTTGTAAGCTCTGATCCAGCATTTGTTAAGCACATTTCACAATCTAAGGCAAATAATGGTGATTTGTCTGTAACTGGCTGGTATTCATTTTTGGATAGCACATAATCAGAATAAGCGTCTTTCAATTTTCCTTTTAGAGGCACTGGGTAACTCTCTTCAACAAGCTGCCAAGCAGAACATATTATTTGAGTTCTAGGAAAATTGTCTTCACCTGGTACAGTTTTTTTCTCTTCTACATCATCTCCAATTGGAAATACAGCTCGCATCATTACCATCAAGTCATTTCTGGCTTCCAGAGCTAAGTTCATACTACCATATTTCTGAATAATTTCTTCTTTTTCTACTTCTGAGAGTGGCACTAGTGCAAGCTCTTGAACCAAGGACCCATTATAAACCGATGGAGTTAGAACTTCTACAAAGGTGCTAAAGATGCTCTTAGCATTTTTAAAATCATCGAAATATTTTTGCCAGTGATGAATAGACACTCCTTCTAAAATAAGGCAAGTGGTTTGACTGACGCCACCACATCTTTCAATAGCATACCATCGAGGTGATTGTGTCAAGTTCAGGTTACCCAACAGAGAGTGAAGGAGCAAGTGTTGTATATCTGTCAGCATCAATGGTATCCTTTCGTTATCAGACGTGCACAGTGATGCACTTTCCCCTGTCGCTTTTAATCGAAATTTTGGTGAATGTTTATATTTTGCCTGTTTGTTTTTCGTTGTATTTTTCTTCATATCTTGAGTATT
The DNA here is from genome assembly GCA_947049295.1 of Ligdia adustata. NCBI lineage: Eukaryota > Metazoa > Arthropoda > Insecta > Lepidoptera > Geometridae > Ligdia > Ligdia adustata. The sequence continues at coordinate 7,701,549 of OX346225.1, read as the reverse complement.
CTCCGGGTCTGTAAATTATAGAGAAAATATGTTAATTTCTAGATAAGTAAGTACCCCACATAATAAAAAATAATCCTATTACAGGAAACAAATACAGGCTACAACTGCAGGTGTTACATGCAAATTTTATTCTTAGATGTAAGATATGCGTAACTTCTTTTTAAGTTACATACCTGCGGTAGATTCATAATTTTTTCGGCGCTTTTTATTAGATGGTGGTTCATTTATATCATTCATTCCTAAAATATTAACAATTTTAAAACAAAATAAATAACCTCGCGCTCAACAACGCTCAACAACAAAATCTACTTTTTTTTAATGGTAATCGTCCATGGGACACTTGTGCCAGTTTCACGTCAAGAATATCACAGAAACGCAAATTTTAAATTTAAATAAAAAATAACCAAAACAACTTAAACATTACAAGCGAATCAACAAAAAAACAAAAATTCTATTGACAAAAAGCTATAAGGCAACTAAAAAATCGAGCATTAAAAATGTACTAACTAAAAGAACTACGGTTGATAGCATAATACGAGTATTATAATAACGCGCATCTTGTTAGTAACTAATAATCGTCTAATAGTGATAAGTAATACAATGTCGTGCCTCAGTGTTTTAATCCCAATCTAAAAACACCGGAAAAGCTATTTTAAGACGTATCGAGGGATCCGAAACGCCGAAAGAAGTGAATGACAGCTACACGCATAGTTTATGCAATTACACCTAAAACTACTACATACTGTTGTGAAGATCATTTTGAAGAATTTGCTCTGGGGTATTTCCCTCAAAAAGGGGCGAAATTTGCTACGGCACCATTTACTGGCTGATTTCAATAATATTTTGTAGAAACATACAGAACCCAATATTATATAATAACAAATTCCTTATAATAAAAAAATCGGTCAAGAGGTTCTAATTTTTTTAGCTGTTATATATCGCGGTACCTAACTGTACAACGACACGTCGGTACTTATATTGTCGATTTCTTAAGTTAATGTATATTATTAAATTTACAGAATAGGTTTCATATTTTATAAGTAAGTATTTTAGGTTAGGCATTAACCCACCAACCTTAGAAAATGGATACATACTCGTAATTAAGTAGGTACCTAAATAACAAAACTACACATTCATGAATTACCAATATAACCTGAAGACATTTTATTATTTATTCATGATCTAACTTATAGTAATTGTAATAAATACTGCAGCAGCCGTTAAATACTTATTTTTATAAAATATTGAGCTACCATCAAGCTATCAACTCTTGGTAGATTGTTCGACTGGCCTTTCTGGAATACTTCTTCCATGAACGGTATTAAAAAATAAAAAAAGAATCTTATGATTGAATACTAAAAAAACAGCGCGAGTATCTTTATTTGTATGAGGTTCAGTACTGGCGAGTAGCGCGCGGGCGTGTTACTTGCTGTATGACGTCATAACAAGTTGGCGGGAAGCTCGACAGTTTAAAAAGGTGGTCTAAATCTCTCGTAGTGATAACTTTGTTAATACTGCGTAGTCTATGCTTTGGTATTAGGTATATTTTAATGTTACATTTTAACTCCTTTGTGTTCTCCATTGTCTGTATTAGACACAGATTTCATTAAACAGAGTCGTGCCAAGCGTTGGCAAAAAAGACAGTAGATTCAATAGTAACTATCAGTACTAGCTTTGGCTGCTATGGTGACAATGTAACTACTTCAGTAGCTATGACAGAAAATTTTCTTCGCATTTGCTGTTACAAAAAATTTCGTCAGATTTTTACACTTTTTATGACTAATTATAGTGGATTTTACATCAAATAAATGAGTTAACTTCAGTTTGTTTGGCACATGATGTGCTAAACAATGTAAAAACCAGCCATACGCTACGGAACAAAAATCGGTCGCTCTGTTTCTTTCATTTAATGGACATTGTATATGTCCTTCCATATTATGGTGTGACTGATATGGCATGTACCCGTCGTCTATTACTTTCTCTGTCTATGGTTTAGTCATTCAGTAGGTTTCGAGAATTAGAACAGTAGACACAATATTAATTATCTACTACGGTAGTAATAGCACAGAGGAATCAAAATTAAATTATTCATGGAGTAGAAATCGTCGTCCTTGTACTTAGTGATAGCTGTTCCTTTATGGTTTTACTACAGAGTATTTCCAATAAAGTCGGCTAAAAGGACAGTAGATGCATAAGTAACTGCTATAGCGCGTGAAATCCCGTATTGTTCATCAAAATGAATCATACACGCATTCATTAGTTTTTCTAAATAAATAAAATAACTGCATGAAATGGCGGCAGTTGTAACTACTAAAGGAGATGTAAAAGTGAAGAATGATGCGGGAGGAATGTTTCTTCACATTTACATCTTCTGTCAGTCAAAGCATATCCCAAGGTTCTCTACAAAAACTTTCGTCAGATCCTAACACTTTTTATCACGAATATTTTAAGATTAGGAATTTTACAACAAATTAAACACTTAACTTTAAGGGTTCCCAAGGTTTGTTTAGCACATAAGAGTTCAAAAAACCAGCCATTACGCCACGAAACAAAAAATTAATAGGTATTTCTCTTTTAATGAACATTCCATTCTCTTTCCTTGATCTATATCAAGTAAAGAGTCTGTTTACTGAACTCTGTGGTCAAGTATTGACTTTTTTTTTAAATTTGTTTGAGTATCTATTACCCCGTACTATATAAATATAATAAATGCGAAAGATACTCTATCTACGCTGAGCTCTATTTTACGCCTGAACAATTTTTAATCGAAATTTTCCAGTCCTGTTTTTTGCCTTTGGGTACTTAACCCTAAAATGTCCCCGTGCGAATTAAAAAAACCCAATTGTTAAATCTTTAATCCAGTGTGTGTATCTTAGACCTAGCGTTTTAATTCCAAAAATAATACTACGTAATCACCGTTAATATATATTTTTGATACCACGCTCAATATATTTTGTTTAATTTTTTTGTGATTACTTTTTGGCGCCAAAAATAATTTTTAGTTTTTTATATTATTTTGATGTACCCAATGTCATTCTCACGACTAAGATGAATCTCCACCAATACACCACTCACATAAAAATTCGACAAGCCGTTTAGGCTCCAGGACATGCCATAGAAATATACCATACACTCGATAAACATAACCCTCCTTCTTTCGCAGTCGGGTAATAAAAAACAAATATTGCAATGGTTTGTATATTAACTAAAGAAAAATGTATTTCATTTTGTAGTAAATTATTTAAGATCACCACCACACTACATCAAATTAATTGAATAGTTTCACAGTAACTAACCACAACTTAACTGAGCTAATGGATACAATCGTCGTCACTCGGATAAGCTATTTCAATAATTAAAAGTAAATAAAAAATCTTACTTATTATAGGTACCTACAATAGACTAATTTCATGGTCAACATGACACATTTTGCATTTACCTACTTAGTTAGACATGGGAGTTTATGTCCCATTTATTTACTAATGACTTTAAGTATTTCTCCATTCATTCTATAGCACAAGGGTGCGTTTAACTACTAACAGACTAATAACATAGAAAAACTTTAATATGACATGATGATCAAGTTAAAAATATCTTAACAGTGAGAAATAGTATTTATTGAGAAAATCTATATCGACGAGTGTCTAGTAAGCAAGAGCTATAGATTGAGTTTAATGCATCAAACTATTTTTTGTTAATTATTAAGCCTTTGGTAAAGATTATTCATATTAAGGAAAAAGTGGACCATATTTTGCATGGTATTACATTATTTCTTCTGTGCCATTAGTAAATTAAATGATCCAACAGCTCCCCTACTAATTTAACACTTACAATGAAGTTCATGTTTACGCAACATTAATAAAAATAGCTCTGATAAAAATATATTATGATAATGGAGTAAGTATGTACTTTTGGATATTGCTCTTAGAATACTCATTGGTTGGCAGGAATGACTTTTTCAATGAAGAGCCTCATGTCTTTCAGCTCTGTCTCAGAGGAGCTGTGAGTGAGTCCTCGATATGTGTTGAAGTCGATGTTTTTCATGAATGTCTTGAGGAATGAGGCCGTCATCTGACCCCATTTGTACGGTACCACGGGATCGCAGTCGCCGTGTGCTTGGAAGATCTGGAATGAACGGACAAGTTGGTATACATTTCAAGCAAGGAAGGAAATTAAACTATATCTTTAATGTTTTATATTGGCCAAGTTCGTTATTTTGCCATTTACCGTTTTATATTATTTTACGGAGACATACAGAACACACTAGTGTCTAAATATGAATAAAATTGGTCACTATGTTGTCTACCTTTAAACCTCGACGCAAAAACGTAGTTTTTTAGTTTGACGTGTGTGGCATCGTAGCTCCCGAACGGATTAACGGATTTTGATTGAAGGGTGTCGGGAGTGTTTTACAGTATTCTCGGGAGAGAGAGAGAGAGAGAGAGAGAGTTTGTTGTACATAATTATGATGAAAATCGGTCGCCATAATGACGGGTTACTTACCTACATATTTTTTAAAAACTGTCAATATGGATATCAAATGAAAAGGCTTGACTAGTAGAATCCTACACACGATGACAACCCTTTATTGTTGTTTGTAGTACTTATCAAGACTATCCATTTCAAATCCGAGATAGCCGCCACCACTCAATGTCGTTTTTTTATTATTTTGTGTCGGAGCTATTTTTAATTTTACTTGTTTCAAATCGCATATTTTTCGAGATCGCCAGTTCGTCAGTCCGTAGAAGTATTTTTTAGCAGGTATTGAGAAGTATACCTCTGCAATGCAATGTAGTAATAGTTATAGTAATATATCACGGCGATGTATCTTTACTATTGTTGTTGGAGCTCTCCATTGCGAGCTCCTTCAGTTAGCATTGGGAAAAGCCTACTCAGGTGTGCGGAAGGAATATTCACCCCTGACTTTTACACAGGTTATCGCAAAATGCATACAAATTTTTTAATATTCTGAATTTTCCATGGCATCAATTATTGCCAGTTCAATTTTTAAAGCCTTTTTTTTCTATTGCACAAGGAGAACTCGTAGAGGCTTTCCTTGATAATATTAGCCTAAGCCTAAGGCAAATAAGTGATTATAGTTTAACCGAATCGTCTACAAAATAATGTCTCTAAGAATTTGTCCATCGGCACTCTTCTTATTACAGTTGTTAAGGCGAAAACACTTTGTTAATGTGTTCTTTAAAGCCTAAGTAAAATATTGCTGCTAGTCTTGCATCCACTGCATTTATTATTAGTATAGAAAAGACTACGAAAAATAAATAAAACTTAATTCTGTGTTCGTATGCACGGAAGTAGGTAACGAATTTAAATGCGATATCTTACTACAACGTCATGCATAATTATAATATATCAAAATACTAACGAATTACGCAATTGCTAGACGTACAGTTAATTTATTATAATGTTTTACTTTTGATAGTTACCTACCTACCTACTAACCCATTTTGACACATTTTTTACGTTTCACTATTTAGCTGCATTGTAACAAGATAACAAACAGAAAATATGTTCGACCTAATAAAGATTTATTATTTTTACCCAAATTTTAAAAGGAGGAGGTTCACAATTCGTCGGAAACTTTTTTATGTATCTTTGTTCCCCTACTTTTTAGTTACGCCTAAACCGATTTCTAAATTATTTATTAGTTTAAAAGTATATATATTATACTTTCCAGGTGGTCCCATATTTTTTTAACTAAAATTGATTTTTCTGATATAACTGTAGATTATTAATATTAAACTCGGATTTCACTTCTTGAATCTTAAAGAAATTTCTAAGCTAGCATAAGTTTGTTGGTTTTTAACACACTTCTTTGTTAAAGTATTCTTATTGCATCACTTTAGACACCTAATATGCCATTACGCACATAGTTCTTTTCTCTTTACATTACCACACAGCATTTTTTTTAAAGCAGCTGTTTCTATATTTATTATTAGTTTCTATAATAAAGATAACATCGCCTTGGATGTAATGATCAATGAGGCACACTTATCATAACAGACTATACAATGGATAAACTGATCACGCAAGTAAGAACTGACAACACGCATTCGCAAGATAAAGTAGGTTTTACGTTATATTATACACACGTATTAGCATTATTTAAAGTTTATAAATGTGATATGGAAACAAATAGTGACCTGTGTTTATTGAAACAATAATTTAATACAATAATACTTTTAAGGGTTCCGTAGTACCTTTAAAGTTTCGCTGTCTCTCCGTCTTGGTCTAACTTAACGGAAACATTTTAAAATGTTTACTCCCAATTTTACTACAGTAATGACAAGTTAAGTCTTAAAAAAAAAAGATTACCGGCTTTCATTACGGCAGGCGCCGACATAACTTTTCCAGTTCAATATTTCGATTTAAAAATCAATCATCTGGACCCATTTTGATTAAATAAATGGGACGAATAGAGAAGTGAGAACCCATTTAAAAATAAATTAAATCGGTCCATTGTCTCAGAGAAATCAGGTAAAAAAACAATACCCGTCGAAACTTTTTTATTTTAATCAGAATTCAATATTATAGTTATAGGGTATTTGATAATCTAGGAATAAAAAGGATAACAGAGAATCTCCCGAGAAGGAAAAATATACTGATAAAGTAGTTATTGTCAGTATTTCTTTTTGTAGTTCCAGGTCTTCCAATATGGGTGTTTCGACACACGACTGAGGAGTTCATTAGTATAAGCCACTGACAGACCAATTTTGTACGATATGGTCTGTGATGGCTCCTTCTGTTATTTTTAAGATCTGCCGTAGCGTAAGAATTCAGAAGTCAGAAAGAATCTTCGATAAATTAGTATGTTGATTGGGAGCGCAATAAAGTGTAGTCATTCGACCAGAGCTCACTATCCGTAATCTGATACGGCTGACGCTGCTTGCAATGTTTCCTGTCTAAGAATTTGCTGACGCAGACTGTTATACCTACTTATTGCAGCTCACGAGCGTAAGCGAGCCTTATTAAGTTTTTTATTTCTGTTTTCTCTTTTTATTTTCGCGATTACTAGACTATAAAACATTTATTACAAAAACTAAATCGTTTCTAAATCGCTAAACTTAGAGATATGAAATTTGGAGGGTATATTCATTACAGGGTGTAGGGGTGACATAAAGGACTTTTGGAAATTGGATGGGTCAAATGGAGATTCAAAGTTTAAAATTTAGCTATATTCCATTTTATGTCGCTATGTTAGTTGCACTGCGCATCCTGTGATCCAACTTCAAATTAAGTTTAACTTGTCAAGGTACATATGAATATATAATTAGGTAACAACTCTGCCCTTGTCGGTCAGAGGGCTAAGTTCCTTATTATTCAAGAACTTGTTGAACAATATAATTATTATATCTCTCAATAAATTAACATGAATATTCTGTACAAATGATTATTATTGTATTTATGTATGAGGTAAGTGTGTGTGTATAATTGATTTTGTTGTTAAATTATGTAGTACAATATCTTTGACTTTTTTTGGTATTGGTACATCACGAAAATTACTGTACTCACTTATTCGATCGATCTAGAGGTTTGCTAGAAAAAAAAACGCTCGAGGTGGTAAGGTCCAATGCAGTAAGTACATTGGGCCCTACAGCTTAAAACTTATGTCTGTACTTCATTGTTTATATTTTTAAGTGTGATTAATCCAAATATTGCATTAGTATTGTAACATAACATTTTTATTAGTGAATGGTGATTATGGAATCACCGTTGGCTAACGAATATGTATCATACAATCAGAATAAGAACAAAGGAACTTATAAACGGAAACAGTATTGGCATTTTCAAATTCCATATTTTTACTAGTGTCGCTCTAACAGTTGTCATTTGCAAAATTAAAAAAATATTGTAGGAAAATTATCCATTACTAATGCATTGTGTCTATGGAAATGGCAAAAGTAGCTATTTGCATGCATTCTTAGTTATAAACCCAAAAAACTACACTAATTGTAATTGCTATAGAAATAGTTTAAATTTACAAGGCCCTCCATAACTCTAGTCCTTATACGTAAAATGGTTTCAAGGCTCAATATAAATAAACCATTTGAATGTCAACCTTTGCATACAATGCTTTGCTATTTCATTAACCTTACGAAAATGATATGGGCATATTGGGCGTACACAGTAAATACTGATGCATAACTGAATAAATCTTTATTTTATTGCCAGAAAACTCTACGATAGTTACAAAGCCGAGTTTAATATATGAAAATAATAATGAATTCAGCAGTAATGTCTAAATGCTGTCAACCCGCGGTAACGAGACATTTCAGCAACAATGCATAAGAAAAACCATTACACTTTTGTTTTCTTAGGTTTTTATGGAATTATTTTTAGATTTAGCGATCGTCATACATTCGCAAAAATCCAAAACTTCAAACTTTGATTTATGTTAATTAACGCTACATATTCGGGGATTATTTTATATTTCAACACATTAGATTTTGTGTATATGTATTAATACCAATAGACCCAACTAAAAAGCTTTAAATAAAAATAGTCATTTTAGTGTGAGTTTAGTTTACTAGGAAGCCTTTAAAATTAAATGAGTGTATACTGTTGTAATATATGTACACTGAGTGTGTAGTCTAGAGACATGACATTTAAAGGGATGTAGGGCTGTACTAAGAAAGGATTTTTGGATATTCAACCTCCAATGGGGATTCAAAGTTAGAAATTTCAATAAATTTCATTTCATGTCGCGGGGAACGTCGCGGGCGACAGATACTAGTGTTTGTATACTTGTAACTAAGTTAGTATTTATGTCTAACTCTTTGTGACTCTACATCTACATCCTAAACTGGTAGACTAGTATAGTATTTTGATGTACGAGGTGTTATTGGATTTGTCTATTGAAGATTGGTCATAAGCTCTACTTGTTGCATTCCGCGGTTTCATTATCGTTAAGTACAGAGGTCTATAGTTTTTGCAGTAGGGTGATTTTTGGTGGATAGAAGCGACTTTTATACCAATGTAATAAATACTATACATACCAGGCATATGAAAACACTATAAGGTCAATAAATTCTATAATTCTATGACTATTTTTAAACCTCGACGCAAAAACGAAGGGGTGTTGTAAGCTTAACGTGTCTGTCTGTAGCATACTAGCTCCCAAATGAATAGACCGATTTTGTTTTTTTTGTTGGCAAGCTGTATTAGTCGGGAGCGTTCTCAGCCATGTTTGACGAAAATGGGTCTAAGATGGCCGCCGCTACAAAATGGCGATGTACATTTTTTTTCTCAATTCCCTCAATATGTATGTCAAATGAAAGGGCTTGACTAGTAGAAGACTAAACACTATGATAATTTCAAATCCACGATGGCTGCAAATGTCGAAATTTTTAAATTAACATTTTTTTTTAAATTGACGTAGGTAAATCAATCATTATTATCACTTAAAAACATTCTTAACCTTCATATGCAAATTGAGAATAATAACAAAAATACAATGATGGGTCATACACCCGGGAGTTAGAATATCAATCGTAAGCCATTTTAGAGGCTTTTAGGCGGTCAGGATACATAAAGGCAGGTTAGTTGTAAAGAAGAATAACACATCAACATATTAATACTCACAGGTAGTTCAAGTGAAGTTTTAACAGCATCAGGGAAATGGGAATGTCTGGGCAGCCAGCAGGACAGAGACATCACTCCTGCCAGGGGCTGCGGGAACGTGAGGGCCGAGTGCAGCGCCAGGGCGCCGCCTTGTGAGAACCCACCCAATAGTATTCTATTCGCTGGGATACCCGCCTGTCCAACATGTATGAAACGAATAAATATCATAAGAAAACTTTAATTGAGGTCCTTTATGTGCATTATTTACGAAAACGATGCTAAAAGAAAAATAGCAAGTAGATACTTGACATATCCTTATTTGATTATGTCCCATACAAAAAAGTAGCCTTTTACTAAAAAGTTCTTTAAGAGTTTTACTGGCAGATAGTGAAACACTGCAATCACTCCACTAGCACTACAACCACTATTATAGTTCATATTAATGTTTCAAGTTGAATTATTAGATTACTGAGTGACCCAGTGACCCAAAATAGTTTTGACTAATCATGCAAGGGCAAACTACAAAATTTTGGTTCGTCATTGGATGTTTTACTTAGGCATAGTCATATTATAGAACAATTATTATTTTATTTCTGTCTCCATTCTACTTTTAAGACATAGTTTGCAGGAAGATGAGAAAGATATAATTATAAGGTGTTAAGCATATTATTGTTACTTATTCATCAAGTATTTCATGAAATACCTAAAATTATAAAAAACTAATATTTAGACATTTAGTATTTAGTGTAAGATAGACAATTACTGAAATGTAGACAAATCTAAAGAAGTCCTATAACAAAAATTGCACAGGTACTACAATGTTTAAGTGAAAATATGCAAATACAAGACAAAATTATATGTATAATTATATAGGTCAATACTTTATATAAATACAGAACAGTATCCATTTACTGGCATACACATAAAAAAATCACAGCAATCCTACTTAAAAAGGTATATACCTCAAAAACTGGGTTCAAATGCATTGTAAGAGTTCTCTAAGAAATACTTGCCTTAATTTCATCAGAGATCAGACCATGTACTAGACCGGTCGCTCGCATGATGCCTTCATCGTCTTCTGGGGCTGTTGCGTCCAGAGTCCTGAGGTCGAACCAAGACGGCATACGGAAACCGGCATTCAGCGTCACTGGCATCGTCGCCGCAGTAGGGCATATCACTTTAACGTGAGAACCTCTGATTGCAGCGATCGTGCTCGCCCAACCATGGCTAAAATACATAATTTATTCAATAATTGTCTACTAATAATCATTCATTGGTACTAGGCATAAACTATAACAAATTAACCACAAACTATATTCACCCAGTATCTCCAAGGCCATGAAGAAAGATCAGCTGCAATGAAAACAAAATCTGCATTAGTATTACATATTGTAGAAAGTTCATGTAAATTACTGCACATAATTATATTGAAGCATCAATCAGCGATAATTATTGTCAGTTTCAGAACTTCGACCTAAACTTACAGAGGCGGTTTGTCGTGCTGTAGCAGCAATAATCACAGGATTTGGCTCCATTCTTTACCGGATTTAGGAAAATCAATAGTGCACGCACACAGGCTTGGGGTACTTTTTCAGGCTTCACTTCATAGGACTTCAATCCTCCAGTTAGTTAATCCGCTCCAATCCGACCGATTCTGTCAAGCAAATGTCTGAATGACTGCTGAGTGCTGGCTGACTGAAGCAGTGTTGCCAGATCAGATTTCTCGTGATATGAATGCAGTATCGTGACGTCGGCATGAAAATTGGGTATCTGCGAGCAAAATATAGAGATATAACAAAATGCAGTGTATTTTGCAGTTACAATGGAAGATCAACGCTGGCTGTTTCAGCCGGCGCTGTGTTGAATTGGGATCGGTTTGTGACAGAAATTATTTGGTTGTAAGTAGTAAATATTATATTTTGTGTTTTTGCTCATGATATTTTCTGTAACAAATTAATATATTTCTATTTAAAAGTAGTCCCATCTAATAAAGCCTGCCCAAACGGGCCTATTAAATGCCACACATATCTTCTTCTTTGTCATAGTGTGACGAAGTGGCATATACATACCTACTGAGTTATTAATAAACGCGTCTTAATTTTAGAAAATTCTGTCTTGTTTTGACGTGTGACGTTTTCCATCGGATAAAAAAGACAGAAGACGTTTAAAGTTAACTGTCCATATCTTTGTCTATGAGCTTATTAAGCTATTGCATAGCTTTTTTAGTGCGGCGACTGAATCAAGAAATTCAGTAACGAAAATAAACCTAACACCTCCCACTCCGACACAGCGGTGCGGCGTTGAAAGCCGTGCATCGTCTAACGTCGTTTCAGTTCGGCAGACTTCGGCACGGTGTTAGTGTGCGTTCGTCTAGACGTATGCGTATGGAATAGCTTTACCGCAGCAGTCTCCGAGTGCCACACGTATTTTTTTCTTTGCAAAAAGAAATACAGTTCACCAGACAGGTATTTATAAAATTCCGTACAGTGTCCAATGATGGCATGAAAATTTAGTAGATCTCCTGTAATTATAGTGCATCTGGCAGCACTGGACCAACATTCTATATTTTTTGTTTATGTCACTTCAGTTTTATTTACTTTTCAGACAAGCTTAAGGCACTGAGGTTGTACCGCTTAGTCTCAATCAGTATTTTATAATGGTGGCTTTCTTATCAAACATTCTTTATTTCGTGCAACATGACCCATAAATCGCAGAATTTATTACACACATTAGCCTGAAGAAAATATAGTTCAAATTTTTACACAATAATTTACTGCTTTACTAGAAAGTTTTGCAATTAAGGATAATATAACACTTAGTCAAAATAATGTCTAAATGTTTCAGTATTAACTAAATAAATTATTTTATTTTATTTGTAGTTCGTGGTGAACTAAAATACCTACAAGCAATTATTAATACAATTCAAGAATTCAAAAGAAATTCTTAATGTACTTGACGCTTCTGGCTAAATATATAAACCATGCAAAACTAACCAATAAAATAAAATCATGTTGAATGACGCTGACGTGAGGAGTGTTCGTGACGCAAACAAAATATTTTGTTGTTGATTGGGAATGGATGGAGTTGATTTGATTTTATTAAACTCAATCTCTAGTGATAACTATTGTGCTTTCGTAAATAAACGAGATATCCTGCTAAATACTGACAATATTAATGCGTGCTGGTCGAATGGTACGTATAGACTGAGATATACTATGTGTTAATCATGAGTACGCACTTTGTCTGGTGCACTGAAAATGCGTGGACTTTGAGTTACTCTTCATGTAAAATCCTAATAAAACTACAATTGTTATTTCCATACACATATACAATAACTTGAATTTTGATGTTTTATTTCCAAAGCTACCCAAAATAATATTTATGTATTTTCTCAGACTTTACCTTGACCATTTCCATACTAACTTACTCTAGCTTGCAGTCCAGTACGATGCCAATATTTTGCTAGTATGCATGACATTACAGATATGCTAGCTCTACATGCCCAACTTTATGTAATAAAGTTATAGAAAAGAAGAGAAGAAAATTTTCTTCTGTGAACAGAGTATAGTGTAAAAAGAAGTTGGTATCCAACCTTCAATGCATTGGAATCCAACCTTCATTGCATTGGATGTAAGAACTCTATGTATCTCTCTAATCTCTATATATCTCGCAAAATAGGGTTTTTGCATATAAATAAACATAATTATTCTACACTAATACCTAGAACATAATTATTTTTCAGAATAACTTAAAATGGCTAAAGAAGACATACTTTTGCGTGATGAAATGGGGAGATTGGAAATAGAGCCAATAAAACTTAACAAAAGTAGAAGTGATGAAAATCCATTTGTGAAAAATAGAAAAAGGAACTTCTCGAAAGGAACTTCTTCACTGAGTACCTCATGTACTTGTAGCTTTACCAAGAAAAATACAAACAATGGAATCTGTAAAAAGAAACAAAATAAAATTCTCAAAGAACCAGTTTTGAACGTAATTAAAACTACTGCAGCTAACAAAATCGGTAATAAAGAAGAATGCCAAGATGAAGCTTCTACAAGTCACAATGTAAACACAGACCCTCTGAGCTTATGCACACTTGTAAAAACTTGCAATCAGTTAAAAATATCCAATGATGTGAACAATCCCATGAAATCTAAAGATGTTGATGATAAAACAAAGTGGTGGAAAAATGAAGTCTCATGTGCTCGAGAAAGCAAAGAGCAGCGGCACAGTAACCAGACTGGTTCCTGTTCACAACAGGCGCTCAATCCTCAGTGTGATATTACCATTGATGAATTAGCAAGCTACTTTGAAACTCTAGTTCACATACCTAAAAAAATGTCTTCTATGGCAGAAATGATGTATATTTAAAATGCTACTATTGTATTTAATTCGGGCATCGAACATTATGGCATATCTAGTGTCCACAATCTTGATTTTGTTCTATAAATAGGGCCACTTTTAAACCTACATAAAAATGATAATGAAATGTCGCAATCATAAGTTTTGTATCCAACAAAATAATATTATAATAAGCATCAGATCAACAAACAGTATTGTATAAAGCAGAAATATGTAGTAGTATGTTTGTTGGTCTGACAATTATTGTAGCTCTAGAAGACTAAAACCAAATAATTAGAGCTAATTTTGTTTATTTTTTTTTCAGTATTTTTAAATATTTTTTTAATAGAATACACAGATTTCTGTTCAGTAGTTATTTAAATCTATTTATAATGAATAGTCATATTATAAAATTATGACTAAAGAAGGAAAAAAGCAGACATTGGGATCAATATCACTACAAAATTGACAGGGACAATAAGAAAATTAGGGTGATGATAAGGCCCAAGCCAGATATTGTATGATCAATATTGGCTGGCTAAATAATCCCTGTATACAAATTCAATGTAGTTGTCAGTCCAAATACCTGTATCTTAGCAAGTTATAGAAAAAGAGATTTTGGCTTCTCAAATCCCACTTGTGATACTGTCAGTCAGTTATTGATTCATATGGGTGAGTGACTGCTCTTATGAAGAAAAACAAGGTGCCGGACAGTAGGTATGCCAAGCTAGAAAGTATTCAAGCCCTTTACTGGTGTACTTTGTCTGAAGTGGATCAAATTAGAATGTTTGTATTAAAATTAACAAGGTGTTGTTTCTCAAACCACATCATTATTTTGTGTGTGTAGGCAGATGGAATCCCTTCAAATTTTTTACCATATCTCATATGAAGTTTTGCTGAACAAGCCTCTATTTTGCTCACTATGATTTACTGATTGGTGGCCATTTTAATCATTGGCGATACTAAGTGTGTCTTTTGTTGATCTAAATGTTCTTTAAATTTGCATATTCACACCTGGCTAGGGTTGTACTAAACTGTAACAAGGTCACTAAAAATCTAGAATATTAGAACATAACTTAAACTTCTGTGGAACTGAACTTCAAACCATAAAATAAACCGAAATTGTGTAATCAATCATATAATATGTAGTTAAAATTTTATTTTAAGCTTAATACCAATAACTTCTTTTTGAATTGTGATGGGATTAAACCTGTATGTTGCAGTGTCAGAAGTCTCGATACTAGAATAGTTATTAATGGTTCTTAAACCTGCTAATTTTGCCAACACTGACATACTGTTTTTAATTGGTAGTTTGCAGATAAGTCAATGTTGTCATATCTATATATTTTTTCCAGATTCTAAAAAAAATTAAAAGAACAGACTGTTTCTAAGGATACTTTAACTATTTCTGATGTACCTATTGTTGTTAAGATGATAATTTTTTTAATAGCATAATAATTATTACAGCATGATAATTATTGTGTATGAAATAAACAATCAATGTATTAAAATGTGATATTTTGTTTTGTTATTTATATTACTATATTATATTTTACAGATGATTGAATGTACAGTCATGCAAGGTATAAGGTAACTATCAATTAATTAAGGTAATAGGTATTATCCGACTTTAAAGGAAGATTTACAATAAAAAAAATTAAATTAAGGGAAATATTCTATACAAAGCTTGAAAGGTACTTCGGATATAGTAAAGTAAAGTAATATTTATTGACCTTTAAATAACGTTCCTTACAGGCAAGTCTTTTTACATTTGAATTATAATTACTTAAAAATTTAACTTATAAATTTCATTCTTATACGATTACTTAATATTAGTTCTTAGTTTAATAGTTCTCATGACAAATATTTACATTATGATTGCTTTGTTTAGTCATTAGTCATATTTTTTATGGTTGTTTGTTACACAAGAACGATGATTCTACAAGCTGCATTGACATAGGTATATTCGCTGAGTTTATAAAGTGATAAAACTGTCATTATTTTATCTTTTTTAAAGTGTATTCTCGCAGGACTACTTTTTTTCAAACTGTTAATTGATCTTATAGACTGTTTTTGACATTTTTAGCCTTTTATATCTATCTATCTATGTATCTATGATTATGGCCTCTGCGGTAGGAACTTTGCTAATGTCGCGTGGCTTAGAAGATAAACGCTGAAAAGATTGGCCGGTGACACCAATAATTCAAAGAACACTTCGCCGATGCTCAGTGTCAATTTTTGATAGTTATTTCAATGTGAGCTTATTTTAAAACATGTACTTGTAACAAACACAAAGACATAAGTATACAGGACAGCACATGTGTTAGCGACATAAATATTATACAAGAATAAAAAATTGATATTGTCATAGTAGGCTATGACTATATCAATTATTTTTTTTGACTGATTGATGACTATATCAATTAGACTATAATATTGTTAATTATAATAAATTTATTAAGGATATATACAAATAAGGACGAAACGTGAGGAAGGAGAGAGGGGAAGTTAGCAGGTTTGGGAATTGTATCAGGAAGCATATCAAACAGAGAACAGCGAAGCCTTGGACATTCAAAAAATATATGTTCGGTGGTACCCATATCCATACCGCATTCACACAGAGAATGGTCCCGCACTTTGATTTTTGAAAGGAAAACCGGAGTGCAGGCAAAACCCAAACGGAGACGGCATTAGACAGAAGAGGCTTGTTAACTTTATTGATCTTAAAAAACCAAGGTTTATTAGGGATTGACGGTTGAATGTTACCATAAAATTTTCCTTTTGAAGCTTTAGATTTCTGCCAGTCGAATTCCCAAGTATTACGCAGAGAAAGATGGCAGGAGGAAGAAAGGTCATGGCTGTAAACTTGATAATGATTGTTGTTGCCAGAAATTGAGGCCTGTTTGGCACATGAGTCTGCATTTTCATTACCAGGAATACCGATATGGCCCGGAATCCACGCCAAGACAACCTGTAAGCCCTGCTGTCTACATTTTAACAGTTCTTCCTTAATCTGAAGAATGATTGTATATTTAATTTTAGATTTAAAAGGGTTTGCCATAATAGCTTGAAGACAGCTTTTTGAATCAGAAAAGATAATAGTTTTTTTATATTGTGGGAAGAAACAAAGAGGATCGCTTCAAGGATAGCTGTAGCTTCCCCAGTAAAGATAGAAGCAAGAGGAGGGCATTTGTAACCAAGTATAATTTTATATTTTGGGATCCATACAGCGCATTCTATGTCCCTATCTTCATCCATTTTTGAAGCATTAGTAAATATAGTCAGAAATTCCCTCCATTCATTATCAATGATATAATTGAAAGTGAGGTCTGGACTGAGTTTTTATTAATTCCAAAGTCTAATATTATGGAGGGCAAGAAGGATAAAGCTGAATAGCTTGTGAGGAATAAAGGGTTACTAGGATACTGTGATACAGGAAAGGGGAGGGCATAATAGTATTTTGAAAAACTGATTAACGGGACCTTGGTCATATATTAGGTTATGGTGTTTTTCAAGGGAGTATAACAGAGGATGATTGGAGCTTTGGATTAGTCTGGACATAAATCTGTCATCTATGGAGGGGAAGGGGAGGTTCGCCGCATTCTACCTGCATCGCATTAATGGGAGAACATTTCATTGCGCCAAGGATTATTCTGAGGCATATAGATTGAATTTTGGACAATTTATCTAACGCAGACTTGTTATCTTGGTCGAGAAGGAATGTTCCATAATCCAAATAGCTACGAATTATAGAGTTGTAAAGCAGTTTTTGACAAAGGGGATGAAAACCCCACCAAACACCTGATAGGGATCGGAGAATGTTAATATTTTTTTCACATTTTTCAGCGATGTACTCAAAATGATATTTACCAGTGAGTTTAGCATCCAACCACACTCCCAGGAATTTGGTGGCGTTCTTTTGTGGGATAATTTCATCAGCATAAAATATACTGAAGGGAGAAATGACTCTTTTCGTGGTGAAGAGGACTGAGCAACTTTTAGCAGCTGATATGGATAGACCATGGTCATTGAGCCGAGTATTAAGATAAACCAAAGTATTATTGATGTTGTCTACAGCTTGTAACAAATTTTTGGAAGAACAGAACAGAGTCAAGTCATCAGCATATTGTAGAACTTCGCAGTAAGAGTTAACAGACTCCTTTAAATCTACAGTATACAATCTATAAAGAAGGGGGCTCAGGACTGAAACCTGTGGTAAACCCTTCCATACAGTTCTGGTTGCAGAATATGCTGATGATTCTTGGGGCCTAATTATAACAAATCTCTCCATTAAAAAGGAGCATATAAAACGAACAATCTTTGGAGAAATGCTCAGCTGTAACAATTTCGTTCTGAGGATTGGAAGAAGTAAGTTATAAGCTGAGGCAACATCAAGAAAAATGGCCAGAAGGAAGTCTTTCTTTTTAAGAGCAACTGAAACCTCGGTAGTAATAATACCTAGGCTGTCCAGGGAGCTAAAGCCTTTTCTAAACCCGAACTGTGATTTAGATAGGAGACCATTATTTTCAGCATACCACTCTAGTCTGTTTTTATGAGAATTTCAGTGATTTTAGCAATTACGCACGAAAGGGAAATTGGGCGTCGTGAATTAGGGTCAGAATGGTCTTTTCCCGGTTTGAGAATAGAAAGAACTACTTGGGTCTTCCAAGCATTAGGGATTTGGCCTGATTCATAAAAGGAGTTAATTAGGTTAAGAAGAATGTGCTTAGCAATTTCACTAGCTTTTATAATAAATGAATATGGAATACCATCTAACCGGACAGGGCTAATTGGAGTTCATTGTGTGAAAATGGAACATCAAAATGATCAGAAGAGGAGCAAGAGTGTAAAAAGAGATTAGAAGAGTACTGGGGGACAAATGGAGGAGCTAGTTTGTCAGAAAAGGCCTCCAGCCAGGACAAAGGGTCATTGGAAGTTATGACAGTATGAAAGAACGAACCTCTGAATTTGCGGATTTGATTCCAGACTATAGCTGATGGAGTAGCAGGAGACAAGCTCTGACAAAATATTTTCCAACCTAATTTCTTTTTGGATCTCAGAGTTTTCTTGTACACAGCGCAAGATCTTTGATAAAGAATAAAGTTTTCTATAGTCATAGCTCTATTGTAGTTTCTTTCTGCCATATTTCGTTCCTTCACTCTTATGGAACACTCCGAGTCCCACCAAGGAGGGGAGGTATGCTTTTGGTTAGTGGATTTTACGGGAATGCTCAAATGAGCAGCAGACACAAGAGCTTCTACAAATTTGTTGTAGGCTATCAGGAGACATTCCTGACTGATTGTGTGGATAGAAGAAAGGTTTTCGTCAAGGGAAGAAGAAAACAATTCCCAATTAGCTGCCTTGATACTGTAATTTAAGAGAGGCGAGCGGGGGGAGGTAGAGGAACTTGAAGGGAAACATTAATTGTAATAGGAAAGTGATCACTTTCATGGGCCAAGCTGAAGGGCTTTCCAAGAGAGAGAAGGAAAAAGAGAGGGCGAACATAAAGTACACAGGTCCACCACAGAATTTGGGTTCTGACGAGGATAAGGTCTGCGAGTTGGAGAGCCATCATTAAGTATACATAGGTCTGCATCATTAATCCAATGAAATTCCCAATAGAATTGCAATAATATGAACCCCAAACAGTGTGGTGTTCGTAGAAGTCATCACAATAATAGGTGGGGGAATAGATGAAATTATTAGGTTCATACCAGGGAGATGATAGTTCTTGGGATGAGGAATATATATACATAAAAAGGAAATATTAGAAGATCGAACATCTACAGCATTTATTTCTAGGCTGAACGCAGGAAGAGAAATCTGTGAGAAAGTAATGTTGCGCTTTATGAATATTGTGCACACGGCTCTACCGTCTCGGCGATCATCCCGAAGGCAATAAAATCCAGGGATACGATAACGAATCCCCGGAACAAACCAGGTCTCCATAACCGCCACCAATACAGAGCTGTGAGAGTGAATAAGAGATAAAAGTTTAGAAACCTTCTGACGAAGGCTCCTGCAGTTCCATTGAAGGATTGGAAACTGATCCATTTTGAGAAAGCAGGGCAGTGAGATGCGAGATCAATGGGCAATGTGGTGCGGTAGTTTCAGAGAGTTTTTAGAGATAATGTTGATAATCAACGAAAGAAGTTGCACAAGGATATCATTTTGGGGAATTTCTGAAGAAAGGGTTGGGTCATTTGAAGGGCAATACCATTAGAAGAAGAGGAGATTGTTCGACTCTTGTGATAGCTTGATGAGCTACTTTGTCATATGACTTGCCCATAGCTGGTCTAATAGAAGGGTTACGGACAACTGTTTTTGTATATGACAATGTAGGTTGAGGAACAGATTGAACTGGTGTGATAGACACATGCTGAGCTGACTTAACGACTTCGCTGAAGGTTTTGGAAGATCTATATAGCAAGGAATCTTCTTGATAAGATATTCCTTCTCGAACCATGGCAGACTTAATAGACTTTTGTCTAGCTTGCTCCGGGCATACCTTACTAGTGGCAAAGTGGGTAGCAGAACAGTATAGACAAGTGGAGGAAGATTCCTGAACAGTACACTGATCACCTGTGTGGGGTTGAGCACATCTGAAGCATCTAGGGGCTGATCGACATTGAGATCTTATATGCCCAAAACGGCAACAAGCTAAGCACTGGATTGTCGGGAATTCATATACTTCTACATTTAGGGCTGAATAGAAGGAATAGATTTTTGTAGGAAGGTGTTGCCCTCTTGTGAAAGTCAGAACGACTGTCTGAGTTGGTTCCCAACTGATAGTACTATCATTTTTAACTTTCCTGTTAAATCGTCTAGCCTTCAGGATATAGGAAGAACCGTTAGGGATCTCAACAGAACTCAAAAATTGATCCATCGACCAATCAACACGGACACCACGAACTACCCCCATTCTTGAAACATTGTAAGATGGAATGGATGCTTCATATTTTTGGGCACTAATTAGAGGACTAGACAGGAATATATTAGCTGCCTCAGCTCTTTTAAATTGAACTGACATCCTGTTTCTACCAATTCGTTTTACACCGTCACGACAGATGTTTTCTATTTTGTTTGAAAATAAGAATTGTCCAAATTTGATAGCGCGAAAGGTTGTACCTGCAGATGGGCTGACTCGGTCTTCGAGACATGCACAATGAACGGACCAGTATTTGTGCTTTCATATTCCTTGATACCTAAGACTGGAAATGATGGATGGGTATAAACAGTTTGAATTGAAGGGATCGCTGACTCTCTATCCAATATATGTACCTTCCTACGTGGAGCGTCACGACCGTCCTTCACTGCCTCAGCAGGGCGTTTATTACTTGATGATTGTAAAGAGGCTGTCGCTGTTGACGACATTACCACCGGAGGAAGGTCCGGCGGCTCAGCCAGTTTAGGGGAAATGGATGCCATTGCCCCCGAACAAAAAACATGTAATACTTACCAAGACCAAGAGTAAGTTTAAAATAAGCTCAGGAAATCGCAAATCACAGCTAAAAAACAGATAAACACGGCACAATCACTACAACACGTGTATCCCCTAGCTTATAGAAATTGCGACCCCCAAGACTTTTATATCTTTAGCATTTCCCAAACAGTAATAGTGTATCTTATAATAGAATGCACGTGGGCATAATAGACAGAGATGAGCGACTTTTTATCCAGTAATGGGTTAAGTTTAATAAAGCATAATTACCACTAGCTATTTTCTTGCAAATTTTATCGATGTGCGCATATTGTATAACCTAGAAATATATTTGTTTTACTAATTGAAATCCCGAAAATACCTAACCTTGACTGATACTACATAGAGATGGTTTTGTCAGAGTTAAGAAAAAATCAATTTGCGTCAACAATCCCATAACGATACTAACTTTATTTTCTAAATTATGTTTATATTTGTCTCTGATACCTACATGTGTGTCATCTGCAAATAAATTTATGTAAACCCAACTTGGCAATGCATTGGTAATATCATTAATATATATCAAATATAAGGCTGGGCCTAAAATGGAGCCCTGTAGTACTTCAATTGACATTCGAACTCGAGACAATTTGACTACCGTTCTGTAAGTATGTTTTCATCATATTTCGTTCATGACCTTGAAATCCGTAATATTGCATTTTTAAAATCAATATATCGTGCCTCAAACAATGAAAAGCTTTTGAATGATCACTAAGTATACTTGCACATTTATTTGACGTACTTATCTAAGGATTCTTGAAAGTAATATACTACTTTTCTTATAGCCATTTCTGTTGAGCGGCCTTTTTTGAATCCAAACTGTGACATTGTTAATAAATTATTTTCTTCAAAGTATTACACAATTCTCAATTTAATAATACCTAGATTCTTAAATTTGTGATGAAGTTGGCAAAATGCAGACGGGTGATAGACTAATATCCTCAGTATCCCCTTTTTTAAATATTTAAATGTAAATTAATCCACAGGCCATTATTTGTATAAACAAATAATAGTAATTAATCAGTGTTAAACTGTCAGCATAATATTCTTATTCGACTCACGTGACCTTTGCCGATACTTCCAATTATAAGCGCGCGATAAATATAGCGTTCGATGTATCTTTCTCCGCTGCCGATGTCCGCGTAGATTCCGGTCTACCGGCTATGGTACCCGCCATGGCAATAAACGCCTTGGCAGATATAACGCGTGTTAACGCCGCAAAATTCAACAACGCAATGAGACAAGCGACAGCGCGCCGCCCAGAAGTGGCGTGCGCGCAGCGCCACCTGGTGGTGTTAGTGGACTAAAGGAAGGAGTATTTACGTCATTCTACAGTATTTCCGGTCATATCTGCTACAAAATCGTGTTATTTCGCTAAACTTTCAGCAATAGCTTCTCACCCAGTTCTCGGACAAGGCTTCGGAAGCACAATGCCGGTTTTATTGGTAGGTAAAAAAACATTTCATTTTGGCTAAATTTTTCTTACTAGTTTCTATACTTACCTAAAGTCGATTTTTGGAAAAGCTATCTTATAGTAGTATATCAAATCATCGTGTAAAATCCTCGTTATTATATCTACAGGGACTCTGGTTAATTATTCTATCTTTATTTATAGCCCCTAAGAGTTGTAGTTTCCATCACCCCTGACAGACCTAACTATGTAACACCTCATCGTAAACCTACCCGTTTCGAGATATAAAACTCAAATGTTTTTAATTATTGTATTTTTGTATGTAACAAATCAACATAAAAACTATTGGACCAATTTCAAAAATGCATTCGCCGTTAGAAAGCTTCATTATCACGGAGTAACATAGGCTCTAAAAATTTGAAATCCGCAGGTAACACTGCGGATCCCAGCTAGTATTTTATTAAATTACCTAGGACATAGTTGTTCGGCTAGTAAACTGAAAAAAAATTATAGGTGCAAGCAGAATTGAAGACGGTTGTCACTTATTTTTATCTTACTTTAAAAATGAAGAAGTTGTCAATTAGTCTAAACATTTTCATTTTACCCGACTGTGAAAGAAGGAGGATTATGTTTTTCGAGTGTACATATGTGTGTATATTTCTTTGGCACGCCCTAGAGCTTATACGGCTTATCGTATTTTTATGTGAGTAGTGTCAATGGGTTCGTCTTAGTTGTGAGAGTGACAATGGGTACTATATCAAAATAAAAAATTAAGGATGATGCACAGGTATAAGATTTAACAGTCGGGTTTTTTTGAAGTCTCTTCAAATCACTTGTTTGTATATGTTCAACGATTTCTCAGAATCATGTTAAATATTTTTTTCCCGAAAATGTTTACTTCAATTGGTCCCATAGTTTGTCTTATAACTATTAACTTACGAATTCAAAATGACTGAAAATTATAGGATGCCACTACCAGTGACTAGGGCTCTAGGCACTTCCCGTCTGGGTTGCCATGGCAGTTCGTTAGTCCATCTGTGGGCGACGTCTCAAGGCGAGGTTCGTGCCGTCTGAGGAACTCTTGTGCATTTCGCCCCAAAACCAAACCGCGGCCCAGCGCACTTGCGCTTGCCAATCGTCCGGTCAAGCTGTCCGAGGTCGCGTTCGATCAGCAGATAAGTCATTTCTAAAAAATAACACTGACAGGTCTCTACTGAAGACGCCACCCCCGACTTATACGGTCTCGGCCGCTGATCGGTTCGGACCGGGGATCTGGCGAGATCCCCGGTCCGAACCACAGGTGGAGCCGGCGGGATAGAAACCTCACAGAAACCCGTTCGGCCCGAAGGTAGGCCTGGGGTTAGACCGCTGGACAGCTTGCTTACGTTGAAATGGTAGTTAGATCCTTGGTTACACGGCGAATTCTGTGCTTTAATATACATGTATGTAGATATTAACATCTTTGCAGATATTTGATAAGAGCATACATTATTTCATGAGCCCAATTGCTAGTGAAGAAATGCAACGACGATGTTCACTAAAAAAAATCAGAATAAAGAGGATGTTCGGCACAAAGACAGCCTGTAATGAACCTTGTCAATACGATCACTGAATCTAAAATAGGAAAATTTATTTTAAAAAATTGTGTCCGTCACCCTATCCTATCTGATACCTACTGCTGATAGTCAATCTATAGACAAGTCCCCTCTCCTCCTTCCGTCGTTCATCTGCTGTTTAACTGTATGAGTTATAATTTTTTAACTATCTAGCAGTAGAATATGTAAATAAATTTTATAATAAAAATAGCGCTAGTCTTTTAACATCCCCTTGAATTTATGGCTGGATGGTAAGCTCGAGTTTTATCACAATCCTACCTATTTGCGTAAATAAATAAAAAAATAACATGGTGCTCAGACTTCTAAAAGTTCATAGTTTCAAGCTACCGTAGGACATAAAAAATAGAACATCTTGTTTTATATTAATAATATCAAGATATGTTTTGTAGATTTTTACCATTGTACCCAGTGTACTACTAGGTACTTACAATATGAAAATGTTATCTTTTAATTTAAGTGTTAAAGTGAGTAGTGTTACGGGGCGTAATGTAACGTATTACACAGCGAGAGATCGTGCATTCAGTATGCGAAAACAAGCTACCCACCCACGGCATAACGGAACATGCTCGCTCCGAATGCTACGTTATGCCCCTTAACACCAGTCAGTCAGTTCGCACCTTTACTATAAACATCTCGACGAACTCAAAACATGAAAAACATGTATAGAACTATTTTTTTTATATGTCTACTATTTCCTTAAATACGTGTGTATGAAAACTCGATCGCACCGGAAATCTTAAATAAATAACTAGCAAGAAAAAGAATTAATTTCAATATGACCAACTTTTATTCAATTCGGTTAGGTGGGAACTTACTTCAATATTTTTTAAATGGTGTGCGAAAAGTCAATTGTACCATATTTATCTATTATTGCACGTGTATTATACAATACACGATAATATGTTACAGAACTACCCATCTTCGATGGATATAAAATGTACCTTAAGAAAAAAAGACTATCTACACAAAAAATGCGTGTTATAATACAATTTTAATTTATTATTCTTATAATATGCCAATAAAAGCAATTTTTTGTCTTTAAAAGCAAGACAGTAAGGTAATAACACTAAAATAAAAATATTTAATATCAACATTGATTTAAAGATGGTACAACTTTCACTACGGCTACTAATGAAGGCAACTACGCTTTGTGTCATTGTTTTAAATGGCTTTACGTTCACTATTAAGTTATTATTATCAACATCCAAACAAATATCACTAGAAAAGTATGTAATAATTACAATTTTAGTAACATTAGAGACACCTTACAACGACTAATTCAATTTATAAAGAGTAGTTGCCCCTGGAATCATTTTCACTCAGCAAAAAATATTACGAATACAACCATGCGATCACGTTGAATCTGACACATCTTTTAAATGTTTTAATTTAATTGTCTTATTCAGAAACTACTAATAGTTTGATTTTAGATTTGGTTAGACTTCGCGTGATTGTCTTGTTGATTGTGGTACACAGTACCGCAATGCTAAACTATATATTATTACGTCTTTAAACAAAATATACGCAAAAAGAGGACAAATCTATAAAATATAATATGTGAATAAAAACACTCTCTTGTCCAAATAACTTTAACTGACGAAAGTGACATCGCGGTTTAAAAATTAGTGAAGGAATATCACACGTGATATTCTCACACATAAGAGCGAGACACCAATAGTCAGCATGAAAAGATATTTCTATTATGTTTGTTTCTAGGTCTGCCTTTGTATGACCTCCATAGTTTAACTTTAACTAGTTCAGTAGCCAAAGGATTTATAAAATATTTGTTTGCTAATTTTAAGTTAATAATAAATGTTTGTTGTCATATTTTGCATGGAGTATGTCGGCTCTGGGATCAGACTTAAGGAATGGATATCTAATTGGAACAGCAACAAAATATTAGCACATTACTCCTTAGCGAATTTATGAATAAGACAATGTATTAAATCAATTTATATGATGTACTGTCCGCTGCTATGTACATAAATAGATAGTTATTGTTTATGCCGCGCTGGCAACCCAGTTTCGCTGTAAAAAACAATATTTTCTTAGTATCGGTGCCTAGTTGCGATATGTTTTTCTTTTGGGCTTGCTGGTCTGGCAGAAATATTTTATTTCGCAATGGCCTCACTGTTTCGAAACCTTTACTTTAAAAAAAGGAGATTCTGTTTTTTGCAATCACTATATTTGTACAGTTAATACTCTACAACAGCGCCTTCCTGACCTGTCAACCCTGTCAACGATACGCCAACATAGAAATGTACATCTGTTGATTGTTTATTTTATTTTACCAGTATATTTTAAACCAGTGTCTGAACATACAATGGGACTGCTATGTTTAGAACAAAAGTACCAAAAATTAATAGGTAAAATGAAAAAAATATTCTAGAACAGTTATGTAAAATAATTCACACCTAATATATAAACAAAATGTTATTTGAGAATTGGTTGCGAAACTTAATTACCAACGCGGCTCAATTGATAGGTAAACAATATTTTGCAAATATTAATTATAACATGATTTGACTACATACAATCACCCCGATCATAGTCCAGCGTCTCGCCGGTAGTGCGGGCTGTTAACCTAAACTAAAGTAATTAATTACTTATACGATTTTCATACACAATTCCACAGCTCAAATTGCGCACCATTAGAAAAATAAATTATTGATGCTCCTAAACTAATATATATATATTTATTTATCTCGGCATATGTTCGCTGCACACCTGAAACAGAAAAATGTTCGTTACATTTATGTCATCGAAATCCTATTACTGAAACTATGTAGGTGGATTACCGCTGATTCATTACAATGACCTTAAAATTACTGACAGTATTTCGAATTGAGATACAAAAAGTATACGATAAAGATTAAGATAAGCCAGTGCTGTTACTTGTTAGAGCAGACGATTACCGCAAGCCTATCTTTCTTTATTAAAGGTGTGATTAAAGAGCATGTAACACGACGAACAATGTAATTTTTTTACCAACTTCCAAATAGTAGCAGGTAATAATTCTACTATATTGTTCTATTGTTGGTTACTTGATTTACAGCGACGGCTGGACAAGTTTAAAAAACATTGTTTACCAGTTCGGAGTAACCTTCAATTAAATTTTAAACAAAATGACTTCAACGGTATGATTTTGAAATCGAAATAAATGAAAAATATTGTATCGCGCCAGTAGAATTGAAGTCGGTAATCAGTTTTTTTTTTAAATGAACTTGGGTATAGGTTTTACAAGTTCTAATTGTTGTTTTAAACTTTGATTCAATATTTGAACTATTTCAGAGTTCGTAAAGTATTAAATCGAAATTGGAATTATTAAGTTTTATTTTAAAAAAACAGTTAAATATTAACTATTATTATAATCAAAGTTTTGATTTGTCCTTAAGTTCCTCGATTTCTTAGCGAAACCTACTTGGATTTTTATTGTATTGGTAGGCCCATGGTGGAGATCAAAATCAATTCAGTGGTTTGGTTTGTATGAAACTTACCGCAGTTGAGCATGGGAGTTGAGTATAATTAGCTTGCGTGTTGGGCGATCCCTGAAACATGTTGTGTTGGTGCGGTGGCGGCGGGTGCGTGGCGAGCGGAGACACGGGCGGCGCGGTGCAGGCGCCCGGAGGCATTCCCGCCCCGCTTGGACTGCCCGTCGTCGACAGACGGGAGAATGCGGCCAGCGCGTCAGGGAAGTTGGGTGGAGTCGCCGGCGTGTTGCACGGCGTTATCAGTTGCTGCAACGTTGGTATTGTACTTTGGTGCAATATTTCAATGACAGATATAGATATTACAGTCTTGTCACTACAATATTATTAACATAGTTAAAACTATTATTTTGCTAAGGATTGTAAAAAATTTAAATACCTTACCAAATATATACTAAAGATCGAGTGGCAAAATAGATTAGACATTGGTTAAATGGTTGTATAAACTTAAATATCTGGCTAAGGGGTGTTTATCTCTAAACAAGTGATAGTTGCAGATTTGTAGTAAAACAATTTACTGAAACATCTGCTCAATACTTGTCAAAGGCATATAGAATTTTTTTTGTGGTAACATTGTGGTAAGATGGTTAATTTTTTAATTGTAGGTGAAACAAAATATTTAAGCGTGCTACGACTATACAAAGCTCGGTTTCAGTTTAGGTAGATTGAAAGAACAAATATTGAGACAGTAATTTTTTTTTATATATATAATTTAGGTAGTTAGAGAAAATGGATTAATTGGGTATGGCCGCATTTAAGAAAAAAGATGAGAAGAATTACAGAATAGTGATTCGGAACTTACATCACACTACTCCGATTGATATTATTAAAGAGGAAATTAGTAGGAGAAATTGTGAATAGATAGATAGATATGGTCCGGATAAAAAACCTACATCTACATTCTTTGCTACACTTCTGCAAAGTCCAAACAACATTAAAGTAAAAAGTTTAAAATATATTTATTATCAATCAGTAAAAATCGAAGACCCAAGGAAAAGAAACACAATTGTACAGTGTCAGAGATGCCAACAATATGGACATTCAAGAAATTATTGTATGCGCCCTTACAAATGTGTGAAATGCGCTGAATCTCATAAAACGACGGACTGTCCCAAACAAGATCGCAATTCACCAGCATGCTGTGCGCTATGCCAGGGATCCCATCCAGCCAACTATAAGGGATGTGAAGTATACAAGGAAATCATTGCAAGGCGTTCTAAACAGATAAATAATAACCACAAAGAACAAGGTGAGAATAAAAAACAGTCTGCATTAAAAGCACCAACTACAGTAAGACAGAATAAACAAACACCCCAAAAAAGGACCCCTATACAAGACATAGTTAACCACAGTGAATTATTTGAAAAGAATGAGATAACTACCACAAAAGATCAACGCCTAGAGCAACACACTAACACCAACAATAGGCAAAAAATATATAGCCAAGTGGCTCAAGAAAAACCGGTGGCCAAAACAAGTACCAATGATGGCCCAATCCCACTCTTCAATGTTCCTGAACATAGAAACCAAAACTCTTCTACCACTATAGAAATAATGCTTGTAAAGCAAGCTGAAAGATTTGACCTTATCCTACAACAAATGAGTACTCTCATGAGTCTCATAGTAAAACTCATAGACAAGACCTCGAAATGATTATGCTCAGATTAGCCACGTGGAAAATAAATGGACTGTCATCTAATACATCAGATTTAGACTTCCTATAAAAAATCACAAATTAGACATAGTCCTTATATCAGAAGCACATGGTACTATAAACACCTGTGTTAAAATTGATGATTTCGATACCTACTTCACAAATCATCCCGACGGCACCGCTCATGCAGGTTCTGCCCTCTTGATAAAGAAAACTGTAAATTATTACCAGCTCCCAGAATATAAAACTGATCATATACAGGCTTGTTCAGTATGTGTAGTATAAGAAGCAGGCCCAATAACTTTCACCGCTGAAACACAAAATAACTGAAGATCAATTCTCCAAATTCTTCGAAACTCTCGGTAATCGCTTTATCGCTGAGACTGGAATGCAAAACACGTTCATTGGGGATCTAGGCTCAGCAGCACAAGAGGGAGGCAACTGAAAATGTGCACTGACAAAAACAACCTTACAGCACTAACAACAGGGGAACATACATATTGGCCAAGTGATCCAATGAAAAAGCCAGACCTACTTGACTTTTTTATCTCCAAGGGATTGACAGGACACTATTTTAAAGTGGAATCTTGTCTTGATGGCAATTCCGATCACACTCCGGTGCTCCTCACTTGTAGTAGTCTCCTAATAGAGTATGCTGAAAATGAAATGCTTTACAATAAAAATACTGACTGGGATTCATTTCATGAATATTTAGGAACCAACATTTGTTTAAAAATTGCTCTAAAAACCAAACATGAGATAGAAAGCGCCGTCAAGTATATAACGACACTAATACAGGAAGCTTGCTGGCGGTCTACTCCAATAGTCAAACATGTTAGAAGGGATAATATTCCACCCCATATTAAAAATATGATAAAAGATAAGAGGAAAAATCGGAGAGTGTGGCAACAAAGTCGCCTATACGAGGATAAAAAGTTCTGGAAGAATCTTCTAATACTTTAAAAAGAACGATACGCGAGTGGCACGACAATACACTTTCTGCCAAGTTGGAGTCTATTACAGGCACTGCTGTTACAAATTACTCACTATGGAAATTCACCAGAAACATGAACCAGCCACAAACTATGAAACCGCCCCTTAAAACTGATGTTTGGGCAAGAACTGCACAGGAGAAAGCCAATGTATTTGCATCGCACTTGTCCCAGGTGTTCACTCCGAATGAGTCTCTTGACGAATCAGCAGACAATTTGGTCAACTCGGTACTGGGCCAAGATCTATAACTATCCCCACCTCCAAAGCCGGTAACTGTTAGGGAAGTCTGGAAAACAATCCGGGAACTAAAAGACAAAAAAAGCTCCAGGATTTGACTTAATAACCAAAGAGATACTGAAAAACCTACCAAGGAAAGCAATAGTGTTTCTTACAATGGTTTTTAACGGTATGCTGAGAGTCCAGTATTTTCCGCAACTATGGAAAGTGTCATCTATATTAATGATACACAAACCGGGTAAACCATCATATGAAGTCAGTTCATATAGACCAATCAGTCTTCTACCAACCATGTCTAAAGTATTCGAGAAAATATTGCTTCAAAGACTAACTCCGATACTAGAAGAGAACAAAATAATTCCTGATCACCAGTTTGGCTTCAAACAGCAGCATTCCACTATAGAGCAAGTGCACAGAGTGTATGAGCATATAAGACAAGCCCTGGAGGAAAAACAGTATTGTTCTTCAGCATTTCTGGATATCCAACAGGCGTTCGACAAAGTCTGGCACAAGGGACTACTCTACAAAATAAAATCTTATTTACCACACAGCTACTTTCTTATTCTACAATCTTACCTGTGGGATAGACTATTTCAGGTACGAGAGATGAGTGCCTCATCACCATTTTATGAAATTAAAGCCGGAGTTCCGCAGGGGTCAGTGTTGGGATCGGTCTTATACACTATATACACAGCCGACCTTCCTCAAGTAGAGAAAGTTACCACAGCAACATTTGCGGACGACACTGCTATTCTCGCAAGCAACGTCGATCCTAAAGATGCATCTACAACACTGCAAAAAAGTCTTGATGAAATAACATCCTGGTTGAGAAAATGGAGAGTAAAAGCAAGTGCGACAAAATCTGTCCAAGTGACTTTTATTCTTCGAAAAGGAAATTGTCCACCTGTACAACTAGAAAGTGTGACATTACCGCACCAAGAACAAGTTAAGTACTTAGGCGACCGATCGGCGGCTTAGGCGGCGATTTGGACCGACGCATGACCTGGAAGCACCACATTCTAATGAAAAGTGAAGCTCTCAAAATAAGGTATCATGCATACTCCTGGCTCCTTGGCCGAAATAGCAAATTGTCGACAGACAATAATCTCCTGATATACAAAAGCGTGCTGAAACCAATATGGATGTACGGTGTCCAATTATGGGGAACAGCTGCAAAATCCAACATAACAATAATTCAAAGAATGCAGAACACGATTCTAAGGACAATAAGCGGCGTATCTTGGTACACAACTAACACTGAAATTCTATAAAAATATAAGCACAGTTAATGAAGAAGTTACAAACGCTTCTAAATCATACAGGCATCGCTTATCAAAACACCCTAATCAATTGGCCGGCGAATTAAAAACACGAGCTTACACTCCACTCCGTAGTACTTAGATAGATTAAATGAACAAATAATGAGAGTAATTTTTTGGATTCCGTAGTACTGACATCCATGTAGTGTGTTTTATTCCACTTCAAAAATGTTATTTTTGGGATCTGATGTAATTTTTTCTGCATATCGTTTTGTATTGGGCATCACCAATTAGGTCTTTTGAAGTTTGTCATCTGTAATTTATGTATCATTTTTAAGTTATGGGCCTTAAGAATTAAAGTAACCTACTTCTATAGGATCCTTAATTATTTTGGGCTGATGTATTTACAAAAAAACTCTTGAGAAAATTATTTTGAGTGAAATCATACAATATTAAAGAAAAACTTGAAACAGAAACTTAATGCTACGGTATATTTTACTACTATTATTTATTCTGTGCATACATTATGCATATTTCCACCCACACTAGATAAGTTTCTATCAATAATACATACTAGCTACACTCGAGTAAATTGATCTTAAAACTAAAAAACTAAAATATTTTCATATTTCCAAATGTAATAACAGATTTTCTACTAATTTATCTAAAGTACTACTACTACTATTTTACAAAAAATATTTTATGAATCTTTAGATCATTCATAAAATTATTTTTGTCCTGTAAATGTTACTTTTCTCAATTTTCCCAGATGAAAATGGACAGTAGGTTCTGTTCTAGGCTGGGTCAGGTATAATGTAGTATAATATTAAAGCTTGTTGCACAATATGGATTATAATAATAATTATTTTGAATGTCTGAGATACAAGTTTTACCTGATGATAGTGCTGTGCTGCAATGCCATTCGCTCCACTGGGAATGGTGACTTCTTGGAAGAATATTGATAATGCTGTCTGTAATAAACAAGTTTACAATTCTGATGGACATTTCGAAGTTTAAGGTATGATGAAAAATATGCATTAGTTTTGAAACATAGGATACATATAATTATTATTATTTCAAGACATTTATCAAGTGGAATATTACGAATGACTAAGTTTTTATAAAATGTTGCTTACTTTTTAGCACAAAGAACTTACATTTACAAATACCTAGAAGTGGGAATTATAAATTATGGGTATCAATATGATATTTAGGTGATACTAATTTAAAGTCATGGTCATCACAATGTATATGTAGCAAAAACGTAATTAAAACCTATCTGTAGTAGTGACCTTTACTGCTTGTGTTATCTAATAATTGGGATACTTAGACTCTCTCACTAGAGTGACAATAGAATATTATAACCATTACACAGGTGCCTAATACTGCAAGGTGAATTTGTGTCAGCCTTCCTACTTGTTAATCAATTTATTTGTTATCATTTGAAGCTATGTCCGCAAAACTGTAGGTATTGCGTATTTCGTCAACATCAACATTGAGTACTAGATACTGTTATACCTACTCACTGCATATAATATATGTATATATATGCAGGACGTAATCAGCACGAGGTAAATAAAAATAGTTTACACAAAACATGCTTGTCGCGCGGTTTAACTTTGCAAAGTAAACTGTAAACTTGATTATGCAGAACGAGATATTACCTTCCTGCCTGATCTTTTAGTGGGCTAGTTTGAATTGGCTATTGTATAATAAAATTATGTAGCAGCCATTTCATGATTACCTACCTACTGTTTGTTTACATATAATAGGAAATTTACCTCAAACTGCCACTGTGCTGCTTGCAATAATTGTCTAGCTTGTTCCTGAGCACAACCTGCTGCCAGTACGAATTGATTTATCATAACTTGCTCACGCAAAGTAGTAGTAGCATCCATTGTAATCAAATATTTAATCTAGTAAATACAGAAAAACCTCTGATCAATCAAGAGAAAAATACAAGCGAATGAAACGAATGAAAGGAGTGAATATTGTTTTGATTGACATTTACAACTTACAGCTCTGCCAACATTAGAATAACTCAATGTAAAAAAAATTTAGTGATGCTTTTGTGAAAGGAAAAAAACTCGACTCGAACCTGATTCGAGCCAAAGCTTGTTATAAAACTCAGATGTCAACGTCAAATATCTGAATATTAGAAAGTCAATGTCAAACTGTTATACAGAAATGTTTTTAATTTTCGTTAAATGTTTCGCAGTTTCCACTTGGACAAATATTGTCTTTAGAGTTTTCTGGAATTTTTAACAGATGTGTTTAATGTAATTCGATATCTTGTTACATATAAAGATAAATAACGAAAACAGTGAATATGTTCTGTCTAGAAAAACTTTTTTGGATTTTCTTGATAAGTTCAGTTACATTACCATACGGTTTAGCGGATTTTTCTCATGAGAATGAACTATCGGATTCTGAAAATGAAAATAACCCTTCTGCAATACTCTTGGATAAACAAAACTCCCGAAGTACCGAGAAAGAAAGTAGTTTGGAAATTCTGTCAAGGCCAAAAAGATCTGGTGAAGTAAACATATCTAGTTCAAGTGAAGCAAGTACTAGCCAAAGTACAGCGAAGCCGGTTGGAGTTTCGTCAACGGAAGGTCCCAATGTCGTTTACGAAATCGGTCCGTCAGCCGATTCGATACTGAGCGTAGCCCAAGTGAATCTGTCATCATCAGCCGCGCCAAATGCCTCCATTAGCCCCTCAGACGCTGCTCCACTGCCCGAAAAAAGTTCTGCTGAAGACGAGCACAATAGTTCAATGTCAATATTCTTTGTCTTATGCATATTAGCACTTGGAATACTCCTCATACACTTGATGCTTCAGACAGGCTTCTCCTACCTTCCTGAGAGTGTTGTTATTGTATTTTTGGGTGCTCTAATTGGAATGATCATTAATTTAATGTCAATCAAGAATATAGCTAATTGGAAAAAGGAAGAAGCTTTCTCTCCAACTGCATTTTTCCTAGTACTTTTGCCACCCATCATATTTGAATCTGGTTACAATTTGCACAAAGGCAATTTCTTTCAAAATATTGTATCCATATTACTTTTTGCTATAGTAGGGACAGCAATATCTGCTTTTGTTATTGGAGCTGGAATTTACCTGTTAGGTCTAGCACAAGTAGTGTATAAGCTGAGTTTTGTGGAGTCTTTTGCTTTTGGATCTCTGATATCAGCAGTAGATCCAGTGGCCACAGTTGCAATTTTCCATGCTCTGGATGTAGACCCAGTATTAAACATGTTGGTGTTCGGAGAGAGTATATTGAATGATGCTGTGGCAATTGTCCTGACAACAGCAGTGCTAGATTCAACAGATCCCGTAATGTCTACTGGTGAAGCTATTTTATCAGCAATTAATCGTTTCTGGCTGATGTTTTTTGCATCTGCTGGAATTGGAGTCCTGTTTGCACTTGTTAGTGCTCTCTTGTTGAAACATGTTGATCTCAGAAAGAATCCATCTCTTGAGTTTGGAATGATGCTGGTATTTACTTATGCACCATATGTGCTGGCAGAAGGAATTCACTTATCAGGTAGATATTTTTGTTATATTTTAAAGTTACTTGTTATGAGAATATATTTAAGTTTACTAAGATAATTCCTTATGAAACTGCAAACAATCATTGGCTCTACTAGCTACATCCTATGATTTCACTTGTTACAATATGTGGGTCTTAAGTTCTTGCAGTCGGGTTTTCTGAAGTCACTTAACCCCTTGTTTTATAATCAACATGTTTTAAGATAAGGATTTAGATATATTTCTCTCTGCAGTAAACATGTTTGATAATAACCAAGCATGATGTCTGTTGCTATACTATTGAATATCAAGTGATATTTTTAAATTGTATTGTATGTTTGGTAACATACCATGTAAACTACTTGCATTACCTAATATTGATAAAATGTCTTTTATTTTAATTTTTTTTATTTTTTTATTGTCTTTTATTTAAACAGTCAAATATTGCCATTACTGTCCTGTACATAGCAATGTGTTTTATCTATTTGCTATGAATTTATAATTTTAAAGACAATTTACAAGTTTACAAGAAAATCTTCAAATTATCCGGAACCTCGGTAATTAAGATTACAGGAAGCAATATTGCTACTTTTCCACATCACAAATTCTAAGTTACACAACTAAACGAAAGAACAGTGACTGACTAATTGATTGCTTCTGTTAATGAAAATTGCTTTCTTTTTTTAGGAATCATGGCAATACTGTTCTGTGGTATTGTGATGTCGCACTACACACATTTCAATTTGTCCACGGTGACACAAGTGACCATGCAACAGACAATGAGGACTCTGGCTTTCATTGCTGAAACCTGCGTGTTTGCATACCTAGGGCTGGCTATATTTAGGTAAGTATTTTTTATGTACTTAATTCGGACATTCAGATGTCAATAATAAAATTAATTTTATGGTTACCTTTTCTGATTTTATAAAAAGTTACCTGAATAGAGAAATAGAAATATTTTTGCAAATTTTGTTTCAACTTGATAAAAACGGAAGAGGTTCTCAAGTCGAATCTCATATTTGTTTTATTTAAGTATTTTGAAAACAAAAACAATTCTTACCTTATAGTTAGGAAAACAAGGGATGCTTGATTTTTCACTGACTGATATGTATGATCACTCATAACTTTTTGCAGAATAGTCCGACTAAGATAATTCGTTTTAAATGTTTTCTTTCACTATACGTAGATGACATTCTGTTTTGTATCGTAATTTTTGCCTGCAGAATTTATGTCAATTTTCACTTATTAAAAGTTTAGAGTAGTTGTTCTTCATCAATCAAGGAACAGCTTTTGAATCAAAATTTGTACAGGAAACTTCAGCTGAAGCTGTTCCTCAATTATTATTACTATTGTAGTTTCCGTCACCGCGTGGAGCCAGCCCTCGTGGTTTGGAGCATCGTTATGTGCCTGGTGGGGCGTGCCGCCAACATCTTCCCGCTGGCACTGCTATGCAACAAGTTCCGCGAACACAAGATCACTAAGAAGATGATGTTCATCATGTGGTTCAGTGGTAAGTTATGTCAATACCATACCGACCCTTCGATCATCAATCAAGAAACTGATCTATCAATCAATCAATCATCTATATACAGGGTTATCGATTACGGGTGTACTAAGCCAAAAGGATGTCACTATACTCATCATTACGAATAACTTTCACTATGGGAATAAACCTAATACGAAAAAAAACAACTCTTCCGTAGTTGAACTCGCCGGTCACTGATAAAATGTATGCTATATACAGTTTTTTTTTCCCAAATTCAAAGTTGCTCCCATAGTGAAACTAGTTTGTTAGGATTAGTATAGTGACCTCCTTTCGGTTATGTCCCTACGGGTACAAACCTAACCAATAACCCTGCATATAAAAGAGTAGTCCTGACCAACTGACAGGCCATAATCAATGCAGAGTTTAAACCGCTGAAACTTGAGACATGAAATTTGGGAGGGCTTACTACTACTACTACTTTACTTCTAAAGTAAGTGGATACTATTTTCTTGCAACTGCACAATCCTGAATATAAATTAAACATCTTTAGAATGAATACTAAGAATATTGTAATTAGACAGGCAACAAAATATATAAGTCTAATTTTTTAATTAAATCCTTCGGCCACTTTGGTTACCAAAGGTTCGAAACCAGTATAGAAAACGAAACGAAATCATTTAATTTTAGTAAAGTGATCTAAATTCGAAAACTATTTAGAGATAATAAAAATACCAGATTTTTATTTCCACTTTCATCCGAGTTAAATACAAAAAAAAAATATTCTTATATACTCATGCTAAGATCTTCAAATGCTGCCAATAAAGAAATATTATTGTGTCTGTCATCTCTTAAAAACTGACATCTGTCGCTGTGTGTTATCAAACAAGCAACAATAATACCTACAGATAATATTGACATCACTTAATAGTATAGGATAATTTACGAGAATAACATTATGCCGCACTTTTTCCTTAATATTCGAAAATCTCTAAAACGTAATTATTACATAATCCCCCTAAATAGCAGTAAGATAGTTTTCGTTTATCTTAATAAAAATGAGTAGTCAACAATATGAAACATTGTCAATTATATTCCTTGTTTGGAACATAATTTTTTTTTACAACAAATATGTGTGTCATTGCATATGTATGTGTCACACAGATTTTTAGTATGGTACTAAACTACTAATTATACATCTGTATTTTTTAATGAAATCTGCTTAAAAAATAGTCTTATTTGGGAGTTTTTTGATTAATATAATAACATAACACGAGTAGTTTTAATTATATAATCGTTATTTTGCAGTAGTTTGAGTATAACAATATAGTTGTGAATTATTTGTAATCTGAGTTCATAGACCAGGGTTAGAAGCCTTTTAAAATACGAGTAATAAAAAGTGAAGAATAATCATAGTAGGATGAAAACCCATTTAAAAAAGGAGGAGAATATTATAAAAATGAAATAAAAAATATTTTTTAATAATTTACGGGCGATCTGAGGTCGGGAAGGGGAAGGGGAGTTTTTAAGGGTAAAGAACGGCAAAGTTGTAGATAGTAAAAAGATCTAAAACTTTTTTCACATAAACTAAAAAAAATATGTGAAAAATTAAAAAAACCAAGGTTTTGTTTTTTTTTAACTTTTACATAAAACAATATTTTTCACGTAATTTGGTGAAAACATGCCTTTTTATGTCAGAATACGCTGTATTTTATTTGATTTGAAATATTTACTTTTTCACCTTATTTGAATAATAATACGCAGTGCAGGTAGGTTTTCTCGCCATGGCTCCATCAATGACATCATCAAGCGTGCGCTTGCCACCATCAACGTCCCATCGGTGCTGGAACCGGTTGGAATGATGCGTGATGATTGCAAGCGCCCTGATGCCTTGACATTGATTCCCTGGGAGCGGGGTAGGGTACTCGTATAAGACGCAACTTGTGTTGATACGTTAGCACCTTCCCGCCTCAGTGGAACTGTCTTAAGGGCTGGAGCCGCGGCGGAGGATGCTGAAAATGCCAAGCGGCGGAAATGTACGTCCTTCTCAGAAGACTGGCGTAGAAACTTTTGGTCCATGGAAACCTAGCACCAAGAGTTTCTTAAAAAAAAAATGCTCTAAACTTATAGATGCCACTGGTGACAAGAGAGCTGGCTCATTCCCTGCTCAAAGACTTTCTGTGGCAATTCAACGCGGGAATGCAGCCAGCGTTCTTGGGACTGCCACACGGACATCGTTTTTTACAGACGCTATTTTTTTTTTTACAGTTAAGGTTCTTTTTAGGTTACTTCGTATATAGTTTATTTAGAGTATTTTAGATTAGTGTGAGAGAGTTTTATTTTAGTTTTTGTCAATAAATATATTTTTTTGAATTAATATCGACAAAAATTCACCCGTCGAAATATCATTTTTTTATACAAAAAGTTGATATGCTTTCTGTTCGTTGAAATCTCTACTTTTCGATGGTGAAAAACAAAACTTTTCCTATAGTAAATCTTCTCAGAAAATTCATAAATAGAAAATAAATTGAATTCGTTTTTTTTTAATTATTATGTACAATTTGGAGCTATTTATTAAAATTTACACTTAATTACTCGAAAAACGTAAGATTACATTGATAAACTAAAAAATTGCAAATCAAAATATACTACTATAATTAACAAACAAATAAGTCAAATAAAATTAATATTTAATAAGACATCTACAATATTTTGAGGAAGTTGTAGATTCTTATTTAAATTATATGCCTATTTATTACTTTTTTAATATAACTTATATACCGGAGTGACCTACGAATTTTTTTTTTAATTTTTAATATCATCATATGGTATTTCATAGAGAAGTGGGGAAGGGGCTAGGCGGGCCTGTAACTGTAACTACAAACTGGTAACTACAAACCCGCTATTTCGTAAGCTGCTGTAAGTCAGCCTAGCAAGTATTAGAGATAATTTTCTACTATGAAGTCATCTATAGATTAAACTTATCTATTTATTAAAATGGTATATAGATTTATTTACTATTTGTAAACTGTGTATTTATGCCGAGTAAACTACAGTGCAAAGACTTCAAAAACTTAACTTTATACATAAGTGGCATATATGTAACAAAACTAGTATCATTTATAATGTATGAACATAATTTACCCTTGCCTCCTTCCATCACAATCAATTTTATTATAATTCTAAAGCAGCTGCGGATAAATTATAACGAACTATTAAAAATTATAACTGTTAAGTGTTTGGTTAACAGAAACAACGCTAGTTATTTCCATTTCCGTTTTATTATAAGATTTGCAAATGATAATTTGGTGTATTGTGTTATTAATTTACCTATTCCTGCCTTCACTTGCAGTGTCATGATGATTTCCATTTGTAATACTGCTTATCGCAATAATTAAATGACTTGCTAAATGTAGGTACTGTCTGAGTAAAAAAGATAGTTTAGTAAATTTAATTTATGCTTATCGGTACGTAACTAAGACATTCAATGGAATATTTTGTTAGTTTCGGTATATTAACGAACTCATCGTTTATAATAAAAATATATTGAAGTTTTATACCAATATTTTATTATTGTTCTTTTGATTGTGAATCTATAAACAAAATACAACACTTCACAACCTTACGTAACTAAAACCCAAAAAACAAGTAGTCACCCATTGCTACAGAAGAAATAATAGTAAATCACCATGTAACATTTAAATACCTAAACAAATAAATAAACGGAGTTTTCCCGCGTTCGCTGAAAAAATGGCATCTCTGTCTGTGTATTCATTGCAAAACAGGTGATTCTGCAAGCTTTAATGTGTAATATTGTTGGGTTATTAACTATTATTGTCTTGTTTAAGTGCACAAGTGTGGGCAAGCGATACATAGACGGAATAACGTGGTTTTTGGTGGTCGCGAGAAATCTCCATAGAAACCCTGGTAAAGTATGGTGGATACTTTACCAGGGTTTACGAGGGCACATGATGTGACTTTAACTTGACCACGATGACTTATTACTTGATATTTGACTTAACTTTATTGATTAACTAGCTGTACCCGCGACTTCGTTTGCGTTTGCCAACCCTTCATAATTATGTCAATGGGACTTGAGAAAATTGAGAATTTATATCAGTGGTCCTTCTGAAAGTCTTATCATTATCTGGAATGCACTAGCTCTTAAAGGAGGCCGCCGAGACACACCGTTGGGTGCTTGGCGACAGATATTTCAACTTGAAGTGTTATAATTAAACGGTAGCTGAAGCTCTGCTTGCGTATCGCGTGGGATGGAACCTCGTACCTTTCGCACGGCAATCTGACTTCCTTAACCCTTATTTGATTTTGCAACCTCTGGGCAACAAATATTTTTAAAAAATCTGCAGACCTTGGCATATATTTTTTGTCGGAATCGATAAATTTTATCGATAGGATGGTTTAAGTACAGCACTAGTAAAATAAATTGACTTTCGATTTTAACTATTTCACAACACTATTTCTGTCAGTGTCCGTCAGTTAGCCGACATGCCGCGCCACATGAGCACGAGTTTTATTATTTTACCTATTTTATAAACTTATTGCCTTGGTTTCATGGTTGAATTTTACTAACATTGAAGCAAACTAACGTTTCCAATAATAATATCACTTCAAAATATGTTAACTAAACCATAACGAGTTTCCTAACATTAATGTTGTAAAAAAGGAACATCGCTAAAGAGCCGTCAATGTAATGCATTATGTGTTTGTGGTAAAAAAGCAACATTGCCAAAGACCCGATTAAGTAGTGCGTTTTATGTTTGTTGTAAAAAAGCAGCTATGCTAAAAAGCTACAAACCAGTATTTTAATTATAAATACTATTTTATATGTTAATATAAAGATTTAATTAAATAGTTTTGCTTAGCGTGGTCGATTGTTTGTATTTAATGAAAATGCACTTCTTTTATTTATTTTTTTATTTTGCTTGGTTTAGTTTTTGGTTGCATATGGTGTTTTATTTTGGTTCATAGGCGCTTCAACGAGCAAGAACTAACCGCATTTTAGCTTTAGTTCCGGTTGCTAATGCAAGATCTGACGGAAGTGACAACTCGGATTACGAAGAGGCTTTACCATCGCATAATCAGTCCAATCAAGATGAATATTCCAGTTCTTCGGCACCTTCACTTGAAACATCTTTGGAGCGTATGGACCTACTTGGCAGTGAAACAGAGTATGAAACTGATCAGACTCACTATTCTGAATAAGACCACGACGACGTTTGTTTGTCTTTTGTGATACGATCTGTATTTCCTTCTGCAGATGAAATTAACTACGAATCAATACCATCTATATCTGCGATACCTCTTCTACCTACCCCTTCACCAGCAGTTCCATCACCACTTAGTGTTACCGCCACCACCTCCACCACGACTCTAACTGTACCCACTACACCAACCACATCTCTAACTGAAACGAACAGTCACTCGCTCAACGAGACCTAAACCGAGCTCCCGACCACGTTTAGTTGCAAAAAGGACAAAACGTAAAACCATCAACTTCCTCTGGAAAAAAGCCAATTTCATGCACAG
Source organism: Ligdia adustata (assembly GCA_947049295.1). Lineage (NCBI taxonomy): Eukaryota > Metazoa > Arthropoda > Insecta > Lepidoptera > Geometridae > Ligdia > Ligdia adustata. Next base: position 7,658,929 of record OX346225.1, on the reverse strand, counting down.
TGCTACGGTCGAGCCTATTCCATTTTCTGATTCACCAGCTAATGATGACACCACGTGAATACTTCAGCCAGTTCTTTTCCGATGATATAATCAGTGACATAGTAGAACAGACAAACATTTATTCGGTTGAGAAATTGGGACGGTCGATAAACATTACAAATAAAGAAATCGAGGCTTTCATTGCTATTCACATTATCATGGGAGTTGTGAAAATGCCCAGTTATTTAGATTACTGGAATTCACAACTCAGGTATGCACAAGTGGCGGAAATTATGCCATTGAAGAAATACCAGCAAATAAGGAGATTTATCCATTTCACAGAAAATAATGAAGAGAGCACTGATAGGTTTCACAAGGTCCGGCCAATAGTAGAAAAGGTTCGTTTGAATTGCTTGCGCGTTGCAGAGGAAGAGAATCAATTTAGTGTTGACGAGATGACTCTTCTATGCAAAGGAAAGAAAGCTGGAAACCGCCGTCAATACAACGCCAGAAAACCAAAGAAATGGGGCTTCAAAGCATTTGTCAGGTCTGGGGTTTCTGGCTACATATATGACTTCCTGTTATACGGAGGTGACGATACTTTCCGCAATATAGAGTTTACAGAAGATGAAGAATCATTGGGGTTTGGTGCGAAAGTTGTCGTGGCCCTCTGCAAAACGATTCAATGTAAACCGTGCTTTGTTTATTTTGACAATTATTACACGTCATTGGAATTAGTAATGTATTTGAGGAATGAGCTGGGCATATTCAGCCTCGGCACAATCAAGTCTAACCGTTTGCGGGGATGCGAAACTTTACTGGAGTCCGACAAGGCACTGAAGAAGAAAGGACGGGGTTCATTCTCCCAAATTGTTTGCAACAAAACGAAAGTAGCTGCAGTAAAATGGTACGACAACAAGGCAGTTACATTAGTAAGCTCTTTTGCGGATGCACATCCCGTCAGCAAAATAAAGCGCTATTCGAAAGAGCACAAATCCAGAACAGATGTGACATGTCCCCAAGTCGTAAAATTCTACAATGCCCAATGAAATGCAACACCAGACTATGTTTAACAAAAAGCCGGAACTGTTTTTATGATTTTCATTTAAGAAAATAAAGAAATTGTTTTATATTCAATGTTTTCATTTCTATGCCCAATTGGGCAATGTTGTAAAAAAGCAACATAGGTTTTCGCGAAATTAGCAATTTTAAAATTTTTTTTTTTTTTTTTGGCTTTTGTATACCTCTATTATACGACCTAAATAAGTTTTAATAAAAAAAAATGTCTTCTTGCCAAATTAAGGGTTAACTACTCGGTCGCCATCGCTACTGAAAATTGTGATTGATTGTTGATACACGTACAATCATAATCTATGCCGCAGCTATAAACTCGTGATTATAGTATTTTGTGGCGTATAGACGTTCAGTCTAACTGTTTCTAAGATACCTGTAAGATTTGTATGGAATATTTTATTTAGATTTTTATTAAAAAAATATCTTTTATATAGTTTATCGAAAATATGAACTACAATACCAATGCCGTTTTTTTTGTGGTATAAACGAAATAAAAAAACTAACTATGCAAATAAAGTTTCAATAGAAAAACCTTCCTTGCTACAACGTTTAATGAACTTACGCGGAATATTTATTTGAGATACAATAATTTCATTTAGTTATTTCTAACAAAAAAATAATAATATCATTATTTGATTTCCATAACAAAAATTACTTGCTATAACGTTTTGTGTATGCGTCTACCACAATATTTTCATAAAAACTAAAAAACCGATGACTTTGTTTGCGGTACATTTTAGTTCCAAATCAAATCACGCGTTACAGAGTTATAGTTAAATTAACCCCTTTGTCACAGGTACCCTACTAATTTTTAAGCTAACAAATAGTTAGTTCTAACAAAAAAATATCATCTAAATCGAAGCACCCGCACTGAGTTATAGTTAAATACATGCCCTCTCCCACGGGAACCCCCACTAATTTTCAGGATAACATTAATTTAAGTTAGTTCTTTCTAACAAGAAAAGAATCATCCAAATCAAAGCACGAGTTACTGAGATAAAATTAATTACGACTTTCATCCCCCCTCCCACGGGAATCTCCGCTGATTTCCGGAATAAAAGGTAAATGAGATCCTACCTCATTGTATAAACCTTAAGCATACCAAGTTTCATTAGAATCCATCTAGCAGTTTCGGAGTTATGGAATGACCAGAAACAGACAAACAAAAATTTAAAAAATTATAGATTTGGGGTCTGTACCGTTAATAACACCCCCCGCAAAATAAATTTTAAACATATATTCAATATACAGAATTTGACCTGTTACAGTTTTATTATAAGTAAGTATAGATAACTCGAAAATTGATAAACTTGACGCTTGCAAATATACAAATCGAATGATGCCATTAATCAAAAGAAAAAAATAAAAATTAGGTACTATGTACCATTGTAGATGTATCTTTCATTTTTGGGGTTAGATGTATTTTTTTCACATATTACCTAACAAACCTACCTACTTAAAAACGAAATCGTACATTCGCATTTCAAATTTCTTTCGATTCCGTTTTACTGGTTCGTTATACATGTGTAATAATATGTATGTGTAATAATGTATGTAGACCTATTTTTACTTATAAGTTTAAAAATAGTGATAGGTATTCTATTTTTCTGATGTTAATCATCAGTCTACAATCTGGCACTTAATAAATCTTTATGGAAAAAATATAAGATTTGAGATAAGATTTAAAACATTTCGACTTCGAATATGAATCAAATGTTATCTAATTTGATAAGAAATCTTGGTAAATCCATGTGTGTACCGTAATAAAGCAATTTATTACAGTATAATTGCATTTTTTTAACGTGTAACGCTAGCGATGCTTCATATTTGTAAACTATGGAAACTATTTTGATATGCTTCTTTTATTAACTCCCGACGCAAAAACGATGGGGTATAAGTTTGTCTTGTCTTAGTATACAAGTATCTGTCAGTGGCATCAAAGTACAGAAAGGACGAGCCGATTTTGATTGTTTGTTTTTTTGTTTCAAAGGTAAATTACTCGGGATGTTTCTGGCTATGTTTTATGACAATCGGTCTAAGGTGGCTATATTTTTCACAATTCTCTCAATATGAGTATCAAATGAAAGGGCTTGAGTATCAGAATAATATACACTACTATAAATTTAAATTCCAAGACGGCTACAAATTGGTAATTTTTTTTTATTTTTTAGCTTCTTTATATTTTTAATTTAACTTGTAACAACGTTTGTTTACAGTATAACCTCTTTTTACACTACTACGCAAAAAGGAGGGATATGCTTTGTATACATACATATTACTTCTTACAAGAACTAGAAAAAAGCTGATGTTATATAATAAAAACTGAACAGATTTTTTACATTAAATGTTAGGAACACTGTCTAATACTAGCGAAAAAATTTAAATACTCTCTAAAAACCCGCTCAACAGTAAACGAATATTACTATTTACTAAAATTTATAAATATTCATAATACATACTGGGATATATAATGCCATAAGCGGGGTGCCTTGTCTCTAAAAGAGATTTCTCCCAAGCAACCTTAGAATTTACTTATAACACCAGGTACTAAACTAGCACACCTAAAATTTCACATTAATAATATTCCGATTCGTACCGCAGGTCTCCGGGGCGCTATTTCTTACGCGCTATCTCTCCACTTGGGATTCTCCGACGAGACGCGGCACGTCATCATCACCACCACGCTTATCATTGTTCTCTTCACCACACTCTTCTTCGGTGGATCTACTATGCCCCTGCTAAAGTTCTTGAGGGTATGGTGTTTTTATTATATTTTACTTAGGCACATGACTACCGCTACCATGATAGCGCGACCATGGGAGTCAGCGACTCTATGGCCCTAGATGGAGCAAGCCTAGTATGGATAATACTAGCTCCCAAAGCAGGCTGTCGGAGCTCACCGTTAGGTACTTGGCGACAGATTTTATCTACTCGATGGTGGTAGCTAAGGTGAGCGATATAAATTGTGATACCGCCATGCAAAATGCAAAATGAAGATAACTCCCTTTTAAATATTTTTTTTTCAAATCTTCAATATTTGTATCTATGTCAATTAAACAACGTTTGTCCCGTTTAGATCTTGTATGAGTAGCTATGTCACTTTAACAGTAATTTATTGTCGCCTTATCACGTTCCCTTTCACGCATCTCAACTGTTATCCGATTCCGCGGCGATAAAAATATTTATTATCTGCCTATTTTCGTCGGATGCTGAGCATAGGCCTCTTTTAATGTATATACGCCTCTCGTCCCATTCCTGATATATTCTTATCTAATCTACTACGAGTATACGAAAAACAATTACTACTTTATAACATTTATATGAACCTACTAGATAGTATACACTTTCAAACAAAAAAGAGTTGTTCAAATTAGTTCAAGTTTCTACGATAAATAGGGGACATGCATAAAAAAGAGCAAGGTCTTTCTTCAAGTCTTTTAAAAGTTAGAGACAATGCTAGTCGTCAGTCATTTGGTAGTCATAGAAGCTGTATTGTACTTAGATCTGTAGTGATTACTGGGATATTCAGTTCGCAAACAAATACAATGAACGAGGCTTGTGTGTGACCACTTCATAATTTTCTAGAGATTAATCAAGCTTTATACATAGTTTATTTATTTATTATAGTTTTGAGTAGATATATAAATATGTAAACAAAGCTTTGTTTATTTCAGGCTAACAAGAAGACAAAGCGTTCCCGATCGCTGCGTAAGCAGAAAGAAGTGAGCTTATCAAAAACTAAAGAGTGGGGACAAGCGATAGACTCTGAACACCTGTCTGAGATCACTGAAGAAGAGCTTGAGGTATGTACACTCGATATATTCTATAACTCGTATTATTTGGCACCAGTGGAGCCGTGACCAACACTGAGTGCTCCTTTACAATAAAATAACTCGATAAAATAAAGTATTGCTGATGAATTGTTGATCACCGAGATCTGGGATATGGGAAGAGATACGGCACTCGTAAATTCTGCCACTTATCAAAATATTGCGGCGGTGACTTGACACCCAAAAATGGGCTTCCCACTAAAAGCTGCCGTTGACGGCGCTGTAGGGCTACGTTGATGTGGGCGGGCTAAGGGTGCGGACAAGTGTGCTGCGCGTTCACTATATTCTCCTAGCACCTCCAACCTGGTTAGTTTTTTTACTCTTGTGTAGTCCACCCCTCGACGGCTAATTAAGGTAAGCCAGATCCAGGCCAGAAGAATTGGGGTGTATGGTGTCGCCAGACACCGACAGCTCGCCACTAAGCCGCCTGCGATTGCGTTAAATCGCAGGCGACTTAGTGGCGAGCTGTCGGTGTCTGGCGATTATTTATTATGAGCCCATCATGTCACACTATTGGGTAAAGGCTTACCTTCCCTCCTTCCACTTATCTCTAGGGCTACAGCCCTACCAGTGTACCAGTCTTTGTTGTGTTTGTCCATCTCATCTCTTCAACGTTTTCTTGGTCTACCAAGGTATTGTTTTCGATCTTTCTTCCGCGCATAAAGATCTTTTTACGTGCAGAAATATTTGTTATTTATAAATTTCAAAATATTATTCGCCAGGGCATAAAAGCATGGAAACTTGTATAAAAAGTCATTTGGAATGTTTATTAACCTACTTACTACCAGTAGTAGTATGTTTTATATCAGAAAGCCATTTTCTGACGGCGTATAAAGTGACTTGCTCGGGTTTATGAATGTTTAAGGTTAACGGACTTGCTGAGGTATTTATGTCATAAAATATTGTTCGATATTATTATAAGCCTGTGTTTGGCCAATGTTGCCTTATTTATTGCGATAATGCGGCCTAAGATGAGGCATCGATCCACTCGCGACTTGAAAAGTTGTCACTGGGAAACAAAGCACACCGGTAGCGAGTTCCACAACCTGGCAATAAGTACAATGAAAGTAGATGCTGTGCATTTCGGACGAATCTATGAAACCTCTATAATCTACCGTTAGCTTCTTGCCAATTTCTCCGATGGCGGAATATGGATGGTCAATCAGATAATGTGACACTGAAGCATATTTAAAAACAACAGATTCTAGTGTGTTTGTAATATCAGCCTACACACCACAGTATGTTTTTATATTATACTACATCATTCTAAATCGTTAGATTTTTAGACGAAATTTCTATTTATATACCTAACTTATTGCTATATTCTATTTGCTAATAGAATATTGCAAGGAGTTAGGTATTCTAGTTATTGCCCTAGTGTTCAAATTATTGCCCCATGTCATCTAAATATCTCCGATAATAATAATTTTAGTACATTTTTGATTAGTTTCACAGTACATTAGCCGATATCATAAAATATAAGTTTATTGTGATGGTATTTGATGGGTTAATGATGTTTAATGTAATCATACCGATACTTATCTATACTAAGAGTTGGTTTGTCATTTAGATTAGTATGTTTGATAAATATGTAATACCTAGGGATTGGAACTGTAATTATGTGGAAGTATCTACTTCCACATAAAATTATTCTGAGTATCTATTCTGGAACTGGTATAATGTTAAACCTTACGCGTGCATTATCTTGTCCCCTCTCACCGGCGTTAGAGATAAATTGTTAAGTAACAGGTTAATAGCGTCGCATCAAACGCCCTCCTTTTTTGGTAAAACGTCATCACGATCAAATAACCCAGACGATAAAAAATCTATCGTAAAACCTATTAAAAGTTTCGATGGAAAACTATTATGCATATTACATACGCGAGTGCCAAATTTAGCCAGACTTGAAGCAGAGATGCATGCTTTGCTCGCTCGGTCGTTGATGATTGTGGCGTTGCCTGAAACTGGGGTAGAGAACCCAACTTGCCCCTCGTAGAACTTGGGCTAATAAAAATTGGACCTTCTAAATAAAACTGGCGATAATTCTAGAAAACTTATTGCTTAAGTATGACTAATAAAAAATATTACCTTTCAGGTGAACTACTCGCACGCCACTCGGCTCAAGGGATTTGTGCGACTCGATATGAAATACCTGATTCCATTCTTTACTAGAAGATTCACGCATCAGGTCAGTAGTTATAATGGCATTCAAGAATTTATTATATTTTTTGACCGTCTTAAAAAAAAAAGAGGAGGATTCTCAATTGTTTTTGTATGTATTTTCCTTTATTTCTCAATCAATACAATTCAGGGGTCACATATAAACTTTATTAAAATCAGTCTTAATGTTTGGTTTTAAATTGAAATGACTAAAACATTACCGAACTTAAGCCTTAAGTTTTTGATTAATTACCATTTTGTCCCATATTAATGTTATCCAAATAACTCGAGTATATTGGTTTAAAAATCAAAAGAATTGAATTTTCACATTTTTAAAGTATGACTTGTTGTGTAAGTACTTATATGAAATATATGTTTAGCGCACTCGACTGCCGTCATTATATTTTAATTTTAATTGCTCATCGCAACGGTACGGTCTAAAAAAATCGATTAATTTTTTTTTTGATATATCAGGAACTAAAGGACTGCAAGAGTCAGATGACTGATCTGACGAATCAGTGGTACCAGGCGATCAGGATAACGAACGACCGGGAGACTGACGACGAAGAGACCATTCAGACCGGCTCGCTGTCCAACTCACACTCCAGCCTACAGAGGGGTCTATAAACATTAGTACAATTTTTCTATTACAATATTTTTTCTGAGTGTAAGAATACTTTAGCATTCCGATCCGGTTTTGTAATAGCGAACCGATGCGTAGTTTTCCTTATTGGTACCAGTGATAGTTTGGATTTTAGTCACCAGATCATGAGCACAGTTGGTAATTAGGAAGTGAGTTGCTGGTCGTGCACAATATTATGAGTTTAGTTATTACACATATTTAGGAGGTGCTCTGACCACTGGCTTAAGTTTTTTATTTAAATTTTTCAGGTACAATTGTATTATCATGATAGTCGTTTTGCCATAGAATAGTTTAGAGTTTGTATTGATCTTAAAACGGACTACCAAATTTGTCAATAACAAACATTATAACGCAATGCAATTGCAATTCTGAAACAATTCAAATAACAGACTTGGGCACCAGATGTACAATAGGTACAGTGCCGTAATATGTTTTTGTTATTAAGGGAAATTTTAAACATAAGTATTGCTTTAAAGTGTCTGTTATTTATCAAAAAATCTAGTATCTGACTTGCGAGCTTATATCTTGCATTACTTTTGCTGTTAAAAGGCAAGTGAAAATGCTATCATTGACCAAGCTTTTATTTCAATAACGATCATGTTTTGTTAAGAAAATGCGTCCCAATTACTGCTATACAGTTAAATCGTGATACATACGTATGTTAGTATCAAGAACCGTGTATGTAATTAGACCCTAAACGGCAAAGTACATTTCGGTGATAAAACTAAATAAAAATTAGTTAATTGTGACATAAAATATAATGTCACAAGTATAAGTTTTAGATAGGTACTATATTTTTGCCACAGCATACTATCTCGCAGGAGTACTTATGTGATGGCTTCTTCATTCATTTGTAATTATTTTTTATATTCTTGAAAATAAGATTTTCTTAAGAACTTGAGAACTGGCACAATACACAGAGTGTGGTCATCAAGATAGAATAAAAAAAAAAGATTTTCTTAGAATTAATCGGTGAGCCCATTACCAAATTCTTATCCTAACTACAGCAAACGAAAAAGTAGGCTAAATGAAAGTATTATTTAGTTTTATTTTTATGTAGGTAGTAGTAAATTCGTGACATATTATGCAATGTAATCATTGTTGTAGTCGATGATTGTGATAGTTACTTTAAGTGATGTAGCGCACGACGAATTAGTGCATTGATATTTCCGTGGTAGCCTGTACAGGAATTATTTGTATTTTGTCAATAACTCTTCATTTAACACTTTTTAATCTACTTGAAAAAGGAGAGGGTTCTCAGTGTGACGGATTTTTAAATGTATATTCCTCGATTTTTCAAAGATGGCTGGGGATATTTGAAATATATTGGTCCTAGATAAATTTATTCAAAATCGGTCCCATAGTTTTTACTTTTGATTTTATTTAACTATATATATCCGAATTGAAGTTGGTTTTCCTTTTTTAAAGTATTGTATAGATACATTGCTTTAGTAATATTATGCATGATATAGGATTGTAACTGGATTTAAATGATGACCTGACCGGGATAAATAGCAAAGCACTTGCTAAGTGTTTGAGCAATTGTTGGTTTAACACATACATGATACATAGTTTTGTCATTGTATTTGTAAGTATTTAGTCACAATTGTCTCGGTTTATTCAAGCTGTAGCGACAGATATTGCTTTAACTGGCACTTTCAGAATTGAATCAGGTAATAATAGCATCACATGCTGCAAGGCGTGACTGCACTGTTTTTTTAGTATTGTATTTATCACAATTAACTGAATAACAGTGTAAAATCTTTGTGTGAAAAATGAGAATTTAGACAAATATGTGTTGTAAGTCGTGTAGGTATCATACGGACCTAAAGCAACTGCCAATTTTTTTATGATATTCTACAGTTGCGGATATAAAATTTTAATAATATCCTTATAGGTATGTAACTGTTACTGAAAAAATTGACAAATATGACGAATTGGCGGAGTACTTAAATATCAATGTGTAATAAAACAAAATTACACACACCAAAGATATACATGCATAAATAAATATTGTGATTATTTTTTAAGTATTTGTTGGTTGTGTTCAAACACAAATGATATAAGTATTACTTCACTATGTAAAGATATATTATAATAATCAGTAGTTATTTATTCATATAATATGTACTTAATTGCTTTTGAAGCATTGTTGTTTCATATATATTGTTTATTTGATGCAACGTTAATAATTGAGGCTATAATATTATACTTTTTGTGTATACCTTTATTTATACACTATTAATAAATTTGAGATTTATTTACGAATTATTCTTTATTGACATTGATTTTCACTAGACAGGGTCTCAATTGATAGCATGGATTAATACACTATTTTTATCGTTTAGAATTTGTACAATATTAATTTCCACATTTCCCAGGCAAATGATAAAGTACATAACTTGTAATTGATATATAATATTTATGTATAATAAGCTTTTTTGTTCCTATTGTAATTTGTAATATGGAGCCATAAATTATTAGTATATTTTTAGTTTAGTTTATACTATTTGTATAAACTAAACTAAAAGTTTTGCTTAGTACAACTAAGCATTTGCCAATATTTATTTTAGTGCAATTTTTAGTTAAATAAGCTGTTTGTATGATTGTTATATACTTAGCATTAATTAATACAATATATTCAATTGTAACAAGAATATAATTTTTTATTCCTCTTCATTCTCCAGGTTGATGTGGCTCCCAAACTTTCCATATAAATGAGCTTTTAACTCGCTCATTTGTGATTTGATTTCTTCCATTTTGGATTCTAGTTCACCAATTTCTATTACTTTTTTAGATTTTGCTTCTTCAAGAGATTTCTGCAAAAAAACAAGCAATGATTTATTGCTAAGGACTTTGTGCATAAATTCATTGATCCTCTACTGGTGATTTTGATGAAATGGACAGTATGAAAGTATGTTCAACATACTTTGTAAAGTAAGAAAAATCATATAATCCTGTGATACATCTCTCATATCTCACTATCGATTCCGGTCCAAATACAAATTCTGAGTGTTAATCAAAGGTACATGAAAATTACTTTATTTTGGTTTTGGAAAATTACTTTCTTTTTCACAAAGAAAGTAATTGTCAAAGACATCTTGACTGATAAAACTGCTGTTGCTAGAACTATTAATAGCATGGTTTACATAGATACAATTATGAGTTATCTAAATGACATAATAAAATCAAACAATATAATTTTTTTACCAGAGTATCTTCCAGGTTTTGGCAGATGAAGACTTCTCCAACAAGATAAGGAATTTTATCGGAGTCGTCAGCCAAGCTCAATTCTTCTACTGCATCTTCTAAATTCTTGACATCATTCTGCTTTACTTTAAGCTCATCCTTGAAATCATCCACTTTGGCATTAAGGCGAGCAAACTTGTTTATCTTTTGCTGATCTTCGAATGAAATATGAACGTCCGAGTCCTGGAAGGGTGGAAACGTTTGATATTAACAAATATTAAACGAGAGTGCAATTGAAGACCATCTGGAATACATTAGACCACAAAATAGCTGATACCTGACAGATTAATTCGTATACAACCCTGTATAGTGAAATATATCGTAAACCTAATAAAATCTGTGTTTAATTGATCAAAAAGATAGCGAATTTGTTAAATATCATAAAATATTAATGGATAACCTGCAAATTGAAAAAAAAATATGAAAATTATATTTACCGGCTGAAAAGTTCCCTTTCCTGCAGTCGCCATTATTGTTAAATAAATTGAATTTATGTAATTCGGTGATTTTCTCTTCGAAGGATTTTACTTAACTTGTTCAAGTTTTTCAAGAATAGATTCAAACAAAAAGGCACCAGCTTTTTATGTTTTGGTTTTGATTTGACAATTGACATGCAAAGCAACTGACAGTGACAGAGTTTTTTTTAATTGCCTATTAGGTAGGATATAGCCGGTAAATATATAAGCAAAAAGGTATGGCCGTAAGCCATAACTTTTTTGCCTTTAGTGATACCTTCGTAGACAAATCACAGCATAGAATCGAGAATTCTCAAACTCATGAACAAACGTTACCACGTTAACAAAACCAATAAGGTGTAAACGAAAACTCCTACAATGATCCTACATTTAATCTGTGAGTCACTGGCCAAGTTAACGTCACGTCAAGTAATTAAAAAGCTGAATACTTTTATAGAGTTTGAAAGATTTCCCACTAACAGAAAATAGTTTCTATTTGACAACAACTCGAAAGCTAAAGCTCCGCCTTTAGTATTAAGGTCCCCGCGGTCAAGTCAATTATTTATTCCATGATAAACGCAGATACGCGCACTTGGCGGCCGCATCCACGTGACCAGCAGGACCACGAAACGAATTCATCTGACGTATGTGGTCGATTGATGTAGCCGCACAGCTATCAAAATGCCGCCTAAAGCGCTGGGGCTTTAAGTCTCCTTTTATGCACTTTCTGACATTTCCGCTGGAACTGTTTTTTACCTGATCTCAATAATAATGAGGTTGTTGTAGGAATTTGTCAATTTGTCGGAATCTTTTTAGGATATACTCTCCCTTCTATACAACAAACGTGATTTTGTGCAGTTATTGCTCGATATTAATAACGGCAACAGGTAAACGCTTGAAATATTTACAGAATATATTAGATTCGATTATCCCACAGAAAGACTGCATTTATTCGGGATAAATGTGCCAATCCAGAACAAAAGCTATCCTGGTGCAAAATTTCATCCAAATCCGTTCAGCCGTTTTGAAGAGTAGGTAACAAACTCACACTAACTTTCGCTTTTGTAGCATTGAGTATAATTAGGTACTTCTATATCTGACTCTTCTTTGGACTCAGGAAATTTCATATTGAATTAGAAATCAGCAAATCCCGGGAAAGACCTATACATCAAGTTGGGGTTACAACCTAGCAAGTGATGGATAGGCAGGTGAAATATATTTTCTTGCTGAGTTTGAGATACAAAATCATATTAAAGAACTGTAGCTCGCACCATCATATTAGAAACTAATAAACTTACTATATAAAAGACGTCCCAACTAGTTAAGACTCGGTATCGATCGGGAAAAACAGACATTCGTTGAAGAGGTTCTACGCCCCGTCTACGCCGTTTGCATTTTGACTAGAAGATTACGTAGGTACCTACCTAATTATTTTATTCCAGTAAAGTACATGCACAACACAAAGCATCTACTAGACTGGTGTTCGGATATTTGAGGAGATACTCTGTTGATTATGAGTTGTTTTTATTTGAGACCATTCTTTAAATCGCGAATAGTAGCTTTTTCATTGTCAATGGACAATAAACGTTCTGTATGAGACGGCATGAGAATATTTTTCATGTCGCGATTTCGATTTCTTATATGTACCTAAAGTTGTGATGTTCTATAAAAATTGTTTGTTTATTCGAACATATTATGACACTAACGAGTATATTCCGACATTATTACTTTTAGTAATAACAATAGTCCGCGAGTCTTGTATTTAAAAACACTTCGTTTTATAAACGACTCATTGATTATGTCGATTGTGAGATGATGCAATAAGAAAGTGTTAGGTAAATAAAAGTGAAAGAGTAAGTACGTACCTACTGTCATTATGGCTAAGATTATTTTGAAAGCTTGAGTTTTCATACAGTCGTATCAGCGAGAATACTAGGCCTCTGGGTGCGAAGGAAACAAAAACAATTTTTTCTTGTTCATAGGTATAACGAAGCAAGTAGGTACGTATATCAAGAATATGTACGAAACCTTGACCTTGCCGAACAACATTTAACCATGCAAGTCTTTTAAAAAAAATATTCTTAGGAAATAACATGTAAGTAAATAAAATTCTATTTAGAAAACTAACGCGTGTTTTATTGATTTTCACTCACAATACCTCCTACACCTTACCTATACAGGGTTATCAGTTAGGGGTGTGGTAAGCCTAAAAGAGGTAACTGTACCTACTCATCATTACGGAGAAGTTTTATTATGAGAACTCAGTTTATTCACTTCAACTCTGAATTCGACCAAAATAAAATAAGCTATTATAAATAATATATATTTATATATATAAGCTAAAATAATATATATATATATATATATATATATCAGTTCCATACAGAAAGTTTATCAATCGACAAAATATATGAAGGAGTCGATTTATTTCTCTCGAATTTAGAGTTGGTCCCATAGTAAAGTTGTTTTTATAATGATATATGAGTATAGTGAACCTCTTTCGGCTCAGTACAACCCCAACCGATAACCCTATATAGTCTTACCTTACCATATATACCTTACATTATACATATAGTTGGACCCTTCCAATAATCAGGGGCCCAAGTCTGTAGTTTAAATTGATTTTAGATAAAATTGTATTGTGCGAAAATGGTCTTTTAGTCATAGAATAGGTCAGAGTTAGTATTAACATTATGTTTTATTTCATATTAACTCTACCCTATTCTAAGCCGAAACAGCCATTTTGGCACAAAAATTGTAATTCTAAAATAACTCAAATTACTTGTGTACAAACCACATGATGAATGGTTCAACATTATGTTGCTTGCCTATCTAACAGGGAGTTCAATTCAAGAAACTAAGCGAAGCTGAATCTCTACCACTGCTGCCTTAGCGCCATCTACATTACTCTCAGCGCGAGCGGGCCTTGTTTAATCAGGAGAAAAGAATCGTAACCGACACGGTGGTGGTTCAGTAGACCCCAGACTCTCTTGCAGCCAAGTACCTATATTGCGAATATGTCACCAATAGGCACCGATAAAGCTTTTAAAACATAGATTGATCTATGCTAACGTATTATGCATATATTATGTGCTAATAACCACAATTTTTAAAATAAAAATAATTTTGTGTTAATATTTAAATCAATAATAGACACTATCGCTAGCCAAGTAGCACTCGTAGATATTTGGTAACCTCCAATAAGATAGAGCTACAGGTAGTCAGGTGCTGCTTAACATTATTCGTTCATTGCTCTAAATGGAAAATTTAATATAGAAACGTGGCTTTCAAACAACGTTTGGATAAGTTATCTTATAAAACTGATATTTGACCTATTCCTTAATGACAATAAAATAAAAAAATAAATAGGCTTGTTTTCTTTCCAAATTCAATGTGTTCGTTGATTTTTGTATAAAATTGTAAATAAATGTTGATCGTAAACGGTTTTCTATAGCAGTTTCACAAATGCTCAAACATGTCAACAGTGTCGTCTGCAATCACCTTCGCTTGGAGAGCGGGCGCCAAGCGGTGCGACGCGGCGGCCCCACCACGATCTGCGCCTACGCCGATGCCGGTGACTGCCGCTCACTCGCGCGCACTCCTATTTCGAACGTCCAACAAAGCGCGCGTTACACCATTAAATAAAGCCTTTATTTTACCGTGAACATTTATCTTGTGATGGAGGAGAAGCACCAGCCAGACTCGATGGCGACCATCACCATGAAGCCGGAGTACCCGCCGTCTGAAGTGTACAGCGCTTCGGAGCCTCCGCCGGTATGATCATTGAACATCCGTTATTCGCTTTACTTACTGAATGTTAAGCACGATATGTGTCCGTCTGTTCTCATAGAGCTTTGACAACTATGTTATCGTACGGTATACTTACTCGTATTTAGACTAAACAGAATCTTACCGTACCGTAGCCGACAATTATTTGTAACGTATAAACATAATTAAATAGAAGGTTAGGTACACAGGTAGGATGCAGCGCGCCATAAAATCGATAAGTAGGTATTATTTTTTTTTCAAACATTTTAGATACGGCCTACTTACAAATCACGTTTTCCTGACCATAACAAACACATTAACGGCTAAGTAGTTTAAAGTTTCGATACGCTGTGATTACATTATTGCTTGCTATTTTAATTACGACCTAAAATGGTACTTACCTATAAAAGAGAGACTAAACTTTTTACTGTCGATCATAACAAGAGAAATCATCGTCTTATGTCAGTTGTTACGATCGTAAAACGAAACAAACGAGAGTGCCTAGTCCACGGAGCGGGTCTAGGTGCGCGAAAGCGCCTTTCTCTCTAGAGGGCTGTGTCGCGCGGTCGCACGACCAGACGTCGCGTCGCGTCGCTCGGCCGGTCGCAGCCGCTAGGACCTCGCACACCGGGCGCGACCGCTCACGCGTGGTGCAATGTTTGTAAATAAAGCCTTATGCCGTCAAGTATCTACCAAGACAAGTTTTACATTACTCACCCAATCACCAAAACAGATGCTAAAGTAGACTTCAAACCAACTTCGTAAAATTTTCGCTTCCCTTCACCTGGCCGTCTGCCTTCTCCTTGAAATAAATTCTACAAATTTAGTCATTTCTTAAGCAACGCTTAGATCTATCTATCTATTGACTATGTTGCTAAAGGTTACAAATATTAGTATGGACGAAACTAGAGCCGTTGTTTTTTGCCATAGGTTCTTATTTCAAATTAAATGAGTATTCCCATTGCATATTTAATAGGGACAGGGAATCCATCAAATGTTGACTGGGAATTAACTTTCTCCGACAAGCAGGTGTCATTAAAGAAGTCAAAATATCATTCATGCTTAATATATCAGAGGTATTCTGCGTCTAAATTGTATGCTATGTGAGTATCTACTTCCTAGGATTTCCGTAGTGAATCATCAATGCAGCTTTCTGTTTGTTTATATACTGCTAAGTTATTTGTCTAAAATTGGTCATCAAAATTAAAAAGTACTGTCATAATTATCCTTATGCTGCCATATCCCTATTAGAATGGGGTCTCGTATGTTGCAAGTTGGGGGTTTTTATCTGCATGTGTCAGGCGGGATGGTCACGAAGGTTTCTTTTGACTTTATTTTGTACAGTAGGAATATAACCTCCCGGTCGGTGACTTGCCTTTTGGCAATTATATTAGGTTTTAGCAAAAATAACAAGATATCAAAGGAAATATCCTAACCGCAGCCCAAAATCAACAGTTTGATTGCCTTGCATTTGCCTGTGAATTGATACAATTGTTTGCATATTGGTTAGAGCACCTGTTTGTTTATTTTACTTTGACGTAATTGAATCGTTGTTCTCGGTGGAATATTCAATGTAGGTAGGTAGAACTAGTGACATTTCAGGTGAGTGTACCTACAGCAGGTAAAAATTGCTTCTATTCTTCTATTTTCAGTAATAATGATAAAAGAAGAAGGTTCGCAATTCGAATTTGTTTGTTTTCTGAAAAACATTATACATTATGGGTTATATTTTTCGAGTGTATGTATGCCTTAGAGCCTACGTATATATACTTAACGGCTTCTTGTATTTTTATGTGAGTGGTGTCAATAGATTCGTCTTCACCTGCAGATAGTCATAGGCTATATTAGCTGTATCCCGCGATTTAATTTGTTAAGATGCGTGGCTCTAATGTCTCGCCGTCGGGATTTTTTGAGGTCACTTTTAACCACTTCGACGTGTTAGCCAATTTCTCAGAGACGCCTGAACCGATTAGGGTTTATTTTTGTTTGAAAGAGTTTATTCACTTCTTATAAATTCAAACATCAACACAAAGCGTGTATTAGTCTCGTTTTTAAATGTTTATAATAAAATTAATATATTAACGCCTGCTGAAGGTATATTTAGGTAATATCATCATTTTGATGATATCAGTATACACCGTACTTTACACAAATTCGCGTCTTATATGACGGCTATATTTCTGTTAAGGAATCAGGTGCAATGTAAACTACGGCTATAAGGATGTTAGGCTATTAGGTTGATGGTGATGGGCGTTAGCATAGTTATTTTTCCAAGAACTACGATATGTATATAGGTGGGAAATCTCATTGTTCCATTGTTTGTGACCATCTATTATCATAGCTACTTATCACATTTTATCACGCAACATCATCTATGTAACCACCCCTTCTAATAGTTACAAGAGCATTAGGATTTCCTATTGACATCCAGTTGACTCGCAAGTCTAACTGCCTATTTACAAAATACATTTGCTTCATACGACTTCACAAAATTATTGAAAGCCCTCTCTCTACTAGGATTTCTCATATGACAGTTACGCCCAGACCCACGAAGATTGTATCCCACATATCAACATGCATTTTTCGAACATGTGCCGCGGCCGGGATGTGAATGTTCAAACCACTACGCCATCGCCACGGCGGCGGTCGACTCTATAACATTCCGTCTATAAATCCTGGAGAGAAAAAAATATCTGTGCTGAAGAACTTTTAACAGCGAAGAGTTTTCCTCGTTGGTTTCATGATTACGTCGAACATGGCTCGTGAAGAAATGGGTTTTTTTCGTTATCTATAAAAGTCTCTACAGAGAATAAGGAAAAAAGATTTAGAACCTGTTAAAACTCAAGTTTCTAGTGGCAAGATGAAAAAGTTGGAGGAATAAGAAGTACTCGTAGTATCTATTTAGTTGCGTGCTTCAAGCAGCTGGAACTTTTATGTAACGTTGTTGAATAGGTATATCGTTTCATTAAACTGTGTATAGTTCTTTCCATTGGATGCAGATTTGTCATTTTCGATTTATAACTGTACTCTTTTGCTTATCTTAATGATTTCAATACCAAAGTATATATTTATATACCAAAGGGTATATTATGTTTGATGAAAATGTTTTATTTTACAGTTTATAGATGTAAAACTATTCAACAACGACAATTACCGAAAAACATAAAACACAAACAATAGCCGTCACAAGCGCTGAGTGAAATCGCTGTAAAGTGACCAGTGAAGTGGGCAGTGGACAATGGGTTTGCGTCACATCCTAGCCGACCGGCCAACCGCACGCGAACTAGATGTTTGCTCGAAATTGAACACTGACTGACTACATAAAAACGTAATTGTTTGCATGGGACAGCTCTCGAAGCTTAGGTAACGTAGGTTGTGTAAATACTCACAGTTCATGGTGCCTATAAGCACACCACACTCGTATAGTGGGGTACGGAGACTTGCCAAATGAGTAGAGTAGGTTACATCTTTCTTCATTTTGTGGCTGTTGATTTAAGCGTATGTCAATACTGGTTTTGGATGATAATACAAACTGACAATGATATTAATAGGTAGAAACTATTAGATATGTGATTATTATATTGTATATTATTATGAAGTCCAATTTTATATATACTTGTTTATAAAATTATAATATTTACCCATTAAATTCTCACGAAACAAACTATTTTTCCAAACCATTTTGCGACTGATTTAATCCATATATAAATATATATATATCTCTTAAGCATAATAAAGAAATATATTCAAGGACGAGAAATAACAAAGTAGGTGTCTAACAGTAGAGATGTAGAGCCTTAACGCGCTCGTGTCATTAGGCATCTAGGAACTGAATTATACGTCTCATAAAACCTTTGAATTACCGCGTAACGAGTGATTAATTAAATTTTAATTACCTACCGACCCCATGACGTTGCCACCTAGGTAACTTATCATGATAATTCAGATTTTTACGGCACGACATAAGCACGAACGTCTAATTATTACTTAATGACATAGCTGGCCGCCCGTACCGTACCGGCATGTAACTGGAACCGAGAGATGATTTGCATACATACACACACAAGTTCTCTATAAAAATATACTTACTTTACACAATGACAGAAAACACCGCGGTTTACAATTCTTATTATTGCTATTCCATTGTGAGTAGTTATTAGAAATTGTTAAAGATAAACGTGTAGGTTCCTTTTGCAACGCACAAAATCATTGTTATGTTTATGACGCCCTTGTGGATCGCGTTGCTTCTGTATATGATGTGTCGATAGAATTCTAAATTTTATTTCACATTATGTTGGCGAGGTGGTGCGACGTACATGGCATAAAAATCAACGTCCGTGTGACTCAACCGACGACGAATAACTTGTTTGTAATGAGCCTATGACAACTGAAGATATGTGGTGTTTTCTTATTAGCAACACTCTAGAAATATCTAAAGCTGCTTACTGACTATCTATAGAGTTCTAGATACCTAGACATTGTCATTGCTTACCATCAGGCCAGTAAGCGAGTCGAACTTAAGTAGATCCGAAAAAACAAAATCTCGTCGATAGGTAGATCACTTACTTACTAGATTAAAATCTTTTTATTTTTATTATTATTTTTCATTAATATCTAGTCATTTTTAGTCGTTATCTAAACATAGCAGAGAGAGATTATTATCTAGTTATTCCTTAATTTCAAATGTACCGTTTCATTATTACTTACTTACCATATTGTTTACATTGCGCAGCAAGTAGAGGGTCTTGTTCCGCGACCATTATATGAATTGTCACTAATGAAATCGATACTATAAGTAAGTATTCCACAAAATATAGGTGACTACATCAATTACAGTATTTTTAACAAACAAGATCTCATAAAACCGGACTGGACATTATAGAGTTATAGATTTAAACGAATTCCAAGGACATTCGTTAAGTATTTATGGTTTGATTCAACATTGAATTTAATTCGTAGGTACTTACCTAGGAATAAAAATTGGTTTTTATTACATAGAATACGTATTTTTTTATTTCAGCTACATATACTTCTTTCATGTAATACTTAATTTATAAATAATTACGTTATGCATCACTTGCGTACGGTATCACGAAATGTTAACATTTGTTTTGGGGGTCACGTTAGTGCCCCCAGCGAGCCGTACCATCCTTATCTCGAAGCGGTTCGAGCCATTTTTAACCCTTTCGTTGTGGGGTTAGATTTAAAACGCCAATGTTTAACTAAAAATTAATTTTCTGACATTTATGCTAGTAAAAGAAATGCAAAGGTACAAAAGTAAACAGTAAACTCAAAGCACTTCATAATATCGCATAACTTTTAGAGGTCATCGTTAATCATTAAATACCTACCCATTTAGCGCACTTGTACAAACTTAAACTTTCATAAGGAGTTGAAAGTTGAACGGAAGACCCGGGCCTGTTAAATTGAAAACTTGGATACGGATTCATGGAGACTGTAACAAATAAATCGCGATGATAAGATTGTAATCGGCATTACCTCGCACCTCGGTAACGCTACTAAAGATGATGGATTTCTCGATTGCAATCATGGAAGCACTTTCTCTGGGTTACCGACCGCGGTGAACCACTTTACTATTATGTAATTTGGTGAGGTACCTCAGCTGTTAGTAAATCACTACTTCATTAACTGCAACTCGCTAAGGACCAAGCTCTCCGTGGGTTATAACGTGAGATGTGTTGCAACTGATTTTGGTGTGCAACAATTTTGTGGGAACAGACTGATACCTTGCAAACAATTTAACAGTGTGTACGCTGGGCACTGCGTTTACATGCATTGTATGTTGCAGATATGAATTACAACCTTTTTATTTTATCTTTACTCATAACTTAGCTGTTGCCAGTCACCCATACAATACAATGTATGAAGCGTTTGTCCTCTGTTCATTTTCAAAGTAAAGCAAAGTTGTCAAACACATTGAGTTACTTGTACTGTACATAATTGAAAATCTGGTAAGATGCGAACCTGGTGAATTGAGAATCTGGAAAACTGCTCCTGAGCTATATATCGACGACTGAAAGAAATTAAATAAACACACTGGTGATAATGATAACTATACTCATACAATGCATGGCACAACGAGTCACAGTACCTATAAAAGAAAATTTGCTGCTTGTGTAGTAACAATTTTGTCTAGTATTTTTATGTGTTATCTGCATGGTTGCTTAAACTGTGTCAGCTTTAAGCGCCAAGGCAGTCATTACAAATTGTAAGCTTTTCTTTGTTATATATTGGTAGCGTGGTTGTTAATAAAATATTGTCTTATCTCATTTTATATTCCATGATATAATATTTTCTCCTTTTTGAGTGGTATCTGAATGTGCAGGCGTACCGGCAGCGGGTCTCCTCATCAGTGCAAATCGCGCGCATCGCTGCGCTAACGGTGGTGGCTGCCTCTTTTATCCTGGGGTCATTCATCTTGGCCTCCAGCTGGGTAGCAGCACGTGCTTCTTGCCACCAGCTCGAACAGCTGGACGCCATGCTGGACAAGGAACTGGCGCTTGAAGGAAGAGCCTATGGAAATGATGCGCTGTTAGCTGTGAGTACTTATTACTATTTTTTGTTATGATTAGACTCTGTAATGGCATATTTACTCAGATAAAATATAGTTAAGATTATTGAATACGTTAATAATTTTTGCATATTTTACCCATTGACCTACAGATTGTGATGCTTGCTACTGCGTGGTTTATAGTATGCATATTTTTACAACTCAGGTATACAACTTACTCTGTCTGTATTCGTGCTGTTTTTAATAGGTGTAAGACGCAATGCACAAGTTGTTTCAAACAAAGTCGCTTTAACTGTATCTTCAGTACTTTATTTGCTAATTTCCTAACTACACTTTATAATTTCTTAAAAATTGGATGAAATTAATTGCAGGTAACATCTTTTGTAAGTAATTATTCTGGTTTCATCGAATATTGAGAATGTATTATGAAATGTATTGGAAAGAGACTTACAAGTTTCAAAATAGATATTAGGAAAATAATGAATATAAAGTTGTTTGTAACAAAATCTTACCATTTGCAAAGATTGAGTTGTCTGACGTAGTTAAAACCCTTTAAAAAGATGTACTCGTATATAAAGTAGGTAAGTACCGTAATAATTCGCATAATGTAATATGAGCATAGTAACCCACTTGTGCAGTGGTCGGTCTCTCGTGAGTAGTAGTGTATCTATATATAGTAGGTACTACCTACCTTAGTTGTGAGGCTGTTATTTCAAGTAGCTACTACATCAGTATGACCCCGGGGTTACTTCGACTTGGCTATTCTATAATTTACTCAGTCTTTGGAACTATTACATATGCAATTTATTTTAACAATCATGACGTTTTCTGTTTATATTTATTTGTTAGGCACACAACCTTGGATTTAGTGTCCATTTACATGTATGACATAACCAGTGTATTTCCTTGAAGGAAAATTGACCGGCATTACGTTCAAAGACATCTAATTTGTGTTATCCGTCATGTCTCACCTCAGCTATTGTATAGAGTCGTCCTCATGTTTGTCTGTGTAATTATGTAATCTTTGTGTGAGTTGCGGTTCCATGTGCACACTTAAACCTAACCGCCCATGTAAACTATAAACCCGTATGTAGAACCTAGACGTGCCTGCTTTAGCACCGACGCGACGTTTAGCAATCTCTTCAGAAAGCCCTTCGAGACATGTTTGTATGCCTAGTCATCGTAGTTTACAACATAGAGCACTACTGACGTGCCCTGGAATATAAATTTGATGCTCGTATAAACTCTGATCTCGGGAGTTCAACTTCTTCTGAAACATTTCGTCTATCGTTCGCCTAGCATAAGTTTAGTCGAGACGTGACAAGATTATTTTACCACGAAAAGCGTTTATTCTAATTATGAATTTGAATGAAATTAATTATTTAGAGTGCTAGAACTTTTGAAACAAAAGCTTTCGTAATGAAACAATGTGCAAGCGTCTCAAAGTCAGTCGTCGCAAAGGACACCACCGGCGACAGACCGGCTCACCTTGAATCTCTGAGTTACGATATAAAACAGTGTGTTGTCTATCTAACGCTACTTATATATCCCAGGACCAGCACACTTCGCTCGGTTTTTAACATTCCGCTGACGTCCGCAAAGATCGCTTTAAATCCGGTCATGTTGTGAAACCAATAGGAACCCAACAACCCATGAATGAAGTTTAGGATAAAACCATTTCTAATTTCTCAGCGAACGTTGAATTTTCGTATTGAATAATCGATGGATCAATCTTTGCTAATTTGCAGTAATTGGCAATTGCTATGATAGTATTCTGCGAAAACAAACAAAATATTATATATATGTATGTATTGAGCTATTCAAAAATGCTTTTAAGTCGCTGAACTCTTTTGTTTAAGTTTTGTTTTTATTTTATTCAATCATTGGGCAATCTAGCTTTAGTTTCTTTTTTCCCGCGTTATCTGAAAAAAATGTCATCACTGTCTGAGTATTTATTGCAAAACTAGTGATTCTGCAAGTTTCAATGTATAATTAATGTCTTGTTTCTGTACACAAGTGTAGGCAAGCGATATAATACGGAATAACGACGAATTCTCCGTAGAAACCCTACCTGGTAAGTTTTCCCTCCACCACTTTAGTAGGGTATTTTTTTTTCTTTTGATATATGGCACCATACGATTTGTATATTTGCCAGCGTCAAATTTTCAAGTTATTAATGGATCAAGTTAAGTCAAATATCAAGTAGTAAGTCATCGTGGTCAAGTTAAAATAACATCATGTACATATCAAAACCTATTCAAGAATTTTAAAAATTGTGCACTATTTTTTAAAATACGAGTTTTTCCAATATTATAATATTGGAAAATTTCGTATATTTGAAACGCATGTTCCGATTTATTCGTAAGTAGAATCTACCCTTGAGAATATGCTTCCAGAATAGTTAAGTAAATCTAGGGTAGGTATTAAAATTGTTGGCTATCCGCAGCGAGGCTGGGTTTCCCACGCCTTTCTGTCGACCCTGATTTCAGTAAGTAAGCATGTCTATATATAGGTATCCTTTGTTCTTTGATGTGACGTGGTTTTTTATAAGGTGGTTTTTATCGCATTTGTTTGTTTGTGTTTTTCTGCATCTTCTTTGTGCCATCTGCAAGTCATGATTTAGCACTTATATAACAATCCGGGGAATCACTATTGGATTATATTGTTGACAATTCACAGATCGTCGTTAAATAACAACCTTCTAAAACCTATTCATAAAAAGACAAGATGTCATTAATTCATACGTAAGTACGTAGTAGCTACATAAATAGTGATTTGTCTAGTTACGAGTACTACTGTCACAACCGCTACATACTCGTATTTAATATATATTTATTGAAAGTCTCAAAACCAATTCATAAATTTATTGAAGAAAATATACTTAGCAAGTTTTGTTGTTGTTCTGTCGTGAGTTGAGCAAGATTGGACTATCAATAGAGTGAATCGCTAGCTAGTCAGGTACTGTCGGAGTATGTCAGGGGTCAGCAGCGCTGCGGAGCTCATCTGCAATGATTTATGAATAAATACACAAAGGAACGTAATAGGAAGGTATTATGATTATGTATTTGTAGCGAAAGTGGCCAGCGGGCGTTGACCCGAGGATGCATCACCTCACGACAGCGGATTTCGAATGCGGCACTCACTCGTTAGCTCACGTAACGACCTGTGAGATGTTTCACATGCAAATACTTTCTAGGCTTCCAGGTTGTAAGTGACCAGTTATGAGCTGAATTATCGCATTTAAGCTTTCATACGTCGTTAATACAGATACATAATATCCCATCTAATAATTAATTTCAAGTCTGACGTAACGTTTAGTTACGATATTTCTAAAATGTATGCCTATACGTATTCATTTAAATTTCCGCCCATTAGTGGTTGTGTCTTCAAGCAATTGACCATGAACGCCAGACTCGACCAAAATTTGGAAACCGTGGATTGTGAAACGTTTGCCATGAAAAGATGAATACTAAAAGTATTTCGTATAATGCTGGCAGTCTTTCTGTAGCTGAGCATAGCACTCGTTTATTGCAGCTTCCTGCTATAGTTTTTTTTTCTAAGATATTACAACAAATATAAAAGAAATGTACAATTATGGCAGGTCTTATACCTACCTAATTTATAACTCAGGTACTTCGTAGCAATTTTCTTTCCATCCGTATATAAGAAATCATCGTAGCTGTAAATCCGTAACC
Source organism: Ligdia adustata (assembly GCA_947049295.1). Taxonomy (NCBI): domain Eukaryota; kingdom Metazoa; phylum Arthropoda; class Insecta; order Lepidoptera; family Geometridae; genus Ligdia; species Ligdia adustata. The sequence continues at coordinate 7,633,544 of OX346225.1, read as the reverse complement.
TGTTTATACACTAATGGAAGATAATTTTATTTAAACGAAACAAAATATAACAACTTCTCTTTTTGGAAGTTCCTCGCTATTCAAAATTTGTGAACTATCTGGTATTGTTTCTGTGTTTGAAGAACGCTTTCTTTTTCTTTGTTTTATTTCACAAACGCTATTAGCGAACTGAGTTTTTCTCAAACAATGACACTATTTAAGTTTTAAAATGTATCAGTTGTTATGCTAAATCATTCGATATTTCCAGTTCATTCTGAAGTGATTGTGTCAGTTTCATGGATGTTTTGCAATAAATAAACGTTTAATTTATATACAAACTAGTAACTGACAAACGCGGCGTTGCATGCGACAAATAATTTAATATAAAGAACCCTCATTTGACATCAAATGGGGGTTCAAAATTTGAAACTTGTATGAGTTTTCTACTTTAATTCAGTCTATTTATAGCAAAACATCTATGAAACAAACACAATAGTTTCAGAATAAACTGGAAATACCGGATGGTTTAGCATAACAACTGATACATTTAAACTTAAAATACTCAGAGACATTGTCTGAGAAAAAGTTAGTCCATTAACGGCAGATTTTGTGAAATAAAACAAAGGCAAGAATTAGGGGTTGAATTTCTAAAATCCTTTCTCAATACATACCTTCACACAACAATGAAAACACCCTCCATATTTCATGTCTCTAAGTTTAGTGGTTTAACTTTACGTTGATTCCTAGCAAATATCAGTCAGTCATTCAGGACTTACTCCTCATTAACCTGAAGTTTAGATGATTACTTTCACGAATGCATTATCCAAATAATATATTGCATAATGTACTTATTGCATCTTTTGTCTTAGCCCATTTAGCGTAATTAGTTTTGCTAATTCAAATATGAAATGAGCCCAATGTACTACCATTGTATAGATTTGTCTTGTTGTATCTTTTATTTTTTGTTTGGTGTGCAATAAAGCTATATTCATTCATGCAAAATATTATCAATTAAGACATATATTAGGAAACTTTTCCTCGTTCAGAATCCGCTTAACACCGATCTGTCTAGAATATTCGACGTATAGTTGTTTTGTGGACAATGACCTCTATATATTTGGTATCCATCTCTAGCTTTTAATTTTGGTGCTTTGTAATATTAAAGCTTCCTCGCCTCGGGACAATGGCGTTGGTAATCTAGGCACCTATTATAATCAGATTAATAGTATTGACATTGACCGTTACGGTTTAAAACTTTGTAAATAGATGAAACATAATATCCGTAATGGCTTTAAAGCGGAACATACTAAAAGTGTTTATAACTGTTTAATCTCGTAAAATCGTTTAAACTTAGTTATTGTTAATTAATGTTTTAAAATATAGTTAATAGTTACAAACCAATATCATCCCTATATACATTGCTTATCATGATATTTAGGCACCTTTATAACAACCTGTTATACGCGTAATGATACTCAACGTTCTCATTGAGCTACATATAGGTTAATAAATTCGTATTTTTTTTCCATATTTCGGTTCCATCCTTGTTTTTAAGCACAAGTTCTACAACTGAAATATCTTTCACATTCAAATATTTATTATAATACGCGAATTAACTGAACATTGAACTGCAAACTTAAATTGTCTATACCATATTATTATAGCATGGTAGAATTAAAACATTTTCGGTAACACTCCGTTGAGTCGGAATGCAAACATTTAAAAGGCGCGAAGTCCTTGAATCACACTCCGTGACTGAAGTATTGTAAATTAACATGTACTTGGCCGTCGTTCTTGGCCCAGTGAATGTTACAATAGAATTTATTCATTCAAATCGATGAGGCTTTCATAAATGCAGCTTCCTAATTGTTTTAGTGAAGCTCACTCGTTGAAGCGTTCACTCATTAGGGTTCTTAGTTTGGTATACAAAGAATATTCTTTGTAGTCGAATAGATCGATTGTTTCGTTTAGTAGAGTCTAGAAAAATGTGTGCCTAACATACCTAATAGCGAGCGTTCTCATATATTCTAACACAAAGCTGCCGTTAAAGAGTTGTTAACTGAATTAATTATCATATTGTATTTGTAAAACAATGAAAAATAACTGAACGTTTGCAATAAACAGATAAGCTGGCATTTCAGTAACATAAGAGAAAATTTATTTTTTTGATTTATTCGCAACTGTCCCTTGAATAACCTATTCAATTAATTTAATTTATTCAGCCATCGACGTATACGAGTGTATCAATGTTATGTTTCGTACATAAAATTTGGTTTAATAGAGATTGTATATATATTACGGATAGTTCTAAATATCTATTCTTGCATTTCATTGAAGCATTATTGTTGGTTTTGGCGAGTATATGGCCAGTGGCGTCGGTAATGGAGGTGATGAAATAGTTTATAGCTGTTCGCTATCTAGGTAAATTGCTTACAAAAAAGTTAGAATGCTATTATTTCCTAGGCACGTTTCATTATAGTTGGTCGAGGCATTATTTTTCCTATTCTATGAGATAATTACTTATTATTAAGTTATTTAAGCATTACACAGCTTCAAGAAATATATAATGAACAAGATTGAACTAAAAATTTAATAATTGTTTCGTGGTAGCTGCCATCTTGGACTTGAAATTTATCATAGTGTTTAAGTATTTTACTAGCCAAGCTCTTTCATTTGATACCCATATCGAGGGAGTTGTTAAAATATTGATGTAATCTGCTATTTTGTGGCAGCAGCCATCTTGGCAACTATTATCAAACATAGCTAGGAACATTTCCGACTAATTTACCAAATAAGCAAAATCAGTTCATCCGTCCATAGGGTGATGATATTTCAAGGTCACTTGTAACGTGTGAAATAATAACATTACAAAAATTAATATACAAAAATATATTCCTCAGATAAAGCTTCCACTAACACATTGTGACAGTGTTAAGTATGGACGCCTACGCCCTTGCTGAACTTTCACTCTTGTCAAATATTAAGCAACCGTAATTATTGCTTCTCTGAAATAAGAATCGTGTACCTACTGGCTATCCACTTTAAATATTACGAATGTTAAATGAAACCTCATATTTTGTAGGTACAGTTTTTTCAAATGTTTAAATATAACCCTTGGAGCAAGCATTATTTTCCAGCTACCTACGTACGTTACGTAATTTAATGCAATTACTGTCTTAATATTACTATTATTATCTTATACTGATGAGATAAAAATAATATATGATACTTTTTTAAATTCACTCAGATAATATTTATAGTGAGTAATTCTAATTTCGTGTATAATTTTCTAAATATTTCCGTGCCATTATCCGTGCCCTCACGTGTTGTTTAAATTAATTCCATCGGCAAAAAGAGCGGAAATGGATTATTTTCTGCGCCTGAGCGTCGGTATAGGTATGACGTTGTTTAATGTCGTTCCGGACGTCAAAGTTAAAATACTGAAGTATTCATACCTATCAGTATTCTATTTTTAGTTATAATTTATCTTTATAATTGACTTGTAAAAGAAGGAAAATGTTCACAATTCATAGCTATCGTTTTTTTTTTGTATTTTAGCCGAATAAGTACTCAAAAGAAGCCCGGAACGTTTTGGAAAATATTTATTTTGTTTGGAAGGATATACTTTTCAAGTGTACCTCATTCATACTCGTATACCTACATTTTATCAAAATTAGCCTTTGCTAGAGCTTAAACCTTTAACTTATTCGTTTTAGTTTTTAGGCATATAAATTCAGAAAAGTTATCACTATAGTCACGTTAGTACAACAGTCTAAGTTACTAAAGTTATCTATTTAAATAAAATGTATGCAATGATGAGTCGATATTATCATAAATTTTGTGCATACAATGAAAGTTAGCCTTTATGTGGCTATCATACCTAGACTAAATACCTAGCTATTATTTTTGAATATTTACATATCTTTGCTAAACCATGTCTTAATATTAAAATATTGAAATTGTATAAATATACTTTTATTGTTATGGAAAAAAGACGTACCAGAATATATGGCCCAATATATGGCCCGTGGCAGAATTGGTTATACTACTTGTAAGTAAAATTATTCGTGATCCTACCGATTGTACCACGAAGAATCTAATTTAGTCGTGGTCCAACCGGTTGTACTACGGGGAAGTATTCAAATTGGCATCGACTTGAAATCAATCTAAATATCACGGAAGTTTTTAAAACGGACATGAATTCGTACGTGGAAATTGCATGACGCTACAGAATTTTAGTTCCGAATATTACACGTAATTTTTTCCTTTCTTAGACTCACATCACTTTTTTTTTACAAAAAACTTGAACTACGTTAATTATGTTTCCATGCATGTTAAGATATTGTTATATTGAGATTAATATACTCTACCACATTATCATCGCCTTATCGAGATTTTAGTTATGTTTCTTGAAGTTTTTATCTGGAACTTATTTTTATAGAACTACCCGAATAAACGCTAAACTTATACATTCTGTTATGCATTTAAATACCGAATTTTCTAATTTATATGATACCTACCTATCGGTAACGCATTCATCATCCGACATCATATCTTTGATTATTATGCGCTCACTGACTTTTGTCAATTTTCTCTTTATCACGCAACAACGTTCGACGCCTAAAGCAATAATAATGATATAGCCGTTTACCGTTTCGTAAATCCAGTAAAAGTGTGTTGGGCGTAGAGTAAAATGCGACAATAGTGCGACGTAATCGGCGTTTTCTATCAGTTGCGGTGGCGAACATTTTGCGCTCGGCTGCTCGCTGCCTATTTAACAATTGCCTAGTACGTTTTACACAGAACATGCTATCTGCTAAATAGCTCTAGCTCTAAATAGGTCTCTTATCGCCGGCGTATACAGATATATAGTTGAAAAGATTTCTGTCATAGATAACCAAAGCTGAACAGGAAAAGGGCTCATCTTTATTCTTATACACTTACAGACAGACAGTCAGAGACGGTCTTGTAACAAAGAGTTGGTTATGCCTTTTAGCTAAACAAAAGTGTTACGGCACGTTTTTTGAGTTACAGCTCTAACAAAAAGATTATCGAGTAGTACGTGAACAATTAAGGTTCTTTATATGGTCACGTTCGAAAACCGGCACTAAGTAGACGACTGTGTAGGAAAAATAACAAATCAAAGAAATCTTTACATGTGATATAAACAATAAACACGTAAGGTCAATAGTTTTTAGACTGTGGTTTCGAAGTGACCTTCTTCGTAAGTCAGGAGCTCATGATGGTTGGAGATACTATAACGCACTAGTGTCTTGTCAAACATACAATGTAACTATTGGCTCTGTGAGCAGTACTTAATCTTGTGAGCCTGTCTTAACTGCAATATGATATTTTTTACATTTCCGATACGCCTACGCTCCGCTATGATGATAACTTAAACTTGAAACATAAAAATAACCCTAGCTAAAACTGAAGCCTAAAAAAATATAACGAACTCAAAATTTCACTAGAATCAATTTAGAAATACATGATCATAGGAGAACTGTCCGACAATCGTAAAACGAAAACATTTTTGTCCAAGTTGAAGCTGAAGGACTTGTTGAACTGAATGTTTGTTCAATTAATAATAATAACATTATGTACTCACTAGTCAGGTATGATAATTTTTATATCGTTTACCTAATATTAAATAAAAAGTATCATTATTACATAAAAAAAATTAAATCTAATATTAGTGTTAGTTTAACTTTTTAACAAATATTTTTATTAGTAAACATTTCTAACTATTTTATTAGAGCATAATGAGGTGGTTTAGTTTAAACCTAAACTAAATCTGGTTCTACTTAGTACTACCTATTTGAATGACACAGCTAACTTCACGTCGATGGCGTAGCCATGCACTTTTCTTATTCATGATTTTTAAACAATTCGAATGAGTGTGCAAATTCAACACTAGTGATTTTATCCTCTGTAAACACGTCAATTGACGAGAACAATGACAATCCTCAATAGACGCGTAGGAAGGCTGTATCTACCAACCCACTTACGTGCTTAGATATACCTCAAGCTTTATACATAAATTACGTAAGAGACTGGCTACATGCAAAAGGCATCCGCCATTTTGCGATGAACACTTTGATGGTTTTTGTGCTCAAGTGAACGGCGACCGCTTTGCAATGTTTTTACATTGTAATTTGTCGTGGAAATAACTATTTTGTAAGGGTGTCTCAATGAAGTCTAAAATGAGCAATCATCCTAGAGGAGGCGACTACGCTAGAAACTACGTGCTTTTCGAGATTAAACTAAGAGTGTCGATGACATCAAGAGTTTTTTCTAATGTAGATGAAGTCATCTACGTGCGTGCATTTAATTGTCGTGTAAACAAAAGGCGTTGGAAATTTAAGTTGATATCATATTAGGTCTATCAAGAATAAAGATATAATTTGAAATTATTATGCTTAACTAATACTCAAAAGTAAATTAATTAGGGGAAGCAAGGGCGTCGCCGACCGTTGACCTAGGGGAGGGTACTTGATGAAAATAGTCAGTAAAGTTTTGATTGGAGAGGGGGTATTTCTTCCGAAAAGGGAGAGAAGTTTACTATGGCGCCATTGACACTCGAATAATATTTACAGAAATGCGGATAACAACATTCATTAAGATTCTAATATACTATAAAAAATCGGTCAAGTGGTTGTCTATTTGTTTATAAAGACAAAAAATATCTTAGTGATCGGCAGTTCACGGAACTACTGGTTATGAATAATTCGACATTATATAAATTAAACTAGCTGTGTATTGTGTTACCCGCGGAAATAAGATTATTCCGTGGGTAGCATTTTTCCCGGAATAATATTTCTGGCGGCTAGAAACTCTGATACTAGGGCAAACCACTCCATCTATTCGAATAAATAAACTTTAAAGATACATACTTTGTATTCCAGGACGAGCCCCTGCCTATTGGCAATGCGCACGCGCTCCACGCAGACCCGCCGGCGTCATCGGTGGCACCTCCACCGCCTCCGAGCTCCGCGGAACCAGCCAACCAAATAAAGAAGGAAGAAGACACGCTTTACCACGCCGAGTCTAAACTCGACGAAGATAAGCTGCAGGTAGATACTGCATAACTTATTTGTACCACTATGGATATGGGATAGGAAGGTTTATATATGCTATCTATCCTGTAATTATATATTATGCATAAAAGGCAAATCGTGTCCAGGCTGAACTCGCGACTGTTTCATTGAAGGTAAATAATTCATGCTCTGTTGAAAGAGATGATACCACTTATCTATAATTATCTACCAATTTCTACCTAGGTACTATAAAATAGACAGGGTCTTGCCTAAGATACACCTCGAGCAATTATTATGATAGCTCTTTTTATAAAATAGCTACTCTAATTTCCATCTCTCTCATTTTTCCTACTATTTCTGCTTTTTGTGCCATCTCTATAAAATGTACTAGGTACAACACGTAGTTTCTAAAACTTTAAAGAGATCTGAATTCAACCTTGTCAGTTAAAATATACCTAAATAAACTAGCGTTTTTTTTAATACAAACATCAATTATAGCTATTAGTGAATTATTACTTAGGTTAATAAAATAACAATCAGTCAATGTATTAAATGTTTAGTAGGCAGAATTAATTAAGAAACATTAATTAGCTTTTGATTCTGAGTCATTATGCTAGTCTAAAGACGAATGCTTCGGATAGACTTGTAAATACAAACTAATTATCATTGTAACAAAGCAAATGCAATGGTACACTTTCATCTATACAGATAAAAAGTAAAAACCACACATACAGGTCGAAAGGTTGATCAACGACTCGAGCTGACCGTAACAAATCGATGTCGTAGATATAATTTTAATTCGGCCAGCCGCCTGGCCGGTGTCGTAACCGACAGCATAAATTAGTGACGGTAATCGCGTGCTTAACTGCTCTACAAAAGGAGATCAAGACTCGAGACTCTCTCTTAAGACTGAATGCATTCTTAAGCCAGGAAGCGCTGTCTAACTTCACTCAAAAATTACAGATACAGACGGATTCGTCGTTGACTGATCAAATCAATCCTCTCTAATTGGGATTACTGATTAGGATCAGACAATATTTCATGTGGGTTTCCGTGTGTAACGAGCGATAGTTACCAATTTGCGTATTGCGTTATGCATTCAGTGACAATTCATTGTGCCAATAATTTTATGTGCATTCGTCAGTCGGGCGGTGCAAGTGGCGTCATCAGCTTTCACTTGGTGGTGGTGGTCGACCGTTGCACCACTAGAAAGCGGCCTTATATTATATGTTGTACACTACACAGATATCTCGAGTATGTTTTAATAGCATCGCGATCAAATGATGCTGGACTTTATTGAGTGTTTGCGAGCGCAGATAAAGCCTTTATAGTTTAGCTCTTGGGAAAGTTGATGTCTATCAGTAATAAGGTTTTTGTTATAATATTTTCACATGTGTACTGTAAACTGTTGATGGGGTAATGTGCATAATCAATTATATATCAAGTGACATACATTCATTAAAAAATTAATTCAAATGCCAGCAGAACTTATTACATTATTATTAAATTACAATTACAAAGAGAATATTTTTTTTTATTTCTATGGGCTAGGTACTCTTCTCTATTTAAACATGTTACGTAACTTATCGTGATATCTCTATCAAATTGAATATACCTACTATGATGCGATTACTATATTAATTAGGTGCTTCATTGCTAATTTGTAAAAACAAATAACGTTCGACACCAGGACTATCCACTCAGTCAACACAATAAGAGAGGAACAGTATTTACTTTACACTCAACAGAGTCCCATCCCGTCTATGAGACCCTGACCTCGAAGCCCTGATTGACCTGGTTCCCTACTTACATGACACCAGGCAGTGTAACGGGTCAGGGGGAATATGCGTTCATTTAGCGTTGTTTTACCTGATTATTGTAAATAAATGAGTCACTCTTGCTGTGTGTGATAGATTACTTGTGACTCGCGCACGAAATAAACTATTTGGTTCAGCAGATCGTATCAAAACAATATTAAAAATAGAATAGTTACTGTATATTATAATTAATTACTTATAATATTCTTACTGTTCTATAATCATAATAAGGTAATGGATAAAACGTACTTTTTAACTTAAAATACAATTATATTTATCAATTCAAAAGAGCTGTAAAAAATGTGTCACTTGCGATTAATTAAAATTCACTTTTAATATAATATAATGTCCGTGAAAAATATACGGTTGTACTTTTTTTAAACTAACTTAGGCGGGTTTTCACGCGTATCTAATTGTTGGATATTTTTCGTTCACATTCGGTGAACTCGATCAGGGTTGACATTTCAACCCTGATGAAGTTCACTGAATGTGAACGACTCATTAGTCGTTCGTGTCTTCAAGATGACACTTCTCGCACTATGTGTGTTGCAGCTCTCTGTGGTTGTAATAAAAAATTCGTCCTTTTTTGTCCAGTAAACTGACTTTTACGTCTGTTTAGATTTGTGATACTAATACAGGTTGTATTAGTATCACAAATCGTATCATACTCATTTAGCACGATTTTTGTTTATTATTTCATAAATCGATATTAGCATAGGCAAATCAATAGAGGTGGTGACTGAAGAATCTCTCAAAATGGTGGTGTTTTCAAATGGAGGGTCGTAACAATGGTGCGCGGGCGCATTGTCTCGGCAGGATGTCCGAGCCATTGTGGCCGGCAAACAGCACAGAACGAGATCACGGAATAAATAATGCAGCTAGTATGGAAGCTGCGGATATTTCAGAAATAACTGCCGATATCGACACCATCTTTTAGGGAAAATATGACGCTGCAGTTCGTCATTGTGTCGTATTAGTTCCTATTATGTTTACAGCTTAAACTGTGTAAAAACATCAGCGATTCTGTACATAAAATGTTGTACAGAATCACTGCCGTATTGCGATTTAAGTGTTGATTTTATAATAAAAGTTGCGTGAATTTATGAGTACACCGACCTCTTACAAAATGTTAGTCTAAAACTGCCTGTGAAATGTTTATGATAAAAGTATAGTTTATGACATACGTAGATACTACAACGTCGATTGACATCTTTTTACTTAAATCAGATGATTAGTTTAAAGTAAAGGTTGAAACATAGATGAATACCACACAATACATGCATTAGTATAAACGTAATCCTTAGAAAATTAAAGGATTAGTGGGATAGACTTCACTGTAGTTTGGAATCGCAGATGAGATATAAGTAAGAATAAAGTAAATAGTACACGAAAACTAATTATGAGTAGGTACCTATTGAACCAAGAGAACTGAAACATGCATGTGTAAAAACCGTAGAAGAGTGAAATTCTATTGCTGCACCTTAGAACTTATAACTGTTCAACCAATAATTACAAACTATAGGACATGGCCGGCGGCGCAGAAAATTAAGAGCACTTACCCTCTCTTCAAGCTTCAATTTATTAACTTTCCTTTAGAACTCGATGTAACCCTACTTATATCCAACACATATAGTCACATAAACATTGTAGCATTGACATTAACTTATAAATACCTTTTTAAAATACAATATCACAATTTTGCAATGACAGTGTTCATATGTACTCGTATAATAACTTGTGACGCACTGTATGTAATCAATAGCTTCTGTTTGGAAAGGTGATACAATAGTAGTTAATGAACTCAACACCTGCTTGTATTTATTTATATAGATATAGTTATTTGGGCCTGAAGAAAAACAGCTTATTTCTTACAACAAGAATAGACGTATGTTTCTCGTGAGCTGTAAAATAAGTGAAGAGTAGTCTAATAAAAAAAAGTATACCAATTGCAAAAACTTAGATAAAACTAGAACAAAATCGCAGTTTAAGCCAGAATAAAGTCCATCATTACGAAGAGCGACTAACCGCGGAGGTTATTAAGATTAAGAACTTCCCTTGGGCGAAAGTTTATATTAGTCTGATCTCTCACGATAGCAACTTTCGCTATAGCCTAGATGGTGAGTAGAATGTTGAAAGTGCGGGAAGACAAATGTACGTAATCTTCGTATGACCCGCGCCACGACCCGGTTTGGCCGGCTTTGTGCTGAATTGATGAATGTGCCGCTGCCGCGTGTATTCAGACGTTATGGCAATCATGACGGCACACAATCTAGATATGGATACAATGTTCATTTTGTATTCAGCATGTCAGTCCGGTGATCGTAAAATGCCGTAGATATACGATCCAGAGCTAGATATTTGTGGCATGATTTGACGAAATTATGAACTCATTTAAGTTAATAAGATTTCTAAATATTCTCTTGATCTTATCAAGTTATGCATTTATTTTGAAAACTTACACAACAACTGCGATTTAACATATTATTTTGTAATGTCGTTGCCAAAACGAATGATGAAAGCCTAAGCTGCTGAACCTAGACACAAAAAAAAAATAGAAGTTGCATGTATTCATTATACAGTAGGGATGTACTTTAGAGATAGGGACAGGATTTTTGTAAATTCAACCGCAATTGGGCGCACAAAGTTAGATTTTTTATTTTCCATTTGATGTCGCAAGAAGCGCGATTAACAGTTGATAGTAAAATATAAATCGGATCATGATCAGAATTCTTTTTTAATTTTCGCTTTTTGTACATGTCATTCTAAATTTATATAATTATCATAGGGCATTGAACAGAGCAGTTAAACGCCCGATTCAGCATAACTTGTCCTTTTCTATTAGAAAGCAAGTAAAGTTACTGATATTTTTTTATTGGAATGTTCCAGAAAATCGATGATGATAAGAACGAGTCAGGCAACAGCGACGAAAGCGCTGAGTCCGACAGCTCAGCGGAAGATGACGACGAACTGGACGCCATACGTCCCTTCCGTCTGCCCATACACTTCGACCTGGATGAAATTGCAGGAGCCTTCCTCGCTAACCAACAGAAGTAAGTAAACCTCGTGAAGAGTGTGACCTACAACAATAGACCAGCGAAGCTAACATGGAAAACGGATAAAATTGTATATTTGAGGCCACCTTTGAGGGACTAAATTTGAACAAGTAGCTACTTCTAATTTAAAACCTCATTATAAAAGCGTTTTGTCTTTTTAAATTAGCCATAGGTAGGTGTTTTATTTTGTCTTATCCCGGGTATAGCCATGTTAAGTTATAGTTCAGCTGCCGCTACCGGAATTTTTTAACAAAAATCTGCTGGTTATTTATTGTTTCTTTTGCTTACGTGACTGTTCCAAATTTGTTACTGGAGGTATATATAACGGTCATAAAAATATAGATAACTAGCTGATTTTTGTAAACAGCTTAGCAAGTACTGGTTTAACTAATGATATGGCCACATAGTCCTACTAATTTGAAAAAAAAAGTGCTGCATTATCCCAGGCCTACACTTACAAGTTTTTCCACGTTATTTAGTAGTAGCTACCAGTATCGAGAGTTTTACATATGAAAAACTTAAGCATCTTGTCAAACTGAACCTACTCACAAAGATTCAGCCTGTTATTGATAACTGGAAAAATCCAGCTGCTGGTCGTTAACACGAGTACCCTCTTGACAGTGCGGTCGCGGTCACGTCGTGTGGCGGTAGAACTTCGATATGCTCTGTGAGTTAGGAATATTAACTACTTAGAGTTAGAGTACCTACCTTAAGGCTCAAACATCAAACGATTCTGACTTAAGTCTTATAATATACGTGGTTTCTTCAAAATACTACTCAAAAATTGATAAAAAGCCGCTGGTTAGGCAGATACGAACCTAAAAGAAAACAATGTTGGTATACATACTATATGTTTGTGATATTATGATCAATACTCTGCATGTTCTTAATTTTGCAGCCAATTTACATTTTATTACTGAATTAACGTAAATATCTTACAGCCCTTTATATTTTTGTTTATTACTTCATCTTTAAGTAACTCCAAAAAACACCAACAAATTACTATCCCTTCGTACTCAATTTGTGCTAAATTGATTCTATCAACGAAATCAAAATTGAGATACCGTCAACAAAACACTTCACATCTCAAGATTTACTTCGAGTGATATCCGCTTGATCAAATAGGTTTTTCTGTAAGCCACTTATGCTAACAGCCCTACCCTATCCCGACCCGGTCGCTCCTAGGGGAGATTAGCACAATCCGGAAGCAAAACCCGGAAAAGAAGCGAGCAAACTTATGTAATCAAATATATATAAAAACTTTATGAACTTTCGATTTCACTGTTACGACACTATAGTTTACGCGCTGTGTAACAAATAACAGTCGTTATTAAATAGTACTTTCGAGTAAGATTATATAAAGTGATATTTATTTATATTACTTACCAATTTTTTACAATTTAAACAAATACAGATAAGGCATTTCTCTTGGTGGCGATCACGCAATGTCATGTCTTTATGTTATGCAATGTACGAGTATGCTTTACTCAGTTATGGGCATGATGAGAAGTAGGTACTGAGTAAACTTATATGAAAGCGTATGAATATATGACGATGGACAGGTTTTGTTATTTCCGGGTAACATGCCCGTCCAATATTTTGTAGTGTCATGCTTGCCACGTTGAATGGCAATGCTAATTTTGTAAAACTTTTTTGAAAATAAATAAATGAAAAAGATGAGATGTCAGCTGTCTGCATTACTACTATGCTAGTGGGTACTAATAAACAAAACATATAATCCACAAATCTAGATAGAACCTTTGAATCTAGATATGATAATTTCCCTAGAGAGTTATAACTCGACGGCAGGCAATGATGTTACTGCATTGATTTCGCTATATTTTCTTTAATTCCCTGGCCATCAACTGTCCATAATTACTTAACTGTATTAATCCTATGTTCCGTATCCCCTCTATAGGTAAGTACTACCGTATTTTTGCTTGCGTTTGATTTGATTCTATTTGGCGGAATAACTTCTGCAAACGGGTACGTATAGGTGGAGGTGGTCCTAACTGTATTATACAAGTAGAGGTCCCATTTTATTAAATTGCTCCAGTAAGTACGGTTTGTAAATCGGAATAACTGTCTGCTGAAACGAAATCCATTGTACATTTTTTAAAAGTATTACCTACATGTTAATAATTAGCCAAGTACGTTATTCGTTATATACTTAATGTTCAAATAATTTATTGTAATAACACGGACAAACATTCGTATACATATTCACATATAGTGACAGTGTTTACATATTTGAATATAGTGACTTTATTCTGGTTTTAAAATGAGCCCTAGAAATTATTGTAGCTACTAAGGTTTTCTAGCTATTAATAAGCTAAGTAACTACCGTCTTTTATTATCAATCGTTACCATTACAAAATTCTTTATTGTTACCACAAATACAATATCTGCACCACCAGCATGGCGTTTATCCCTTGGGAAAAGGAAATACTCACATAAAAATTGAATTAAATTTAAATGTTACAACGACGTTTGCTTAGATGAATTTTGACCCTTAAATTCAAATTAAAATATAACTTTATTGTACTCCAAAATAATAAATATATATTAAATACAGACATCTTAAAAAAACATTGACAGTACATTGGGCGGCCTTATCGCCTTAAGCCCTAAACTGCCCACCCCTCCCTATCTCGCGAAAGTGGATAAATAGATTTTATCCACTGCCTATGTAATTAAATACAACGTTTAGTGTTCTATTCTAAAGTATATTAATTATTCCAAACTTCTCATTCTGTTGTCCAGGGGTCGAATGAACTGCGTGGTGGAGAAACGTCATGAGGAGCCCATGGAGAGGCGGTTCCCATTCAACATCCTCGGTGCCTTCGCCCCTCGCAGCGCGCAGGCCGAGCGCATCGCCATCATCTGCCACGGTGGCGATGAACCCAGGTAATTGTTACTTCAATACGAGTATATCTTGATGTCTTTAAGTTGACTATGTGTGTCTATATTTTATATTCTATTGCTATCGATACGCTGTTGGATGTCGTAATTTTAATAATATATATAAATAAACAACCTAATGTCATAATAATGAAGGAATACATCTCGCTGGTTGTTTACAACCAGCATTATGCTGAGTTGGACCCGTTTTGTTCCAAGAAACTTTTAATTTTTTTATGAAATCTCTGTTAGTGCTAGTAGTTTTTTGGTACAAATAAATTCTTTCTTTCTTTCTTTCTCGAAGAAACCTATTTGAAGGAGAAGATTAGAAACCTTTAAAAAAAATCCTCATTATGTTTAGCTTCATCATTAAAGCAAGTGGTAATTAATCGTATTTTCTTAATAACACTTATAGCCACTCCTCACTTTGATATGTGTAGTTATTACACAGGTCTTTAAATTTCCTTTTCAAGTGGTTTTAAATGGCTGTTGTTCTTAGCTAATACAAATACAGTTATAAAGTATATAAACATTCAAGTGTTGTCAACAACAACATAAAGTTGACATTATAACGTTATCGTTATATTTTATTATAGAACAATAACACAGGTACATAATTTTGTAAGTGGAATATTAATATTTTTTGACTTTTCCAACGACATCTCCTACGAATTAGAATTAGAATACATTAGAAATATTCCAGAGTAACCCTCACCAAGAGAAACTTCGAGCTTGGTACAAGGCCAGCAGTTAAATGCTTGCCGCGGAACGTGACAAACTGTCTCTAGGACTTACTACGTCTTTGCTTCACAAAATTACAACGTTCCGAGTACATCAAAAGCGTATCTCCACTTTGCAGACTACATAAAAACAGTCTAACCATGAACTTAACTTTATTGGCGCTTCGTTGAAATTTTACTCGTAATCTTGTTGAAATCTTACATGAGGTTGTAGGTACGCTTTAACCTTTACTTTGTTGGAATTTTCCTTTGTGTCTTGAACACGGCACTGGTAGAATCGGTACATATACTCGTACATTACAGCTTTTTGATATAGGTACTCGTGGTTATTAACCGAGCGAACGAAGCGTATCTGTATCAGGTCTAGGAATTAAAAAAATAAAATAAAAACATACATATAAACTTTCGCGTACATACATATAACTTTTATGACACTTATCCCTTGGAAGATGGGGCGGTCTTTAGTGTGGGACGCTACTTGCTTCAACACTCTTGCACCGTCTCATCTTCCCGTTACTAGTAACAAGCCATCCAAGCCAGCCAAGTTTTTTAACCATCTGCTGGGTAGCAGATGGTTAAAAAAAGGTTGTGGATAATGATTATGAAAGTAAAAACGTCACGATACCTGATCTCAAACTAATTAGACCAGTGGAAACAGAAGATTAATGTCTCAATTTTGCCCGTACATACCAATAAATACTAAACACAGAAAGAGTACGTGAATTTAGGTAGATAAACGCTTGTAACAATGAAAATGGTTTTCCAAATGAGAACAAATCATTGAGTGTTGTATTGTATTTGTATAATACACTTGTATTTAAGAGAAGGGTAATATGTCATTAGTAGGTAGTGGGTACATTTGATCTACAAAGACATAATTCTCGCTTCCAAATATCCTAATACAAATCAATTTTGTTGGAATGCTTTCGAGTAAACTCTCGATTATTGTCTTGTCTCAAAACATTCTCGACATTACCAAGTTTAACTTAGATCAAAGGAGCGAGGATGTATCTTGCACTATAGATCAGAATTATGTATAACTAGCTACACCCGCGACTTCGTTCGCAATTGATATCCTCGTACATTTTATGCCAGTGTCAATTTCAGTGATCCTTCTGAAAGTCTTACCCACAAATAAGATTTTGAGTTTTTGAGCTGTGAATTTGATTAATTAAAGCGATACAGAGAAGTTCACGTAAGCAGGTTTAGCATGGGTGGACAATTTGTATAGCTTAAGATGCTGCATAGCATTAACGTCTATTCATTTTATGCGAATTCAGCACTATATTTAGAATATTTTAAAAAGGAGGAGTTTCTCAATTAGTCATTTCGACTTTTTAGAAGGGTTTCGAATCCAAAGGTCAACGGGACCCTATTACCAAGACTTCGCTGTCCGTTCGTTCGTTTGTCTGTCATCAGGCTTTATCGCATACCGTTACATATCGCATAGACATTAAAATGTTCACTTGTGATGTATTTCTGTTACCGCTATAACAACAAATAACAAAAAGAGAATATATGTAATACTTAACTCAAACAGAAACTTGAACTAATGTTGTATACATAATGGTTCGATGACCCTTAGTGCGCGAGTCCGACTCGCACTTGGCCGTTTTTTTCATGTAACTTTTTTCTCAAATTTCTTAGAATAAAAAAATAAATTTTTAAACCATCTTTGAAATTTTTTTTTTGGAAAGTTTTTTTTTTCGTTTATTCATAATAACTTTGATTGACTACATAGATGACATTCTTGTTACGTAAGTTTTGTTTGCCGAATTGAACTCGACTTTCACGAACGATTTCCATCCCCCCTCCCACAGGAACCCCGGTGAATTTCGGGATAAAAAGTGACGTTATATGACGTTACATCGTGGTACAAACTATATGTATTCCAAGTTTGATTTGAATCCATCCAGTAGTTTCGAGGTGATAGTTACATTTCGGGCTTAGCTTCGATAACTACATCCCCTATGAGTGAAATTTTCAAATACTCGTAGGTATATAATGTACGGAATTTGACCTATTGCAGTTTTATTATAAACTTATATGCGACGATGAGAAACGTGTTAGTCACTAGCTTGATTCGCCTTTCTGTTTCGTTGGTAATTTTTGTTGTGACCGAGCGAGCGAAGCGTCTCAGCTTCGGGACTGGCAATTTTTCTTTCAACTGTCAGTTTAGTTGGATGTTCGTATTTGGATGTCTCCCGAAATTTCGTACTCGTAACTTTCAACCAATTTGTTCCAAAAAGGTTATAGTTTAGTACAGCGCCATTTACTGGCCGATTTCAATAATGCGGAATACATTCCGCATGTTTGTACATTGATTGAGATTTCTGAATATAAAAAAACTTAACTACTAGTAGCTTAGAAGGTACTCGTACAATATTTCATAGAATGGTAAAAATATATCTTACAAGAAAGCAACAGGTGGTAATACGGAGCTACTTTCATATTTATATTACCTGTTTACAGTGAAGTGGTGATAATTGAATCTGCAATAATCTGTGAAGCTTACACGTGTATTAGAATTCATTGATCGCGGGGGTGTTTATTTTCTAACTCCGAAGCGAGACGTGAGACTGTTCAGGCTGAATATTATATACTTATAAGTTTCTTTTGAAGAGATCAGGTTCAACCGCCCACAAAAGACATTCAATGTGTTATTTATATTCGGAACTCCCTTTAATGTGAAATTTATCAGCTGTTTCTTAAAACTCATTTTTGGTTGTCTTGTTTCATAAAGTATTTTTTTGCAAAAATACATTTATTAATACTAGATCCAGCTGCAGAATTAATGCGCTCATCAATTTATTACTAAAAACCAAATTTTGATGTATATTTATGATTAGGAGAAATATCTACCAGGTTGTCTATCAAAATGTGGCCGCTAGTATTTTTAATTCAATTATTGAGTATTAATTTTTGGGATTATTATTCCGTTCACTTGTTTTCTAAATAAAATATCGTCTACATCACGGCAATATTTATAAAGACTGAAAAATTAAGGTTACTGATGTGCACCTAGCCGCACCCCTTCGCAGCCAGGTGTAAACAAGTATGAATTCGATACATTTATACGTTCATAACGTATATTTATTATACATATATTATTGATACATCAAATTGAAGTAATTTTTTTCTTATACTACTCGTTTTTTTTTAATTTATTTTTTATTTTTATTTTTTATTTTTTATTTTTTTTTATCTTATACTACTCGTATTATGTATGGTTGCCTAATTAATTCAAATCGCAAATAAGGGTTGCTGGCTGAAGATGAAAAATATGTTATTTAAAAAAACAAGTGAATGATTTTTTCCCCAAATAAACAATAATTTAACTAAAAATACTATTGGCCACATTTTGATAGGCAGTTTGGTAGATATATATTCTAATCATAAATAACAATAAAAAATAGATTTTTAGCAAAAATTCGATAAGCGCACTAATTCTGCAGCCAGATTTTTCTATAAGAGTGGCATTTAAACGCATAACTAATAAATACTATCGAGCTACTTTCGAGCGAGCGCTTGAAGCGAAACACGTGTCGAGGAAGTCGAATACTGAGAGAAAAAGAAATAATTAGGTTAGGTGTGGCGGTGCTGAGGAGGAACCATACCATAAAAACAAAAATATTTTTCGATTTATCACGCTGACATCAAGACGAGGCGGGAAAACACTAAATATTCTTTATATACCTACCATCTAATTATAAATGGATTTCCGCAAAGTAACGCCTGACTCCATCAAATTATAAATACTATATTGAATTATTTAGTGTGTAAGTATTTATTTTAGGTGTGTAATGTAAAATTCATGAAATTTATATATTTATATATACATACATACATATATATATATATATAGTTATAAAAAATATTTCAGAAATATCAAACAAATTTTTGGCGCAGACTCTGTTAAAAGATCCTATACTTTTGATAAGACTTATTTTATTTTTTATTATGCTTGTTTTGAGTGACAAGTGGTGTTTTTAAAGTGCAATCATTTAAAAGTTATGCGCATAGTTTATGACTGACAGATTATATTTTGCATTATTGCATTTTGAGTTGCAATTAAAGAGTATCTTATCTTTAAACCCTGCAGTACTTTTAGTAAATTGACAAAATTAAAGATTATCGGGCAAATGTCATTAGAATTTCATTATAATATCTATCATATATATATATATATATATTTATAATTCTAGTATAGGTACTTATATATGTATGAAACAGTAAAAACAACGCAACCCATCGTAGGAATCAACGCAGAGCCCAAGTCACTACCACTGACCCTAGAGACATGAAATTTGGATTCAATTGGAAAGTATATTCATTATAGAATAAAGTGTACTAAGAAAGGATTTTAGAAAATCAACCCCTAAGGGGGTCAAAGGGAGGTTCAAAGTTTGAAACATCTTTTATTCTCCCGCCGGCAACGCCGCGGGTGACAGCGATTAGTATGAAATAAAATTTTATGCACTTAATATGACGAAACAAAAGGAGAAGGGCGTTACTTGTGGCATTAAATCTAGAATAGTTGTATACATTTCTGTGTATCTAAAATAGAATATTATGCTTTAAGAAGGCTTCAAATTTCCTACACTATAACATTGTTGCAGACCCATGATACCTGAGCCGCAGTCGCAAGTGTTCGCGTTCCCGCTAACTGGTCCCGTCCGTCTGCCGTTGAGGCCGCAGCCCGACAGGCCGGCGCAGGACGCGCCACCCCGCATGCCCTTCTCTCCCATGGGATCCATGGGCCCCATGCCACAGCACCGCAACTCACCCTTCCCTCTGCCGGTGAGTACACGCACGTAATAGCTTAGCCTTACAGTACTCTGCTGGATAGTAATACAACAGAGATCAGTGGCGCGATCTGTCTTCGTCGTTGAAGCATGTTAGGGTTTACTGATAAAATAAGACAATGCATAAATTAGATTCAAATCAGATTTAGGATGGTATGGATATGCCATGTGTAGAGAGAAGATAGGCATGTGACGAGTTGGACCATGAAAATGATTGTAAATGGTTGCACCGGGAGGGGGCAACCTAAGAAGTCGTGGAAGAGTTGTGTGATATGTGTGAGAGGGGAGTGAATGGAGAGTTAACGGCTAATAGAGTAGAATGGAAGAGTAAGACATCTTATGTGTTATAGCACCATACGATTTGTATATTTTCCTACGTCAAGTTTATCAAAGTTAAACTTATTAATTAATCGAGTTAAGTCAAATATCAAGTAATAAATCATCGTGGTCAAGTTAAAGTCACATCATATACCCTCGTAAAGCGGTGGAGATTTTACCAGGGTTTCTATGGAGATTTACCGCGAACACGAAAACCACGTTATTCCGTCTTTTTATCGCTTGCCCACACTTGTGCACATAAACAAGACAATAATGGTTAATAATCCAACAATATTACACATTAAAGCTTGCAGAATCACCTGTTTTGCAATGAATTAACACACAGAGACCCCATTTTTTCATCGAACGTAGGAAAACTCTAGTCTTATAGTTGGATAGGACTGACATACATTTGACAGTAAGTACCTCCGGTTAAAATTTTCAGCGAATATTAATCGCTTTTTTATGGATGGCACATACAATTTTATTCATGCAATTTTCAATTCCTCGTTGAAGAAGTGCATTTGTTGACTAAACATTTTACAAAAGCCGGGGATAAGATTAGACCAACAAAAATGGCAAAATGACATCAAAAAAACTTAAAATAGCCTTGAACAGCAAATTCGTATATGTAACTCGTTTTCATGAAATGCAAATGATGCCACAATTTTGGCGTATCTTGCGATGAGTGCTCAGATGTGACTTGAAGTAAGTAGGTATCCTTGAATTCGTAGCGACCAAAGGATGCGAGTTGGAACGCGAAGTGCATTTTATGTTTACACACGAAAAAGGCAGCGATTTTTTAACTCTCCAGAAGTACTATTGCTCCGGGAATTATTCTCTGAGTACAACGTCATAAAAGAGTGATGTATGTCATCGCGTTATTATACATTTAGCTTTGATATGACTTAAATTGTGTGTTTCGTTAATATAGCAATCGATGTTTATTCTTCTGGCTCAGGCACGTAGTACCCACCTTCTTCCTTACCTTCTTCCGTGGATTCATTTAATTATTTAGAATTAAAATAAATATTTTCGTAGTTATCCTGCTATTCTAATTGGAGACTTATCCAACAAACCTTAGATAATCAGTCCAGCCAATCAGAAAACTCAACTTTTGTTTTAATAACGTTCGCTTTTCAGGTGATACTATATATACATTTTAACAAAATAAGTTCAGGTAATGAGATTTTAAAGCATGTGTCAGTTATTTAAACTGAATAATTTGTATACACACATGCTGAATTGATATGTGCTGTTTCTTGTTGGGGTTTCGTACCATAGGGAAAAAACGGGACCCTATCACTAAGACTTCGCTGTCCGTCCGTCCTTCCGTCTGTATGTTACCAGGCTGTATCTCATGAACCGTTAGAGGTAGACAGTTGCACTTCTCACATATGATTTCTGCTGCCGTTATCACAACAAATACTGATAACAGATTGAAATATTTTGTAAGGGACATATAGAACAAACGTAGTTTTTTACTCGCATGGATTCCTTCGAGTGCGACTCCCACTCGCAGTAGCCGATTTACTAAAGTTTTTTTGTACACATCTACTAGAAAAAAACAACTACTTCACGTCTAGAACTACTACAACTAATTCTATCTTCATTAACAAGCAAACAAAGCGTCTCAGCTTTGAATCTAACAAATTATTATTTCTATTGCCAGTATGACGTTTGTTAGAAACTATGGTCCTACATAATTATCATTATTTCTATATAGTTAAGAGCAATAAGCGATGAATCTTCGTCCCAGGTCAAGAGCGACCTTGATTATGGATCGAGGGATTACTCCGGGATTTGGGACTTGAGTGGCCAAATATAACATTCAAGTGGCTCTTAGGCATGCTAAAAGCCCTCTTGTAAAGTCTTAAAAGATTTGACTAATGTTTCTCTTGAGCTTTGATGTTATAAATGGCTGTATTCAAGTAGATCTCGTTATCATTTCGTAACGGCTTCCGAGTGGATTAGCTGACTTGTAAATTTTCTTCACTGCTCATGAAGTATTGTAATAAAGTTCCATAAGATATTATTCGTAACTTCGTCCGCGTGGACGACAATGTATGTGCGGTTACTATTGCTACTACGAGTAAAAATTTCCAGGTTAATTTCTTGCCATGTTTCAACCCTTTTCTTTGCAACACTTTGTATGACCAACTTAAAAAAGAAGAGGTTTTTAATTTGTCAGAAGAATATAATTATAAAATTATGACATTATGTGAGCTCTGCTCAGCTACTCGTAAATATATAAAAAGTTGTATATAATAGTATTCCTGGCAATTTACTGAATATGTGTGTGTACCTATTGCTAGCTCAACCGCAATGTTCCGAGACTTCAGATATTTGAAGTGCGCACAAATTGGACTCGGCATTATTGGTTTACCTGGGAAATATTCATATTTTCGCACAAATCTCGAGATGCTACAAAGAATAGATTGCTTACAAGATGGTAATTTAGTGTAACGATCGTCCTAATCGTCTCTAATCTATGTAGCACGATGTGGCCTTCTGGGCTGATCAAATTGTGCCTTCCCCTTTTGCTTTATATTAGTCGAGCGTTGAGATAAATTAGGTAGATTTGAGTCACGGATTTGAACCTTTATAGAAATACGAACGGCGTAATTGGATTCTCAATCTGGATATATACTTTACGGCCTAAAATTGGCAGCGATAAAATAATAGATATAATGTATTAAACGAGGAAGACCATTTTATTGTGGCCTATCTTTATTTATTTTTTTATAAAATCACGCAAGTCTTAGTATAATTGGGACATTACGATAAAGGTGGAATTGCATAGATTAGACAATAGCAAATTTTATAATTTTATTATCGTTTCAAACGGAATGTTTAAACATTTGCATTTGCTTGTAAGGCAATAGTTTACAATTACTGCCTCTAAATCCGGCGTAATGCGATTAAAAGTTAAAAAAAGATATCGATGCTAAACCCGAATCTGTAACTAGTCTGTCCGTCTGTCCGACTGTCTGTCTGTCTATCTGTCTATCTGTATATCTGTCTCTCTGTCTGTATCTTGACCAGGCATCATTCTGAAACTACTGAATGGATTCAAATGAAACTTGGGATACATATAGTTTGTACCACGATGTAACATCATATCAACTAAATAAATAATTAAATAATAAAATTATAATTTAAATAAAATAATAATAATAAAATATAATTTAATAATAAAATAATTCGGGATAAAATTTTACCGGGATTCCTGTGGGAGGGGAATGAAATACATAATGATGTATTAAATGATAACTCTAAGTACTACGATTTCAATAATTTTATTTGTTAGAATTGTAGAACTGAAATTGATGTTATCCCAAATACTAATATTTGGGATAACATCAATTTCAGTTCAGGGGTTCCAGTGGGAGAGGGGATGAAAGACGTATTTGATTGAAACTCAGTAACGCATGATTCGATTTGGATGATTATTTTTTTATTGGAAAAAAGTAACTGGTCAGAATTCTCCTTATCAAAGGATAGGATACGACGCCAGTTCAATTGATAGTCAATAGCGTAAATCGTTCACTTTTTGCCTTCACCTGCAAGCAGGTTTACTCAGGATAAAGAGATAAGAAGTGAAAAGTAAGAGGGTGAGGGGAAAGCGGGTAAAATAAAAAAAAGGTTGTATGATGAATTCGGCACCATAGAGGTAGAGTAAATAGGTTGAATGAGGTTTTTAATTCACAAACTTAGTGCACACGATATTCTAAATTCAAATTTACTTTATCCTCTAGCGGATAAATACGGCATTTGCACTCAGATATCGAATAGCAAAAATACTCTTTCCGAGGTGCTGGGATGAAAATAACCATTCCTTACCTTTGCCATTTTACATATCAGTATATTCCACTAAACGTTTAATTCCATTAAACTTTATCGTAAATGTGATCAGTCCCTAGAGACCCCGTGATCCAATATAGTTTAGTTAATTTCCCGATATATAAACTGCGAGGGCACCTGTAACTTGTAATATTACTCCGAATCAGTTGACCTAGTTTAGGTTTAATTAAGTTCCAATAATTCCGAATAGCGGAGTTACGTTTCATTTGGTCTATTACTTCACATTATCGGTTGCTCATCCTTATCTTAGTCAATGATTTAAGATGTGTCTTAAAATACAAATTCAACAGTGATTGGTCACCTAACTTAACAAACCAAGGTAAAAGTTACGAGCTAATCAGGGTGTTGTCATATGAAGACTAATCATAGCTAATTTAGGCAAAAATAAATAAATAAATTATGGTACTGAATTAATGACACAGTCTAAATAAGGCTGCATATTACCATAGGTCAATAAAATTAATGCCCCTACTAAACTATTCCTAGTAAGTAATGATTCAAACTATTTTCCAATTTAAAAATCGGTAAGAAAAGTAAAAAGCTCAGATTTTAGTAATAACTTTAGATATAGTACATTACTATGCAAAAATATTATTATAAGACGTAGAAAAGAAACTTAAACGTCACATTGTAACTTGAATTCAAACAAGCTTTCTCTAAATTTCATTGTCAAAAAAGAACTCTCCAATAGAAAGTGCTTTCTAACAACTTTACACCTACGCGGAAACAGGTTTCTATTCGTGCCTGCATTTGACGAATACTCTTCCCTTGCATGGTTGCAAATGATGATTGATGGTATCTTAACAAAAGCAATTAGTACGCCAACGTTACGACGAACCGACGCCATTACTGGCACGTTTACAGCTTGTGTTTACTTCAACATATACTTACAGCTATACCTACTATTATACATATAGGAACACAGAAGTTTAATAGCCAAAATAAATCTTTTGTATTTTCAACATTAAAGTACTTACTTACATTAATTTAGACAAATTATCAGACAAAGGAACAATAATTAATGCTTACAAAGTTTTAAGAAAATTAATCGCATTTTTCTGTTGGTGGTTTAGCAAAAACAATTATTAAATCAAATAGTAGTGCCAATAAAATGGGTTCTTATTCCGAATGCCGGTAAGATACATTATCTTAATGTACAGAGAAGGCGTCACAAAACATAAGTAAATGATTTTTGTGAACAATTCTAGACAAGCCATATTTCCCATATTCTTTATCACTGCAGGTTTCCTTTTCTTTGTAAAAAGATGAAGTACTCAGATATATAAAAATAAAATAACTTTTTTCCCTTCTACGCGGTACGTATTTATGACGCGGAAAAAAGGCTTTTGTTAGAAGGATGAAAGGAGTATGGTGTAAACATTTCCATATTTTCTAGAATAAAGAATTGATATTTCTACCCATTGTTTTTTGTTACAATTTCTAGTAGCTTTGTTTTCTCATCATTATTTCCCTACGTTAATTAATGTAGCAGTCAGTGTAAAATATTCCCGACGTAAGTAACATAGGTGTAGCTTTGTTTAGGTTTAACTCATTTGCATAATGGGTTCCTAGAAACTAACTCTGTAGATCTTAACTTACCCCATTGCGTAGGGAGTAGGTATGCGGGGCATTTTATAAATTGTCTGTCTATACTAGGTGTATAAATATGATTGCGAAAATAACATTAAGAAACCAACATAAAGTTCCTTGACATGGGAGTAACTGCAGACATTGTGTTTGTCTCTCTTATCAAATCATGTCCTATGCCTTGGCAAGCTAATCAAATTGCGGATCGGGGACGCCACAACGATTAATAAAAATTACGAAGAGTTTTGAATAATTATAATAGAAGTAAGTAAAAGTATTTTTATTAGTTGCGATTCGCAGATGCTTCTAATTAGTTACCTACCAATTACCCTGTCGAGTTAGTATCTCACGCGTGCAGAAAGTTTTTTAAATGCTACAGATTTGTAATATCAATTAATGTATATTCTGAAAGGTATGGTTAAATATTTTCTGTAGGTAGATGGAACGCTTTTGTTTTCCGAGCTCAGGACATGACCGACAGGTAGTCAGAGAGGTGATAACTCTGGCTGAAAATACACAAAAATCAGGGTCATACGGTCATCGACCTGGATGTTAAGCCCCTGCAACAGCGCACATGTGTTTATGCAATCACGAGCATTCCGGTTTCGGCCAGCCCACCACGCTGCCCTTCCAATTTATCATTGCGAGCAAGGACTAAAGGACAAAAATACCGTAACAGCTTGATACGAGTTTGATTTATAATCTGTCCTAGAAATCTTAACATAAAGCGGCGAATTTCATGAATTTGATATTCATGAAATGCGTAATATTTTTTACACGCAAAAGCTAATTAACGTTGGTGTGATGAAATTATATTGAATAATTGGGCAATTCAATTACAACAATTAAAAAAATAGCAAAACCGACCCGCCTAACCGGCGTGCCTAAGAAACTGAAACAACGCTGTGACACAAATTACGAGGATATAAAGTAGGTTCTACTTAAAATGAAAATAGCGTTGTTTACGCTTTTAAAAGAGATATAAAAACAAATGAGCAAAAATACTTTATCTATTCGCGGTGTTAAATAACGTAAAAACGTCCAACATCTTCATGCGAAATTAAATTAATTTTGTTCTGAGCCGGAGTTAAGCAAACAATTATTTTGAAAGGTTCAGTGTTTCCGTTTCGGCCGCCTTAAATAACACTGTCTGATTTCGTGAAATGATTTCTCCGTGAGACTCGACAAATTGAAAGATACTTTAACAGTTTTCGTTGCAATTTTTCGGCTCGCCGGGTCTGGGATTATCGGTGTGCCGGAAGAAGTGGCACTTGAGCTCGTATTCGTACGCCATGCCACGACGAGGATGAAGCGAGTATTTGCTGCAAACAATGCGAGTATATAGATGTCGCTACGATGGGGGTGGCGACGAGTAAAGTCCGTGGGGTAAAGAGGTGGAGTGGCAAGCTGTACGTACGAGTTTGGACACAGAGCAGGGTGAAAGAACGTAAATAAAATGTAAATGTTCCCGATCGCAACAAACAAGCTCCGGGCGCGTATCTCGCGACTTCGCTCTCTTCCCCACATACTTATTCAGAGCCGCTTTTTTGCGATGAGGACACGCACTCATTAGACATGTTGTTTAAACACGCAACAGAGGTTCCGTTACTTAAATGAGACGACTTTGTTTTGGTAAAAACATACCTACTTTGTATACGAAGTGTAAATATATTTGAACTCTTCTGAGATTTTAGTTTCTTTTGTTTATTTAAGAAAATGTTAACGACTATTCATCGTTTTTTTGGTCTAGCCTATTCGAATAAGTAATGAAGTTGCGAGCATGTTCAAAGAATAGATGCTTTGTAATAATATTTCGTTTACAATCTTCGTCCTACACTGTTTTCACGGCTCAAGAGATGCCATTTTTTTAAGTATGAGATGCAAATGACAGTAAGAAAAACAGTAGATGCTTTTTCCATATACTTGACACCTTGGTATTATTTGATGCCGATCCATCATTAGAAGTCAGAAATTTAATTGTTTATGACGAATTATAAAGACGTATTTATTATTGCTGTGAGCTCCTTTGCCGTTAACTTAATAACTTGTATGTATATAAATTACGTACTTAATTAATTACAACAGTGCTATAAATCAAGCAACATGTGGTTATTAATATCGATTATTATGTAGGTAATAGGCTCACGTCTTGTAGCAGAGACGCGCTAAATAGATTAGCAAGAGTTCTTGATCTATCGATTCCTACTAGTTTAATATTTATATATACATTTTTACTTTTTTACGAGTAAATTACAAATATAATAATCAGTTAAAAGTTAAGTATAAGTTATATGAGTATATACTCTATCCTGATGTTATTGTATCAGAAAACGTTAAGGCTATATTATGATGCTCATCTAGCATCATAATATAGGCTTAACATTTGCTGATCGTACTTACTTACTTCCGTAAATGAGATAAAGATGAAGTTGATATGTTGTCATGAATATTCTATAGCAGTATATAATCCAATGCCTCGGTCATATGCCTACCAATACAACATTTGCATACATGGACATTTACAGGACTGCCTTGAAATTTACCTACCGAGTATGTTAATTCCATTCATGATATAGGGCGAACGACCTAAAAATAAATTTAGTTTTCAGATCAAAAGCTGCAAGTATAGGTATTAAAATTTATGCAATGTGTAATACTTTTCTGAGACCCAAGTGGTGAATCTTGTCACGGATAAATTGTCAGGGTCAACGGGATTTATTAATCTTGATGAAGATTTAATGACTTAAGTGCCAACCAAACTCAACTAGGCACACCAATTTTGAAGCTGACTTTAAAATTTAAGCCTTGTCAATATTTTTAATTAGAATATTTGTATGGAAAGTTGTGTTTTAAATTTGAATAAATTTCGTCGAATAGTGTGAAAAGAAATGTGGTGTATATTTTAGCAGTTACTGCAGTAACATGAAACTGAATAAATAGCAAATATATCCGAATGTCGGCGGCAGTGAAACATTCGCCGTAACGAGATCACGTACAGAGCCCGTGCACCGATATTTCGACCAGATATGTTTTTTATTGCTTGTTGACTCGCGCGCGCCGTTAACAGCTCTCCGCGCTGTTCGTCAATATCGGTTTTTGATGAGAACACGAATCGAAAAATAGTCTTTCATGTAAAATTTTGAAATTTTACATATTCTGTTGTTTTTGCATGTTGTCTACATAATAGTTACTTAATATGTAGATAAAATAATTCCGAAATATAGGTAACCAAAGCAGGAGAATCTGTTTAGGTACTTATATTAGACTGGATTAGAAAAAAATACTCGTATCTGCAATAAATCCACATAATTAAATTTTAACTAAAACATGAAAGCAAAACATGCAATGCATATTTTACTGAATAAAGTAGCGCAGCAGCACACTACAAAATTTATACGAAACAAGTCATATATCAAGCGACAGATTACACACGGCAATTTGGCCCAGCAAAGTTTGCTAATAGCGGTATAAGATTAGCGGGGTAGGTACGCGTATCTACACAACTGAAGACAATTAGATGTTAGTGGGCCAGTCTCATGTCGATAATCACTCCTCCCATACAGTAATCTAACTGTACACGACGTTCGACTTTTACGTATTTGACAGCTGAACAAAAAGTGATGCAGTGGGTTGGTGTTCGCTGAATCATGGCTCACAATGAGCACTTTAAAATCTTTGGATCGTAATAAAGTGGTTTTGAGATCTCATGTGGAAGTGATTTGAAGTCTTGGCTCACGCAGGTATCGATCCATTTGGTTCCCCGTTGTTAATTCTTCCTCTCTGTTTTTTTTTAAAGTGTTATGCGTAGTTAGGAGGTGTAGGGTCACAGTGCGCCACGCTGGTTAGTTTACGAACTGCGATTAACTACACGTATTTTCCTTTATAGGGAGGCAAGTTACCTCTCGTCATATATCTTTACAGTTTTAGTCAAAATGCACAAGTTTAGTATTTAGGGTAATGGGGCTTACGTAAAATATCGAAAATATCCATTCAGCGTCAACTTTTCTTCTAGTCTTTAACCAATTTAAAAAATGCGAGGTTCTAAGTTTGTTGGAATCTTTTTTTGTATATAAGTATGTTCTCCGATTTCTCAGATGTGGCGAGAGCAATTACTAAAATACTTTTTTTGTTGAAATGGGTATACTTTCCAATTATCTGCCTAGCTAGCTACCACCCTCAAGTTGTAATATCTGTCGCCAAGCACCTAACGGTGTGTTCCGGCAGCTTTCCTTGAAAGCCAGTGTATTTCAGACTGGGCATGCTCCATCTAGGGCTGCAGTATCGCTGACTTCTATGGTCGTGCGAACTTGTGGTCAAATGCCTAGCTGTGCAGGATAAGAAAATAATTGGTTCCATAATATAAACATTTCAATAAAAAAACAAACACACTATACTTAATCAAAATCCGTCCAGTATTTTTTTCCAATCTATATAGGTTTTAATTCTCTATGAGTAGATATACAATACACGATTTTTTTTTGTACTTAACGTTTGTTTTCCGTGCCAAATAGTAGCCGGCTTTCACTTTTTTAAAGCTTTATTTTTTATTAAAGTCACTTTCTAAATCGGGTATTTTAAATTTACGAGTACTTACCCATAACTTAGACGTGATCATGAGCGTTTCTCGAAGTGCTTTTGAAAACACTTTAAAAAGGTAATGCATTACCGCGGTAAGTAATACTTTAAAAGGGTTTTCTAATGTTATTAAGGTAAAAGGGAGAAGATTTCGCATGCATTTTATAATGTGTGCGTGAGCTGCTCATGGCGTCAAAAGGTACCAGTACAAAGAGCGCAAGTTTATTCATCTCGTTAATGCATAATGAATTCACTCTCAGAGCTGTTGGTAAACAAACCTATAATATGTTGATCCTTAGCTTAAAACGTAAATCTTTCATCAAAAGTTTGAAGACGTTTTCAGTATGTTTGAGAGGCAGCATCTGACAGTAATTGTGTTGGAGTTGAAGGGCGGAGGGTAAATGGCCCTACCAACCTCAGGGAGGCGCGGGGCCCTCCGATATAATATACTATATAATGTATATAGGCGTTGTAGGGCACGGAGAAGATTTGTAGACTGCACGGCTTTCGACTACCCGTCAACTTGTCACAAACATGCTTCTTGATACATACCGCTTAATTAGTTTCCTATCTGCTTCCTCTTACGTTCCTCACTGGATTTTTACCTATTATTTTAAAAAGTAATGTGAGTACATTGACTTGTAAAAAACAAATTATTATTATATAGTTTTTTATCGTTATACCAAAATCATTATTTCGGTATTTTACACAACGTTACTTATAATAGCCATCACCTTGGCTAGTAGGTCATAATTGAATAACATTTTTTATTTCTCATCAGCACTGCTCTGAACCTGTTTGATGAACTAACTCACAAATTCAAAACTGTTTAAAAATAAATGTATTGCAAATGAAATTCTCAACAAATGCACGCTGTGTATCATAAATGTGACATTTACATGTGAGACGCAATATTCTAGATTGAATATAACTAGGTAAACAACATACAATCAATATTCCACCAACCGTTCGCTATCAAAGTTCGCTTTGTAAATGCAAATCTAAATTTACGTTTGTTGTATTCAGTTATAACTATCTTCTATATATACGAGTAGATAGCATTACGTGCAGAATGACGAGAATTTCAATGGAGCTTGCGGAACTTCACAGGATGTGTTGTGTTTGTAACACACCTGGAACGTTGTATCTATTGTTAAAATATCGGACTGTTACCAATGCATTGCAACTTGGCTAGCAATGTATTCGATACGCGATTGCAAGCCTTGATAAGTGAAATCGGTGAGGAAGCGCTTCTATTATAGAAGTAGGTATGTTGTCGAAGGTATATACGAGAATTAACCAGTTACCCCACGATTGTTGAAAAGCAATTCAACCATAGCACTTGTAACTTTACAACGCTCAATAACTGGCTTCTCTGACATACATTGTGCCAGCTGCATTTTAAAGTTGCATGCATTATATTTCATTGTTTCCATTACAACATCATAGGGTCTAATTGCTGTAATATTATTTAAGTTCAAGTCAGTTCGTGCTAGCTTATGATGTCTTAGTCAATTGAAGTCAGTTTCATTTGCTTATATTTTAATATTTTGGGTGATACATACTACCAAAGTTTTTTGTGGAAATTGATTTAACGTACTATAGTTTGTTTAACTATTTATATACTATATACAATCAATGAAAACATAACGTAAACACTATAGCATATATTTTTCTCTTAAATATCACTATCACTTTATTTTCAACTTAATAACTATCAATGTTTATAATATATCCTGTCAATCGTTGCCTCCTAACGGTGAGATATCGGCGTAACTTGCGGTCGATCACAGCCACTTCGTTAAAATAATAATCTATACAGTTTTCAAGAATACACATTTGGCACTCACTTAAATTGACACGGGAACGTAACCGGGCCTAGCGGAGAGGGTCCGAGCTCCAGGTGTATCTGTGTTGTGTGGCTAAAGTAGCGCCTGCGCAGCCTTGACATTTGAAACGCAGCGATGCGTCGCGCGGCCACTAGCCCCACCGGCGGAAACGGTTGAAGTTCGCCACGGGAAGGTAGGGGTACCGCGCCGGGACGCGCACGTTCTCCAGATTGTACCCGCGCCGGCGACGTACCAGCTCCTCACCGAGCGCCGGCTGCAGTTTCCTCTTCGGTTGGATCACGTGTAAGTCTTGTGATTCCAGGATCACATTATCTGCGATCGGTCGGTCGTCTCTCGGTTTAGTGATGAGGTTGCCTCTGTTCTTCTGTGCGGCCAGGTACTCCTCGTTTAGCACGTAGTTGAGGAGTTTAGGGGGGTCTATTTCTCTCCGGTAGGGTAGACGGTCGGGAGCGGGCGCAGCGGCGGCAGCTGCAAGCGCGGGCGCCGTCAGCGCGACTGCGAACACCAGGTACGCGTGCATATTGCGATGTGTGTCGACTGTTTGAGCCGCGCGCGTCCAACACACATTTTTATATATCCGAGCGATCGATACCATTCGTGCCCAATTTGAGTACATATTTTTTGTTTGTTATGTGCGAGCCGCTCTTGAACTTGATAGTGTACGCTAAGAATATGTATACGGCGCGCGACCGGCGCGGCTCGGGCTGGACTCGCAACGTCTCTCGTCATTATTCGTGTAATTTGATGCACCGGTGCTTCGACCGCTTGTGAACCTCGTTCCACTTACATTAGCTGATATTAAGCGATGGTACTCTCGCCTCTCGACGTTACAAGGTGAAATATATCGTAGTTATCGCCAGTTAAGTTAGTAAGGATTTTATTATCGCACCTCGTGGCTAATGATGAGCCATAGTAAACTTACGGCTGCGTAAACGTTAGCCCCGTATTATGTAGGTTATTTATAATTATGTGCGTACCATACCTTCTTACTTATTATATGGAACTGCATGCAGTATTTTTAAATTGTATTTTATAACTCAAATTAGACATACCTAGTTTAACCACTGTAAATTGCGCACTCAGACTTTGAACACGATTTCTTCAAGGATGGTGATACAAACAAGTGGGTTTAGACTGCTATAGACATATTAGTAGTAGATACTGTGCATAAAATATACCTAAATACATTGCTGCTTTTATTTAGTTTACAAGGTAGATACCAAGATGTTAAAAAACGTGAAAACGTGGAATATATTATGACCAACCGAGCTTACAAAGCATCTCTGATTCGTTCTGGTAATTATTTTTTTAAATATGAAATGTTTTGAGAAAATCTCCAATTTTCTAACGTAAGAATTATAGAGACGCTACGTTTTATATTTTACACAACTCGACAAACCCTACACACCTTTCTTTTGAGTCAATGTTCGATTTCTACTTATCGAGTATAGATTAGAAAGTGTAGAGTAACCGGAAGTGTAAGGGTCATTGCCAATAACATGATAGGATCCCAAACACACAGGAAGCAAATCCGACAGAACGCCGCGCCGGCGGCCTTCCGAGGTGTCTTGCTTCGTTGATTACTAGTTAAACCAGTTATTTAATTATAACAAAATTCGTTGCCATTTAACGATGAATTAGTTATGCGGTGGTTATAAGAATAATGATGTAAATATTTACCTGCCAATAGCTACAAATAAAAAGATGTACTTATAATAAATATTTTTTACATAGGAAATGATTTATATCAATATGAAAGTTGCTATGGCAGCCGTGAGTTTTATTTTTGTTTTATAAACAAAAATCTCAGCTGCCTACAATGATTATTAACATTAATGTTTTAAACACATTAGGCATATCGATAATATTCTACACCGAAAGATGAGTGAAGATTAAAACTGTTTTGTAGCCTAAACAAATAGAAAATATAGAATTTTAAAGACGTCCCGTATGTATATCCCGCAAATCTTGGATATCTCTTATTTATTTTTTTTGTTCACAAAGTAATATATCGTAACAAATTACGAACATTATATATTATACTCATATATTAGGTACAAAAGTATATCTACTTAGATATCTCCATGTATCCTACTAATATTTAGTATACTCTGTTGTCTGTCAGGTCTAATATATAAAGTATCTGTTTTTTATTAGTATCTACTCGTATTATTATACTTTATTCAATGTAAACTATTCAGTCGGCGGTCAAGTATCGGATGTAATTACGGATATATTAAAATACTAGCCGGAAATACAGTTCGTTATAGTATAAATGAACGAATGTAGTTTAGGACGGCAGCAGAACTGCAGGTTTAATACAGCCAAGGATACATTATATAGAATGCATCGTAAAAATTACTTAGCTATGGACAGCAACACATTAAATCTCAAAATAGCTACATGCATATAGCACTACGATTATAACAAATACTAATTATGATGACATGGTGAATCAGACTCATTAAATTGTCTGATTTTTCCTATAGCAGCATTCAATGACCAGCAGAAGTAGCAAAAACATCGCCGGGCGTGAGTAAATCTAATCATGTAATTAAATCAATTACTCTCAATGAAAAACTGGCAAGAGCCAGTTCTGGTAGCGAGATTAAATAGTCGCCATTACATCTTGGCAATTGCTTACATCTAAGGCAGTTCTCCCGCATGATTCTGGTTCAGCACTAAGCGATATTTGTCAAGGGCGCATGGACAATGCTCAGAGCGTCACTGCTTCCGTGTTTTAGCTTCGTTCCGCATCATTCGCGGCGGCCCACAGCATCATCGTTAGAATATTAATACTCGTTAGCCGAAGTCAATACACATTGATTTCTTTGTTTATTTTTATGAGAGAGTTTTTATTGTAGTTTTTTGTTGTTTTAACATTTTGAAGAAACGTTAGATTTGTTGATTCTTTACTGGTATCACGTTGAGTGATTACGAATCGATTAGTATAACTTACAAGTGTCAAGGTTCAGGTACGTGTGTCTATGTTTTAAAATCGGCAAACAAAAGTTTTGACTCGCAATATATCAGTGCATTTGTCGAGTATGTATGGAATGTTGTAAAGTTCGAGAGAAAGGAGTATCTCTCTATGAATCCTTTGTTGAAAGGTAGGTACAAAGTTAGCACTTATCGTGCGGGTCTCTTGATTAAGAAGAGGTTATGGCTCCGACATGCGCAGTTCGTCGCGTCCTCGGGTGTCGGCGGTCATTGCTTCCTGATGGCTCCGCGCTACGGCCGAGAACAGCGCGATGACGCTCCCGCTGCGTTTGCGCAACCTCTCATACATTATTCATACACAACACGATAGAGCCTCTATTATCCTTTGTTCCAAGCCAAAGAACCACATAATTTCATATTACAATGCTAATTCATTTATTGTAAATTACATTGTCTTTGTTATTTATTAGATAACACGGAGATGTTATAGTTTTTCATCTGTTAGTGTTTCTCAAGGTCTCACCATGACATAACTTGAGTCAGAGCTAGGATCGTGAGTGATTATATTACATAATTTGATCAGCACTTACAAATACCTATTGAATGTCTTCAAGTCACGAATGGATGGACTCTACCTACTAAACGTAGTAGGTAGATAGGATAGATATTACATATACTTACCTACTGCAGTAAAAATGCTATGCATATAAGGAAATTTGGAGTTTGTCCGGAATAAAAACTTTCTGATCCTCTGCTGGTCTTCAGCTCTTATAAAAACTTCGCATTTGTGATGGTTTTCGAAAATCAGTAATTGCTATTTATTACCCGGTCCTGTATAGAAAAAGATAAGATGAAATTGACTCAATATGTTGTAACGTAGAATGTATCTCAGATCAAGATTATCCAGTTCCCCTTATTTAATGGTTATTTTATTGATAGTGTTGGACAACGTCTTTCTACGTTCGTAACTTACTAAGTTACATTTATTTCTTCTATAGATGCCATGGGACTCTTCGGAGGAACAAATGGGCGCGCCGCGTGAGATGCGCATCCACGTCCAGCGAGTGATCGCAATCCCCGCGCCCCACAACATGCCCTCTCCGCCCCAGAACATGCCACCACCGTCCCAGAACATGCCGCCACCGCCACCAGAAGCCATGGGACCTTTCGCTCCTCCTCCACCGCCGCCA
Source organism: Ligdia adustata (assembly GCA_947049295.1). Lineage (NCBI taxonomy): Eukaryota > Metazoa > Arthropoda > Insecta > Lepidoptera > Geometridae > Ligdia > Ligdia adustata. The sequence goes on along the minus strand of OX346225.1, from coordinate 7,596,888 downwards.
CAGAACAACGACCAGAATGAGGTTAGTCTCAACTGTAACACGGTGTTAACACTTACTTCACTTACGAAAAAGGCATTTCTATTTAGTGTTGTACTAATAGTAGCGCTCGTACTTAAGCAACGTCCAAATCTGTCAGGTCGTGGATGGGTAGTCGTAGAGTACCATTTATCACTAACCGATACAGGGGGTAGTACGAGTATCATACGTTAAATTGCAGGTGCTAATTGTTTGCGTTGAGTTAATAGTAAGCATATTCGAAGATAATGAAGATAATATTCTGCCTAGTTTTAAGTTTGACAAAGACCATGTTCTGTAAGCCCCTGGCTTGGTAATTAGCGCGTTTTACTTTGTATTCCATTCTCGGTCCAGTAATTGTTATCCAGAAATTTTTGAGTCTCGGTGAGTTGTGATCGTAACTGACAACTAGGAGTTATACGAGTATGACTAATATTCACGTGCCTTTAATTTACAATGGAGAGTGAGTAGAAGATAATAATATTGTCAAAAATATATTTGTGGCATCATTTCTGTTATTCGGAGATAATTACGAATAAATCTCAACAAACAGAACTTACTGAGTAGCGTATTTAATTACTGTCACGTTACTCCCCGAGGATTGAGCCGGGTTATTGCTTGGAAAGGAAATGTTACAATGTTGTTCAACACCAGCATTTAGACCATTTTTATAACAGTAACATTTTTATATAATATTACAATTACAAGCTGCAACTTAAGTCGTCAAAGGATGCACAATCTCACTCGCATATTATGAATTTCTTGATGATATACAAACAGGCAATTTACAAAAATGTGCTTTACAGTGTTCAAGAAAATCATCTATAGCTATTCCAAGGAAAATTACGGTTTGAACTATAGCAGTTTTCTCGTGTAAAATTAGATTTAATATTATCTTTCGATGATTCAGCTTTTATGTACGATAATCATAATTGATGTAGTTAAAACTTAGTTTTATCTGAATATTTATGAATATTATGAATGATAAGTTTGTGTAGTTGATTTTTTATAATATTTTTGGAGGATTTTGTATATAATTATGTAAAAATGTTGAAATATGCTAGATACATATACCTACATATATAGACAAGTTGTTTGTCAACTTACGCAGACTTGACGAAACTGAATCATCTACTTAAAAGCCCGTTAGAGATTTAACGTAGTCAGTTCTAATAAACAAGACTGAATACGGGAGGTATTTAATTAGTTAAGTTACTCCGGGGATAAGGCACACTGTTTGTTGTAATGGGATAGTAGGGTGGCGACTGCGGACTTAGGTGGATTGCAGAGTATGGAGTATATGAGTAAGTACATATATCTAGAGCTCATCATGAGACTTTTAAAATTTATGATTTGGGCAGAGTTGGATTATGATATGGCATAGGATTGTATGTATTGATTGTGTGTCATGAACTATATAAGTCTTTATAAGTCATCCACCATCTCGGTTGCACTTTATTTAAATTATAAAATAGTTCTTTGTGCATCATGTTGAAAATAACATTACCGATGTTTTCCAAATTTTTATTATTTGAATCTATTAAAGTTGATACATAAAATGTATACTAACAAAATATTAAATATAGTACATTTTTTTGTAATATTTGATTGTATAAGAATTTAACGTAGTATGTTCTTCTCAACAAGAAGCTGAGAGCACGTAGCTGTTTTCTTTAAATAATTTTATAATTATTTAATCATTTAATTTAATGTTTAATTTAATTTCATTCTTTATAAAATTTAAATAGTGCGAGGCAGAGGGCGCTTGTATCAAATATACTTCGTCTTGTAACAGTCTTGTAACAGAAATCTTTATAGTAAATCCGTTGCATGCAGGATGTCCGACATCAAGTTTAGCACCAGCTCTCACAGCTAAGCTAAATTGATTTTACAGACAAATTAAAATTATAGATTTTTATTTACACAGTTTGCTTACATTGGCAGGTAAGAACTAGTTCGAGAGCTATCGACAGCGAAAGTATTACGACATAGTCTGCAACCGCCTTAATTCTGTTGGTTCTTCAACTTGTATTTGTGTTTATTTGATTTTCTGACATGCCGTGTGGAACTTGAAACTACTGCGTGAATGAATCTCTTAACTTTAACTAATTCTAGCTGGTAGTTAATTTGAAATTATAATGAAGAGAAATATCATGTCTCAATCTAACAAGATAACATTCATTTGAATATCAATCCAGCGTAAAAAGCTATAGTAGATATACACTTTGCTTTACATATTAGACTTCGATCGGTGTCGAAAACCTTTCAAGATCGAGTCGCATAAAAAACTTTCCGTTAGCGCGTAATTTCAACGCGTACAAATTACAGATGATGCGATGCGGAAACGCTGAATAATGAATGTAATGACACTCTAATGTATTGAATAAAGCATTTAAATAACTAGTCAAAGAGAGCACCTCATGTTGAACAAGTACTTAACAAAATCACTTTTTGCGCAGTTAAGTCAAATAATTTAAGTGTATAATCTCAAGCAATATTCACATAAAGATTGGACATTTTTGTGTAACAATCGCTTAGCTTATTCTATATTATATTAGACATTACGTTTCTTGGTAGGTTTAGCTAAATAAGGAAATAAGTACTTATGTTTAGAAAAAACTAAGCTTTCATGTTATACGATCCGCTTCTACTATGGGATTAAACACCGAAAGCGTGAAGGAAATGAAAAACTCAGAGTCAGAGTAGCTTTCTCTAATGATAAATTAAAAAAAAATTACGAGTATAATTTTGATAACTCTTTACAGTTTTTTTCATTTATCTCGTATGGTACGTACCGTGAGAAAGTAAGTACATATAAAAATGCAGTAATTGACGATCGCGAAATTGCTTCCCGTGTCATCGAACCCAGCTTTAATTTCATAACTGTATCTAATGTGACGACAATACGTATATCCTAACAAAAGATATAACTTGTGATGTGTCAATCTTCGTTTAGTTTTTGTATTGAATAACTGTGCTCTATAGGCCATAGGTTTTTAGTTTCGATCTTACTAAGAATTGTAAATAATTTGAGGTCTAAACATTGATTTAGTTTTTCCTCTTGTTCATACCTTACGCATCTGACATTTTTAAAATCATCATCCATATTCTATACATAAACTTTAAGATACAAATTCAAATACTTATGACCTTTTACCTTTTCACTAATGCTTTTCACTGATGATGTGTTTCTTTTCTTCAGCAAGGCGCGGTTCTTCATCAATTCGTCCCACAGTCTGCACCTACACAAGAGATGGAACCCGAAGTAAGAACAATCAATATGCCTATATACTCAGACATTGACCCCATTCGGTCAGGCCAAACTTAATAAACTAACCTAATTTGAAAATTCTAAAATTGTCTCCTCTCTTTTTGTTTTCATAAGTAAAAAAAGGATATAATTTTAGGAAGTTTTAGTTTAGTCAGTGTGACTGGTAATTGGCGTCATTACCTCGTTACATCGTTTTCTTTGCAAATATCTAGAATTTATTTTGAAGATGGCGCTTAAAATAAATTTGACGAAGGTTCAAGAATTTTTAGGCAAGATGATCGCCGGACCTAGATGTAGGTATTCTAGTTTGCCGCTTTATTGATCATTTTAGAGAGACAAAGAGAAATTAGAGGGCCCATCTTGTAGTCACAGGTGCAATTCCTGCAAGGCTGGAAATTCGTCTTAACACAAAAGATTTGGCCATGGCTATTGAGCAGGATGTTTCGTTTCATTTCTTCATACAAATCCCCGGCTAGAGATAACCACCCCGTTTAAGTTTATTTAACCACAGAACCTTGTCTAACCCAGGTCACACCAGTTTCTGACAACCAATAATAATGACATTCGATCTATGAAGTCTATCTTGTTCAAGTTAGACTTCATAGAGGTGTTAAAATTTTCGACATTCTTTAAAAATAATAGTTTTAAATATTATTTGTAGTAAGATCGTGAGTTGCTATATTCAAATGATTTCGTTTATAAACACATTGTTTTAGTTCTACATGGTTTAGGTTTTAAAAAGGTAAAATAGATGGTTCATTCAACCTTTCATGAAAATACAATCAAACTCACATTGTTTAGAAAAATACAATAGAGAATTAAAAGCTATCTTCTTACCCTTTATTTTTCATGTTTATTTTTCTGTGCATATAAGAGAAACTGATACAGAAAAGCGATATCCGATTTCTCTATAATAGAAAGTATAATAATGCTGCTTACTCTCTACAATTTGCCCACCGCTATCACTTAAGGTTAAATTTAAAACAGAAAGCATTTTGTAAAGGCAGCAAATTATTCAAAAATATACAATGTATTTTAATATTTATGCTTTCGTTTAAATACTGAATTTTACCACTAAGTATTGATTTATAATGTCTTGAACTTTATCTTATATTCAAAGCTTTGAAATGGTCAAAACCAGAATCACGCCAATTTTGAATATTTAAGTGTGCAGGGGATTAAATTTAGCATTTCAAAAATATATGCTGCATGATAACATCTTATTTTTTGAAAAGTTTGTCACACTAGTACCATTATTGTACATTTTTAACTTTTATCTGTTCGTTCATTTAACTAAAAGAGTACCGTACAGTGTTTCTGTTTTTTGGAATTTATAAATAGTAACATTGCCATGCATACATTTATAACCAATGTTTTGTACTTATTTATATGTATTCGAATGAATGAACTCATTAATCGCAAGTTAGTTATCAAACACATATACCTAAATATTTTATAATTAGTAAACGGACAATCCAGGAACTTCAGGATAATATCAACACAAATAAATAATATAAATACGAGTAGGTATACCCGTGTTACTGTGACCATTAACCATCACAATATTTGGAATGAGTAAAGGATATTCTTAAATAATGTACCATTACTTACCAAAGACATTCGAAATGTTCAAAACTGGATATATAGGTTCAAGATTGATAATCTCATCCATGTTCCCTTTGGGTTGATTCTAATTAATAAATGAGAAAGCTTCCTAAAATAAACATTGCAATAAAATATACCAATAATTTTTCATCACACACTTTACAATGTTTTCAAAAATGGTTTACTAGAAAACAAATTTAACGTTTCACAAAACGTTTTACTTAAATAAATATTTTCTGTTATAAAAAAATAATGTAATCAAAATTATTAAACCTTGCTTTTTATTTTCGTAGAGTAATTAGTTTTTGTTATCGTGCTGACGAAAAATACTCGTAATGTTTTTAAGTTTTCAATTAGCCCTTGGGCTATTTTTCTGAATAATTTAGTTTCGTTGACTATGTATTGAGGTGACAAACAGGAATAAATCATGTAGTGGCTGACATCATCAATCAGTGACACTTCGATAACAGTTCTACAGAAAGCCAAGTACTTCAAAAATAAAGTTTAGCCTATTAAAATGTGAAGTCGTCACGATTGAGACACATATAGTTGGCTATAAATAAAATAGTATGTTTCATTAAATGAAAAAAATATCGAAATTCATATTTTCCAGCATTGAAGAACGTCTCCTGTTTAATTTTGTGGAACTCTCATTCTCAGAACCTCATTTTCTGACTTGTAATAAATTTGTCTGCTGACTAGGGTCGGTGGCAGGTACAGAAGATGGACGGCACCCCGGTCCACATGAACCTCCCCTGGGGTCTGACTCCTGAGGAGTTGCACGCCATCCATCGCTCCGCTGAAGAAGCCAGCCAGCAACGCCGCAACCAACAGCAGGTCGACAATGACATGCAAGAGGTAACTATGGTTGGTATTTAAACATTGATACTAATACTGGTGCTGGGTAAACCATACTTTGATACTTCATTACAAATTTTTAAAGGCGAGCTTTTGAAAGAATTTCTTTAACTAGATTATGTTGGTCGATAATATCACACTAATAAAGCAAGTGTTGGTAAACCATTATTCATCAGTTTTGACATAGCAAAGAAATTGAAATTAAAATAAATGAACGATGAAAGGCGTCTAAAAACTAAGTATTCCACATGCCTAACGGTCACAACATAATATCATCTGTCAATGATTATCTAATAGTAAGCGTTGCACTCATTTTAATTTATTTTTTAAAAATCTTTAACAATAAGAATACTCATTCAGAAAGCAGATACAAATTAGTGTACGTAAAATTCTAGGTTCGTTGGAAGTTAAAGCATCATCTAGGTTCTATAAAGTATCGTACAATATAATGATCAAATACGTTTTTCGAGAATTACATTTATTTAAAAAACTTATGGCAGTATCAATAAGTATTAAGACAAATATACAGTTTTAGTGAAATAATGCAAGTTAAACTGGCATGTCTTATTTTGGGATCATCAAAATTTAAATCGAAATAAAAAAATATTGCACTTAATTGATATGTTGGCTTCAACTATAATACCTAACTATTATCTTTGTAAGATTATCTGATTGTAAATGTTGAATTTCAATTAACTAACTAACTTCTTTCTGTTTCAGATGAAGACAATCGTGAACACGCTTGCGGCGGCTGCCGAGGCGGAGGCGGAGGCGCAGGCTGACAGCCAACAACAACAACAAGAAGAGCCGCAGCCCGAGAGCATGCCCGACAACATGCAGGCGCAGGCGCCGCGTGCTCCCCGCACCCTGCTCCTACCACAGGAAATGCCTGTCGAGGACATGACACATTGTAAGTACAATCACACAATCTAACTTAATCCAGTAGCAGTCATCAGTAAATTGCTCAGAAGATGGAATATCGAAATAAGCAAAATTTTATTTTTGATACGAGTATAATATACTCATAGTCGTCTTTACTCAAAACACAATTAAACGAGAAAAATAAAATTTGTATCATTAAATAAGTCTACTACAACCTTTTATTCACAAACAGATTTTTATTAAAACAAAGCCTATTTTGAGACGACTAGACATCGTCAGAGTAAATTAAATTAGCTAAACGTCCAGATTTACAAATTAAAACCGAGCACCCTTATGATTAACATAGACATAATACTAGGTATCGTGAAAGCAAATAACGTATAACGTTTTACTTTGTAAAACTTTTGCTCTTGAATATTATGCAAGGATGGGTCCCACAAAAGGTATAATTTCGTGTCATTCTGGGAAACATTGAATGATGTTGGACGCTGAAACCCGTATGAATTCAATACGGACCGATATCTAATAATGTAGATTCCACTGAATCACTGAATAAAGCTCTATTATTGTGTTTCAGTGAACTTTAGATAAGTAAAATTACTTGTCTGACCTTTTGCAGATATTTGCCAGTAAAGTTTTTCCAATGAATTGTTATTTTTGCGTAGGTAGGTATGTAGAAAAACATGTTATTTATGCGTAGTGAGCATCACTTGTGTTGTACGCTAGGATAGACTCACGTATGGTGTTATAGTTATGGAAACTTTCTCTATAAACGAGTAAGCGTAGCTTAGGGTTTAGTTTCAGGCTTTGACTGAGTAGAGTTTATTAAGCAGATGTTTCTGACATTGCAATATTATTTAATTAATTAATTTGCCATATAGCATAATGTCAGGTATACGCGGATGAATTATTCTTAGTTCGTAACTGGTTACTTAGCTCCAGTTTCGTAGACGGACGAAGCACGTTTTCTTATAGTTAGGTAATTTCTAACCGACCTTTGTAGAATGAGTAACTTTGCTCCTTAACCCTGCTACTACTATTGAAACAAAGGTATTATTTTCCGAGCAAGGTCAGTTTTCCTCTAAGAATACACAAGGTACATCTTGTGTCAATTAATTGGTAATTGACATTATATGTAAATATCAGATCAATTGGTTTAATAACGTCCGGGCATTGGCAGATATCAATTATTGGACCACAGGCCTCCATTACCAATTAATTAGTCATTGTGCACAACGTACCTACCTACACATTAAATACTATATACTAGCTTGTTTTAAGCATATTCGCTTCGACAGCCGGCGGTCCCGGTTTCGATTCACGGTCGGTGCCAGGTTTTTTTATTTTACCAAATACGAGTACTTTATTCAATCGTTTTTTCTGTCAAAGACACTGTATTTAACAGTGTGTGAACCGTGTTACTAGGCGGTACATATACATGTGACTGTTCGATGTTTTACAGAGGTACGGATGAAATATGATCAGGCTGACAGAACAGACACACACAGAACTAGATCTTTCTTCAGAAATAACTGGATTATATCTTCTACATCGTTGTCTCCAACTACTATTGATATTAGCATCCATTCCTCCAGCTAACAGCAGGTTTTTGTATTGTTTCCAGACATGCGGCCTCGTTCCGTGCGCAGCGTGCCTGACGCGCTCGCTCCTCGCGTGAAACGTTGCGCATGCGACTGCAAGTAAACTAGCTAGCTCGCTAGTCGTGCGACTGTAGCCGTGTCGTGCGACCAAACAGCCGTCACTCCAATGGCTCCTTCTTCTCTTCCGTCCACATCCAATCCCTACCATTCCCCGTTACAGAGTTGGATACCTCTAAAGTCTCTCCTAACACCTCTTCTGTAAATAAAGTTGTTAATCCATCCATAACGAACAGTCGTTTTTAATTGCCTGCCTGTCGTCGCGTAGGTAGAGGTTGTGTTTTTGGGAAAGTTTTAACGTTTGTTAAATAAATAATATTTTTTATATTTCGTTTTACTATTTGAAATTTCTAACAATATTTTCCATTTCCGAGACTATAAAATTGTATTACTTAATATAGATTAGTGTTATTTAAGCGTCTTTATGATTAGTGGGTACTCACCGGTGTGATAATTATGAAGTACGTATTCGTGTGATGGAGATGTTACGACCGCCCGCCCTTCGAAGCCGCCCGCGTTAGTGACAGCCTTTCACGCTTCACTGGGCTCGGTATAATGCGCTTTTATTACAAAATTAATTTATTTGCTCTTATTTTCAATATCAACATCGATATGCTACTTTCAATTTATAAATTGTGAAAAAAAAATGCCTAGTGATATTGTTATCTAAAAACGAGCTGTATTATTTGTGATCCTTAAATTAAAAATATATTAGTTTTATTATTTTGATGCTAGTTTTATTTTTGATGTTCAATTTTGTGATTAAGTAATTCCACAGGTATTCGAGATAAACGCGAGATTGCTTTGATAGACTGAATGGACGCTTTTGTTGGTTATTTATTACAATGAAACAGAATGAATATGCACTTTAGAGGTTTTTTGCTTGTTAGTAGCGGTATTAATCCATACAAATATTTGTTTTGGTCATACTATCTTAATGTTGGTTCTATGGTTCTATCCAAAACATGCGCGTTTTTAATTCTGTTTTTCTGTACTTTCCACGGCAAAATAGAATGTAGATATTATACATACCTATTAACTTATAGTGCGCAGATATCTGACAAAAAGTATGTTGCCTAAGAATATTAAAGAGAAGGAAGACACCGCTGTATTGTTGCTTTTATCATAATTTATAAAGCAATTAACAGGAATATTAAATTCATTAACCGTTACGTAGGTGGGATTCCCTGTGTGTCGAAAAACAGTGTCAGTAATTATTCACACAGCTTTACAGGAAAACGAGGTAAGTAGAAATGAAATAAATATAGTATAAGTTGATACATAAATTAAAGAAAAAAGGAAAAAAATGATTACTTACTAAAAAACTGTATGACGGTTTAAACAGGAGTATATTTTCTTTTACTACGATAATTTAAGTACCGAGTAGGTACTTTATGCCTAATATGTAATATATTTACAAGTGTTTAGACAGATACAAATATAAATATATATGCCTGTAAAATATAAAGTCATATACAATATTTATATTTGTTTTTTCTTAGCTATAGTCTTCATTTATATTTGATATTTTACAACATGTGTCGGCCAAACTATAGTTTGGAATATCAGCTGGTAAAGTTTTAGGTGATTGAACCCAATGCTTATAATCCAGTATTATTAGAATAATGTAGAAAGCAAGTATCAGAAAATTCATAATGAAACCAGACAAATAACTTATAAGTTTAGTTCCGAAAGACTGAATACACCAGAGTTCTATTGAGTCTTTCGTAATCAGGTAAACATTGATAAATAAGCACATAAAAAATGTAACAACTGTAAGACTGCTAGCGAAGCGTCTGATTTTGTCTGATAGTACTTTGTATAACGTCGTTATATATAACGCGGTACCTAAAAAGATCAAGGGCCATCTGAATATACAACAGATTAATAGATAGACGACCTTTTCATCCAGAGCTTGAGAGACGATGATTGCCGTCCACACTGCACTCACCGGTACTGGCACTAGCCAAGAACAAAGCGATACCTTATACAAACTATTTTGTCTTATCTTCACTAACACTATAATCAGGCTATTATACATGTGTTTTATAAAGAAAAACACTAAAATCACAATAACAAAGTCAATATATATTTCGAAGCTTTTAAGAGCCACGCCAACGTCTTCCGTGCTCCTTAGTTGTTGGTTTTCGTCGAAAAATTTGATTGAAAATATGACTCTCTTAAAAAATCTAGCCGCACTGATTTGCATCAACATTTGGTTTCTATAATTTCTTCTCCAGCGCGGCATCTTGATAGCTGCTACGATCCATACCATCAGCTCCACAGACGTCATGATGATTTCCAGGATGTTAAAAACCACGAATACGGTGTAGTGTGTATTTTCAAGTGGTGCACTGAGGGATGATGTTTTGGTGTACGAAGAATTGAAAATACTGTCAGTGCTCGAAATAATTTCCATCGTCGGCGAGGATCCATAGTCATAAGTCGTAGACACAATTTCGGTAGTAGCATCGTCAGTGAAATTCATCAAAGTTGTGAAGTCCGTCACCGGCTCAGCCATGTTGTTGACATTGGCGCTTATTTACTTTATTTATTCCAACAGGTGACACAAACTATCCTAACGTTCTCCCGGCACTAGACAGACTGGCGGTAACTTTACACTACATTGTTAGATTAATAACAAACGGGAAATCGACTCACTCTTATTCATAAACGTAGGTAGGTAAAAGATCCAATGACTGTTTAAGGAATGTGCGGTTTACGGACGTCATCGGACTTACTAGATCAAAACACTTAAGTGCGCACTAAACCTTGAATTCGAGAAGTTCGGCCAAAGACACCTTTTGCACCTTGCATCTCAAACCACCATCTAAATCAATATCTATCTACTTTCCTCATCTAGTTATGTTCAGTAGGGGTGAGACTATTTCAAACACATACTCTACAAGTTTTTCATATAATCTAGAGGGCAAGTGCCTTTATTAACATAAACAAAATGACGACTAAAACTACAAAAAAAATATAGCAGAAAGATTACCTAAAGACCATTTTTTTTCGTAAGCTTCGTTTTTTGACTGATTGCAAATTAAACCATTATTTATGCTAAGCTTAGTTAATCAGTATAAGGAAATCGTAATATTGCCATTAATAATAGTTTACACACTTACACACACATATAATATATCTACTTATTACGAGATTCGAAAAGATTAGAGATAGTCGTATATTTCTCCTCTTGAACAAGCATTATACTTAAAGGCACATCATGTCATGGGTCGCTTCATAAAATAACAACACATCTTTATCGAAATATTATCTTTTTTGACAGGAATTCAATATCCTGCGAGTTATCTCTGATCGCCGCTAGCGTTTGGGTAGACAAGTTATTTGCAGCTGGTAAAGAACCTTTTACAGGATTATAGAAATATAAAAATTACACTTCATCTATTTCATTACTTACGATATAAAGTTATAGATCTTTATTTACCTTACGTTGGCTATTATATGCAGATCAAGATTTTTTTCATAAATTATCTAATTAATTAATGCAAATCCCTGAAAAGCTATACAGCAGTATATAATGTCATAGAAATGTGTTATCGATGACCATAAGGATATTTTTTTTTGTTTCTAAGTTAATTGAACCAGCATGAATTGTACAAATGCTCTTCATTATTCAAACACAAAATGGTCACCAAAATCTACAGTAGTATTCGCTTAGCAATCAGGACCAAACACTACAACGGTTGTAGGAAATATATTTTGTTTTGCAGTATTAGAAGGGTTCCGGGGAAGTCCGCAGTACATTGAATACATAAAATGACGTGATAACTTTATTGCTAAACCAAAGATAATCAAAGAGCAACAATTAGAGCGTAGGTATGACGCCGGTATTTCTTCGTCCTCATTGTTCAGTGGGCAGGTGACTAATTCGCGCGCGACTCACACATTAACTAGGTTAACGTCAATGTCCGTAGTTCATAGCAAATTAAACTTATTACTTTATACTTACTTATACATATATATCTGCTTCAGGGAACTATAAACATATGTCGTCGTGGTATTCGTGCCTGAAATTTTGATCTTCAAAAAAATTGATCTTGGTATGCCCTTTTTCCAAAATGATTGCTTTTCAAACAGAAACAGAATGATGCTCGTAAATAAGATTTTTGTTTTTTCGATTAAACATAGGTACAAAGTAAATCTCCAGATAGTATCTACCAAACTACTAATTCTACTACTTTTACCAAATAGCTCTTTAGAGCGGTAGCTTCTATAGTCAAAATAGTCCTCTGTCCAACCACTTACATTCATACTTACCTATTGTGACTGAGCCTGTAAATTCAAATCCCAACAAGGTTAGGTTTACTATATTCTACACCATACCCAATTGTCGGATTGGTCTTATGCTTACAGCATCGTGCTGAAAAAATAATGGCATTCGGCCCTTGCAAGGTTTTGCCTGAGGGGATTTCGGAATAAAAATCAGTTGAGAGAAATACGCAGGTGCACGTTAGCTTCATATTTATAGGCGTAAGTTTTATCACCTAAGGCCGAATCATAATTTTGTAAGTAAATTCATAAGAATACATCAACATTTTCATGAATATACCTACAAAGTATTTCTAGTACCTACTCGTACCAGTGAGCTCAAAGTTATACCAGACCACACCAGTCGTCTATTTCGATGGGTAAATTGACACTCGTAAGTAAGTATTGCAATTTTTGACATATTTTAAAAATAGCTTGTACCTGTATGTATTATTAATTTACGTATTGTAATAAAAAAAATATCAGATTGGGCACACGAAGGCTACCAAGGCGCTATAACATTTTTTGCACAAGTCAGAATTCAACCTTGGATATCTTTTAAAGAATTAAGTTACCTGAAATTTTAATGATACTTTAATCTTTAAACTCATGATAGAAATAACATTTTTTAACAGACAGAGGTGATGGACGCTGTTTCGATCGATACGTTTAAAATATGGGTCAAGCTCATTCGCCGCACTTACCTGAGACGCTCCTAACGTGGTTCCACCTCTATTCGTTTTACGGCTGCAATTCCTCTTGAGAGTCTCGGCTGGAGTATAAACTATTATAAAATAGTTTCTATTTAATTTTTTACATGACTACGGCAAAGCAAAAGAAGAGATGATGTATTTATGGGTAGGTATGCCAAAAGTAATCGATGGGACATTTTAATCATAACGCAACACATTAACGCATTTTTCAAATGGCTTCATAAAAGAAAGATAACGTGTTATTTATGCTCTATATTAATAACATCAAGAGGTTGACGCTTGAAATACTCAAAGAATATCTGGTTGTACATATACATACCCTTTAGAAATAAATAATTAAAATAAATATTTAAAGGAGGCTCGATCGATTCGAGTATATTATAAAATTATTAATTTCTTTCCAAGTTTCAACATTAAATAACTCAGTAAAAAATATGTAGAAAAATGCAAAAAAGTGGCGATAAACGATAACCAAAAATATCGTCCGCAAACCGCAGGTGGTTAAGCATACAACCATTTATGTTGATACCGTATTTTTCCCAGTTTCTTATTAATACTCTCTAAGACTGTTGACAATATAATTTGAATGAATGAGTTCATAGGTATTCTTCATATAACACTCATAAAGCGTTTATCTTATCGTTAACAACATTGTTATCATTGACGCAACTAACATGAGTCATATCAATAAAATGGGGCAATAAAACTGCAAAGTGGGCATAATTTCATTAATACCAAATATTGGACGAAATTTCTTTCTGAAGCTCTTGGAAATTTAAGGATCCTACCACGTCGTTTAAATAAGATCTCTGTTCTTATTTCTATAGATATATGATTGGTCATATAGTACATGGGATGTTCACTTGCAGTCCGTGAGCTGTAAGATGTTTGCTTCTGGTGCGTCATTGAAGCGCCTTCGGAATTTTTTACCTACCGCTACTAAAGTTGCGCTTGCACAATCTCTTCTGCTTCCAATCCTAGACTACGCTGACGCTTGTTACCTAGATCTTCGAGAGGACCAGCTAGACAAGCTTGAGCGGCTTAAAAATTTCTGTATCAGATTTATTTTCGGTCTACGCAAATATGATCACATCTCTCACTTTCGAACTAAGCTCAAGTGGCTGCCTATTCGCCTTCGACGGAAAGCTCACATTCTCCACCTCGTCTTTAATATTCTTTTCAATCCCACTACGCTGCATTATTTAAAAGATTGCATATCTTATGTGCATAACTCCCATGCCTTGTCTCTTCGGTCGTCGGAAAATCTTGCTCTTAAGATGCCTACGCATCATAAAACTTTCTACAAAAGTTCTTTTGCCGTCCAAGCTGTAGTTTTATGGAACGATTTGCCTTTAGACGTTAGGAAAGCTCCATCTCTTGCTACTTTTAAAGACAAGTTACGGAAATTTTATTTGTCTTCGGTATAACTGATATGTTTTTTTTTATTACTTCTGATTTCCTTTTATCATTGTTTGCTGGAAGTATACTCTCTCTAAGTATTTTTCTCTCTCTTATATTAAAATGAATAGTAATATTAATGTATTTTATCCGATTCTATAGTTTAATTAGTATGTATGTATTAGCATATATGTATATTATAATATTATATATTATATTGCTATATATTTATATTTAGTTAATGTAATAGAATGTAATTGTGTATATTTGTATATGTTTTTAAGTATAGATTACTTTTATTATTGTAAGTACACCCCCGTCCTATACATTTTTTTTTCTCAAAGGTTTCCATCCTAAGGTTGCCTGGAAAAGATCGCTTTTAGCGATAAGGCCGCCACTTGTGGCAGTACATGTAAATTTATATTTTTGTATTGTTATATTTTGTGTGTCTACAATAAAGCGTTGATCTATTTATCTATCTACATGATTGCTATTGCTTCGAATCCCAGTAAAGCACGTTAGGCCATAGTTGTATTCTTAAAAATCTTGGTTACATTTTAATAAAGTTAGTCACACCACTTATAGCCCAAGAACTGGTGGACCGATATCAAATATATCTGTTTTATTTATTCTTCTACCCGTAGAATAAAATAATTACTAAAATATCGATGAATGTCGCTGACTTTCGTGGTTGTGCGACCTGGTGGCAAATGCACAGCTGTCATGGTAAAGAAACACTATAAATATTACTACAAAATATATTCATAATTGTATTAAAATATTTATTTTAATTATTTTAAAGATTAAGCCGAAAGAGGGTCACAGAACTCATCATTACAAACAACTTTCATTATGTGATCCGCTCCGAATTCGAGTTAAATCTGCTGTTTCATACATTTAGTCGAAACAGCTGATTTGTGCGAATTTAGGAGAATATTTGAGATTATTATTAGTATTGATATAAAAGGCTCGAGATGATTATGGAAGGGATACATAATTTTTCAAAACTTTAAATTAAAACGTTTTATCACTCAAAGAGCTTAATGCATTTCTCTAGCTCTCAGTCTCAGGAGCTCACCGTCTGGGCAAAGAGGTCGCCTAGATGTTACGGAGTTCGTTCCCCTTATAATATTCTGTAACAATATTTTCCATTGACGCGTTATCTATCTTGTTAAGACTATACTTAATAACAACTCGTATCAACATATGCTATATTTGTCGAAAGATAAAATTCAATAAGTTTCTCGTTTATCGCTCCAAAGCTTGATATCTACAGCTACTTTGTTTACGTGTTCAATTTATTGCGCAGAATTATCATCTGTCGTTAGCTTTGACATTTGAATAACGCAAAGTCCTTGTAATTAAGCGACGATTTTACGGCGTTTGTTAATTTACAGTGTCGTTATAGCTATATAGCTATACCGAGGCCTACCTGTATACCTGTAGAGAAAATACCTGTAGTAGTCGTGGCATACACTTTAACGGCCGTTTTCAATAACTAACTTACCTTTAACTACTAGTTAAAATGCCTACTAATGGTAGCTATCTGCATTTCAATAAACAAAGATAGGCAGGGTTAATCTATCCGCAATGCTTATCTATCTGTCAGAGGGTTCGGAGGCGAAATCTCTAACCATAGATAGGTCGTTTCATACATGTTAAAAAAAATGCGTTTCACAAGCGCGCTATCGCTTACTGTCAGTAACATAAGTGACAGACAGTTAAAGATTTCACCTATCCCTCAATTTCGGAGGATAATTGCCTGGTTACGCGGACGTTTTCCAGTGAAGTTATTATTTTTTAACGTTTTAACTAAAAAGATGGAATTATTCAGTGATGAAAGTGACAATGAACTATACGAAGCTGGTGAATTTGATTCACGAAGTCCGAATTTAATCGAGGAAGAAAACCGCCGATGCAATATTCGTATTAACCATTATTCGGAACTGACGGAATCTGAGTTCATCTACAGATTTCGTGTTAATAAAACGACTGCGCAAGAGTTGTTATTGGAAATAACTCCAGCTTTAAAAGTGCGTTCGTCCAGGTATTTCACTTGTGCATATTAATCACCTACACTTAATTCTAAATTTATTATATACTTGTACTTCATCATATACTACAAGCAACAGCCTACAAATACAACCTATTTACATTTCCAGAAATCATGGAGTATCTACGTTGCACCAATTGTTACTAGCATTGAGATTCTATGCACTAGGAACAATGTTAATATCGGTGGCAGATTTTGTAGGAGTCTCGATTCCTACAGCTAGCCGCATAGTGAGAGATGTATCTCGTGCTTTAGCCGGCCTATACAACAAATATGTAATAATACAAGCAAATACACAAACTGGCTTCCATGCAATTGCAGGATTCCCACGAGTCTTGGGAGCTTTGGATTGTACACACATTCTCATCCAGTGTCCAAGTTAGTAACTTACTATATTTATTTAAGTGTGTTAAATTGGTATATTAACTGTAAGTAAATACATACATCATTTTCAGATTCAAATGTTGGTGAAGAATTTAGGAACAGAAAAGGAACTTTCTCTTTAAATGTCCAAGGAGTCTGTGATGCAGACTTGTTATTTATGAATGTTGTTGCTCGCTGGCCTGGATCGGCACATGATGCCACTATCTTTAACAACTCTACTCTAAAAGGTGCCTTCTTTACTAAATAATAATTTTATCCTACTATCCCATTCATACCTATTATGTGTAACGTGAATCGAGAGTTGTCAATAATATTAAAATTTGTGACAATTTTATTTTCAGTGCAATGTGAAGATGGTGTTTTTGGTAACAGATGGCTCATTGGTGACAGTGCATATCCTTGCAATTCTTATTTACTGACACCAGTGCTGAATCCTTCTACTCCTAATGAAGGCTGTTATAATGATGCCCATGTACTGACAAGAAACCCCATAGAAAGGTAAAATAAAATACCATATAGTTATTGTATATGGTAATATAATAATATCCATTTGTTTTCTTGTTACCACTATGGGCTCTGAGCTTCATTTAAATGAAATATATTAAAGAAAACTACTTTGACGTTAGATTGAAGTATCTATTACCCATTCATATATTTTTTTAATTTACAGATGTTTTGGAGTATGGAAAAGACGGTTCCCAGTACTCTCACTAAAAATTCGATTGGCTTTAGATACAGTACAAGCTGTCATTATAGCAACATCTGTATTGCATAATATATGCAGAATGCAAGGAGTTGCTGAAGTGGAATCTGAAATTGATGTCTATCCGGACTCGTCAAACAGTCATGTTATTGAGGAAGAATTTCCCTACACTGCAAGTTTGGGTCAGCATCACTCCACACGACAGCATCTCATTGACACCTACAGTTTTAGTATCTAATTGGTTTTTTGTAATAAAAAGTGACTTGTTAAGTCCTAGCAGCAATTTATATTTTGGGTCTACTAGTTATAGTAGGTTTGTAATTAAAATGTAGTGCCTAATTATGTTTGAGAGGAACAATTAGTAGGTTATAAAAACAGGATGATACTTAAAACCAATTTTTTATTCACATTAATATTATAAAATTAAGCATCTGGCATTTTTTTTAGATGTTCTATTTCTATTTTGAGCTTTTCATTTTCTAACTGCACTTTTTCTGCTTTTGCAGTGAAATATGCAGCCATTGCACATTCTTTTTCTTTTTGAGCCTGTAAAAGCTCTTCTGAAAGTTTTCGTCGTTTGTTTTCTGTAAAAGAATTCTCTGTTTAGTTTCAGCACCATACATATAAATAAACATAAATTTTTGAATTGATCCAAGACTATTGTAAGCTAGATCAAGGCTAAAATTCTAGTAGTTATTTTGCACATCCTTATAGCAAACATATATTTGTTTATATTTCTGAAACAAAACTCTGTAAGACCTTGTACACTGTTTCCAGCAAATAAATGATTTGATTTAACATAGTACAACCATATGTAAACAAAAATGTTCCTTAATATGTGTAAACAACACTAACAGTAATAAAGTAGTGAGTAAATAAGTTCAATCTGTTTTAAATAAAATTTTAAACGTCACCTTGTATTACTGAGTATTTAAACTAAAGGGCACAGTGTCAATCAATTTCTGAGACAATCCAAATAGCAGACTGCACAGATAGAGTAAACACTTCAACTAAAACAGACTGCAGTACCACACTTTAGCAATTAAATAATAACAACTTACGTGAATTTTTTGGTGTATTGAATAATACCGCTCTTGGTACATATGCAATCGGCTCATTACCCTCACCACTAACACCACCACCATTGGTACCAACACCACTACCATCACCCATCACCACAAAAATGTTAGACTCTGGCTGTTTGGGCTGCGGTTCAAGCACAACTTCAGGCAGATCTTCCTGGGCTGAATCTACCCCGTCACCACCAAACTCTACTGTGAACCCACTGCATGTAGCACCCAGCATGGAAGCCACACGGTCCAGGACTTCATCTGGCGGGATGTAGCCCTTGCCACCTCCAGTCTACAAAATTAAATTACTTGTTAGATTATCGACATTTTAATAATGAAATTCTACTTGAATTGACATTATAATAGGTTTCGCTATAAGTACCTTCAAATTGTTCTGTCTTATAGCTGCTGAACGCTTCCTGGCAGCCTTCTTAACGTTCTCCCATTTGAGGCGTAGCTGCTCGGGACGCCGCGATTCACCAATTTGGGCGCTAAACTCGTTGGCGATCGTTTTCCATGCGTCCTCTTTCAGTCTATTGTTCGAAGCGTTCGTCGCCTTCGTCGTTATAATTTTTTTTTGAACGATTAGTTCTAACAATAAATTCACCTCGTCTTTATTCATAGGCCTGGCTTTGATCTGAAAATATTAGTAATTCTTGCATTAATGCAAGTAGGCGCCAAAATGCATCCCAAAACGCTTGGCAAAAAAACTTCGTATATACTCCAAGAGCCATGTTTACTTACCGATAAGTTTGTGTTTTCTTGAGACATGTTAATTTGCAGTCAGTAAAGATAATCAGTATTTATAATAAATTGTATTTAATAATAACCGTTGCTTGTTTGAATTGAGTTCTATTGAAATGTCAATAGTTGAGTTGTCAAATGTCAGCAGTGCGTTTAGTTATTGCCACTGGAATAGCTTATATACGGACGGCTTAGTTTGTATTTCATAAAATAGAAATTGAAGAGACATTTATTATATGCAGGTAGCTCTTAATATCATAAATGATACAAACATCACAGAATTTTGAATAATATGATAACTTGTGTAACCGAAAACGATTAGTGCTAAAATATGTACTTACTTTTAAGAAATGGAACAACGAAACGTTCCGGAGGACCGAACTTACTAGGGATAGGGTCCCTATCTGTCGTTAATCTCCGATAGACATTTGAAAGTTTGGTTATTGAAACAGCAGTAACAGTTAGTAATACTTTTACTGGCAGGTAGAGATAGCAACTACCAGTTAAGAGCAAGTAAGTTATTGAAAACGGCCGTAAGTGATGTTGTAGAGAAATCAAGGTTAGCATTGCCATTCAGCGTGGTAATGCGGCTAGCATTTTCTGGACGCTGCCCTCTGGTGGTGGGTTCGAGCATTTGTATTATCTGTAAATCTTAAATGGTATATAGGTAATCTTTCTGCTATATTTTTTGTGTTGTTGTTAGTCATTTTGTTTGTGTTAATAAAGGTGAAAACCAAAGTGTTTTTTTGATAAAATTGGTTCTATATGTAGACAAAAAATTAGTTTGTTTGCGTATCAACAGATGCTGCGATTTTTAATTTAATTATTTGCGAAAGGACTTCGAGACTTCTGAAGTTTGAGTCTCTATCTATATGCCTCGATGTGCTTAACGTTTCTAGCCATTCCATCTGTAGAGACAGTCTAATCTACCTACGCTCTACCCACGTCCCGCCTAGTTCCGTTGACAGAGATACTTCCAACTTTGCATTATTGTGACAGTTTAGATTTGCTTTAGATATAAAGGCCTGCCACCAGTAGTGTCCTGCCTAAGCCAACCTTTTACTAGTCTCGCTAAACTTATGCTACTTTATTTGGGTAATAAACGCGTAGTAACTTTAATCGTCTTCTGTCTTGTTTTATCCAATGCAGATAATCACGCGATAAAACAAGGCAATATACGATTAAAGCTACAATGCGCTTATTAATAAGGCTGATAATGTGTACAAACCTATAAAATAGTACGTTATAAATACATTAATACATAAATACAAATGCATATAAATTATGTTGATAAAACTTGAACTAAGTTAGCAAATTAATCTTATTACGTGATTACGTGAAAGATTTGTTGCTTATAAACTTCTGATTGTTAATTATATTGATACAAGTACTGCCCACCACAGCAACAAAGTTGTAAACAACTGGAATAGATGGCCTAATACAACCTTTAAAACGGATTGGAGAGCTGGTTTAGCATTTAAATACTGTTTTTGTTAACCTACATACCTACCTACAACCTACTACAACCACAAAAAAAATTCAATGCTTCATCATAATATAGGATCATCAGCATGTATCTTCTCGAATACTAATCAACATATAAAAATATCGTGTAGATAAAAATAGATTGTAAAAATTTTGTTTTATTCTTAATATTATATTTTATTCAGATCGGGCTCTATCGTCGCTTGTAGCTGGAACCAGTAATCGATACGTTAGGATAAAGTGCAGAGCTTCAGGGCGATTAGTCGACTAATTGGAATTGTGTTCAGTTAATATCGAATTTCTTTTACAATTTTACTTTAATATCGATGAATAAAATTGATTTGTTTGCTTTTGTTAACAATTTCATTAGAACGTGGAAGAATATTATAACGTTTTTTGTCTCTACATCTGTTAATCGCGCTATTTCAACAAAAAGTAAGTAGAAATGTTGATAAAGCTACAACATCGAGATATTGTACGGTTCCATAATAGTTTTGTAATTTTTCAAAGCTGTTAGTTATAGTAACTGTTTTATTTTCATCTATTTAAGAGTGAACATTTTACAGGTCAATTAGTTAAGAATGTATTTGTACCAGTAAAGTTAAGAAACCTTGGCAATCTGTAAGGACTTATTTCGCGACTTAGGTATTTCAATTTTTTGTTTTATTGTAGATTTTGTAACAGCTGGCGAGAACGTCGAGGGAGACTCGAAGTTTGCTAATCACTGTTCGAACAGCCACTCGTTTAGGAATAAATTATAACAAGAAAGTTTCGTTAAAAGTAATTAAGTTACCGCCCGAGTCCGCTTAATGCCTACGTGTTGGGAACCAGGGAGCTTCAGCTACTCAGCAAATTTCAGACTTCTTGCGGTCCAAACCGCAATTGAAAGTTTTTAAATTCTTGAGTAATTAGGTTAAAATATGTAAGGATGGAGAAAAATAGTGAAGGTATCTCTTAAGTAATTATCAATGAGGAGTTTAAATGGATACAACTGTACGAATAAGAGGAGTTCAATAGTACACTAACAAACGTTTGTCTTACTTCAATATATCTAGCTTGGTACTCATTTGCACACCGCAAATAAACGTTATCGTCCCACCATCTCGGAAAGAGTTTTTTTGCTATTCGATATCTGAGTGCAAAAGCCGTATTTATCCGCTAGAGCATAAAGAATTTGAATTTAGAATATCGTGTGCACTAAGTTTGTGAATTAAAAACCTCATTCAACCTATCTACTTCTACCTCTATGGTGCCGAATTCATCATACAACCTTTTTTATTTTGTTAAAAACTCAGACTCTACAAAAAAAATACACAAGTCACTAACACCAACATTAAATTACCTGATAAAAATATTACACTCAACGTAAGTAACTGTACCAACGTTACCTAGGTATGAAGTAATCAGAATAATCTAAAGATTATTTTGTAATACTTAGAATAATTTAGTAGTTAATGCCTAAACTGAAGTAAAATTATCTTGCGACTGTATTTTTACTTTTCGTATGTAGTCATTTCGCTCTAAGGTGGGTTGAAAAATTACGTGTTGCATTCGAGTGCAAAGGTTTTTCACCTTGTGCTCTTTTAATTCCCTCGCTAACGCTCAGGATTCTAATTTTTGAATCCTCGGTCATCTAAAGTGAGAACGCGGTTAAAAAGCAACTTTGCACTCTTGTATAACAAATAACTATTTTCTGAGTTTGACGTCAGCCCGGCCCGGGTTTCGATTCGAGGTAATAACATGTGTTAGATGTTTAAATAGATTCTATATTTTCTCTTCAGGGTGAAAATTAGTCAAGATTGCGAAAATATAAGTATTTGCACATTTTACACTTTACTTTTGTGCTAATTGTGCAGATAGGTACTTAATTTTTTTTCATTTGTTTCGTTCTTGGATCTCTTTAACGCATTTAGCAGCTCAATAATTTTAGTTGCAAAATTAAGAGTCCTTTATTGTTGATGGCTATAGTAATAAAGTAATAGATAGCTGCCACCAAAAAATATTAAGCTGTAATTCATGACGGCTTTCTGAGTTTTCTATAAGCAGAAACTAGAAGATTATTTCAGCTACTTTGGTTTACGTGAAAATAGAGTTTGTGTCTTTTCTCGTTCCTGACAGAGTTAAATCAACTACCAGCGAAAATTCATCACTGAAAATAATGTGTTACCTGAAGTTAAACGATATCACCATATACCAATAATATTTTAATAAAATTTTCATATATAAACAATGAACGTGAAAAATTAATACTCATTAGTTGTTTGTTAACCATGCTTCACTAAAATAGGTAAAGAAAATGCCTTGAAAGCGCAAAGCAAGCTTTTCGCAGCATACACGGCTGTATCTTTTGATGGCGTGGGCTTAGAAGTTTGTTTTTTCACAGGTCCATATCAATTTCGGCTTGATACCTCCACGCGTTTGTGAGAAAAAGAGTCTTGACAGACAGACGGAAAACAAAGTGGTCCTACAAAGAATTTATCTCTAAAAAGTATTTATCTTCATTTGTTGAACTTCCTGTACCTGTAAGTTTATAAGGTAAAATAAAAGTCAATTTAGACAACAAATACTTCACGACGCACGTTTGGGCAACTTTATATTGTCTATTATTCTTAGTTAGCAGAATCGATATTGATCGAATTGTAAACACAAGTTAGTGATTAAAAGCTCGGATCACCTGTCGCGTACACGATCAACAGGAAGCGATCCGGGCGAGGCTGCGAGGAGCAAAGCAGGCTGCGAGCGCGCCAGTCGCCGCCCAGCCGCCCTGCGCGCCGCCCGCCCAGCGCTCAACCGCCCGCCCTAGATCCGACGCACGAGGAAATTTATTCCCAGCATATTTTAGCACCTCGAAACATAAACGTGCATTGGAGCGTCGTTTTATAAACATTTTCGTCATAAACAAAGACCTCTCCGAAGTTTGTTAAAGTGCCAACAGATATCGGAGCCCTTTGCCTATCGCCAGAGGCGACGTAAGTTGATTCCATTTGTTTCGACTATTGTTTTATTTACTTTTTCGTGTTGTTATGTTACTATTATTTACTTGAGTAGCTTATGTGGTTTGTGCAAAATTAGGTTTCGTTTTACATTCGTTAAAAAGTATTCTGCCATAATTTAACTAGTGATTTAATGGGTTGTAGAATGGATAATGTTTATTAAAAATAAGATAAAGGCTAGTCCAGATTTAAGATACCACTGTGTTTTTGTGATTTCCATTTATTTAGATATCGGTATAAAATTATTATTTGTATTTATACATATTATTTATTTATCTCCTAGGAGCATAAATATAGTACACTACATGTATATGTAGTGTTCACGTCAATTCATTACCTTTATGGACGTTGTGATTGTGTATCCTTATGCTTATTTATTTTTTGGTTTTTATGTCCGCTAAAATACAAAACGAAACTATATCAGGAAATAAAAAATAAATTAAAATATGTGTACTTGAGCTGATTTTGACAGTTTTGATCTTTTTCTGCTATTAGTACTACAATATTATACAATGAGGCCACCTTATAGTTTTACCCTGTCTATGCGACAAGTCGGCCCGTGCGTCTATACGTTTGTCTGTCCTACATAGGTCCATTTTTTTAAATATAGTAGAAAACACGTTAAATATGGCACAAATATAACTAAGTGACGAAAAGGTTTTTATTTTTGTTCTAATGAAATAATAATAATTTTATATTCTGATACATGAATAGTACAAAGAATATTGCGTGGTGGTTCCGAATAAGTTAATTATTTATTTGATTTTTTTCATATTTCTTACTTACCCACGAGAGTAAGACATAAAAAAATTGAATCTTTTATTTTCAAGGTAGATTGAATCAAGGGAAATGGAATTTAAGAATTTTGTTTTGAACCAAACCTGATGACAGCTAGCTAGCTCTTTAAGTAATTAATTAAATAATTAATAACATGAACATTAATAACATCTACGAAGCCAAATATTTTTTTTAAACTAAACACTTTTATAATGCCAAAGTCCCTCTACGATATGTTTGTACACAGTAGGCATTGGACAATTGGGTGCATTTATGCCTTCACAGTATTTTGGTTCTGAGAGCTATTATTTTATTTTCTCAAAAATTAAAAAAAATATGCTTTTAAAAAATACAAGGGATGCAAGAAGAAAGTATATGACTGCTAATAGGAGCGTAGTTCAAATTTCCAAACGTATCGCAGACTTCTCAATATTGACTGCGCAAAATGTTTTCTAGGTCCTAGTGCTAACCCAATTGTGTTAGATATCGAAGCTTCTATTTGCTGTGAGCTTTCAACAACGCTTTATGTGAACATATTTGCTTAAACGTATTTGCGAAAATACTAACAATAAAATAGTTTGTTACTTATTTAAAAATTTGTTTCAATGCTGAAATAAACGTATATTTTCTTTACTATTAAAAATTAAAAAAAATAATTGTACTTATAAAAAGTAAAGCTGTTGTCTTTATCTAATTACAACTTAAATGAAATAGCTTTTAAAAAATACATTATAATCTATAAAGTACATACGATTGATATATATATATATAAATTTAATTGCATATATTCATTTTATAAGTTATGTACCGAAACAACTCTTGTTATACTACCAAAGGTATTTCAATCATAGATTTCAATACAAAGTACTGTTAGTTAAAATGCAATAGTGAGTTTGAGCTTGTCCTAGTCCTAGTCCTTACCGAACAATCTAGTATTTTTCTCGAAACATTGTATCATAATGAAAATCAACCAATCCAATAGTTTCTGTATTAGATAAAATTTGCATAGAATAGTTTAAGGACGTCACGTCGAAGCGAAGAATCTCTCGAATTTCTGTAACGGAATGCCTAAGGATCGGCGCCTCGTCGGCAACGAAGTATTATAATTGCAACCTGAACGCTCTCGATATTGCGAATTTAATTTTGTTCCTTTTGTGAGCGCTTTGAAAATCTGCCTCTATAATGTCGGACTTTGTATGCCAGAACATTGAAGCAAAAACTTGGTAAGCTGCTTAACTGCTGGCGGCAGTTGGGGCGTTGACGGTCACTTTAATTTGTTGTTTGTAGCTGGTACTTCAAAACGTAGGGCTGACGTAGGCGATAACACTACGCGGGCTTTAGAGCTGAAGCCAACTCTATACAGATATTTTTTTCAGAAAAGTTCCTATTCACTCTGGTTTAATAACCGTCGGTGCGGATATATTTCGCGGTGTTTTCTACGGCGTTTTCGAAATATTTTGTTTTTGCGCGACGCGGCGACGGTTTGATGAATGACATATTTTTTCCTAGCAACACACGTTACGTGATCTAACATACTACTCGTAGCTAGCCGCAAATACATATTTGAGGGTCAAAATAAAACACAGAAACCCTTTTGGTTTCGAAACTAAACTACGTAAATCAAATAAATATGACTTCTGTACGTTACTGGAAATGATTTTATTTCAGATATTAAATAAATATCTGCTTCTTCGTCCTGTTTTGTTCAAGATTGTAAGAATATCTTTGTATATTTAAATGTTGCTCCATTGTAGTACACGATTTTATGATGTACCCAAATTTCTCTTTTATTATTACCATCTAATAAAATAGACAGCTCAATAAACTGGAGATGTTTTTAATTATTTTCCTCATGCCTACATTGGATTTCGGCTGCGGCAAATCGTCGAGGGGCTGGGCCGTAATGAAAATGTCAAACAAGACCTATGAATGTAAAAACAGACCCAGGTTGCGTTTGGAGCGTACTCTGGCAATAATCACTGACCACGAGCTGTTTTCATTTACACATGGAAATAACACCGCGATTACATAGACGGCTTGTGGGTCAGACGGTCTGACAACACAATGTACATCGTTAGGTAAATTATTGTTGACTGTACACACTCATATACGTTCTTGCTACTCTACCGGTAGTTCATTAGTAGGTATAAGAACTTACATTCGACTTTACAAATAAATAATTATGTTATATACATTTTCTAAATTGTATACAAGTAAAATACACTAAATATTTGCTAAATATTGCTCCGATATACATTGGTGTACTATAATATATGTTATAAATCTCATTGCCAATTTACATCAACCTACCTATTACAAGGTCTATTACCTGTGTTTAAATAATTGTCTATTTATGAAAATATTATTAATGCGTATTAGTTAATTTTTTTATAGCAAAAAATAAACAGTGCCCGTCGTACAATTCAATCTCAAATTCCATATATTTGACTATTCCATACTTCTCGATATAATTTTTTTTATATGTATTTCGACACAAAAGGGATCCCATGAAATAATATATATTTCGATACTTCAGGCAATATAGTAATATGTTTACGTGATATAAATCCCATAAAATCATTTAATGCAAAATGAATAATCGCTAAAACATAAGGAAACTTTTTAAGACTGTCATTTAATCTTAGACAAATTATAACTACGCAGGAAATCCGGAAGAAACTGTGCCATAAATAAAATAATTATAGAAATCATGCAAGCAGGCCCTTATATTATATTAATCAATTATCCAATTTAACAAGCCAAAAGTGCTGAAAAAAAAAACTTGTTATAAAAATATTGTGCCTGAAATATTATATGCAATAGAAATCCATATGACGACAATTATAATTTTTTGACGAGAAATATCGGTGACTTTTTATCAATGCTTCATAAGCATTTGAGTGGGAGAGTAACAACAACGTCGGTATAAAACTCCTTATTTGAGTCTCCCTAACTCAAATCAAAACGAGCTTTGTTTCTGCGAATTATTACCATTGTTCGGGATCGTTTCAAAATAATTACGAGATTTATCTGCTACCGAAGATTTGAGAGGACTTGGCCGTGGAAATAATGTTTCAATTATACTTCATTATAATTTCAATCGTTACATTTACATGAATATAGTTAGCTCAAGAAGATTCAATTATTATTAACTAACTAGTTATCCTAATAATTATGAATTATAAATGTGTATAGTTTTGGTTTATTTTATGTCGTCGCGAGGTCAACAGTTCGCAGAATTACTAGTTACAATTTCCCTAAGAAAACTGCTGGGGCGCAGTCGTGTCGATAAAGTACAACATACAAATAAATATAAAGAGGTAAGGCGAATTTTGAACACTTTCACCGAGATAAATTAATAATGCCAGTTTCACGTCGGTTTGCATGAAAACGTAATTGTTTTACGAACTTCGCAAAAATCGTGGCAAAAAATTAATTGAGACCGACAAAAAGTTCCTGGAAAGGTTATAATTGAATATTTTCACCGAATTCAACCAGTTTAACTTAACAGGGATCCAGTTTAACTTAGTCCTTATAGCAATAACTAAGAGACTAACAACTACGAAGGACAAACTCGATAGTTTAAAGGAACCCAGATTGTTTATAGTGATTTAATAAATGTAACGTATATGCTGATGAAAAGCCTTTTAAATATATATATTATATAATATATATACTCACATTTATTATAAATATATAAGGTAAATGTAAGTTACGTTAGCTAAAATATAGGTTCAGGTAGACGGTCCCTCTACAGCAGACCTTTTGCAGGTATCACCCTGAGGATTAAATTTGGGTTGTTTATTCTTCTGTCAAACAACAGCGTGTAAAACACTTTTAGTGTTCTGGTTTGACGACTTATATTATAAGAAAATTATCTAGGAATTTATTGAGATTTAGTAAATATTAACTCATGAATGATGTTTCTAAGATGGGTGTACCTATTGAAGGTTGATTCTAGGTAACAGTGCATCTACAGTTTCTTTTTGTCTATCGTGCATAGTAAGTTTGGCTAATGTTTTATCTAGTTTTCTGGTATATTTGTCTGACCGATCATTAAATACAAGTTACGCTGGTCAGGTCTTGGACGCTTCGGTTAGTAAGAAATGCTGTGTCATATAGTTCTTTTCTCTCTCTATATTTTATTTTATTTTTATAAATCTTGATTAAAGGCGTTACTGTTGCGGCTATCTGGGCACTCCCTAATTTGTCTATTAACCCTTCGCCAGGGACACCTATATACCAAGAGGCACCGCCGCTGTTCCATAGATTATTTCTTTTTATAGCGCACCCCGACATAATTTTAATAACTGAATTAGATCACGTTGCGTTCTTAATTTTAAAGCAAACAAGTTAGTTTTGCTAGACTTCAAGTGTGAATACTAAACTTGATTAAAGCATGGAGCTGAGAATGAAAATTAGTAAAATTAATATCAATGACGACATTTTAAAATAGGCAAAAACAAACACATGCATATTATGTTGCTTATTAGTTTGGCAATTTAATATGCAATATGTAAATAAAGTAAGCAATACTTAGTAAGAACTAATTGTTCGAAATAATTTCTCGATCACATAAATAAATTTAAAAAAATCTCAAAGAAATAATTTCTCATATTTTATATTTTCAACAAACTTTTGTAATGATTTTTGTATTATATTATGATTTTTTTTCTCAAGAAATCAGAGGTAATTACTAGTATTTCGTCGATCATAAACACCACAATACAGTATAACTTATGTGTATTAAAAAATAAACACTAAGATAAGTATCGATTAAGCATATATTTGCAGTATTTAAATTGGGGGGCCACAATGTAATCCAACATTTTATTCACACAACAATAGAAGCTTCCAAAGGCTAACCGACACTGGGCACCATTCGTCGCCGTCGTCGGTGCGACATAAATTACTCGCCTAAATTTATTAACACTCAGGTCGACCCCCGCAGGTCGGACTTCAAGAAAAATACCTATAGCGGGAAAGTTTCACAACAAGATTCATTAGCTGAAAATTAGTAGTTTGTGAATTCTACAATTCTAGCTACTGGTTTTCTGAGTAGTATAGATTTGTTCCCTTTTTAGTGTTTTAAGTTTATTGCGAAACAATAGAAAAATATATCTCACAAAACAATTCTGTAATATTTTTCGAGTAGGTACACTAGATTTTTCCTGAATCCATAAAACTAAGTACGCAGTATCGTAGCCATTGATGTATTTTTTGTAAAAGAAGGGGGTTAGTTTATTTCTTATATAATTTTAATTTTGTACTAACTAATTGATAGTTAGTACCTTTTCAACATAGTCAATCCGTATTTACAATTCGCAATATACAAAATGTCACATATGAAACTCAATTGATATACAACAGAACCACTTTTTTTATTCTTTGAACATTTCAACGAGAATCGATTAACAATATTATGTAAATAATGGAAGGTAAGATAGCTAAAGTACGCTATAACTTTTGGGTAATAAAAAAGCCATAAATTAATATTCCAAAGGTGTGCCTGGTTAATATTTTAAGCCCTTAAAGAGGAGCGGACGAATCGTTGGCCGATACAGCTTCTTTGAAATTGAGGGCTCTAATTCTATTTTAATCACTAGGTTACAGAACCTACAAACAAAATACCTGTATATATCCTCTCGGTACGAGCACATAAAATAAGGATGTTATCCATTTTTAACGTCAATATTTTTAAATTAATAAACGAACGGGCATTCTGCAATCTTATGGCCTGGTTTAACGTAGACGATAACAAAAGATTCCTTTTGAGAGAAATTCACTGGCAGCATAAAACGGTTTATTGCGGTGGACTTATTATAAGTACATACATACATATTGCGGCCATTGCGAACACCGCCTTTAATTTTTTTAATAGTCCATCAATTCACCGTACGTTTCGTAATACAAGTACATGATACTTTATTAATAAAGATTTTCATTATTTTCAGGTAAAGGGAAAGCGGGCATGTGAACTTACTTTCCGCGAGTGCTTTTGTAAATGAGACAAAGAACGTTGATTGAAGTCGTTAGTGTTTCGCGAATGAGTGTGTAAGGGTGTGTATGTGTGTGCGTTAGGATGAGTTTCTTCTCGTCTATCGGGCAGTATGTGGCTGGTGTGGCGGACAGCGTGGCGGGGCTGGCGCTGTCGCCGCGCCGCGCGCCGCCCGCGAGACACCGCTCTGAAGACGTCCAGACTCAGAAGCCGCCGCCTTCCACAGCTAGCATGAGAGGTAAACTGTCTTTAACTAATTAAGTTTTATTATCTGCGAATTGCTGACTGAATATGCAAAAACTACGACAATAGATTTTATTACTAGTGAAATAAGGTCTAAAATACTATAGCTAAAATATATAGCTTTTCGGCAATGTTATAAATTTTGTTACTTGAATTGTTAAGTTATTGTGTTCGGGAGGTCAACAGTTCGCAGCACTACTAGTAGCACTGCAACATATGTGAGCAGATAAAATTCAGTCTACATATAAAGTGAATATGAAATCTTATCTATTCAAATTTACTTTCGATAATATTTACTGAGTACGTGTAATAGCTTGCCCTAAAAAACATATAAAAACAAGTAAAAAACGAGTCTAATCACACTGCCCGATCAACAATAAGAAGTGACATACATATTTCACCCATAGTCTTTCGACGAAATAAACACACGGTTAATACGTCTGTCGCCATCACGAGCCTGTTAAAAATACGTAATCTTGTCTAACTATGGGGTAACATGTGTGTGCAACTTTCAGGTGGTCATATTATAAATCATAAATTAGTGCCATGTTTTTCACAATGATGTACTAGCAGAAAAGATAAAGTGAAGCCATAATGTAAAATATACATATATTGATATTTTACGATCACCATTGTTGGTACTGCAAATTTGTAACAACATGCTAAAATCCACACTCAGTGGTGAATAAATACTTGCTTCGAAAATGTATAGTACTGCACACTATACTAGATTAAGTTTGTTAATTCAGTTCGACAAACTGATCACTCGAGACCAGCCTTCTTTCCTTTTCTATTTTCTTTTTTTTTCCTTTTAATTATTTTCAGAGGGAAATTTATTAGTTTATTGTAATTAAGTAAAAATGAATTGTTTAGAAACGGAAAGTAATATTATAGTATAATATTTTTTACGAATTATGGTGTTTTGAAAGCAATTTTCATGTTTTGAAAGAATTTTTTTTATTAATTTTTATTTTTAGAGGGAAATTTATTAGTTTATTATAATTAAGTAAAAATTATTTGTTTAGTAACGGAAGGTAATATCATAGTATAATTATTTTTACGAATTATGTGTTTTTGAAAGAAATTTTCATGTTTTGAATAAAAATTCATGATTGTAGGTTTTAACTGGTTTTATGTTTTTAATATTTTAATTTACTATAGAAGCACATTTATTAAAACACAAAAGCAAAGAAAAAAACAATAACATTCACAGCTATAAAAACTTATCTATTAATAATAAACCCCCAGTAGAAGGGAAAGTTTCCAGAATGTCAAAGTCACTTGTCGCTTCCATCAGAAGTTTTGATATTTCTGGATTTAATTTTAAAGCACTCGGTCCCCATGTCCCCAAAGTTTCTACTGCAAATGGCACAAATATAAAACCTCTGTCAAGATTTTCATATTTGCGCCGCTTTATAAGTTCTGCTTTTATGGCGGCACCACCACAGATGTTTCTGAGAGAAGGGACGGCGCCAGTGTTGTTGCTACACAAGTTGCATCCCAAACTAGAAGCCGTCTTAGCTTCCAAGGAATGAGTGTCATTCCATCGGGCCTTTTACCGTCGACACGCATTTAACCCATCGGTTCTAAAGTCGAAGGGATGCCGGCACTTACAGAGGCCCTACGGATTAAGTTATTCAGAGTAGAGTGCCGCGACAGGCAACCGGCTTTTCTTCGGCAAGATAAGCCATGGAAACCAAGTTCATCTACCATTTCGCCGCAAAGACAACGACTTCGGATTTGGCAAGAAGCACCTATTCGCAAAGGAATAGCCAAACGGAAAGTTATGTTGTCTAAAAGGTTGCCAATGTTTTTAGATGGTAACGCATGCAACCAAAGACCTGATTCCCAACGCGAAACCGCAAGGAGACGAGCACGTTCTGCAGAAGAAATAGGAGATTCCAGCAAACTCTTTGCCTCTATATCACAGAGCGGCTCATCCCATTGCTTTTGTGAACGACGCGTGTTGGGTAAGGATCTATTAAGGCTAATTTTCCAGCTGTCTATACCCTGTTCTAAATACTTGATTTTGAAATCGCTTACGCTTTTAGACAATATAGCTGAAATTAAACTATCTGTGCTATAGACAGAAGATAAAACAATAGATATATATTACTACAGGGGTAGGCACTCGAAGTGTTACCAACTTTAAGTTGCTATAGCAATCAAACTGTTTACAATATGGCGCCCATTTTTTCACAGTCGTAAGTCTATTGTATTGTTCTTAAACATACAGAAGCTCATTGTTTTTCATCGCTGCTAAAAAAAGTTATCCAGATGAAATTCAAACGCCACAGTGTCATTACTTTGTATTTGGCTGGAAAATCGCAACCAGCCATTGTTAATGCGCTACGACATTTACATCTGAATAAAATGTTTGTGTATCGGACCATCACGCGTTACAATGATACGGGTAGCATCAAGAAACGCCATGGAGGTGGACATCCAACAACAGCAACATCATCAGAAATGGTTCGAAAGGTAAAGGCTAGAATTGAACGAAATCCACGACAAAGCGCAGTTAAATTGGCGAAAAGTCTTAATGTATCTGCCCGGAGCATAGGAAGCATATTAAAAAATAAACTACAACTGAAGCCTTACAAAATACAAAAAGTGCAAGACTTGACACTTGCACAAAAGGCAGTTCGCCTAGAAAGAGCTAAGGAGTTAAAGCAGTTGCACGTTGATAGCAAACTTGAAAATTTGGTATATTCCGATGAAAAAATTTTTACGGTTCAGCATCAATTGAACAAACAAAATGATCGCGTATGGTAAAAGTCTAAATCAAACGACAATTTAGACCAACGAATTACTCTGTGAAAGCAAGCACCAGCATCAGTGATGGTTTGGGCCGCGGTAACTGCTACGGGACGTTTACCTCTCGTTTTCATTGAGCAGGGTGCAAAGATAAACCAGCAAATCTACCGTGAAAAGATTTTAAACGATGCTTTGTTACCTTGGGCACGTAAGAAATTCGGTAGAAACCATTGGACGTTTCAGCAAGACTCGGCACCATCCCACAAAGCCCGTGAAACCCAAATTTTTTGCAAGAAAAAGTTCCGAGCTTCATTTCTTCGCAACAATGGCCACCAACCATATTCGCCGGACTTAAACCCAATGGATTTTTCCATATGGTCAATTCTAGAGGCCAAAGTATCAGCAAAAAAAATATGAGACAGTCGACGCCTTAAAGATTGCTCTTCGTCGAGAATGGAACAAATTATCAGCAGACCACATTCGTGAAAATATACCGCAAAAAAAGTCATCGGTTTTTTAGTTTTTATGAAAATATTGTGGTAGACGCCTACATAAAACGTTATAGCAAGTAATTTTTGTTATGGAAATCAATAAATGATATAATTATTTTTTTGTTAGAAATCACTTAACAATATTCCTTGGGTTTGTAGTTATAACAAAATATCTTTTATTACGAGTAGACGCTTAAGTTCATTGAACGTTGTAGCAAGAAAGGTTTTTGTATTGAAACTTTATTTGCATAGTAAGTTTTTCTTTAGAAAGGACTTACTGAAATTATTGTACTTAAAAAAACGACATTGGTACTGTAGTTCATATTGGCGATAAACTATCGACAATGTTTTTTTAACAGAAATCTAAATAAAATATTCCATACAAATCGTACAGGTATCTAGACTACACGTATACCACTACAAAATACTATAATCAAGAGTTTATAGCCGCGGCATAGATTATGATTGTACGTGTATCAACACATAGCGTCCACAATTTGTAGCGATGGCGACAAGTAGTTAAAGGGGGTAGATTGCCGTGCGAGAGGTACGAGGTTCCATCGCATACGCAAGCAGAACTTGAGCTACGTTTGAAGATAACACTTCAAGTTGAAAAATCTGTCGCCAAGCACCTAACGGTGTGTTTCGGCGGCCTCCTTTGAGAGCTAGTGAATTCCGGATAATGATAATACTTTCAGAAGGACCACTATTTATAAATTCTCATTTTTTTAAGTCCCACTGTCATAATTATAAAAGGTTGGCAACCGCGAACGAAGTCGCGGGTACAGCTAGTAAAGAATAAACCTGTTATTTATACTATAAATTGATCCGTGAAATGTGATCTAATGGCTTTTTTCTTCATACTACTATGATTTCGACAACATTTCACTACACATTTCGGCATATTTAGTTATTATTATAAACAAACAAAGTTATTCTTCGCGCGGTGTCCGTAGTGTGGTAATGGTGACAGGCCAGCTTCTTATGGTGCGAATGTGTGCGCGTTTACTCGTACGCACTAGTGAGTCGCTTTACTATGGATGCTTCAGTGTTTGATTTGATAAAGTTCCGTCCGCATTTTTTTTTCAGTTCCGTGCCTCCATTTAAAGGCAGTAGATATAAAGTTGGTAGGTACTCTGACAGCTGGCTAGGTCGAAGTCTTAGAAAAACTTTTGGGGTAATGATCTTTTAAATACTTACCAACTCGTGTTAAGCCAGATTTGTGTACGACAGGTGATTCTTTAAGTACTCTTTCAAGTTTTTGTGTACAAGTGTATAGTATTTCCAAAACGAGAACTTAAATTTATATTTAATACTAGCTGACCCGGCGAACATCGTACCGCCTAACAGTCGATTCTTTAAGAGTAATGTTACTATAGTATAAGCATTGACAAATATTGACAATAATATTTATACGATACTGAGGTCAATCAATTATTTTGCCTTCCCGAAACTCTCCACTAACACTTAAACTTTATGGTATAGTATTAAAGTTCAAATTGACTTTTAACTAATGTCGTTGTAGAAAAATGTTGTTTTTAGACTTTTTCAGGTATATTTCAAAATTTTTCTCTCCGATAGAACCATTCTCGTACTTCAAGGAATATTCTAAAAAAAGAATCAGCAAAATCGGTTCAGCTGCTCTCAAGATTTGCGCTTAGCAACACATTCAGCGATTCATTTTTATATTATAGTTAGATAATTATATATTACATTAGGTAGGTAATAAATGATTAACTCTTAAACTTGACACTAATTAGTAAGATAGTTGTTGGCCAGCTCTAATATACACTTTGGAAATTTTATTAAGATTTAAGATAATCCTGTTTAAATAGATATTATTATAGAGAAGTGTTACTTGCAGCTGGATTTCCCCGCGTGGTGCCAACGGAGGGAGCGTCAGCATTGAGCGCGAGGCGGCGTACGCTGGATTGCCTTGCGCCCGCGCCGCCGCCGCGCCGCGGAGGATCGTTGCGTGTACCTCGCGCGCAGACCGTGCCTGAGAAACCGCCCAACATGGCCTTTTGCAAGCGACGCCTCTCTTGGCCCGAGGTTGACAACTCCGTTAATTCTGGGTAACTAACATAATTACTTATAATTTCCTTTAGAGCCAGAATTTTCAGAAAAGACACGCTCCATCTATAGCTACCGTTTCGCTGACTTCCGTGGTCGTACGATCTAGTGATCAAATGAATAGCAGTCATGAGGAAAAAGATCTTTAATATTTAATTAAAAACAAATTATTCGGTCGACCCTATTACTCCACGCTTAAAACAAGCACAATTAACCCGATCGATATAATATGCTCTGTAAAAAACATGAAGCTGCAAGATTAATCACACATTAGAAAAAAATATAAAGTAAACTTAATAATAATTAATTAAATAGATGAAAAACATAAATGCTCTATATATTAACGTTTAGAATATGCTCGCACGTCTCCATCTAATTTCATAAAGTGTGGTATATCTACCTTACCGCTACACGTTTTTGTAATTTTCTCCAGTGTTTTATTAACCTCCTTGAATTCTTTACGAGCCAGAGACAAAGAGATGCCAAGGTTACAAAAGCGAATACTCCACCTATACTATCCACACTACACCTTGTAAATAGGTAGCTTCCTGCAAATTGTGACGAGCCCTAAAAGGTGTGCCGTAAAACACATCAATATGGTTCCATTAAGAACTTCTAACGTTGCCATCGCAACAAACGCGTTGACGGGAAATTCTTATCAGGAGAGTCTATTCCAAAATATCTATTACTAGCTGCGCCCCGCGGTTTTACACGCGGCGGATATTTGATAATGCCATGGAAACACTTCAATTTTCCGGGATAAAAATAGCCTATGTGTAAAACACGTATTTTCGTGCCAAATTTCATTCAAATACGTTCATCCGTCTGAGCGTAAAGGAGGAACAAACAAACAAACACACACACTTACAAACTTTCACCTTTATAATATTAGTGTGATAATAACTTGTACTCGTAGTTTCTATGACACTAGAATTATACGGATCACTTACACGATTAGAATTATTTTATATCAGAACTTTCGGAACAGGCATGTACAGTTTAACATTTTGTGTAGGTGCATTGTACTAAAACATAGTAGGTACCTATGAATAAGGAGATTCCCGTATTTTTTAAAATGTTTTGACAAAATTACTAATACAGGTAGGAGTACTCGGAATCAATTAGTGACTCTTCTACGATACTCACTCGCTTCCGAGTGAACGCTCTCCGGTCCGAGCGAAGCGGCAGGAAATTTCCTATCACTGTCATATACAGAGATTAAAGCATAGCGCCGCACTGACGTCGCCCTTTGACTAACACTACAATGGAAAACTTGGAAATAGCCAACGAGATTGATCAATTTCGTCTCAGCCCAGGTGCAGCTATTGCCTACGTGTACTACGCAATTGCTAGGTTCATTTAATTTCCATAATGGAGTCAATAAACAAAACGGGAGAAAATGCGTCAGGATGCGAAGTCGAATCGATTTGTCAGCGGGAGTCCCATTTGGTCGAATAGAAAATTTGATTAAAGCCGCGGGTGCCTATTACTTCTTATTTGTTCTGCCACTTCAAATGTAATCAATGTTTTGTCCGCCTGGGAGGTAAGTTTATGACGCTCTTTATATCAAGGTACGGCATTGAACTTACTTTGGTTATTCTATTGTCAAGGGACTTACTCGTTTAAATTGACTTGCATCAAGGAGTGAGTCTGCTTGATTTTAGAGAAATAAAACTTTCTAGAAAAAAAAACGATTAATTTCGATTTCTCAGCTTAGATGGTTTGCTATTCTACTAAGTCTTCTACTTTAGACAATTTAAAGTCTGTGACAGAAATCGATCAAGTCATGCCGATTATTTCAATTAAGTGCGATGTGAATAAGCACTGTATCCTGGTCTACTACACAAAGGAAATTCAATTTGCAGTGCTCTTGATAAATTTTATCCATTTAGTACGTCCCCGACTTCACAGCGCACGCATTTTCTGCACAAAGCTGGCAGTTGACGTTTTAAATTGATTATTTTATGAAAGCTTTGAAGAGTGTTTGAAGGGTTCTTGTTTAGATAAAAGCTCAGCCAAGCCGAGTAAACACAGTGCTATTATAATAATTACAGTACTTTACATAGGTAAAGCAAATTATGGTTCATTCAATTAAGTGTAGGTAAGTACTTATAACATAACTGATATTTTTCACTCAATGGAACAGGCAAATAGAAAGTTAAAACCATAAAAATTGTCTTAGAGTGTCCACGCGTCCGTACCTAAAGGACTTCTTAGATTAAGTTACTGGACGGATTCGTTATAATATGGAGATATTTCATTTTATTACATTTACTTAGATTTTGTAGATTTTGTCGCCACACCGAATTCCAAACATCGATTAATTAAACATCATGAATCAACTTATTATCGTTACGCCAATGCTAAAGCAGAGTGAAGCATGAGACGTTGTCACCATGATTGGGTGCATGCAACAGTTCTTGACAACAAGAACTCACCCACTTATCATCACAGAATATAATACTAAAACAATACATGGGCTCAAAAAGCCATTAATCCCAGTTTACAATAATCACGCCGGGATGATTGAATACAAGGAAAGGTCACATGTGAGTGGTAGGTATTGAATTTCCATTATTGTAATAACAGAACGGATGGCGGCGCTTCGACACGCATTTATCCTATGGATGGGTGGGTAGGTTGCTTTTGGTTCTTAATGACTGTTCAAATACATGGATGTGTATGATAGGTAAAGTATTAGCATTTTACGTATTTACGCAGCATCTAGTCATGAAAGCTGTGTATAGCACAGTTTTTTTTACTTTTTTACAGTTAACGTAATTAAGAACTGTTATGGACGATGGCGTGTTTCTAAATGCTTAATCTCGGTGAGAAGTAATCATTTCATTGAAATATACATTTCACATCCACATCCACATGGCGATGTGTTACGGCAATGAACGGCAAGTAACTCAGATTTTACTATTTATTTAATGGCTTAACATTGTGACTTCCCGTTTGACTACCTTCTCAAGTGATGGGGCAGAGTACTGAATACGTAATAGGTCAGTGGGTGAATATTACGACGTATCCGCACTAACGGATACGAGTACGTCGATGTGATCGTTGTCCGTTTGAAGGGGACTCAGAGGTAACCTTGTTTTTCTGATATATGTATTTACCTCAATTATTTTCTCAACGCTTAAACGCACAAGGAATCGTTATTTATGTACAGGCTGTTGGGCGAGGCACATTACTATACAAAGTGACTGCTGCATTATTACGTATTAACCCATAGCGTCCCATACCTGAGCACGGATCTCCCCTACGATGTGAAGGAGGTGTATCCTATATTCCACCACCTAGTTGCGAGTTGGGGACTCCACTTATCTTCTAAAGCTTTTTAATCTTCTTCGATAAGATGGTTTTTGATGAATAATATGCCTAAATCTAGGATCGAACCTAAGACCTTGGAGATTTAAGAGACAAAGGGTTCACCGAAAAGACTACCACTTCTTTTCTCTATACTTCAATTCAAATCAATGGCACTGTTCTACGACCACTTTTTCAAATCTACAGAACTTCAGTTTATTATATTTTTACTCGGAGCATGCAAAAACAAAATCTAATAAATAATCGACAGACAGCACAACACTCGAATCACGGTAAAGTATAGCAATTCCGAAAAAAATGTACCTACAGACGTCGAGTCACATGCCAGGTAAACTTTTGCGAGTTCAAGTTGGAAGTTTCGAGACTGATTCGGTGTTTTACAAGTAGGCTGGGCGAGATGCAAAGCGAGTGCGTATCGTGTCAAAGTAGGTTAAATGTATGTACTAGCCGGGCACCGCAGCTTTACCAGCGGTGCGTATTTAATCAGGGAACTTCAATTTTCCGGGATAGTAAAATTAGCCTATGTTTTAATCCAGGGATAAGCTATCTTTGTCCCAAATTTCATCCATATCCATTAAGCCGTTTGATCGTGAAGAAGTTACAAACAAACACACAGAAAAACTTTCGCCTTTACAATATTAATGATACGAGTAGAGTTGCCCGTATTCTACAACTGACTGCTTCACTGCGTGGTGAAATGATGTTTAGAAATATCGAAGCTCGTCCCTACATTACCAAAATATATTGCGTAGCATGATTTTTATCGTTAAACTCAAATACTAATAATATTTAATTTTTAATTACATTTAATTTTTCTTAAGAGATTTTATATTCTTCATCAAACTCACCCTTTACATTGGCTAAAGAAAATATATACACACATCGCACTACAAGGAAATTTATGGGATTTTAAGAAATACATCAGGTAGGTAAGTACAAAAATACTGCTTGTCGGTCCTGCCCACTTACTTTAAATTAGACATTTTTATTGTTTAAATGCTATACATACTAGATGAATAACTGGAATTAATACTGGAGTAGTAAAAAAAACATAATGTTCTTAAAATCCTAGTTATGTGGTTCTTTTTCCAATTACTTCAAAAAAAAAACTGTAAACTAGTCTTTAGTTTACTACTCGTAACCAGACTGCTCTAACAGAGGAGTTTACGAGCCATGTCTTCATGTGATAATGATATCGGGAGACACACTTGTATTATAGATTTATACCCGCAAATCTCACGATCGTCGACGAAAAATATGACGACGACATTCTGTCGTTTTATATTATGTGCTATCAAGCTATCGCTTGCCCGTGATTACACTCGCGATGTAATTGCATGTAATATATAAGGGATGAATTTTCTAAAATCCTTTCTAAATAGTACGCTCTATAAAGCAAGGACGGATCCAGGAGTATAGGTCATGGGCTGAATCCAGGTCCTAGGTAAACCACTAATTAAAATTGTTAAACAATCACCTTTCATCTGATGTCACATTGCGTGTGATACTGTAACTGGCTTTTTATGTACTATGGCTACACTACCTGTTAGTGAAGCGACCGCGGAAAGATCTTACAAACGTTTCCAATGAGGTAGATGAAGTAATATCACATTTCGGGAGAAAACGTAAAAGAAAAATTGATTTTGTTTCTTTAAATATAGATATTTGTAAGTAAATAATTACTAATAAATATACATTAATAAAATAACTACTTTTAAATTGTATCTATGATAATAGAAATTCAATTATAACTTCTTGTGTAGATTTTAGGGCTATTCACGCATGAAATCCGTTCTTGCTTCACTTGATATCTTTAATACGCTTTATACAAGCCTTTTTTACTGTTGTAGCAAGTGTATTTACCTTGGTTAATGTATCAGCCATTAGTCTACCAAAATAAACATGAAACTGAAGCATATTTAGCTCCTTTTCAACTTTAAGTCCATTACAAAAATTGCCATACTAAGACGGAATAGAGTGCATAAGTAAAGTTTTGTTGCAACCTGTCAGTTATATCTAGAAAGTGCAGCAATGGACAACTAAAAGCTTTTATGCTGTCGGAAAATTCTTATAATAACAAATATTATAGCGTTTACGTTATAGAAAATGGGAATTTAAAAAAGTTCAAGTGCGTGCCGAGACACGCATACTTTATTAATTTACTATTTTGGTATTTTTTGCTAATAGGTATGTATTATGCTATCAATACTGAAGATGACCTCAAAAATAGTCTCTTTAATACTAGTATGCAAGTTTTTCTTTGCGTTGACAGTTTTGAATATAAATACTATTTACATTCACTTCAGTTTCGTAGTTTGTTTTCTATCACAAATAATAATCTGTTCGCTCACTCAGTGATATAGTATTATATGTTATTCGCTTATTATGTACACCGTATATTGTTTACATTCTTTGTTTGGTTTGGTAAACGTAAGAAAACACTAGTACTATTAGCCATCTTTGCAAATTTACGTTGGTGTTGTATATTTACTTGTTCTATATATAACAGAGTAAGTCCTGACTGACTGATATTTTATAGGAATCAACGCAGAGCCTAAACCGTTAAACCTAGAGACATGAAGTTTGGAAGGTGTATTCATTATATGGTGTGGGGATGTACTAAGAAAGGATTTTTGGTAATTCACCCCCTAAGGGGGTAAAATGGAGGTTTAAAGTTTAAGACTTCTTTTTCCTCTATTTTTGGTGACAGCTACTAGTAATATTACATAACTAAAACATTCACAAGAGTTATTTCTGCTTTAATCATATCATAATAATTGCATAGTGGTAGGGAGTTTTCTAACGTCTTCATCTAGATAGGGCCCCCCCAGTAACCCTCAAGTTGAAAAATCTGCCACCAACTAACCTAACGACCGGTGTTCGCGCAGCCTTTTTGAGATCCAGTGTATTTTATAGTTGACTAGGCATGCTTCATCTAGGGCCACAGTGTCGCTAACTTTCGTGGTCGTGTGAGCTACTGGAGCTGTGCTATACATATAAATAAAAAATACAAGCGTATTTTTAGTAAGTTACTACTCAAGTCTTATATGACAGGCTTTCTATATTAGCTAAATGTTAACTTAATTCGATTAGCCGGTGATTACAAATACTGTAACGCACCGAAATAGCAGGTTTTCAAATTATGTAACAAAAAAACAAAAAAAAAAACAAGAAAAGTAATTCAAGTAAAATGTTTAAAAATTCAAACTAATATGTGCTTTTCCATTAGTAGGTTTATTTTACGTCACTGTGATTTATTTTACGTCATTGTGACACACACACACACACACACCATAACTTACGAGACGGCACGCGTGGTATAAATACGGGGTTTACATGTAGATAATGATGTCAGTTGGTCACATGCTTAGCAATAACGTTTGTTTGAGAAACGTTCCACCAATTCTATCCTAATTCTTTATATCTTCTACTTAGTAGGCTGTGGCGTCAAAGTTGCGTGCCAGATTATCATTATTATTGCGCTCATAAAGTAGAGCCGTTTGACGCTGACACGGCCGCTTGTATTGTTTAGCGTTATGGGTGTTAGATGGCCGGAACTTTGCGCCTCAGATGCGGCAATACTCATCACAATGCTACACTCGCAGTTCATTAGGGTCGTCGTATATTAGTTTGCGGCAGATCTAATTTATATTGACACACATAAATCTGCTTTACGTGGAGCAACGGACTTAGTTCTAGTAACGGAAATAT
Organism: Ligdia adustata; assembly: GCA_947049295.1. Classification (NCBI taxonomy): domain Eukaryota; kingdom Metazoa; phylum Arthropoda; class Insecta; order Lepidoptera; family Geometridae; genus Ligdia; species Ligdia adustata. The sequence continues at coordinate 7,553,401 of OX346225.1, read as the reverse complement.
TACGCAATGCTAATCAATCAAATATAGATAAATCGGGTTAGAAGCATTAGGACTACATCTTATTATGACTAGACAGCACTAGAGAGATACATGACTAGAGTCATGGCTCTCTCTCTGGACTTAATATCTGTATGAACATTCCGTGTTAGTGATCATAGATTTTGGAATAAATCACTAAAAGTTTTTTGTGCAGTTATGTCGATAACCAGAAATTTCTTTTTTTTTCCAGTGATATTTGTTTACTCCGAACTACTAAAAAGTCCACCCCTGGTGGCCGTTAGGATATTTTTTTAAGTCATAGTCGCCAATTTTATTTATCTCTGGTTAGATCAGTTAGATCGCTGACACAAAATAGCAAAAACAACAATTCTTTGTTTTTTAGATTTTGATGCAAGTGACTTAATTTACAATGACGACAATTTAAACTGATTTAAAAAAAAAAACAATAAAGAGATTGAAAAGTGGAAAAATCAGGACCTTGACGACTGGCCCCAAATATATCAAGTAAAATAATTAATAAATCTATCGGTCGGACGTCTATCTAGCCTTACCGTAATGTAGTCATACTCATATTAAGACCAAAACACATTGTTAAACCCGCTATCGAGTCACATGACAGTAGTTCTAAAGCTTAGAACAAGTTTATTTATTTGTTGAATTTCAGTGCTCTGCAGAATAAGCCGTTGTATGAAAATATATATAATGATTTCATATAATGATACATCCTAATGGACAATCACATGCCGTCAACCTTCGCAATTTCCGCGTCAGGACAGCTTTGTATCGTAATGCCACTGTAGATATACCTTAGCAGAAACAAAGGTACAAAGTAGAATAGGATAGGAATAACAAGAGCGTGATGTAGGAATCTCAGGTGACCGGAACGGGCGAGCTTCATCCATCACGCTAGCTCCCTACCTGCGTTTCTAGATAACGTCACGCGACACTCTATTTAAATAAAGCCGCCGTAGAGATGTGGTTTTCAAATTCTACAATAATTTTTCGTTCTTTCTTTATACAGTATTCGTACAAAACCATTTTTCAGTCACTATAGCCTTGTTAAGTTGTATTTGAACATACAAAATTAAATAGTATTTGATGTGTACTAGTAGTTCTGTGAACTGTTGACCTAAAAATCACAATAATTTTGCGACTTATTGTAAGATAAGTGTATTTCTTCTATACATAGAGTTTTTATTATTCTGAGCTTCTAAAAATGTTAAAAGTGACATGCGCGATGTCGACAGAGTAATAAACAACAATGCCTTGTCTTGGCCACCAAATTTTTTATTGAAACAGTATTTTGGATTTTGCATTTTTAACTACACTTCCCCCGTAAATAACTTATAAGTTATATTTAAGTTTAGAATAGCTAAGTAGCTAAGAAATGCTAAGTTTAAGGTTTAGCAGTCGGGTTTTTAAAGTCACTTCTGACCACTTCTTTGAAAGAAATAATCCCACAGTCAAAAATCCTCGGTGACTAAAAAATTCTGAAAATGTATGAAACCCCGAGTTTCTACACGTACACCAAGTATCTTCAATACATGTGGAAAGTACGACCTGTGCATTAGTACGAAATTTCTTGCGGACTAATATCCATAAGTACATACAAACTGATAGACAAACGAATATTTTGTCAGACTTGAAGCAGAGACGCTTCGCTCGCTCACAAAAAAAGTCACAAATCATAGATTTTCTGTAAGGCCCAATAGCTGATATTTCGTTTAATTTAAAACTTTGTCCTTCGAAGGTGGATATAAACTACTTATGCTAGCCCTACAGGTGCACTGAACATACATACAGGCAGGTAACTCATTACCCTGAACAATAATTACTACAAGCCTGAACAACCGAAATAGCGGGAAATATATAATGTTCTCTAAAGGTTTCAGTTCACTACACAAACATAAAATAAAGCAGAAAATCCGTTTCTCCACAGAAACAGTACCTACCTACCTACTGTTTGCCGATGCAGATCGTGACGCGCTATAATGCTATTTCCCTTGAAACTTGTTTATGCACTGATCCATTTCTTAGATAGTATATACTTAGATAGTATATCTTAGATGCTTTTTTGTTACATATTTGAATACCTATTTCGGTGCGTTACAGTATTTGTAATCACCGGCTAATCGAATTAAGTTACTTGATTTAAAATATTTATTATTCACCTTATTTTGAATTATTATTGAAAAAGCACCCTAATTTTTTATCAAAAATTCACCCGTCTAAATATCAGCTTTTTTCAAAAAATTGGTATGCTTTCTGTTCGTTGAAATCTCTACTTTCCGATGATGAAATATATATATCTATAGTAAATCAATAGTAAAACGCGCAATAAAATTCAGGTCTCAAGGCTTAAGTTTCTGAGCAATTTTTGTACAACGTACAAAATCAATTTTGTACAAATTTTGTGGCGGAGAAAAATACATACCTACTTAACTACCATCAAACATACTTTTGCAATTAAGTATCATTAAGTGTTTAATGTATGAGGTCGTGAGGTATATGAACTTTGTAGGTTAAAAAAATATACAAACTAAATATGTTACGTATTCCAATTACCATAGTTTCCATTTTTTTATGAACACCTCAAAATTGCTACTCGTGTCAGGTATACTTACGATTCTTTTGTGTTTAGTTCAATATTCAATTACATAGTTCAATACGGTTAAATGCATTATGCGTTCTAAATAAACATACATTATTAAGCTATTTGTAGTAATAAAAAAACATACAATAATGAAGGGAAATTTACAAGGGTACGTATACAAAAATATAGTCAACTTAACATGCAAAACAAGCTGATGATTGATAGTTAACAATGCTTACTAATTACCAGTTACCCAGTATGTCTATCGTATACAGGGCTCTCGGCTAGGAACGAGTCACTATACTTATTATATGGTTCCTCTAATTTGTTGAGGTTTGACTATTACTGCTACATGATTGCAATTGATTTATATAAATAAACTGGTAAATTTTCAGACACTGTGACAGAGGCTCAGGCATAAGTGAGAATAGACTTCGTGTCATAGCTACTCTATTTTATACTTTAAACCGACGAATAATAAAATCTACTTTTATATGTTCGTTGTAGCTTTTGCACTTTCATTCAAACTTCTGTCCCGGAAACGCCTACTTCCGTAATAAAAATAGCTGATGAAAAAAAAACAAAAATGCGTTATACCAGCATACCAAGTTTCGTCAAGATAGGATGGAAATGACGTATACTCGTACGCGAGACGCAACTTTGGAATTTCTTGCGGATAAACATCCATAGATATAAACTGAATGAATGGAATATAACTTTACTGCACACCAAACAAAATATAAAAATATACACTAAGACAAATCTATTCAATCGTAGTACATTGGGCAAACTGACAGACTAAAGAACATATTGCCGGAATAGAAAAAGCTCAGTCGGTCAATTACTAACTTCTGAAATATTTGTTGCACAATAAGTGAAAAGAGTTTTAAGCTTTCTCGCATCTTCGACTCTCTGCATTTTAGAAGTTTCTAGAAATGTTGGAATATAAAATTCGTTGTAAAAATAATCAGAAAGAAGAATCACTAGCTTGGGTATAAAATAAACAAAACCTCTTTTCCCTCAACTGATTCTTTTTGCACGGACTAGAAGGAAGTTTTGAATTCGGTACAGTAGTTTTTGAATTTGATTGTTACATGCAAAAATACAAATATAATATTAGTATAAACGTATAGATTTAGATATGATAAATTAATCAGACTGTAAACTTACCTCTACATGGTCTGCTCTTAGCATGCTCAGCATTGCTCGCACGTTTCAAATTTTCAGCTGTACAACTTTTAAAGATACGTGATCCGCACACATTTCGTCTTGTTTCCCTTTTCTCACCTTTCGATATTACTTTTGGGTATGTGGATACACACCCAAAAGTGATTTTGGCTACCCAGATAAAAAGTATAATTTTGTAATTTTTTATAAACACATTTTTTATAGTTTAGTTGCTTTATATTTTTATATGGCATCTAATTATAAATCGTTGTCTCAGTGTTGGAACCATAATTTATTTATTCACATGTATACAAGCGTGTAAGACTTAGACCCAAACGAGTAATCCCAATTTGATTCAATTTTTTCTTGCAAAAGTGAGTTGATAGAATGTCTTTAGCTGAATCTCGATAGGTGTATAAAACTTTGATACGAGTAAGTAGACTTGTTATTATTGTTCCTTCTACCCAGGGTACAAGAAACCGACGGCTCGTATTTCGAGAGCTTCACTGCTCTTTCGTGGCGCCAAGAAAACCGACGGCTGGCGGGACTTCGACTTGCGGAAGCCCGCGCCGAGAGACCTCCGCCTTCGCCGAACGACCTGGGCCTCCCCAGCGTCTCTGCCCAGCTGTCACATAAGGAGCACGAGCATCTATACACAGAGGTAAATAAGTGACATCTTGTACTTTAATAGATTCACTGCGCTGCGGTTCAAGAAAATCCCAAATTATCGGATTAGTAGATGAAACTCAATTTTTTTTCGGATTATCTGCTTGCAATTGATTTATCGTAGATGACCCGTGAGTTTCGTCCACTATGAGAACTTTTTAAGTTATAATAGTTGTTGAATTAAATAAACATAAAGAGTATACTCGTAGTACATTCTATATTCAATAACAGCTATAATACTCGTAGCAATAATAAGTCGATAGAGGAAGAACCAGAAAATCTTGTTGCAAACTTCATAATTCCAGCGGCCCGATTTCAATAAATCTTTAATTCATGAATAGCTAAGTACTGAACTTTCTCGAGTGATTTCAGTTTATTTAAATTGAATAAAGTTGGGAAAGGATTCAGGTAACTACTAATACAGTCGATTCAATCAAACTACAGATTTCAACGTATCCCTATATCTATTTACCTTCATAATTTGGTGTGCATGCTCTGCTACAAAAAATAATAACATTTTATTGGCTCAACGAAAGCAATATTTCCATGGTTGAAGGAAACGACATAAACGAAACATATACATATAATATAGTTTACAAAATGCTAACAAGCGCGCTCGACCCCGGATATAGAACTTTGGTTTCCACATTTTCCTGCGGCTGATGCATATTGCATTTCTGCTGCGAATTTTGTTGTACAATGAAAACAGACCACGAACATTCAGGTAAAATGCAATACATTTTCTGAATTTTGCATAGTTATCAAACCGAATACAAGTCATAAGAATACGCACAGAATATTCATAGAAATTCTAATATAAGAACTCATATATGATACACCCAAAGCATTACCGTGGTGAGTTTTGTAGTTCAAGGCAAACTGGTTGTTACTAATTCTGTTGTTTGTGGCTGGCAGCTTGCCCGTCTTAGAATAATTTAATTTTGTGTAGAAAAGTTTAAGAACCTGATTATAAAAGGCTTCACAGGACCATACCTATTATGTAAGTTTATCTTCCATACAATTTCATTGTGAACTGTGGTACGAAGCCAGGCTAAAGACGTGTTATTGAAGCCGCTATAGAAAGAAAATCTCACTCAGAAACGACAATCTGTCTTGAGCTTTACTATTCTATGACTGTTTCTGGAATTGAAACTGAATCTTGTACGTTATATTCCTGTAGTTTAACTACCTACTGAATGAGGGCGTGAGTCATAGTGGTTGGTATTCTATATCTATATATTTTATTATTATTCTATTGGGCTTGTCGCCAGATTTTTTTAAAGTGATTAATTTATTTTATAACTTGTGTTTAAATTTTTTTAAACTAGGTAAATAATTCAATACTGTTTTATATAAGTGCTCAATTGTGGTCAAGTACCTACTGTTAAGTTGGAATAATTCCAATATCGTATTAGAGGAAATTTCTATATATATGTACAAATAAAACAGATATTATAGCAATTTATGGAACGTGTTACTTTAGATTCCCAATGTGTAAGCAAAAAGAAAACGTTTGAGCATGGCAATATTATGCAGTCCATAGAGAAATATAGCTTTCTTAACTAGCAGAAAGATACCCACCCTAATTGAATATATATTCTCCCTTGTGTAACGGCCGAGGCACATGCAAGCGTATTACTGCCTTACATTATTACATACATTCCTTCACGTCAGCCGTTCTTCAGGTCTGCTCCATTTGGAACGGTGATATATAAACAAGTAAAATTTAAAATAAAATCAAAATTATATTAAGGTGTCGGCTAATTATTTGAAATTTATCAAAGCGTATAAGTTTTCTACTAGTGAAGCCCATTTGATACCCATGAGGGAGTTGTAAAAAAATATCTAATACGCCATTTTGTGTGGCGGCCATTTCGGAAAGGTTACCATAAAACATAGCTATGAACACTCCCAAGTAATTCACCTTTCAAACAAAACAAAATCAAAATTGATTCATTGGTAAAAAAAACGAAGAAAATAAATGTTTGACGATGTTTACACAATAGAGCAGCGCGTTGAATTGAAACATACGAGTAAGAATTGTGCGTGTAGTATGCTAGTATGCTCGTAATAGGATACGCACATGATCAAACATGTATATATCGTCTAGTTCTGTAATAAAATATGAAATTGAATAAATTACAAATAATAAGACCATAAAATCAAAAGTATACGTTTATTTCTTCTATTAGGAACTTCTTATAAAGCTATTATCATGTATTAATAACTTTAAGAAGCTAAAATTAACAAATTTTCTAGACGTATTATCGCTCACATTTATATCAAAGTTAGTGTACCAAAGAAGCAGTAGTCCTCCGCAGTTTTGTGGCTACGGTAAATCTACTTATGACTGATATTTTTTGTTAGTTTGAGTAGGTGCTAGCCAAATTAAAGTCTGTTATAATTTTTTAAAGTTTTATTTGTTATGAATAGCAAGTAATCGCATATATTTATTTCTCGTAAAGGTGCTGTATTGTATCGAGAATACTGTGGGTGCTCCGGCTCCCGACGGTCAATTCACAGCGTACAAGGACGAAGTGATAGAGTATGCCAAGCGCGCGTTTCGCGTGTCAAGCGATATGCACGCACGTGCAGTGCGCGCGGCAGGCAGCGAGCGGCCGCCCACTGTCGTGCTCGGCTGCTCCGTGCTCGAGGCAGATGGCTTAGAAGCGAAGGACGCTAATGGTTAGTGATCTGTTACTACTCCATATATATCCAAACGTTACGCTATGTGTGTACAGTTCGTGTGGCTGACAGCTAGTGTACGTCTTCTATCATGCTTAGCTATTCTGAGACAGACTTATTAAAAGTTTTCCTCTAGTCAAGTCTAGTAGGACGCCAATGATTAGTGATCAGTTAATATTTTTATGCACACCCAAATATTGTGCTCAATATTAGTGCATGCTGCAGTAAGTAACGTGAAACCACTAAATTAAAAAAATACATAATTCTATAGTCACCTAAATTCCACTATTTTTTTACATAAAATCAAATGAAATCTTTGTCACAAATCCTATTTTACATTACAAACGATTTTAATACAAATTGAACGTCTCAATTCAACCCAGAATAAATTAAGCGTAGCACTTACTTAAACCACGTTTAGGTACACGAAGCTGACCCATTTGTACATAAGTAATCAGCTACTTTACACCTTGAAACCTTGGATTTGACCCGAGTTTTCAGTAAATGAGTAATAACTTGTGTATCAAAGTGTGAAACAGCCTTATTCAAGAATGGCAGATTAGGTATTATTAGGCACTATAATCTCAAATTATGATAGGTTATAAGAATTAACCCTTTCTTTTGTTTTTTCTTTTGTCTCAGTGATGTACTTGAAACCTATGTTCATTTGTTTACATTCACTTTGTATTTGTGAGCTTTTAATACCTACACGTTAATGCAGATTTGTCATCAATAATTATTCTTAGTCAGCATAATTCGTAAAACAATATATAGAGGTATGTACTTATATTGAAACTAGCTGACCCGGCCACGCGTTGCTGTGGCTATTTTATAGCGTCAACAACACGTGGTAATTATGCTGTTAAAATGTAGCTTATATGACACGTTCGTAGATTTACCATAGCAGCGCCATCTGTTGATTACTTACTCAACCCAGTCGAAAGGTATCGACATCTGTTAGAATCATTTGGAGTTAACAGATAATTGTGACTGTCAAATAATAACAGACAAATAATTAGCAATAAATTAAAATTGCGACTATAATTTGAGATTTAAACTATCCTATCTCTCAAGTTGGATCGAACTGCACATGGTGTGCGAATTTTATTATAATCGGTTAAGTGGTTTAGGAGTCCATTGAGGACAAACATTGTGACACGAGATTTATACATATTAAGATGAGCAAATAAAAGCGATGGACTCGAGTTTGCTACACCTAATCCAACTCCAAAATACCGAAAACTAAATAATACTACTTTTTCTACTTATGTATATATTTATTCAGTATTATGTTATCAGTGACATAGGGTTGGCTGTGCAAAAAGCTTTCTGCGTTTCGTCACACGTCAGACGTGTCAGTGAGCTGTCACGTCACGTAAAGGATAACTCGCAAACAAACCACGGCAGGCTATTTCAATATTCCCCAACAAGATTATAACATTTCATTCAACTCGGAATAAATGCAGCAAACCAAAAGTTAAAATCAAATTTCTATTCGGACTAAAGTTTGTTTTGGCAGCTTTTACAAAATGTTTTGGAAGTTGTTCGGTATTCAATTATGTTTTTGCAAAACGTACCTTCTGTATTCTAGCGAGAAGCGTAATAAAATAACCGAGAAAAACCTTTACATTTATGTACATATGTGTTTTGTTAGTATGCTTATTTTACGAAATATATCAGGAAATGTAGGCTCGTAAGTGTGACTGTTACAATTTATTAAATATTCTTATGAGTATGGCAATGGCTTAGTATGAAGGAAATGGCTATTTCTCCTGAAATATAGGCACCATAACCGCCCACTGAAAAAATAATTCGACAGCCATATTTCTAGCAGTAAATTATCTGATATTATACATATAATACCTTGTAGTACATTGTTCTTTTCGTCGTAGTAGTACATATTGAGAACGCTTGGTGAACATTTGGCAACATTTCATTTATGTAAAGTAATGAAAATTTGAAAACAATTTCGAGATAATGTTATAAAGAGTTCATGTTTTATATCCATTTTCTTCCGAGTTTGTTACATAAAAATGTACCATTCATGAAAATCCAACATTTATTTGTACCTCATTCAAAACATACAACATAAATACTTTAAATACAGATAAATAATGAAATCATTTTTACGAGGTTTTGACGGGAATAATGTTGTGAGGAACTTTTCTTAGATTTATAAATCGTAAATCGTCGTCTCTAGAAACGTAATTATTACATTCTGAATGAAATAAAAATAGTGGTAAGTTATTATTCATTTATCTTTCCCTTATCGTAATAAAAATAGGGAGTCAATAAATTTAAATATTGTCAATTACGTTTATCATCGCATTATACCTTTTTTAAGCTATTAAATGCAGAGATTACGTCACTAATACTATACGTGTTCAATATTTGGATCAATGAATTTAAGAAAAAATAAATAAATGATAAAAACTTAATATCAATGTAATCATAATATAAACAAAATTACGTTCACAAACAATATATGAAATTTGTAATTAATAGGAAGTAATGATAATAGCCAAAGAATAAGAGGAAAAAAACAAAAAATACATACTAATTTTTTTATAGGCTACAGTGACCCATACTGCATGCTGGGCATACAGCCAGCGTCATTGCCTGCATCACCACGCGCTTCGACAGAGGAAGAAGGTCGCAAGCACGGCTTCCGCCTGAGCTTCAAAAGGCGCGAGGGGCGGCAACAGCGAGATTCACTGGGCCGGCTACCCGCGCGTTACATCCGCGCCACCAGCGTTCGGCCTCATACGCTCTCCCCCAAATGGAACGAGACTTTTAAATTGTAAGTTATAGTTGTAGGATTTATTTCTTTTTACGAGTAAAAAGTTTGCAACAATATTTCGCAGTAAAATGGCGTAGACCACGGTTACAAAGTAATTAAGCATCTTCTTAAAGTTATCAAAGAAGTCTCTTCAGACTGATTCAAGGGCAAATTTATAAAAAAAAAAAAAAATATAGTTAAGCTCATGAAATGTGTAAAAATGCACTGTTACCTCTATGAGAATTGTAATAAAACGGTCCATTCAAATTAAAATGTGCGCTTTACTTTTCTGAAGATCGAAAATTCGTTTGGAGCATACCGTTAGTAATGTTCCTGTTACCTAGATTTTTTTTAATATAATGCTTTTGAAAATATTCGTGTTCGTTTACTTGATGCGTTTAAAACTTAACTAGTGCGCAGCAACATGCGTGTCTGTGCATTTTTTGCTTATTGTCAAAAGTTTCACTTAGCAAGAGTAACGATCAAACAATTGGTGCCCTATGACCCATAATATGATTTATTATTGCACATGGTATATAACTTAAAAATATTTAGACCTGTAATTTCAAATTCTATTTTTGCGTAGCATGTACAGGATAGCTATTGACCTAGCAAGGAAAGCATCAACTTCTAGTCTAATAAATTTGTTGCTTATGTGTTACTTATAACTTTTTTGGTATGTTTATCTAGATGTTGCTACTCGCTCACAAGTCCTAGCTTTCCACTACTATATTATTCAAACTTATTTAGTTGGTAGATACACATAAAATTTCTTTAACTTAAGCTGTTGAGATATTTTATTTTCCGTTGGATATTTTCGATTAGAAAGTAATTCACCTAAGAAGGAGCAATATTTGTGATGGCACCATTTCCTTGCTGATTTCAATAATAAAAGTGAAAAATATGCAGTACTCAATTTAAAATATTAATATTAACAAAACAATTCGTGTTTTAAGGTCGCAAAAAGTTTACTTTACGGAGAACTATTAGTTAATGAAATAGTTGACCCTGTAGTTGATTTCCCTTTGCGATACGTTTGTTGTCGTGTATTTAAACTGCAATTATATTTTGTAGCTTGTTTTAACGTATTTAAATGAAACTGTAACAAGTGGTTAGAAGCGTCTTAAAAAAAAGCAACTGCAAAATCTTTGTGTATCATCCGTGTCACTCTCACCACTAAGTCGAATCTATTGACAGCACTCACATAAAAATACGAGAAGCCGTTTAGGCTCTAGGGCGTGCCAGAGATATATACGTACATATATACATAGGAACATACACTTAAAAACATAACCCTCCTTCTTTCGAGGTCGGGTAAAAATTTAGTTAGTAAATTTTACATCTTGATAAACAGTTTCACTACGAAACTGTAAAATTCGATTATTGGAGCAGCATTAGTTACTTACATTGATTGCTCAGTTTGCAACTTATGATAATAAATGCCCTTTTTAAATTTTGTTACCTGATTTCTCGGACAAGGTTAAAGCGATTTGATAGTGTATTTATTTTTTATACAAGATCGCTGCGCTCGTGAGTTAAAAGATTACGTGGTGAAAAATCTTGCACTGAAGTGCAACACGTAACTTTTCATTTCACCTCAGCGAGGAAATAACTACATATAAAAAATAAAAAAAAGTATCTCTCATTTTAGTTTTTTCACTTATTTTTACATATAGACGTGAAAAGATAGTTAAAAAATTAAAAAAAAAGTACAGCAAAAAGGTTTCGAGTCTGAGTTTTTAACAAAATTAAAAATGGTTGTATGTTGAATTCGGCACCATAGAGGTAGAAGTAAATAGGTTGAATGAAGTTTTTAATTCACAAACTTAGTGCACACGATGTTCTAAATTTAAATTTACTTTATCCTCTAGCGGATAAAAACGGCTTTAGCACTCAGATATCGAATAGCAAAAATATACTCTTTCCGAGATGGTAGCATGAAAATTCTTTTTTTTATTTTGATAACGTGTTCCAATTTAAATTTTGTTAAATTTGTTTAGATGTTTGATTTTAAATCGAAACAACCAAAAAAGTATCGGCACCTGCAGTAATGGAAATGGTAATCACTTTTTTGAAACAAGTAAGTAAGTATATATAGCTAAATATATGCTACTATAATTCCTTGCAAAATGCGTAGACCCGCTGCGGCTACGCAACTAACTATGAATGTTCTACGAACTATGCAAAAAATATGCTCTGGGTCAGAGCTAGATCATTAGGAAGCCTAAAAATTTTTCACAATTTGATCCACGACCTCGTAGACCAACGTTTCGATTAACTAACAGTAGATTACTTTGTTTATAAGGTTCCCAATTAATTGAATAGAAATTAAAGTTGTATGTTTAAGCTGAGGGTTCGTTCTATCTGTTTGAAACTAATAAACTTCAACTTGGGTGTCGGTTTAATTGTTTACGAGTTTTGCGTACAATGGATGAAACATTATTTCCGACGAAATCTCGAAACCCATTGTTAAATCAAAGTGCTATAACAAGTGAATTGTTATAATAATCAAAACTCTATTTTCAAGAGTCTAAAACTTTCCTGGTGCCGATTAACGGTTTTCGATACTGATACACTGAATATTCTATGTGAAATATGATGTAAGTACCTATGATCATTAAAATGTCGTTAGAACAACCTCCATTACTTTTAATCACGCATCATTACTGCAAGTATTGGTACCAACACAGAGTACTTATTTAATTGGCTCCTTATTTATCCATAATACATTAAATTTTTTATACCAATTGAATTTACCGTATAAAAAGTACAAATTATATGTTAAGGTTATCGGTTAAGTACTACCACGTGGCAAAGCGGGAACACAAAAATAAAATCCGCTATCCTTACCAATTTTCGCCGCCACCAAATGACAGATTAGATTTATTGCACAGATCCTTTGATATGTGTATACAAATTTAAAATTTACAATTGCTTCCATCATAATATGGCGAATTATATTTTTTGTCGGGGGTTTTAATTTTAAGTTTTATCTTGTGAACATGCAAAAATGCTATAATCTTGGCCCATGACATATTCTTGTGTTATATAGCGACATTGATGACATATCGTCGGACGTCCTTCACCTGGACATCTGGGACCACGACGACGAAAGTTCAGTTCTGGACGCCGTATCGCGGCTGAATGAAGTGCGCGGCGTACGCGGCCTCGGCAGGTTCTTTAAGCAGGTCTGCCAGAGTGCACGTCAAGGCAGCCAGGATGACTTCCTGGGTGAGTACAGTGAGGGTAACAGACAAAAATTCTGTGCTGGAGATGGTGTCACGACCAAGTAAAATGGACTTACTGGGTGAATAACAATCTTATTTTTATTCTAACTAACGAGTTTTTGCACATATAACATTAATTGGAAAGATCCAATTGCTGGTTTCTAAAATATTATATTCGGAGAACTTCTACAGGCAAATAAAATCGGGTAAATAGTGACATCGTCATACTCGTTCGATGGATCATTCGATCAAAATAAAGGAATAGTAAAGTACTGATAAACATTGATTGAAATACACAGTTGTCTTATTTTGTTATTGTATTAGTATTACTCTCACTGAGTCAGTATATGCAATGATATTGCTTAATTAAGACGCAATTTTTTTAATTAATAAGTTGTATAAAAATAAAAGTAATTAGATTTTTTAATAAAATATAAATTTTCAGTCTGAATCTATGGATTACGAGTATCACGATTTTACACTGACACTAAGATATTTTATCAGAGTTATTTATTATTACGATTTTTTCAACAGAATATAATAAGGCGGAATCCTTTTTTATTCGAAAGGGTATACTTACCAATAGGTCCCAGATAAATTCTATCAAAATCAGTTCAGTAGTTAGTGTTTTTTTGTTATATCTAAACAACTTTCAATTTTATTTGACTGCATATATGGCATTCTGATAAGTAGGTAACGTAAGTTTTGCCTGCCATATTGATGTCGATGTTCTTTTTTTTTAGTATTAAGTAGGTAGGTACTTGTTTGTGGAGTCTTTACCACGTCAATAGCGAGACGGGTTGTTGACAAACACTTTGCAGTTATGTATATCGCTATCTAGTTCATGAAAATATAATTCAAATCGAGATAAAGCACTGAATGTGTACAATATTTTTTGGTGTAAAACCGAGCACTTTACAAAACGTCAAGAAATAAATTATTATTCATACTTTCACACGTGTTCCGAAATTCCATTACACCTTTTACGAGATGACATGGGTCCAAACAGAAATATAATAAAGTATTGCTCTTGACACGGCGTCCCGCCAACACCCCTGGGTCGTGATATCGAAACTCCAATACAGCTGTTCACCTTTTCTTACAAAACAACTTGAATGCCACGTATCATTTCTGTGTACAACTACTTGATATCTATATGTGTTTCACCTCCTTCTTTTTGCACTATTTTTATATACAGGGGTAGGCACTCGAAGTGTTACCAACTTTAAGTTGGTATAGCAATCAAACTGTTTACAATATGGCGCCCATTTTTTCACAGTCGTAAGTCTATTGTATTGTTCCTAAACATACAGAAGCTCATTGTTTTTCGTCGCTGCTAAAAAAAGTTATCCAGATGGAATTCAAACGCCACAGTGTCATTACTTTGTATTTGGCTGGAAAATCGCAACCAGCCATTGTTAATGTGCTACGACATTTACATCTGAATAGAATGTTTGTGTATCGGACCATCACGCGTTACAATGATACGGGTAGCATCAAGAAACGCCATGGAGGTGGACATCCAACAACAGCAACATCATCAGAAATGGTTCGAAAGGTAAAGGCTAGAATGGAACGAAATCCACGACAAAGCGCAGTTAAATTGGCGAAAAGTCTTAATGTATCTGCCCGGAGCATAGGACGCATATTAAAAAATAAACTACAACTGAAGCCTTACAAAATACAAAAAGTGCAAGACTTGACACTTGCACAAAAGGCAGTTCTCCTAGAAAGAGCTAAGGAGTTAAAGCAGTTGCACGTTGATAGCAAACTTGAAAATTTGGTATTTTCCGATGAAAAAATTTTTACGGTTCAGCAACAATTGAACAAACAAAATGATCGCGTATGGTTAAAATCTAAATCAAACGACAATTTAGACCAACGAATTGCTCTGTGAAAGCAAGCACCAGCATCAGTGATGGTTTGGGCCGCGGTAACTGCTACGGGACGTTCACCTCTCTTTTTCATTGAGCAGGGTGCAAAGATAAACCAGAAAATCTACCGTGAAAAGATTTTAAACGATGCTTTGTTACCTTGGGCACGTAAGAAATTCGGTAGAAACCATTGGACGTTTCAGCAAGACTCGGCACCATCCCACAAAGCCCGTGAAACCCAAATTTTTTTGCAAGAAAAAGTTCCGAGCTTCATTTCTTCGCAACAATGGGCCACCATATTCGTTGGACTTAAACCCAATGGATTTTTCCATATGGTCAATTCTAGAGGCCAAAGTGTCAGCAAAAAAATATGAGACAGTCGACGCCTTAAAGATTGCTCTTCGCCGAGAATGGAACAAAATATCAGCAGACCACATTCGTGCAGCGTGTGAAGCCTTCTCGGACAGACTCGATGCTGTTATCCGCGCTAAAGGTGGCCACATCGAACAATATTTTTTTTTTAATTTTAAATGTTTTTTTTTCTATATAATAAAGTGTATAAATAAAAAGAAACAAAATTGTCAAAATTACAGCATTTTGAATTGGTAACACTTCAAATGCTGACCCCTGTATTTCACAAAGTGAATCGATTCACTTGGAATAGCATACACTCCAGGTGAATCGATTTAGTTAACTTTTTTCGTTAAGTATATTTTAGTTAAAGTATAGCTGATAATTTAGGAGAGCAACATCTGTTATTACTTATCTGGCAAACAATTTAAATATACTTTTTTATAAAACACCCTGTATTAAATAGATTGAACTGGCGAATGAACAATGTTGGTTCCCAAGTTTCTACGGTCCATCCATAACTCGTTTTCTTCCGTTAGTCAAGCCGTTTTAACGTATTTGTTATCCCGTAGATACAGTAAGAAGCTTGAAATTATTAGCGAAATTCCTAAATAGATATTAATCTAAATAAGCAGCTTATTAAAATGGTGCTAAATTGAATGTGTTGTAGCATTCATTACCCGCAGACGCGTGTCTAACAATTGGTAGGCTTCGTCCGTAGGCGCAGATTGGAACGGTAATTGCAAATTGTAGGTTATTTGCCTATGCTCGCTTACGTCAGCAATGTACTAACGCGAGATTAAGTTAACCCTGGCCAGATATTTCAACAGCAGCGTGCGTCTTTTGTCTTCGTTTTCGTTGTTTATTTGCTACACACTTGTCTGACTTTGATGAAGCACTATTTGAGATAATGCGGTACAAAAATAAGAAAATAAGAATACTCTTGTTTCAATATATTGGGCTGGCATTAATTTATATTAAAAAATACAGAGCAGAGTATTATTGAAAAAATAACAAAAAAAACTTAAACGACTGACTGAAACGCTATTTAACACTCGGTTGTTTTAGCGTCAGGGCTTAAAATTGAACAGCAGTGAAATCGAATGATAGCATATTGTGGCGTAGATCACCTTTGCTTGTCGCGAAGCCAACACCGCCGTGTTCGAAAAGTTTGACGATCGCTTTTGAATTGGAGAGATCGAACTGTACAAGATTTTCGAAATCCACGTAACATGAATGTGTAGCTGAAAGGTTCAAACCCTGACATGGTTTTGTATTTTTGGGAGGTTTGAAGAAAGTTCTAGAAGATTCTGGACCAAATGGAAAAGAAAGTACGGGACGGAAGAGGTGTGAGCGAAAGGAGAATAAAGTTTAAAGATGGAATAATGTTTTAAAATTCGAACCCTAATTCGATGCGATTTTGTCGATCTCAGGGATATATAAGCCGTACATCGGGCGGCCTACGACCAGTTTTAGTTTTGCGGTGAAAACAAGAAGAAGAAGAAGAAGAAGAAGGAAAAGGAAAGGAAAAAGTGGAAGTAAAGTGAAGTGAAGTGTAGTGAAGTGTAAGTCCAGTGCCGTAGTGGCTGTGAACCGGAACCGCGCCGGGCACTGTGACGAGAGGTCAGTGAGTGTCGTGGCCGCGCAAGTGACAGTGACGTATTCGGGCGCAGGCCAACGAAGTGACGTTTCCGCGAGTGACGATAAGGCCGTTCTAAGGACAGTGCAAGGTGACAGTGATAAACGGAGCGCGCGGACAGTACCGCAACCGGTAACGCGCATGGAACTGAGCTGTAACGCCGCACCCCGCGCTGGGAAAGCGGCCAGTTACATCTGCGACCGTGTTATTTCCTGCCGATCACTCTATACGTGTGAGTACCTGAGCTGTAAATAAAGGCACGTAAACGAAAGTTGTCTTTCTTTCCTATCCCCGAACCCGCTCCCCGTAACAATATTATACTCCAATTAATTCGTCTCGGAAACAGTTTGTGAGAGCAAATGTGGTTTCTCTCCCGAAATAGATAAAAGACAAACTTAATTAGCCTCGTTGTTAAATTGGCGATACTTCACACGACAGGGTAATCGCCGCTTTAATTAAAGCTGTCAGTAGATTTTCACTTGTGCCTCGGCATGGCTGGATCATTTCGGCTCGACCAGGTAAACAAATGATGTGATTAATATTTATTTACCTTTTGTCGGAAGCATGTAAGGTAGAGTAGTATATTCTATTGAATTAATTTTGAATCGTTCATAATTCGGAAAGATAGTTTACAATAAAAAAGTTAAAAGCGACTTCGATTGTAAAAATACTCTTTCTAGAAATATTAAATATAAAGAGAGAATAATATAAGTTATTTTGATAAAATATAAACTGGACCGATTTCGATAAAAATTATATGGCGACAGTTGATATACCATTTTGAGCAATATTTTTTGTTTTCAATCATTTTAATCATCTATCTGGAAATATATTTTAAAAAGACACCGATGAATTGAGAGCATCTTCCTTTTGATAAAAAACTACAGAAAGTAAAAACCAGTCTATGAAACCTTCGATTTTGTCATGCGTTCGTCAATTTATGGTATTAACACTCCACTGTCGCTCCACTGGATAATATATATATATATATGGCTAGAATAGATAACTATTTATCTATGGGAACTGTGACGTCAATTCCTTGGATCGCATACATAGTTATGAATTGTTTGTCCTAGAAAAGCAACGACCCGTAATGTTTTTACGCTTGTTACTTTTATCTGCTACAATAAAGGCTTGAGTGAGGATAAGCTATCGGAGTCATCCCTCGCAATACATATTACCGATATCGGAACTCAGTTACAGAATAACACGCTTAAAAAATTGCCGCCTAGGCATTTTAGGTAAAAAGTAATTCGCTTGACATTTCTTTTGAGAAGATCACACAAGTGACCTTCGTGTCCCTTTTACTGAAAATAATCCATCTCAGCCCCAAAAGCCTGTTTTACTACGCTGACATTTTCAATTCAAATCCTTTCACGGCAATGGGATGAAATGAGAGCTTCGTTGGAAAAATTTCATATAATGCCTAAGATCGTTGGACGGGAGCGCACGTTCGATTCTATATTAATTTATACGTCGACGTCGGAAGTGTCGGAACGTGTCACTCGGAATATGATATTAATCCAGGTGGGAATTGTTCGCAAGCGGCTCCCAAGAACTGCAGGATGCCGGTAATGATCGTGGACAGGCGTAATTATTTCATGTCAGATATCATAACGCACCGCATATCATGTAGGTATACTATTCAGCCAAAGATCTAGTATAAGCCTGACAAGATTTGCCATGCTATATTAATGTATTCAGCATTTTGCACGGTATTTAATGTTATAGTATCATTGATTATGACATATTTTTAGTAAAATGCAGAAAAATTATGTTATATGTCACTTTACGATGCATTGTTTAAGTAAAGCCCTATAGGCAATATATTCGTACACATACACATTACTTACGTCAATGCCTATACCGGCCTTGTTCAGCATTGCACTGTTGGCCACGATACGATAGGATCGTGTTTAGCTTAGCTACGCTTTCGGCCTTCAAGCTTGGTCCTACGCTACTCCACTCTATCGGTCATATCACTGCCAGTAATGTACTATTTCATGATGATACTGCTGGCGTGACGATTTTACGACTTTCAACCAAATTTGTCATTATAGAAGAAAGGGACTGCCCCACTAAGGACAGAGTGGGCAAACAGGAATATAACAACAGGTAGAGACCAGCTAAGGGACACGATAGGTTGAGAGACTTGAGAGAAATTGTGTTTCTATTGGAGAAATCAGATTGAAAAGCTATTATGAAATCATGGTCTGTTTTTAAAAAATGAAAAAACACGTACGTTTAGTTATTGAACACTTGACTCGTCAAGGATTTTACTACTGCAATAATTTATTTACTTTACCATAGGAAACAAACACATGATAAATAAACGAGTTGTGTTCAAAAAAGGGACTTCCATTACGGCAGCCGCCGATAGAACGTTTTCATTTATTTGGATTTAAAAATCGTACCTCCCTACTGAATTTGATAACCTTTAAATAAGACCATTTCAGAAGTATACCTTTTCAAACAAAAAAATAATAATAATAGTACCTCCTACTTCTTGGGAAGTCAGTAAAAATTATAATGATTGTAAATACATCCTTATGATCAGGTTGTGTGAACATTCCACTCCGCGAGATTCCATCGACTGGTGTAGAGGCGTGGTACAAGCTGGAAGCGCGCTCACAGCGCTCTTCGGTCCAAGGTCGCATCCGACTTCGGCTGTGGCTATCAGCTCGTGAAGCTAGTCGCCATGACGACGATAACTGGCAACAGGTAAGTTAATAATCCCATATTTATATAACTGTCGGGTTCCATTCATCTTATAATGTTGTTTTCATAAGTAGAATAGCGAGTCATGTAATACTGCTGGGTTCCATCCATCTTCTGCTGTGGTTTACATAATGATAACACCGAATGATGTAATAGCGCCGAATGTGACATAGGTGACGTCACCTTTCCTTTTCAATGGAGGATCAACCACCAGTATTATGTTGAGTTGAGGCCGGTTTGTGACGAAAGCAGTTATTATGAGTTATCTGATGCAAATGTTTTTCTATTTTTATTTTTACATTGTCGTGACTAATCCTTGGAATATTATCATGATTTTTGTTGCCTAGTTTGTATACCAAAGCTTATACCTAAGGATAAAATGGTTTGATTAATGATTGATAATGATTTTAACTACGCTATTTTTAAGCCTTTTCCTAAGAAATTTATAAGTAGCTTAAATGTTATAATAGCTACCAGTAACAAGCTATGCAAGATAGTACAATAATATCAGCTGGTTTCTCTAGACTACCTGTATTGTTAAACTAATATCTATTCTTCTCGCAAAAGCATTACCTGTTGTATTGTGTCTATGCTTGTATAAATGGGACTATAGATATATGATACCTTATCCATTGTGTTGTAATATATCTGTAGGTAAAGCTTAAAGTGTATCTACCAAGATATTATTGTGTGGTTAATATTATGTACGAGGAATGCACATGTCATCCAATATCCAGAAGGAATTTCAGTTACATGCCTTAACAGTAATGGTTTATCAATAATGTACCCAAAGACTTGACAAAATATTTTGCTTTGCTTTTATATAATTTCAAACACAAATCAAATGGATTATAAAGCAAACAATGCTTGTGTCTGTACATAATTTAACAACATATGTACACATTTAATTTTACCTCTTTATTACGATCGTCAAGATATTAATGTTATGAAATGTATCTAGTAATTTATTTATTGATTCCACGTAATAAGTTAGATATATTCAATAATAAGTACTCCAACCTAACGATTTCACACTATACTCTTCCCATTCTTCCAAAGAACGAGCTTTAATGCGTATAATAAAGCTCGAGTTATAGAGCTGTAGCTATGACTTGGCGGCCAATATTAGTAATCTAGCGGAGCCATGCACAGTACATAAAAGATTTTATTGGATTTTTGCAACAAGCCATTAGTCGCTATGTGTAGACCTTTTGTATAGTGGCGGCTGATACTACGCTATCGGTATAGGGCCGGGCCTCATGTCGCGCACGCTCCATTGCGTTCAGTGTTATTTTGGATCATATTGCCTCTTTTATTTGCTTAACAGCCCATAGCCGGTATTATGTGGATGAAACAACATCATTCTATTTATAACCAACCTAATAAAGGTTTGTTTATGACCAAAAATATTTCCCGCTGCGTAATTAATTTAACCATCCATAATTATTCTAATGCAAAGTTCAGTGCTCTAAAGGCACGATCTATTTGATCTAAAAGAGTAAACTTATTTTTAGTAAAGTACTCGTAGGTTCCTACCTACACGTAGTACTTCTTATTTTATTTAAAAATAACAAACTTTCAGTAGATATGTTATCGTTACCAATTCTGTAGACGTTGATATCTTTCGTCTGAACTACTTCTATATATTATCTCAAAGATCTTAGATATTCACAGTATCTCGATACCTTATTCAGTAAATTCAGTGAGTGAATATCTTTTGCTCTGCGTAATCAAGTGAGCGAGCGCTGGAGCAAAATCACGATTACACGGCAAATCCAATTCATTTTTCATAGGTAGGCAAAGCTCTTCTTGCTGATATTTGTCGCTCCACAGGTTTATACAACCCGATTCCATGTTACTGTTATTTTTTAAACTGCAGTTTTTTAGTAATAATATTTTTCAGCAAGTTTTTAATTAGTTTGATTTTTGAAAGTCCTGTTTGTCAATAAAAGTTTTCGGCTCGTTTTACTGGCTTGAATAAATCTTTGCGCTTTCAAACAAACTCTACGTAAAGGTATATTACTTTGTTTAACATATATAATCCGTAAAGCTAATGAAAGTGTGTCTGCAACATTCGTGTATAGGTGTAATGTGTGTACGTACAGGTACGCCAACATGAACGTTTATTCGGCGTGTTACTCGCGCATGAAGTGGAGACGGCGGGAAGAAGCGACGCGGAGGCGGGCAGCGAAGGAACGCCTTTCGAAGGGGAACTATGTGGTGCTGCACAAACACTACTTCACCAGCATGCCATCCAGGGTGACCTCAGCTCGCTGCAGGCTGCCATCGCGCGCTTCGCTGCTGCCTGCCGCCTCAACGGCGACGCGCCACTAGATCCCAAGTTAGTACCTACTGTACCAGGACTAAGTTTTCTGCGTGTATGAGGATCATCGTATTAAGTTTTGCCCGACACGGTTGTGTTTAAAAATGTATATATAAAAAAATTGTTATAAACTTCAACTTCAAGATTCGGGAATATAACCGTTCATAATCGGCAGCTCACGTTTGTTAGAAATAGATCTGTTTTATCATAGAACTGTTCATCATCATCATCACGAGGCGTCTTTTGCCCCCTGTCGGGAGGGCACAAAGTACGGGGGTCTTACTTTATGTCATTTCCCCGGGCTGGACGCTTTGGCCATAGAACTGTTTAAACTTGTTTAGCTCATAACTCTATGATATAACTACTGACACAAAAACTCTCATCCTTGTACTCTAAAATAAATAAATCTTTATGACTTTTGTTATCCACATTGATAATAATAATTCTTGGGACATGGAACTGTTAAAACGTTTTTACCCTTGTTCAAATAATAAAACAACTTTTTTAAGACCTCTAAAAAAGTGCTTGTGTGCATAACTTGAATTCACATAGCTTGCAAATAAAAAATAATGTCATAGGTATGATGACCGTTCGGTTCTAGACGATTGGGGTTTCATTGAGCTTTGAGAACAGATAGTTGAATTCTACTTATAACTGAGTAGCTGGTAAAAAAAATTATTTAGTCGTTTGTCATAATGTTAAAAGTTTCATGGTATATTGCAATACTTAGACTAATGAACATGGCTTATTTGAACAAACTACAGGGCATGGAAAAATTGGTTCCTTAGTAGTTTTTCGATTACTTATAAACCTGTACATTCTTACGCATGCTAATTATTATTCTAGTTAATCTGTATTACTACGGAGAGCTCTGGGTACCTGAAATACAATTTTATTACTAGTAGAGATATAAAATATAAGTGAAGTAGGTAGTATAATAGATATGCTTATTATTTGTGTATAACAATTGTAAGTAAAATATTTATTTATTTATTTATATTTATACATAGACAACATTTTAATTAGACTAGGATTATTCTAAATTTAGTTTTCCGTAGAGAAAGCAACCTAGCACTGATTTTTTTGCATTATTTTTTGTATTGTTAATCTGGAGCCTTCAGTGATGAAAAGTTAAGGATTCGGAATAATTTAAGCTGCATTATTACTTTCGCCAGCAACAAACAAAGTCCAGCGACTTTTCACAAAGCCTACGTTTGATGAGATTTCGTCCTCTTGTTAGCTAAAAGAAATTGGAGAGAAAAGTTTTTGGAATAGGCTTAAAGCTTAAACAAGCAAGCTTAAAATGCGAATGATTTGAAAATGTCATATAAATAGAATAATGGTATTCAGGAGCTCTCGTACCTAATAACTTAAGTAATGCTTTCTTTGTAAATGTAAATATTGGATATTACTCTATGAGCTTACTTTTAATGGATATTTTTGTAGACACGTAAATTGTATTCATGTATTCTATGATAACAATGACACCTGCAGCGATTCAATCAATGTCACTACCTGCGGTAAGTACGATACAATATTGATCGATTGAACAATGTGATGGATTAGGGTCTTAACTATAAGTATAAAGAACAATAACATAATATCAATGTTCTTAAGCATTACATCAAATCGCACTGGCGCGGCGCCGCGGCGATTAGGTTTGACGACCGCCGAGGCATAGTGAATAGCATACTTGCATGCGGTGGTTCCAGGTTAGCTCTAACCGAGGCAGGTGTTCTAATATAATGAGCTTGAATATATATTCGGGTCCAGATATGTTATGTATGCGATGTGTATGGGTATGTGAATGTTGCGCTGTTTCCCGAACACAAGAGAAATCCTAGCGGGGAGCTATGGATATAGTGAAAGTGTTTTTCCTTGTGTACAAGCCTATATTTTACGTTATATGCAGTGCTGCACCATCCTGTTACTAGTTTTACAGAGTAGTTTGTTTATTCATGTTTTGAAAATATTAAGTTAATCTGGACTTATTATTAGGTAACTAAAAACTGGCGATTATCGTCCGGTTACTAGGCTGGATTTAAAGATTGGGAACCAGTAATAGTCAGGGAACAATATTATTACGCACTTAGATTAGGTTATAATGGCCGAGTGATGTCGCCCTGAGGTCATTGGTCTCTAACCCTCCTGGAACATCAAGACCAGCTGTACTACTGGCTACTTACTATACTTTCGTAATGAATTCAAGTACATTAATACAGATACATGAACAAACTCTTGATGGAGCTGGAGAAGGCTTGGTGCGCGAGTGAAGCGATCGCCGGTGGCGGTAGCGGAGATTCCGGAGCAGGAGCCTCGCGGGATGAGGAGCGTTGGCTGGCTGACTGCTTCGGAGAGTTCGTGGAGCGAGCTCTACACCAGCTGAGGCTTCACAGGGACCTCTACCCGGTGTTGCATTCGCATAGCCTTATCAAGTAAGGAATCGCAGTAATTATTAGGTTTCCATACCCAAAGGGTAAAAACGGGACCCTATTACTAAGATTTCGCAGTCCGCCCGCCCGTCTGTCTGTTACCAGGCTGTATCTCATGAATCGTGATAGCTACACATTAGAGATTTTCACAGATGATGTATTTCTGTTGCTGCTATAACAACAAATACTAAAAACAGAATACAACAAACGCTTTTTGCTGTGTTTTGCTCAATATTATTAATAAGAGCTTGAAATATTCACAAAATAATTTGTTGTGTATTAATTAGTTGTATTCACTTTAAAGTAAATAATTTAATCAAAACAAAAATATATTATAAAATTATACACTAAAAAACTTTAAGGGCTCCAATATAACAAACGTGATTTTTACCGTTTTTGCTACAACAGGTAGAAACTTGAATTAATGTTGTTTATATGATGGTAGTGTGAGTCCTTAATAAGCGAGTCTGTCTCGGACGTGGCCCATTTTATTATTTATGCAATCGCAATAGTTGAACGTTGGATTTGCAGTCGTTCTGTAGATAATGTGGAATAATACCCGTTTTAACATTTATTTCATTTTTTATGTTTCAAGTTACTTAGATTAAACATTTTATACTATTTAACGGTAGAACAAGACGGATACGACTTTCAGAAGCACTGATATTATATAGTTAGGTATTTGTTATTGTTTGACTTGTCTCACTTACCTATGCCAGATTTATGAGTCTTTTTTTCACCCTTGTCTGTTTTTGTTTTAACTTCAACATTAGCCATCTAAACGTCTATAATAGAAACAAACTTTCTAACTTGAACCCCAGTCCGAACAAATGTTTAATCATGATCCCGATATTACTTTACTTCTTTGTGAATTTCAACCTACACAATCTATTACAAGCTCTTGAGCTTGCGATAAAACAAAGGAAAATTATAATTGATGAGAAAAAGATTCCTTCAGCGTAAGGTTCTCGTTTCATCAACTTTGTTATCCAAATTACTTATTGAATTTTTACAGATAATTTTAATTTATTTTATGAATTAAAATACCTACCTAATTTTTAACTAGCCGTTAGGTACACGTCGTGAGGAGCCTACATGTCGGAGAAGTTTAAAGATCAGCCTCCTTGACCGCGGCCTACAACACTTCAAAGAATAGTTCTCCCTTAACTCAAGGATTTTCCAGCAGTGGGATGCACATGGGTTTGTTGTTACAGGTGAAATACTCTAAATACTCATAAAATATTTTATTTTTAGGTTGGAATTTCTTCTGCGTTGTCTAAGTCAGCTTTCACAAATGAAAGCATTTTGGCGATGCTGTCCGTTTAACAAAGAAATCAGGTGAGGCGAATACCCCTTTAGTAAATTGACATTTAATCTCTTCGAATTTCATTTCGAATATTACGCGTCTCTCTCTCTTGAATATTTCATGGCTGTTAAGCGATTTAAGTGGATCCTTTGACTAAGAGAAAAATGTTTTTATGAATAGTATTTCTTCTTCTTACGTACGTTCAACTGATGCCACCTGTGAGGGACCTATTTGATATATTTATAAAATTTAGTTGATCCCATTTATCTACCTCCTCAGGTTATATTATAAAATTGCGATACCGATCATTTATCTCAGATATATTAGTACAGGTTTAAATATAAATATACAAAAACACAATTTCAAAGCTATTTTTTAAAATGATACCTAATCTCAATTGAGACAATTTATGAAATTAGGTAAATATTAGGTCTGCGAGAATATATTAGGTAAATGAGTCTTGTGCACACAGAATTTAAGAAATATTAAACCTAAGCACGTCTAACGTCTCATAGTTATGATGGCGATGAAGGGGTTGCTTACCTACCTTAACATGAGCAGCATACTAATCATAGTGTAAGACAGGCTTATAATTAGGCTTTCTACCGCAGAACACAGAGAGAATACTTATAGTTCGCAAAATAGTGAGTATTAGGTAGTTAGGATATAAGGGAATATTCACTTTAAATGTTTATGAGAATATAACATCTGAAAAACTTTCTAGCATTAATATATATATATATATACCCCGATATCGTTTCATTATCCTGTCTTTTAATGTTGTCATGCGTTTTCTTCGAAGCATTATTGATTTTTCTATATACCCTTAGGACGGAGATCGTCGGCGCTCTTCGCAAGGGAACAGCAGAGTGGTACGAGGCATTATGCGCTCAAGACACGGAGTCAGAACGTGGGGAAGACCTCGTGAACCTCATCACGCTTGTGCAGATCGACCTCCAGCAGGGCCTTACTTACTATCATCCACTCTTCGAGACGTGAGCACACACATATTTGATTTTCCTATTGTTGCTTTAAACTTGATTCATTTCAATAGGTATCTCCAATAAAATCACGCTTACGTTGGCCTATCACGGTAAATGTAGCTTGCTTAAGAAATAAATCAGGTTTAAATCTGCCTGACGTGTTTAAAGTTTTGAAATTATGTTATAATTCTGATACTTACGACTGTGTATAGTTCATTTAAGTATCATCGGCCAATCTTTTCAGCGTTTGTATTTTTTTATCCCACGTGACATTCGCATAATTGCAGTCATACCGCAGAGGCGATAAATAAGTAACCAAAAGTTTCCTATTTCTATAACCATTAATTAATGTTCCACTCTTTTAAGTCTTGCAGCAAAGTATATGGAAATCGTCCAGCATTACCATAAACGTATGATTTTTCTATCAGTACTCGAACAGAGCTGTCTTCAATGATATTTGACGGAACCGTGTGGAATATAACCTTAATAAAAATTCTGAATCAGTTCAAGGGTGTACTTAGGTAGTTGTAAAAATGTTTCGCCGTATTAACTAATTATAGCAAGTACGTGGCACAACTACATACAGAACATGGTAGTACTACGAGTATTCAGTACAGTTCGTATAATTATAGCAAAGTTAGACAAAATATATGGTGCAACAAGTATTCCATTAAAAGAGTGTAACTTGCTTATTTTATGACCGCCTCTTTTTATTCGAGTTTATATACCTGTCTCTTTTACAGTTTTTTTATTAGCTTTTAAAGAATGCATCGCAAAAAACAGAAATAGAACGAATTTATTTTGATCGTCGTTGTTCTTTAACGAACCCATACGTATGCCTACTCAATAGAAATAATTGAATTTTCGTAGATAACATCACTAAACCTCTATTTGTTGTGGACTGTGAATGGTCTCAAGGACTTAGATGGCTAAAAATAAACTTTATCAGATCGTAGTATTTTGAGGAAAATGCTGCTATTTCAATAGCTTTTCTTACAATGCGGTCATCGGTTTTTTTCTCTTGGTATCGAAATACTGATGTCTATTTACGTTGTATATACGAGTACAACATTAGACCTACGCGTAGAGCAGCACGTAGTGTATCATAATGAGGTTTTTAATTTTTTATAACCAAAGATTGGGGTTTTTTGGGAAATACCCGCTTATCATGATTTGTTTGAATATACCTGTATAATGGTCTGTTTCTGTATACGCTACGAGTTTTTATTTTAGAAGCCGCAAGTATAGCCAAGCATTCTACAGGGTTATCGGCTAGGGGTGTATTAAGCCAAAAGGGGGTCATTATACTCAACCTAAGGAACAACTTTCACAATGGGACCAACTCAGAATTCGAGAAAAAAAACAGCTGTTCCATACAAAAAATTGATCTGTTGTCGGACAAAGTGTATGTAGGAACAGCTGGTTTTTTTTCTTCTCCAATTCCGAGTTGGCCCCATAGTGAAAGGTGTTCGTTAGGTTGAGTATAGTGACCCCCATTCCGCTTAGTACACCCCTAACTAAATTAAATTAAAGAAACAAAGACTCCTGCTTCGTTGTTGTAGGGTACAGTTCAGCTCGTATAGCGCTGAATCCATAGTCAAATTGATTTAACTCATTACCACGACCACATGAACTTGCAAACGTGCACCTTATTTCTCATTTTTCTATGTTATCTGCTAAACGGTTAATTATATCGATAACTTCTGGCAGTTCAGTCTTTATGTGAGTTCTATCATAGTCTCGTCATAACTCTAATCTAAAGAGTGAAATGTTTTACATACTTATTTTCCTCAGATATCGACAAATATTTCCGCAATATGAAATATAGTATAAACGATCATTACAAAATCTTATAAAATAGAGTTGTAACATAACTCTTTAATATTCGAGCATACAAGGATACATTTTATCTGAATCGCAGCGGATGCGGAAAAAAACATATTTTTCCTGGACGCTATTGTAAAGAGTCTATAGAGCATCCATTTGCGATAGGAAAGGGAGTAAAAAGCGTAGTCCCCAAGCTCGACGCCGCGCCGCTTCACCCTGTTTATATTTTCAGATACTATTTTTCCGATTCAATAAAACTTATACGATAATGTAAACCACGCTTCAATTCAACCTTTCATCGTCAATGATCTTGAATATTATATAAGGAATATCCACTTTTATATCAATAACAGTATCTAATTACATCTGATGTTCATTCTAGCTAGCATTCAGCCTGGTCAAACTATGCGTAGATGATTGTGATAGACATGGTATAATCTATACGTAGATAACTTTTCTTAAGCCACCTCTTTAATGGTATATCAAATAAAGAAAAAACCTATGATTAATAGTACCCCTCCTACATTTTGGTCGAGCGAGGCCGTACAACGTCTTCATTTTAGAGATCTATGCTCAGCTGTAGTGTTGCGTAATTTATGCAAAATATAATATTTTTTATCCTTGCAGGACCAATAACGTGCCGTATTTCAGCGTAGTTTTTGCGCAAATAGATAAAATGGTGAGTTGAAACCGTTCAGCGGAAATTAAACCTATTCTATTTACACACCCGTGAAAGTGCTGAGAAAGTTCCTAATTTAGTTAGCCAACTCGTATTGTCAAGTTGTTTGCGTAGAAATGTGCCCTTGAACTTTGTGTTGGTGCCTTTAGTACAACAACGACCAATTTGTACACGAAGTTTTTTTATTTCTTTGACCAAAATATGTAAACGTGGAGTATTTTTACTAATGGCAGTGTTTTCGTAGCATTTGGTGAGGCAAATAATTGTGCCTCGATTTAAAAGATCTATAAACACATATATATTTATAAGGATTTTTTGGTGCAAAACAATTTTATTTTAAGACTATAAATTATACTAAATTTTCCGCACTTTTGTGCTATTGTTTAGAGTTAGACGGACGGAAGGATGGATAGGTAGACCGAAAGAAACTATAAAGCGTAATTGGAGCCTAAATGTAGTATTAATATAGAATAGAAGTTATGAATTAAAAAAATAAGTATTGCGCACATAGAGAACAATTTCAGAAAATTATTTGCACTTGTCAATTTATACTAATGTCCACTTGAATTTGCTCTACCTGACCATAGATGTGAGTTAGTATCAAGCAGCTAAACTTATACGTTTGAATATATGTGTTCTACATTATATAGTTAAAAAACAGTTAACATTACTTTTAAACAAACAGAAAAGGTTTATCTGCCTCAATGCAGTTTTCACTGAGCCTAATATACATAGCCGATGAGGTTAGAAAGTACAATCTGGCCTATTATAGAACTTATATATCCGTCCGATAACAAGAATGGGCTTCCGAACGATATGGTACTTATCTAATATTTATCTTTGTTTTTTTTCGTATGTGACAGCTAACAGAAGATGTGAGACAATGCGTGGAGCTGTGGGTATCAGAGGGATGGTGCGGTGTAGCGGAAGAAGAGGTCTACGATGAGACTAATGGGACAAGTCAGTGCTACTTAAACTTACTTTCATTCGGTCATTTTGTTATAGCTGTGTTTCTCTAATTTATTAATATCACACTAATTGACCGAGCTCACGTAGCGGCCGTACCGTCTTTGCTACTAGTCTGGCATAAAAAATATTTAGTTTGTCAGTAATTAGTGTTTTTATTTCGATATTAGTACGAGTAATAGGTCGTTTTTTTCTACCAACCTTAACCAAAGCAGGTATATTTTATATGATTTTCTGTATTTTTGCATTGGGGGTTTGTCTTTTTACAGAAATATTCAGAATACAACGTTAAAATAAGAATTTAAATGTATACGAATATAAAGCCGGCTATTGTTGTGGTAATGATAAAGATCACTGTACTCATCTAATCATTCTAATAATAATTACACGTCTGATTAAGCAATTTAATAAAAATATTTTAGAATTGTATTGCAACTGAAACATCTGTTTCTGTAAAGGGATCTAGAGATCTATAAAAGTGTAGTTATAGTTATTTTAAAACAGTTTAAGTAATAACATACTGATTATGAAGATGTTTGAACAGATTTATGATCTTGTAGCAACGTACCTTTTTCTACTCTTTCCTCTTAGAACACGCTCGCGCTGTAAAGTCATATTGGAGAACAGAAGCCGATGAAAAAGGACATAGATGTACAAAGTATATGTAGGACCTCGTAGCAACGTAGCTTGTTCTGCGCCGTATTGTAGAACATACTGTATATATCTTTTCACAGTGTCAGATTCAGAATTTCATCGGGGGTGGTAGATTCGTCGTTTTTGCAATTTCAAACAAACACCCCCCTTTTTCGGGCGTATTTAACAGTAATATATAAAAAATATAAATCTATAAAAATATTGTAGACATTTATAGAACCTGTATACAAAGTTTTTTTTTAGATGGAAACTACGGCTGTACGCGAGTACAATTTTTTTTGCGGATAACCATCCACAAAACAAATTGTACTCATACACACTGACAGACGAAAGAACGTTTTGTTTGACTCTAAGAAGAGACGCTTCGCTCATTTCGTTCGCTCATTTCGTTCGCTCGGTCAATAGCATGTAATGTAACGAGCGAGCGAAACGTCTCTGCGCAAGAAATTTTCTTTATAAATGCAAAAATTAGATTATTAGATATAGACAAATCTATATAGAGACACTAATACTCTTAGAACAAGGTCTAAAATACTATCTATGGCAATCAAATTGAAAAAAAAAAAACAAAAAACACGAATCGAAGATGGTTATCGTAACCGTGGCAACTGGCACAAAGTAATGTCAGTTGGTAATAGTTGCTACAGATTACGAGAAGGTAATATGTAATGTATTTTATTATGTAATCTTCGAAAGCTATTAACCTTCTCCGACAAGCAGGTTTCCTCATGATGTTTCCCTTCACCGTTTAAGATTGTGGTAATTATTATGTATATAATGCTCCAGTTCAATCCCTTCTGGTTACTCTTTCTGGTAAACCAGGGTAGAGTACCCAGAATGCTAGCGGCATATTGTATTTTAATGATGTTGTACAGCGGTGTGTACGGTGTCAGCGAAGACTCTTCCATTCGAAGTGCTGTCAGCAGTGCGCGAGCTCTGTGCGGCCGCGACCCCCGCGCCGCACCCGCATCCCTCCGCGGGACCAGACCCTGCGCCCATGCTATTTGACTGTTACTTGTAAGTTTGTACTATAATATATTTTCGTTTCACAATCATTGTTTCTTTAGATTGCAACTTCAATGTTGGGGTTACCCTACACACGCACAACATACCCTAGAACAGACCAAACTTGTAGGTAGTTTTAAAAATATATATTTTTATTATGCATGTGGGTATCCAAAATAAATCAGTCATAGCTAACTAGCTGATGTGTCTCATTTACCGCTCTTCAACAATAATAGTTTCACAAAACTCATCGCCCTGCCTTAGCTGAGGATCAGGGTCAGCTTTCGTAGCGAGAGTATAATAACCACTAGGCCTCGTCATATTCTATCGTTTTTAATGAAAAACAATCAATGGATAGTAAGTACATTGCAGTAGTATAAAGGAAACTGTAAATTGCTTGTGTTACTATGTCCCAGGACCTATTGATGTAGTGACCAGTTACTATTGTCCTATCTTAGGATTAAGCCAAGTATTAGAACTAATTCCGAATATTTTAAAGACAGTTCTTAACTAACCAAGCGTTTTAGTTTGCCACGAAGTAAATACATGTGATCTTATATATCTTATCTGTCTATGTATATGATCTTCAGAATTGTCACTTGCAACCTTTAGTATCTGATCCTAATGGCCTTTATTCTGTATATAATGCCTCTCGTTAGACAGCATCTTCCAAATGTATTTTCTTATTATCTATATGTACAAAAAAGTCCTGACCGACCGATTAACTGACAATTGTTAGGAATTATCGCGGAAACTAAACCGCTGAACATAGAAACTTGAAATGTAGAGGGTGTAGGTAGGTTTTCATTAGGTATACGGCGTAGGGGTAAACCTACTAATAATGGATTTTTTCAAAATTCAACCCCTAAAATAGGAGCTCAAATATTAGTTTAAAATTTGATACGTAATTTGTTTTATTTTATGTCGCGGGCAATCTGTGGGTGACAGCTTCTAGTTTTGAATAATATAAAAGGTCTTACTTGTTATCACACTACGATCTTCCTCAACTTCGTCCAAGTCTATTTTCGGGTAAAAATTCACAAAAAATATATTAAAAAGCTGCGAGAGCTCTAACTCTTTCATTTTCAGCTTGGATCGAAATCCTCCTCTTCATTATTTCCAAGGTGCAAAGAGCGTTTGAGTATATATACATACACAGCCAACCCTTTCAGTTGCCTATTCTAACGCATAATCGGCGCTCTGGTATTGATTTGTAGAAGTCAATAAAAAAGTAAGTCTATGCGAGCGAAGCGCCTCTGCTTCGTTTTTTTTCTTTCTAAGCTAATTTAGTTAGTATGTAATAATTTGGTATGTCTCCTAAAACTTTGTATAAGTCGTAGATTCCGATCAATCTTGACCTAACTTGGCGTATGGATTCATCGTGTTCTCAGAATGTTTTAGTCATCGGAGACTTTTCTTTTAGGTTAGTATTTCTCCCAAAAAGGGGGAAGTTAGCTACGGTGCCATTTACTGTGCGATTTCAATAATATTTGGCATAGACATGTCAATGTGAAACACAACATTAATTAGAATTCCTGGGTATAGAAAAAACCCGTATAATTCTTGTCATTTCTTGTATTCAGTCGCAAAAAACAACGTGGTCACGAGGTCGACAGTTCGTAGAACTATTTTTATGAGTTTGAAATACATAGTACAGAAAAATATTGAACAAATAATATTTTGACAAAGTAACAATTGAATTTAATTCTAATTCCATCCATGTTTTTCATTTACTTTTGATTTGATTTATAAACTTTTATCGACTAATTTTGATAAAACTTTATACCACATTGTACCATTTCAACCATTTTGTTTTATTCTATCTAGGTACCCGAAAAACCGGGAGATGTTACTAGTACATTAAATAATCCCGATAGGTACTTAGAAACAGTTTCTAAAAACGGCATATATAAGGGCCAGATCTGAGATAAAAGCCATAGGGGCTCTTGATAAATGAAGGACATCGTATTATATATAACATTTCATTCCGTAGTATTAGAGCTCTTCATAGTGGCGCGTGGGAGAAAATCTCATCTTTAACAAATTTGACATGGTTTTATACTTCTACGAGTAATTTACCATAAAACAATCTTTATACCGTACAATATCGCAATCTTATAATACATTAAAAGCGTGAACCGCTCAAGACACAAAATATACAAAAAAATATTATTCTGAGCATACAGAAAATGTTATAAATAATTATATATTACCATGATTGGCCAACCGAGCGAAGTATCTTTGCCTCGGGTCTGACAAGTTTTTCTTTAGTCTGTGAGTATATTTGTCTCCTGAAAATTCGCACAGGTTGTAGTTTCCAACCAATCTTAACGGAACTTGATCTATGGGTTCTACTAATTTTTAGTTTTTTTTCAATCATCGGGATTTTTTTACACAAGGAGCGTTTTATTCAGAAATTAATTAAGGTCCATACACCTGACCGATTTCAATGATATTTGGTACTGACAAATGGAACACAACTATAATAAATATTTCTAAAAAAAACGGTTTACTAAGTGGATGTCTTTTTTTTACTCACAATTAATATCGTGGTCGCGAGGACGACAGTTCGCGGAACTATCAGTAAAAATGAACAGCCAAGTCGTGCATTATGCATCTGTGAAGAATAACGCAGGCACGTACATCTCAAGACCACTAAAGATCGCAAAAACGACTATCTTCGGAAACTGTCGTGGAACCCGTACCCAGCTACCAAGCCTGTCGAATTTCACCCTTATAGTCGTCAAAACAAGGTATACATTAGGTTCTTAGGTATTCTACATTATTTCTACTTTGGATGTACAACGCTATAAAATATAACGAAAAACTGCCTCGAAAGTAATGTTCGAGCTTATTCTATCTGCGCTAAATTACTTCAATGCCGCAGAATAAAATGTAACATGCTAGTCGAATTTTCTATCCGTAAAAGTTTTAATGGGCAATCAGTCGATCACTACGCACTCTAGTTCAAATAAGCAAAGTCACCAGTAATAGGATTCTTGTCCCTGAATGTGCGCGTAAACTCGAAGTGCTCACTTGAGTGAGCTTAAAGCTCGTAAAGTCGAAAGCTCATTAAAAACTCTACAAGTGTTTTGTAGCAGTGAATGTTTGTGCGCGCATTACACGGGACGTCAATTGCCAGCCGTGGGTAATTAGAGGTTAAGTGTTCTGGGTTTATGCTTGTACTGTTGTTTTCTGATTTTAGGGCGATTTTAACTCTTGTACAATTTATTCTCGTAAGATTTTAAAACATTATAGAATTTTCATTTTTTAAATAAGCTCTAAATGTTTGTGTGCGCATTACACGGGACGTCAATTCCCGGTCGTGGGTAATTAGGGTTAAGTGTGCTGGTGTTATGCTTTTACCATTATTTTCTTGAGATTAGTTAGTTATTCAAAGTCTCACTTTGAGTGAAAGATCTTGACTGATTTATGAAATTACTTATATTCAATTAGCTCCAAAATACATGTAAAATGATTGTGGGTGTTCGTACGTGCATATGTTTTTGAATATCATTCCCGGCCGTGGCTAATTAGGTGGGTGGATAATAGTGCTGGCTTTATGCTTGTACTGTTGTTTTCTTGAACTGAGGAATATTTTCAACTCTTGTACACTTTGAGTATATGGATTTTCGAATTACTTTCATTAGAGAAGGTCTACAATGATTTATCGTAAGAAACTCTTCAATTTTCAGTGAGCTTATAGCTCGTTAAGCTGTTTAGTATCGATTAAAGCAACTATGTGTCTGAATTGATCTCGATAAAATTTATAAGGCTATGGCATGATTTTCAATAAAATCAACAAAGGCAGAGAAACATATGTCTTGTAATTGTAGAATAAAGTCAATAGTTACTTTTTAGTGCTATAAATTTTGTACAAATACATTTTTAAACTTTGTGTTTTTAAATATGGTGTCCCGATGGTGAAAAAGCCTTATACCTACTGCCTGCACTAGTGCTGGATATTAATACGTGGTGTGCATCCTCAATCTACGTGTAAATGACGCAGGTGGTTTGAGCCGCTGATCGAGCGATGGATGTCCGTCACCAAGACAATGGCGTTACAAAGAGTGCGTGTTGCTGTGGAACTGGGTAATTATATTGTTGATTTCATGACTTCATTCTTCATCATCTTAGGTATGACTATTTTTAAACTTACAAATAGTCACTATTATTTTCCTGTTGCGGTAAGCAAAGACGTACATATGCTACAATCCAGATTCACTTCATTGGCTTCTTTCGCTTTCGTACATGCGAAGAGTATGAATGAAAGTGATGGTATCTCGCCTGATGAAAAGACACGATGCGGCTAAGATCTATCACGCTTGCCTTGAAAAAACCAATTCAGTCGCGATTTTGCAAAATACCCAGATTATAGCTATCAGTAAATAGAGAATCCGTTAGTGAGTTCAACAATCTGGCACTAACGAGTAATACATTTTCAAGAATATTGCTTTAGAATTCACCGCATTTTTCATAGGATTTCATAGAAATTCATAATGGCATAGCGAATGTTTACTTTATATCAAAGGAGATCTATTTGTCACAGTGTATAATATTATACCTACTAGTTTGATACTTTCATTTGATACCCATATTGAGAGAGTTGTGTAAAAATATGTTATCGGCGGTCTTCTTAGATTTTTATCAAATATTAAGAACTTTACCAAAATAATATATTTTCATACAACAAAAATTAAAATCAGTACATCCGTTCGAGAGCTATGATGCCACAAACAAATAAAAACAGAACAAAATTTAAAAATGCCGCCGTTTTTGCGTCTTAATTTAAAATGTCCCAAATGTAAGAATAAATATGAGCTTTTTATTTTCTTTAAATATTGAGTGTTGTGAGCTCATTTTATCGCACGAGGTCAGGCTTATTAGCTTATCAAATAATTGCATCATTACACAGTTTTCGTAATTAAATCTCACCTTCACGCCTGCCGTAAATCAAATAAAAGCGAAACTAAATCCGACAACCATAAAAATTACTTCCAGTATTTCCGTAACAAAATGCTGATGGAAGGAACTCCAGTGAAGCTCGGAATCTTAGTCCGACAATCTTGAAACTAGTCAAATAAAACTGTAACGTAACATCTGGTGTGGAAAAGTGATTTTCCAACGATAGAACATTCCCTTATCGAGAGGGCAAAAGGCGAAGGTTCTCACCCGAGTTAGGGTGGCTACCATTTAGATAAGCATCGAAATCTAACTGTGGCGTAACACGGAACCTTTTATTGGGCCGAGACAAATAAACGATTTGTTTGCGTAAAAAAGCTGTTATTTGGTCAACATGCGTGGCCAAGTGACAGGTACGAAATTACTAACCACTACTAAGTGAGCAGACTAGCACTAAGTTTCTATACAATCGTACCTACCTAACGTTTCTGCTAGAGTTTTCATACTACCTAGAGTTCATAATTTTTTGAGCAAAAGCAATCCGTCCGATGGTAAAGGCCATAATCAAAAATAATATTTGATATTTTTTAAATATTTAATTTGTATTGTAAACAGTTTGCGGGTGAAACCGAGTAATTAAAAAAGAAACTCGATGCTTTGTTCGCTCTTAATCACGATTATACATTATTTAGACAAAAAGGTTAAATGATTGTTGTTATTTTCAGATCGGCCAGTGGACGGAGAGCATTTTGTGAAACACAGTACTTCTTCTGTTGATACAGCAGCCTGGTGAGTTCCATTATTCTACTAACTGCTTTAATATAGTTACGTATAGACAAATAATTTTTTTGACATATTTTTTTTCTGCACCCTCACTTTATATGTTCTCCGGCCCGTCCTGGCCTCACCACGGGTAGACATATTCTTGTTCTATCATCAATAATCTCTGCAACGCATACGATGAAAGTAATTTTATGGTTAATTCTTTTTACACCTTGAGTTGGTTTTAGTAGAAATTTCTAAGAATCTTTATTTTTTCTAGTAATAAATATAGCCTAAATTACTCAATGATTATGTTACTTTATAGCAGTTTTAAAGTTTATTCGTCACACATACAAATACAAATCTTTCCTCTTTATAATATTAGCGTGGATTTAGATTTATACATATAAAACTAGCTTTTGTTCGTTTCACCCGCGTAATGTTTGTTTTTCCGGAAAAAAAGTAGCAGGATGTATTCTACGGACCTCGAACCATACGTCACTTGGTTGTTGTGGAGAACAAGGTCAAACCAACAGCACATTTTCCATAATATGAATACCAAAACGTCTTTAAGGATGCGTTTGCTATGTGAATGTGTGTATACATTACCTTAATAAATTCTCGTTCTCTTCATAAAAAAACAATAAAAATATGTGTAATACTCTCGGCAAAATATTTGTACCCCAATTTGTGGTTGTTGTGTGTGTTTGTTGTTTGTTTTTGTATACGTTGGTATGTGCCGACGCAAAACAGAAGATGAAAAGATTCTCAAAGAAATTGATGTGAAACATTTGACACAATCGAGCATAATACTAAATATGTTTTTTATATTGCTCAGTAACATTTCAAACTAGAGTAGGCTAAAGCAAAATTACAATTTTAATTGAATGTAATAGACAATTGTGATGCCTCTTATAAGCGTTTACATATTTATAGTAAAGTAAAGAGACTAACGAAATAATGAAATATTATAAGTAAAAGTACAATTAAAAAGCTCTAGTTTAAAAGTTTTATTTAAGAGTACCATAAAGAAAGGAAACTGTTAATGTGTTTGCATTATTAATGTCCCTTATAATGCTTATTATAAGAATCGAAACAATCAAGATAAGTAATTATATAATTAGAAAATATTGTAAATCGCCGCTCGCCGGAGAATTAAATGGACATAAAATGGATGGCTGCGAACATTGAGTGATCCCGTGCCACCCATTTCGTAAATGGAAACGCCATCAATAACGTTAAAACTGGGACAGTCTAACCTTTCTGCTGTGTTTATTCTTGTTCAACCTGCATTATTTTCGAGCTTTATAACCGTAGTACTCAAAAGCTTATGGAAACAAGAAGCTACTTAAATTGAACGACACGAGATTGGCTTCTATTTATGTATGTGTAAAAATTAAGACATGGAGAATTTCAAAATGGCTTTAATTAAGGAATTTAGAGTCCTGTGTGTGACCGACGTGAGTAATGAAGTACAAAGCCAACCGCGTCCGAAGTTCAATATTTGCTCGCCGCGCGGATACGATTTGCTCGGCGTACTCGTAGGTACTAGTAGCTTTGGCTTTGGTTTCTATTTAAATTGAAGTGTTCGAAACAAACCTAAAACTAAAAGCTGGAACTATTACTAACAGTTTTATTTGTAAAAGATAAATTACGGGTGTGCCAAATTTTTATGTGCAAGTTTTACGTGGGATGAGGTTTGTGCGATCCGGTTTAATTGCTCAGCTCCAAAACAATTTCATTCATTATAATGTATTTGTATATTTAAAAGCCGCGTAATTATTTGACTGTAGGGCATATAAAATAATATAATACAAACCTATCATAATACTATCTATAGGACGGCATATACTGCTAGTAAATTTACCACTAATTTGTGATCAGCCTCTACCACATGCGGCTGGTATGGCGCGCTATAGGCGGGGCCGAAGAAAGCTCTTCAGGAGGAGGCGTGAGGCTACTAGAGGCGGCATGTGCCACGGCGTTACACTACGCAGACCTAGTTCACGGAGCGCTAGCTGACCAGGGATACTATGAGAACCATGGTGAGTGTTACACTAGAGTGGCTTGGCGGATGAGAGCTCCTTAGGTGGAAGTGTGAGGTTATTCGATGCGGTATAACTACTTTTAAAGAAGAGTAAACAGAAAGAAGTTATAATAATTACGTATGTTCTCTATTTTTTGACACTTATTGACGAGTTTTCTTCATGCTTGTATGTCTATATCACAAAATAAGTTTAGAGCTTAATAGTCGTGTAATTATTCTATATTGTAAAAGCCATTGTTAGCATGTCTAGTAGTCCTCAAGAAATGACCAACTTTATTTCTAAACAAGAGAAATTCATTTGAAAAGTAAACTCGCTCAACTAACAAATTGTTTGATGTTAACTTCCTACTAGTTCTATCAGTAGGTTCTATGATCTGGATGTAAAGGTGTGGAAGAACGAAGAGGTTCCGCAGGATTGGAGAGATTCAGTAATTTGCAAGTAGTATAAAGGTAAAGGAGATATCTCCGATTGCAGCAACTACCGCGAAATATCGCTGCTCTCCAGTGCTGGAAAAATTCTTGCACACATAATTAATGCTAGGTGCTAAGTCTCTAGAAGAAGTAGATCACTATAAGTACTTGGGTAGTTATATTAGGTACCTTATACCTTAGCATCGGAGATTCCATCGCGCATCGCTAATGCTGCGGCTACTTTTGGTCATCTCAATGATCGCGTCTGGAGGTCACATGATTTAAAGCTGAAGACGAAGCTTGATGTGTATAAAGCACTGGTCTTATCAGTTCTTTTGTATGCAGCTGAAACATGGTGCTTTTATAAACCAGATGTAAAGAAGCTTGATACATTTTATATGAGGTGTCTTAGGTCGATCATGAAGATAAAGTGGCAGGACAGAGTTTCGAATGCAGAGGTTCTGCGCCGCTCTGAAATGCTTGGTATGGAAGCTCTGCTAATGAAACGTCAACATAAATGGTGTGGCCACGTTCTGCGTACGGAAGACCATCGTCTACCAAAATCTGTATTTTATTCTGTGATGGTAGAAGGTAAGCGAAAGCAGGGAGGCCAGTATCTTCGCTACAAAGATGTCTTAAAAGGCATCTTAACGCCTGTGGCATAGCCTCCGGTACTTGGGAAGAGATTGCTACCCACAGGTCGACATGGCGAACTATGGTCTACAACTAAGTTAAGGCATTTGAGGATAACCGGCTCGAGGTTCTAGACAGCAAACGCCGAATCCAGCGAGAAAGACCTAAGCCTTCCTATAGCTATACATACAATTCTGCCGGTCAACTTTATTGCTATACAACTTTATTGATAGGGTCTTTAAAACCAAGTTTGGTCTAGCGAGCTAGCGAGCCACATAAGGGCTCATGCTAGAAGATGAGGAGGACTATATATACTAGTTCTATCAATACTAGTTCTATCAATAGAACTAGTGGGAACAGACCTTTATCAAATCATAGCACAGCTATTTAGAAAGGCCTTTGGACCGAACTTTTTAATGTTCGCAGTAAAAACCATATTTTTATTAACACGAGTATTTGCAATCGTCCGGCTATAACAGAGGTTTATATTTCATCGTGTCGCTTGTGCAGATTTTATAACGCAAATAATCCTAGCTTTACGTCCTGTTATTGTTATCCAATATTCTCGGAGCTCGTTCTCGAGATAAAAAGGGTTTTTGTACTGTGTGTGAATAAGTGGTACTTTTCAGGTCAGAACAAAACAACTGAAGAGATATGTACGATTGTGAATAACTTGGAGTACGTACGTCGCTCGTTGGCAGAGTACGACGATGAACACATGTAAGTGCAGTCTAATCTGTGAACCGTGAACACTCCTCGCTCCTACAACAAAATCATTTAGAAGCCATTTTCCACAAGAAAATGACCCTTGTATCAAACATATAAAGTCGGAAAAATGTTTGCGAGTTGAGATATTTTCTTCGGGCGCTAGGTGATGTGAACCGAGAGATAGGTACGTATTCTTTTTGAAAAATCGATGTTACCTGGAGAAACTAATATCACCAGGCAGATAGCATCCTATGAGGTAAAATGTATTTTTTTCTTAAAAGCTTTCTTGGAGTGCTTTTACACTCCGCTTTTTTATCACACTATTATACGTTTTACACTCGAGTAGGTAAAAGCTATCTTGTATGTATGTACCCAACAGACAAATATGTTCCAACATTTTGATACAAAACTTCCCATGTTCTCGAGTTGGGAGTGTCAACAAGTTTCAAGACGGCCATGATGGAAGTTTAACAGACAATCTATGATAAATTTGATTTTGGGTAATCAATCTAACTTTGAAAATTAAATTAGCAATTATAGTTTTGTATTAAGCAAACGTGCCTTGGCGGCAGGTGTTACGGCGGTATGGCTATTCAATGTTTTACAATAAAATTACTTTTATGCAGGGTTATTGACGAAGGATGGACTCAACTGAAAAGAAGTTATTGTATTCATAATTAAAATAAGTTTTTTAGAAGTAAACCAAGAGTCCCATTTAATTTGTCCACAATCAAGTCACTCGGAAATACGGGTGGATAGAAAAAAAGCGTTTTATGTAGGACTACGTATACTACGCAATCCTAATCATTAATTCAATTACGTTACAATGAACAGCGTACTTTATCTAGACATACACATTAAATCTTTTATAGTAAAGTACCTTTGCATATAGATACCTAACAGAAATAAAAACCTTTTCAATTTCAATTGGCTATTCACCCTGAAGTCCGTTTCTAAAATCCCCAGCGTGAATCAATCAAACGATAAGTACGTTGTGAAAATCCGATGTTTGTGCATTTTGACAGGTTCGGAATGACTCACTGATCCCTCGTTGATGTCTTTTGT
Source organism: Ligdia adustata (assembly GCA_947049295.1). Taxonomy (NCBI): domain Eukaryota; kingdom Metazoa; phylum Arthropoda; class Insecta; order Lepidoptera; family Geometridae; genus Ligdia; species Ligdia adustata. The sequence goes on along the minus strand of OX346225.1, from coordinate 7,510,999 downwards.
GAACTAATAATATTTGATAATTCTAACAGAAGTATTAAAAATACAATGCGGAATTTATTTTGGGGTATTCCAAAAATACTGTCGATGTGTCAGCTAGTTTTTTTTTATTTATTCTAGTTTTTTCACTCTCAGTCACTTTTGACTTCTACGATTATGGAACATATCTGAAGTTTTGTTCTACTTGCAAATAAAGAAGGACTTATTTATTGTGCAGTGGGAACGATGAAAACGCTCGTCAGTTAGTCCGCGGTGCGCTGGGTACATTAGACGCGCGTGCTACTCGCGCGGCGGCTCCGCTAGCGGCGCGCGCGCGTCCTCCACTGCGCAAGGCTGTCTTCCATCTAGCGTGGTCGCCGGACACGCTACCCACTCCTCAGGTAAGAGATATATAACCACTGGAGTTTTAATATCGTCATACAAAAACTCGATACTAAATCGTGATCTACGCCTTATTTTTATTATTTCTGACAGCTTCACCCAAGAATCAACTTTTTGTTATCTCCTAATATTGCACTCGCAACTTTGTAGATAGAGGCTGGTTTGTTTGGAAACAAATGCATTATGCATTCGTAGAGAACTAAAGGGCATGTTTCTTCTTTCTACAGGCCATTACCCCGTTACTGGAGTTTCTTGACCAGCATCTGTCAGCGCTCAACACGTGGCTGCTCCCACGTGCGTTTATCCGCTCTCTAGCTGGCTGCTGGAGTGCGGTGCTCAAGGAAATGTCCGCGCAAGCTGATGCGGGAGGTGCGGAGAGACCTCGTGTCTACCATTCGAGGCTTAGAGAGGCGCTAGATTTGCTTGCGGAGTTCTTCCATGCAGAGGGCAAGGGTGAGTGTAGTGAAGGTCTTAAAACACAGATCTAAAGATCCACAATCACTTTAATGTGACTTTGATCATATTTATCTTAATAAAACATTTATGAACTTCTTCGTTATTCTGGTTGTATTGTGTCCGCGTTTATAAATATTGAATATTATCCCGGGCACCGACAAAGGAGAAGTCACAGCGCCAGGCTATAGGTGTTACTTTTTTAATTTTCTATTTCATAGCAATAGTTATTTGTTATACAAAGTGTAAAGTTGCTTTTTAACCACGTGCTCAATTTTAATGACCGAGCATGCGAAGGATTCAGTAATTACAATTCTGAGCGTTAGCGAGGGAATCAAAAGAGCACGAGGTCAAAAATCTTTGCACTCGAGTTCTACACGTAACTTTTTATCCCACCTCAGCAAGGAAATTACTAAATGGTAAAGGTTCCGAGTTTGAGTTTTTAACAAACTAAGGATACATTTGGCACTGTAGAAGATAAAGGTTAAAAATGTTTTGAATTCTTAAAATTAGTGCACTCGCTGTTCTAAATTCAATTCAATTTATCCTCCTACCTACCTCATTATAACCTAATTATATGTATTCCAGACTAGGCATGCTCCATTTAGGGCTACAGTATCGTAGACTTCCGTGGCCGTGCAAACTTGTGGTCAAAAGCATAATAAAAACGAAACGAATAAAAATTGATAACCTTACATTAGGTCTACCGATGTCGGATGTGCACAGTGCAGAGTGGACGAGACTAGAGCAACGGATGCAGTATCACCAAGCACCCACAGAAGAGCTCATGGAACTGTGGATCGTGGATCGGCTTCAGGAGCAAGCTCGTACACCGTTGCCATCGCCATACGGATCCATCATGGTCAGGTACGAGGAAAATTGTATACTGATTTAGAGATTATTACCTGGACATTGATCAGCAAGTCTACTCTGGGCAACATCCTTCACCAGATCACTCACAGCACTAAATTAGTGGGGCCGTTTACATACGCTTCTTCAGGGAGAAATGTGACTCAGATCTCCTGTTTAGGGGGGAAACAGAAGATGTTATTGGAACTAGTTTAAAAGCTATTAAACCAAAGTTAACTTGATTATACTGAACCCCAGGCAAATAGTCTAACGAAAGAGATTCAAAGACAAGATGAATGAAATTGAACTCTAAATTTTTGAGTCTTTTGAAATATAATGCTCCTTCACTTTTTAGGGCATACTACAATCATGATTCCCTGTGCGTGGAGGTGCTATCAGCGCGTGACGTGATCCCGTTGGACCCTAACGGCCTCAGCGATCCATTTGTTGTTGTGGAACTGCTACCCAAGAGACTGTTTCCGAAAGTGCACGAGCTTACCACTCACGTTCAGAAGGTGAATTATATGTTTTATAATTTTATTCAGTGTTATAATATCCTGTGAAAATTAGCTGGTATTATGAAATCTTGAAACTTGACTTAATAATTTTCGTGATCATACCAAATCACGCCGTACCAAATACTATGAGCTAACAGTCATGTCATAAGATCTCAAACAAGTATATTGTGATTTTAACAATAATAATCTAAACTAAAGTATTATTGATCATGGCAGAAAACTCTGAATCCCGTGTGGGACGAGTGCTTCGAGTTTGTCGTCCCGGTGGAATCATGTCGCGCGGCGCACGCGGCGCTGGCTTTCTCAGTGTGGGACCGTGACGTGTTGACTGCGGATGACTTTGCGGGTGAAGCGCTGATACCCCTAGCTCGCGTCCCAGGCGTATTGGGACGCGCCATTCCCGACCCGTTGCGACCGCACGAACTGCCGCTCATGCAGCTGCACGACCGTAGTCAGTACTATTATACTCTCTTAATATTTACACATACTCTCGCCATTATTATTACTGTATTCATAGGCAGCATGTGAAAACCGATACGTGTTAACAGCGGATAACTATAATTATAAGTTTTTGACTCTGTTACTGTCTTGACGAGTATCATGCGGAACTGTGACATGTTGACTACGGATGACTTCGCGGGCAAAACGTTGTAATTATCGTTACCTAGCGCACGTGCCGTTCGTGTTGGTCATGCTATTCCTGACTCGCTGTGACTTCACGAGCTGCTTTTCATGGAGTTGCATAGCTGCACAACCGCAGCCAGTATCATCACGATACTGCGGGTGACTTTGCGAGCAAGATGTTACGTGCCGATTGTGTTTGGCCACGTTTTTCACGACACACTGCGACCGCTTCATTTCTGCAGTTGCCCATGATTATAGGCTTTTCCACAATGTATTCTTAATTCTCTTTTTCTTACACAAAAAAATACACAAACACAAAATTTTCAATTGACCAGCGTGGCGAATACACGCACACATTTCATGTGAAATACTGTGCCCAGCCGGGGAAGTAAGGATTAATATAAATTAATCGTACCTTGATAATTTAATGGTATTTTTTTACAGATCATCCCATCTTGCAAATATTGGAACTGCGTCCCAACGACAAATTGGCGCAAGACTTTGTCAAGAAACAGAAATTAAGGTTTGCTGAACAGTAAGTGAATTTATGTTATGATTTTATATCTAACACAAGTTCAAACGTTTGTTTCTATTGAATTTCTTTCTATTTACTTACGCACAACGTCCATATAAATGTCGACAATATATTTAATATTTATATATTTTACAAACATAAGATCTAATATTTAAAAGATACAAAGTTAATTTATTTATTACAGATGTATATTTATTGAATGTTATGAATTATACTTGTTTAAGAATTAATTCGTCACATCAGTATTAACGTATAAAATACTACAAAGACTGTGTACTCTTTACTCATGAGAGAATATACATAATAATAAACAATCTATCTGTAATGTTTCGTGCGAAGTGTGTAGTTAGTACGCACCCTGTGAGCTTATGTCCTTAGCTGTTAGTCTTTCTATTAGAATTTCCTGACCAAGTAATCGTAAGACTCGTTATCGATTTCATATCTACTCTTACTATTTGTATGCGATATACATCACTGAAATTAAAGTTGTTTAGAATACATTCCGATGGTAACTGTTGTTAGGTTTCATTGACTTCTATCAGTGTCTACGAAAAATATAGCTATTTGTTTGTGATGCACATTGACGTAGTACTAAGCCATGCAATTGTTGTTGCTCAGATTTTCTATTAAATATTTATAAGAAATTAAGTAAATCTAGGCTTTGCTACCATGTCGAATTCAGAATTATTATTTATAATACCTTCAGGCCGAATAAATGACGCATCATGTATTAAAACGCTGTTTTCTATCAATTATAATTACTATTATGATCATGCTACAATGCTAATAAGCCAGTAAGAGCTTTACATAAGCCGTCACATACTCATATGACTATCATATTATTAAAATATTTTTAAAAAACTTGCATAGTCTTTGACGACTGATTTTCATTCCTAGATGGTATAAAATTGAGTACGAAATTATAAATTTTATAAAATGAGTGATTGCTATCACTTTGTATACAAGTATTATAAGGCCAATGTATTGATGTTTAAAATAGAAATGAATGTACCTACTTATATTAATAATATATCAACTTATACCTATACATTTGTGTATATCACCTTGTAGAATTTATATACATAATGAATATTGGATTTGTAAAAAAGAACTACATGAAATATGAGAAATATTACAAGTGTTCCTTTGGAAGAGATCTTTGCAGGTAGAAGATCAATGTTACGGAATAAAGCTCGTGGAAACTAACAGAGCAGACAAGTTTTATGTAATTGTACCTAATATACGTGGTCGAAATTAATGTCTCCCTAAAATTGAAACGGAATCCATAATGTGTATCGTGATTTTTGCAATCCTAGGTGTCTATGGTTATACTCAAAAGATAGGTACTGCAGAATCGCCAGACTCTTCAACCATATCCAAACGTAATCTATTCATATCGCTGAGCTTTCTATTTGTACGGAGACATTTTAAATTATACAGACGGCATCTTTTAGAGACGTCGCGGAAACGCAACGTCAGGCGGATGCCATTTCCTACATAATTTTGAGGGAAATCGTTTTCTTGGAGGTCGTCTACTCGTATCTCCGCAGATATTTTGATATTATTTTACTTCTATACGTTTCGCTATTTGCGTCCAACTAGTATTTTATGGTATAAAATATATATTTTGGCAAATTATGACCTGAGTCAATTAAATAAAATAAAAAGAGTTTGTATAATAAATATTATTTTACAGTTTAAAATATAAACCTACGACTATATTTTGGATTATATAAACACATTTTATAAAAATATTTTATTTAAAGATACAAGATTTTGTACTAATTTTCGGAAATATTTTTGAAATCACTCCGTAAACCGGATTTAAGTAGAGTCAAAGTATAGAATAAATTGTCATACTTCTCTATGATGTTAATGTTTTATTATACTTTTTAAATAATGCTTTTGTAATTGTAAGTGATATATTCTTACCTAATTATATACACAATTGTTGTGCTAATGCTACTTTATTCTTTAATTACGTTTCAAACCGTATATATAAATAGTACGAACTTAGATCTATTTATTTGTATCGCTATACATACAATATATTGTATCAATTGTAACTTGTGTTCCTGGCTTTAATAAAGTACCTATACCAATGACTGCTGTTGTTTACCTTATTAAGTATTATTTATTTAATGTGCATGCATTCAAGTAATAATCGGTTAAAACAGTAGGTAGATATATTGTTTTGCCACAGTACCATTAATGGTACCACGGATTTGTACTAAGGTTACGATCAAATTCTATGCAAAAAAGAACCATTGTTCCTTTATTCTATTACTAGTAGTTCTGCAAACTGTAGACCTCGCGAGAAAAGTTATTTTCAACCAACTCTAATATGTTAAGTACCAAACAACCTAATTTAACGTAAACTTAATCAGTTTATTTCCTTTTGTAAATCGATATAGTCGCTATTTTTCTTCTATTCTCAAGAGCAACATCTACATGTTACCGATTTTGGTTAATCTGTCTAAATTGAAAGGTTCCATTATTATATATTTTAATCATTCGATCAGTAGGTGGAGAACAATGCAAAAACCAAATGGGTAACTGTCCCTAGAGATCCGTTTACTAAACCTTTTTTTAACCATAAACTTGTATTTAAACATAAACCATAGTAATGTTAGCTATGGACTTAAACCATAGTAAACATTACTATGATAGTCATAAATTGGTGTTTTTAGTTTCTTCCTACATCTCATTCAATATTTTTTTGAGAGTACACATGTGCGAGCGGTCTCTCTTTTCCCAGATTGCGAACTGCTACACTCTAAGATATTTAACTTGTAAGAAATAATAAATTCACCAAAAAAAGTACTAACGTTCTTTGTTCAATAGTAATGTTACTGCTTAGTACATGTATAACACTTCTTCATTTTTCTTCTTTCCGTGTGAGTGAAGTGGCGTACTCTTGTGTCAAGAGTTTTAAGCCGCCCTAGGGGCCTCTGATATGGCTTAACGACTGCTATATTATGACTTACAGCCGGGACCTACAATTTAACGTGTCATCCGACTCACGGAAGCACCCAGTTGTTAAATGCCACTTTCGGTCACCCAGTCAAGACCTGACCGCGATGAACGTTGCTTCTATAAGTTTTTATCAAAATCAGAAACGAAAACCTTAATAGCTTGACAACCATTTGACCAATTCTACTCATATTTGGCTGATTTTGTGATAATAATGTATTAAATCTACATCTGAATTTCATGCAAATCGGTTGATAAATAGTGCAGTGGCAAACTTCCCTGCTTTTTATGAGAACCACCCCTAATCTAAAAAATCAAAGAACCTACATACCAAGTTTTGTCAAGATCGTATCAAAATTGCGGCCTGTACGCGAGATCCAACATACTACATACATATATACAAACATTTGGATAGATGAAAGAAAATTCGGCGAGTTAATGCTTAGACGCTTCGCTCGCTCGGTCAATTATTGTTCATTGTTTTTAACCGACTTCAAATAGGAGGAAGTGCTGAATTTGTCGGAATCTTTTATTTTATGTGTATAAAAATTCCTTTTTTGTTGTTAAAATTCCTTTTAAATTTGTCCGATTTTCAAATTAACTATATATGTCCTATTCAAATTTTATCCAAACGGTCGAGTATTTTTTTTTTATTTTTAAAACTTTTTTTACAAATGTCTTGCATGGCGAACTGAGACGGTTTTTACTATTTTTAGTAAGTGTAAAGCTTTGTTTAAACGCCTTTGTTTTGGTAATTCTGCTAAAATTGCATACCCAAATAGTTTCGGTTGAGAATTTCTATCTAAATTGGAATAACTTTTTGAATGAAACCATTTCAAACTTCAAAGGATACCAGAAGCGGCTCTGAAAGGGTTAAAATGACTTTTTAGTACGGAGTAAGTTCGCAGCTAATATCTTTTGTCTGTCTATCACGTCTCACGTTACGTTCATAAAAAAGGAGAAAGGTAGATACGATTACACGTCACATAGTCAGCGTGCTACAAAATAAGATTATTTTTTTACTGACTCTGTGCTAAATAATAATTTTTACATTTAGACAAAGACAAATTCTAAAAGGTTTTTTATGCGGCCATAAAAGATTTTCCTCTTTTGTGTCCGTTAAGTCGTGTTACTAACTCATCCTTCTTTTTAGATATATATATATATATATTAATTAAAGATTCAGGTCTCTGTAGCGGAGGTTCGCCTACGGCAGGTATCCGCGGAAATTCTTAAGCAAAAGCTTATTAGAGAAGTTCTATCATAGAACTACGGTGGTAAAAATTAATAAGCCAACAGCCAAAGTCAAATCATTTATTGGCCTTATAACTGCGTACATACAATTATGTACGTACTACATTAAGTACAACAATGGATTATAATATTAAAAAAAACTATGAATTTGAGTGTGGATAATATCAAATTTAATAATGACGTCAGATTACTATATAATACTTTAGTAGTGTATCAGTCCGGTAAAATTGCAAAGTATTGCCAGTTGTATGGCATCGTAAATCTATTGTGCTGTTAGGAGGTACGTATTCTATCCTTTAGCTTATCCTATTCATCCATAATATAAGAGCCAGCAGCATTCAGTCAATTGAGACACTCAATGAAGCGAGGGCGGGTAGCATCGCTCGTTAGCAAACTTGTCCGTATGAAAGCTATCAGCAAACTGCAGGATGCTGCTACAGCTAGTCGACTCAATAAGTCAATTGCTGCACTTTGACAATGAATTTCAGATTGCTATTTGCTTACCTCTACCAACATGCTTTGCCCTTTAAAACATGATGCAAATAACATATTTAATTGTAACATAATTATATCAAAAATTCAACGTATGCACACAAAATATAAAAAAAAATTACTATTATATATAAAGAAACAAACTGCAATTTTCAAACTAAGCTATACATTCGATGCGAAACTATGTTGAAAAGCATATCACACAGCCAACTAACTGCACAATCGATGAGTACAATCAACTTGTATAAAAAATGCTGATAAACGGCTGTGGAAAGTGGCGACGCGAGGCTATTACAGGTGACTGGTTGAAAAATACGATAAAAAATAGACAGAAAGAGAAAACAATTCAAAAGGTATGAATGAAAGAATTAACTCTCTATTGCAGACAGCAAAAAGAAAAGGAAATATTTTACCTTCAGGCCCAGAAAGTTGAATTTGCCAAAATGTTGAATTTTCATAAAGTTGGTAACATCAAAATGTTGAATCCTAAAATGTTGAACTAGCGAAATGTTGAATTTTCCAAAATGTTGAATGTTCATTATGTTGAACTAGCAAAATGTTGAATTTTTATTATGTTCAATAAGCTAGCAAGGTAATAGCAAAAGGCCGTATAGCGGCTGTGTTTTTGTAAAGTAATCGGTACGAGTCATAACTAATCGCCAGCCAAGGCAAAAGCCAGAGTGTCTAAGCTAGCCTCCTGACTTAGCTTAGATACCTAAGGACTTCACGTTGTCGTTGCGTCGCTCCGTTCTCTATACTCGTGGCTTCAGACGCACGACGTTGTGAATTTATCTTTTAGTAATGAATTATTATTATTGGGTTGTGCTCATAGGACTCATCGATGGTCTGGGATCTGCAATCAAAAGTATAACCGGTAACCTTGACTATACTGATGCTGAACGTTATAATCAAATTATAAGAGTCCCTTAGAAACGACGAAGTTAAACTTATAACAGAACTGAACAGCCATGTTAGTTTGTCAAAAGAGTAGGCCGATCGTTATTCTCGAGTAATAGATGGTATTGTAGCGAACCAGAATAAACTTACAGAACTAACTATAAAGATAAATGAACCCGTAGCTACTAGAGATTACGACCTTCTTAAATATGCACAACTAGCTCAGGTACTTACACTACTTAGCGATAACATAGATTCTATTTCTCAGGAGCTTTACAACCTACAGAACGTATTAGTTTTCATACGGACGTACATCATTCGGCTTTAGATTTGTCTTCTTTACGTGCTATTATTAGCAAGGCTAGTACTTTGTACGGCAACGACAGAGTAGTAGATTTTGATTTTAGAGAATACTTCGACATAATTAGGTTAGTATCATATTATGTAGACAATAGGATAGTAATAGTTTATAAATTTCCTATAGTTCTTCCTTCTTTATATGATATGTATAAGTTATACATAGTTCCGAATCGCAACCAACAAATCCTGTCTCCTCCATCTCCATTCCTCTCCATAAGAAAGATATCAAGTACATAGAGGCTGAATGCCCGAAGACCATTAAACAGTATCTCTGCGAAGAGAATCGAAACCTGCAAAGCCGAACGTTGTCAGAAGATTGTATAAGCCAACTTATCACCACACAGCAACGGGACGCCGCCACCTGCAATCCCGCCAGAGTATCTCTACAAACTCCCGCATACGAAGAACTGGATGAAAAGCATTACACCATCAGCTTCCCGGTCTCCACCAAAGTACATCTCTTCTGTGGTCAAGATCAGTACATGACTCTACAAGGCAGCTACCTCGCCGTTATCCCGCGCTCATGCTACCTGGCGACCTCACGCTTCACAATCTCCAACATGCACGATCGTCTCAAAGGACATGTTCTTAAACTCATGGGCCTGGTCAACTACACATCTGAGACGCCTTCTCTAATTCCTGCACTGAAGTTGAATTCCATTAATTTAAAGAAGTTTAAAGTCAAATGCAGAGGGCTGTGACTCAATTACTCTTGACATGTCGGTAATGACTTTCCCGTACACAGTGGATACATTACTAGCAATTATAAATAAATCTATTGATACAAAGATATTTCCTGACGTTTGGAAACAGACAAGTGTACGTCCATTACCGAAGCATGCAAATCCAACTGATCTTAAGGATCTTAGGCCGATCAGTATTTAACCTTACACTTCAAAAATATTGGAAAAGGCAGTTTGCATGCAACTGACTCACTATCTCCAAAAAAACAACATATTGCCAGAGGTACAATCCGGTTTTAGGAAAGGGCGTAGCACAGCTACTGCACTTCTTGACGTCACAGATAATATATTAAGTGCTCAAGACAATGGCATGTGTACAATTTTAGTGTTACTAGATTTTTCCAGGGCATTTGATTCTTTAAATATTAATCTTCTTTTGTCCAAATTAAGGTTCTACGGATTTGACCACGATGCGATACAATGGTTTAATAGTTATCTGAGCAACCGTTACCAGTATGTCAAGATCAATCGTACCGATGGTACATCTGTAGTATCGAGTAAAGTTCTTGTTAACAGAGGAGTCCCCCAGGGATCTATTCTAGGACCTATCCTCCTTATTTTATACTCAGCCGATATTGTTAATCAAATAAAAAAATGTAAATTTCATATTTATGCTGATGATATCCAAATATATATATCATGCAGGCCTCATGATGTAGATAATGCTATAAATGAGCTAAACGAAGATCTTAGCAGGATTGTTATTTGGTCCTTGGTCTTTTGTTAATCCCAATAAAAACTAAATACATTGTTTTTGGAAATAAAAATCAATTAGAAAAATTTAGTCCATCTTTAAGTGTTGTGTAAATGGGGGAGCCCGTTGAGAGAGTGTACGAGGCTCGTAACCTTGGTCTCAACATTGGTCATGGTCTGAGGTACGAGAAACATGTGGCGAATAGTATACGTGATTGTTTTTATAAACT